>OW203739.1:6528432-7183058 GCA_934045075.1 Yponomeuta sedellus | reverse complement strand
GGCGTTACTTTGCGGAAATCGGAAATAATAGCATTAAAAAGTGAAAATTACTTTGGTGTGTTCGTGTCTTGCTTCTGCTTGAAAAAGTGGGAAGGAGGGCGGTGCATTAACTAACCGCATGGTGATTGTGGGATTTTTGGCGGAATTTAGCAATGTAATTTTCACTTTTTAATGCTATACTGTAATGGGCTATAAAATACATTTGCCTTGTTTTGCAGAGTTCACAGAGAAACAGATTCGATTTTACAAGCTCTCCCTGCTGGCTGTGTTCAAAATACTGATGATCCGGATGGGTAGGGACACGAAAACATTAAATCTGAGCAACAACAATTTGACGTGAGTACTCAGTTACAGTCTATTTTTATTCTTACTTGTCCAATTTAGTAAACAAAATTCTACCCTTAAACTGTGACTTTTTAGTCCAAAACTGCAATATTTCCATAAATGAAGTAACTTGGAACACTCTTTTAGATAACACGCTGCCAATTTTATAAACATAGTTCATGATAGTTCATTAATTTGCGAGAAAATATCTAGTTTAAGCATCTAATCTCAATTTTAAGGTTAGAATCTTGTTTACTAAATTGGACAAGTAAGAATAAATAGACTGTAAGGCGTTTTATTATTATTATACTTAATTGCACACGAAAATATTAACAGGACATTACATAAGAAATAACATGTACAAAGACGAGCTTATCTCTGTAAGAGATTTCTTCCAGCAAAGAAAGAAAGAAAGAAAGAGAGAGAGAGAGAGAGAGAGAGAGAGAGAGAGAGAAAGAAAGAAAGAAAGAAAGAAAGAAAGAAAGAAAGAAAGAAAGAAAGAAAGAAAGAAAGAAAGAAAGAAATAAACTACGTAAACTAAAAATAAATACATAAATATATAGCTCAATGTTATGTATGACAGAGATAGATAATGCTCTTTCACCCGCTTCTGTTTCAACCGTTTCGGGGCGCTAACTAGCGCCACCAATGGAAAAAAATCATAAGTTTTATTATAATACGTTTTTATCTTAAAGTGAACCTGAGAAATGTTAAAAACTGTGACAACTATTTTTAAAACTTACAGCCTAGAACCTATAAATTAGAACTTAAATCGATTTCCGCTAAAAGCGGCCGTTTTTTGGCGGAAAGTCCTTGGTTGTTGATTCTAGGTTCTAGACTGTAGGTTCTGAAAATGTCACAGTTGTCAAGATTTCTCATGTTCACTTTTAAATAAAAACGTATTATAATATTATAAATAACACATGTTATGATTTTTTTTTCCATTGGTGGCGCTAATTAGTACCCCGAAGCACCTTAATGAGACTAAAGTGCATTGCTTGTTAACCAATATGATCCGAAAAATACGTCAACTTTAAACGAATTTTAAAAATTTCACTTTCTCGTTTCAGTGTGATACCTCCAGAGATAACAAACTTTTTTATCAAGGGCGAGCTTATTGCAGTTAACTTGAGCAACAACAATGTAAGTAAATCCACCATCAAATTTATTTTATTACTCACTAGCTGACTTAACGAACTTCGTACCGTTACGTACTCTCCGTAAGAGCCATCTCCGTACTTCGAGGAATATTCTAAAAAAGTATTAGCAAAATCGGTTCAGCTGCTCTCGAGATTTGCGCTTACCAACACATTCAGCGATTCATTCTAATATTATAGAATACAAATGGCCTCATCTTTAAAACACAATCCCTTAAAACACTTTAAAAACGCTGTCCGAAATTGTCTGTGGTGAAGATTTTACAAGGAAAAATCGTAACTACTGAATAAATAAACTGACTCTAAAGAGTGCTTTAGAATAATCGTGTTTTTATATATATATTATGAGCTATATGTTTAATGACCTAATGACCATCTAAAGAACACTTAGTTCACAAAGAAACACCACATTCATTTATTTACATGATATTTTAAATTTATATTTACTGTTCTCATTCCTGGCCAATGACTACTGATAGTATAAATTGTGACCTACAAATATATAGCTCAATTTAAGCTAGTTAAAAATGTTCAACATTGTACTCTATTTTTTTTATTCATCTTATCTATCGGGGATTTTTGTACATAAAATGTGACGATGTCAACGTCGTTTCTTATACTAAATGATATGCGTTTCTTATAAGTACTATATTATTAAAATCTTAAAATTACAATAGAGTGGTCAGATGACCTAAGTAAAGTGGCCGGCAAGCAGTGGATGAGACTAGCGCGAGACCGTGCTGGTTGGCGTAGAAATGAAGAGGCCTATACCCAGCAGTGGGGGTTACCGGGCTGGTGATGATGATGATGACAATAGAGTGTACAACATTCGCACTCGTGGCCTAGTCGAACCGTGTGATTGGAATCAATCACTTGGGTTAAGCAACGACGTGCTTCGCAAGGTACGTTAAGCCGTTGGTGCCGGCTGTCGTGTAGTCGTTAAGCCATGTCAATGGCCTTACGGGTGGCTTAATAACTTCTGACAGTAAGGCCCGCCAATATCTCACAATCCTCCACAAACTCGGACTTAGCTCCCGTGGTGGAGTATGGCCTAACCTACCTGCGATGCAGGAAGAGACCCGTGCCCCAGCAGTGGGGACATACAAGGATTGATGTCGTACAACATTCTAGCTGCCCTTGAAAAACAAAGGTATTACTATTTACAAGTAAGTTGTCAGCTCTTTTCTGCAGATCCAGTCAATGGGTGACTTGCGTCTGATCAGCCGCATCGAGAAGTTATGGTTAGAAGGCAATCCACTGTGCGACACCGAAGAAATGATTTCGTACGTGAAGCAGCTTACAGTCAAATTCCCTAGGCTTAAGGAGCTGGTATGTGAAGAAATTACTTAACATAGAGTAGCTTAATTATATACGAGTACGTCCCGCTGCAGGGTATAGGGCTTTCTCTCAGAGGATTGGGTTAGCTACCCGGTGCGCTCAATATATGTTGCATTTATTAGGTTTACTATGGAGAGAGCTATGCTCGGAGTTTCTCTGAAGGATAGGATTCGTAACGAATGCATCCGACAGAGAACCAAAGTTATCCACATAGCTCAGAGAATTAGCGAGCTGAAGTGGCAGTGGGCTGGCCATATCTCGCGAAGAACCGACAACCGTTGGAGTAAACGTGTTCTTGAGTGGAGACCGCGACTCGGCAAGCGTAGTGTAGGACGCTCTCCGACCAGGTGGGATGACGATCTGCGAAAAACTGCCCGCAGATTCTGGATGCGGTAAGCTGGAGACCGGGCGCTATGGCGCTCATAAGGGGAGGGCTATGACCAACAGTGGACTACATAATATAGCCTGAAGAAGAAGAAGATTAGGTTTACTTCTACACTGGCAAATTCGAATTTAGAAACGAGAAGAAAGAAACGTTGATGGCGAAGGTGATCTGTCAGGATCGTGGCAGGTGGCAGTCCCTGGTCTCTGCCTACCCCTCTGGGATACAGGCGTGAGGTTATGTATGTAAGAAAGAAACCTCTAAAACTCGCTAGCGGTGAAGGTAAACCTGCACAAATACATCAGCGCTTGAAATTGCCAATCCGCGGTGGGAACGCGTCGTAATTAACCCTATTCTCTCTCTCTTTCTCTCTCTCACTCTCTGAGAGAAGACCTGCAACCAAAAAAATATTAAAAAATATCTTCTCAGGACGGCGTGCCAGTGAACCAGTTCGGCGTGATATTCCCCTTCTGCAGGAACTACCTTGTGGACGCGAATCGTAAGAGCAAAATGCTGGCGGAGAAGTTCATCACGCTCTACTTTTCGCACTACGACTCGAGCCCGAGGAAGATCCATGACTTTTACGATGCGAACGCAACACTCACCATTAACACGGATTTCACTGGTAAGTGACTGGGACTCGAGACGCCTGGAGAGAGGAAGTTTGGGAGGGCCGCAAGACCTGCGACGAAGTATGGTGTTTGGCACTGGCGGACCATAGAGCCACTAGGCACCATCCGTATCGACTAGCCTCGGGCTCCTCCTTTACATAGTATTTTTTAATGATTCGCGATACTCATACAAAGTTATATATTAATTAAATCCAATAAATTTATTTCAACGTAAAGAATTCACATTCTGTTTGCTGAATATACAATGTAAGATTTAGGCCACTTTTTTAAATCCTTAAATCTGGCCTCCACTAAAGAACTCCACTTCCTTCTATCCTCGGCCATTGTCATCCAGCCACTGCCACAAATTGTTGGCAGTGGCTGGTCCAGTGGCTCAAGTCCAGCGAGATGGCCGTCCAAGGCTGCGTTTGCCGCTCGAGAACCTTTGCCCACCCTCTACCACAAGTACCCTTGCTGATGACTTCTATAATACGAGATACGAAATAAAACGTCCCATATTTTTTTATTTTCTTAAATTCGATGATTTTCATTCATAACTAGCTGAACCAGAGAACTTCGTACCGCCTGACAGCCGATTCTTTATTTACTTTTTTTTTCTCTCCATAAGAACCATCCTCATACTTCAAGGAATATTCTAAAAAAAGAATAAGCGAAATCGGTTCAGCTGCTCTCGAGATTTGCGCTTACCAACACATTCAGCGATTCATTTTTATATTAAAGAGAAGAAGATTTTCTGTTTTAATTTCGTCTTATTCTAAAAGGATGTAACCGCCAAATGACGTCACACATACAGCTTAACCCCCTTGCCGCCTTTTTAAAAAAAAGTAATTTCTCCGACATGACATTGAAAAGGACATCTGTCATATCATTTTTAATATTATGCAACGGTACTGAACGGTACCTCCTCATTCCACCGTATGTGTGACGTCATCACACAATTTTTGGTTTTTATTTATTTTCTCTAAAATTAAGCAATAATAAAAATTCTAAATATTTTTTTCATAACTAAGATAGCAAAATTAAGAAACGGTATTTTTAGTTTTGCGCGTTGTAAAATATGAAATGTTGTCAATTTTATACTTGACCTCTGTGTCCACAGACGTTGAGGAGCGACTTCTGCCCCAATACGCTATGCATTCCCGCAACATCCTGCATCCACTCAAGCGCATGTACGTCCAGGCAGGCCACAGGCGGCACAGCAAGAAGGCCGTGGTAGTGGCCGCACTTAACTCCCTACCAGAGACCACGCACGATCCCAAGTCTTTCTGCGTCGACGTACTGAAGAATGATGTGAGTTGTCTTAGAATCCCATCATATGAGCGGTAACATCACGCTAATATTATTAAGGCGAAAGTTTGTGGGTGTGTTTGTTTGTTACTTGTTCATGTCTAAACGGCTGGAGCGATTTCAATAAAATTTGGTGTGGAGTTAGCTGACACCCTAGATCATCAAATTACTGTTTTGCTGCGGGAAAATATCTTATTCCCATGGCGAAATCTATAAACCTCGGGTTACACCGCGGGGCACAGGTAGTATAATAATAATTTCAACACAACACAATCACTAGAACTGGGTCCGAAACAGGGATACCCGGTACTATGGTAACCAGGCAAGTACGTCACAAACAGGAAAACACACCCAGACCGAAGCCACTTGTACCAAAAAATCACGTAAAAAGTAACTCATAAAGCCAAAACAGAAAAGCTTGCTGCAAATTTGGCCATTTCAAAATGACAGTCACTCATGCATAAGCATGATATTCTATAAAGAATAAGGATGTTATGGAATAACAGGGTTCAGTTTTAGTTTAGTTATTGTTATGTGGTATGCAATATTATCATTTTAATTTAAGTTAATAGTGATATTGGTAAATAATGCTTTTGTATTTTATTTTTTTTTTTTTAGAAAAAGGGACTCATAATCGTTGTCGACGGGGTCTTCAAGGAGCGCAACTTCGAGATCAGCGGTCCAGACCGTTTCTTCCGTTTCCGGCGGACATTTGTCTTTTTGCCCTATATGAAGGAACAAAGTGGTCCTTCACCGATCATGTACTGCATTCGACACGAGATGTTCACCATCGCTTTTGCTAGCCAGGAGCAGATTGATAACAGCTTCAAGGTAAGATTTTGCTGTGTGGTGTCGGCCTAGAGAATATCACCAATCCAATTCTTCCAGCAGATGTCGTAAAAGGCGATTAAGGGACACAAACCCGAGGGTGGGCAGCAGCGCCCCCTGCAGTACAATTCCACCGAACTGCGATCCCCAACTCGCATGCTCAGCGTGGGGATTATGGCCATTACCCCCTATGATAGCACAACGTGGCGCTCTTTAGGGGAGGGCTATGTCCAGCAGTGGACTAGTATAGCCTGACGACGAAGATTTTGCGTAACTAATAAAGATAAAATGTACATATTTATACTATTTTAATTTTAATGCACTAACCCGTGGTGAATTTTTAGCCTCTAAATAGGTTTTCAAAAATGTACATATTTACTAAGGAGATATTTGCATGGTTAATACTTGCGGTATCTGCACTAGACTTTAAGCTGGTATCGCGGAGACCTACTTTTTCATTGGCCTCTTCCAGTAATTTTATTATCGGTGTGATAGTTTTTTCCAGCTATTGTGGCATTATTATTTTTAGCTAGTATAATTATGTAAACTCGCTTAATTAAGGACTTTGAAAGACTAAGTTTGGAGTTTTTTTGTCCATTTTTTCACCAAAATGATCTAGATTTTGAAATTGACACCTAGTTTGAATTGTAATTTCTGCGCTACTTTGAATAAAACCTTTTCATTTCATTTTATGCTATCATTATTTTAAGCCAGTATGACATAAGAGGCCTTAGGGCGGCTTGAAAACTTAAGACCGGCCACTAGTCTTGCAAGCCTCCACCAATCCGGACTCGGCCTCCGTGGTACAGCATGGCCTAAACCTTCCTCGGGGAAGAGACCAGTGCCCCTCGGTGGGGACATAATAGATTAATGATGATAACATAATTATTTTTAGTTATTATTTTTATTCATACAGATACCGACAAGGAATCTCAACTCGCTGTCATTGCTGAATCCGGAAAAGGAAGAGATCGAATCAGTTTGCACTATTTTCATGCACATTACCAATTTGAAGAAGCAAGAAGTTGATTTGTAAGTATTTTGTCAAGGTTAACTATAAAAACCTATTTAGGTTTTTTGGATATCAGTATTGGATGTCGCTGCCTGTACGTAATACAGAGAATAGTGTAAAGAGGTTCGAAATTTCACTGATGCTGGTGAGTCGCCCATTAACTCAGTTGGAAAGAGCGCTGGCACGGATAGCCAGAGGTCGCGGGTTCGAATCCCGGCATGGGTGCAATTCTTAGCCTCTAAATAGGTTTTTAAAGTGTCCTTAGCACGTCTTAGTGCATTAAAAATAAAAATAGTATAAGGTTAACTATGACAATTCGTTCTACATTTCACAGTCGATTAACCCACTGATTAACAAGTAGGAATCGGGATCCGGAATGTAGATCGAATAATTTAGTTTTACAAAATGGGGCGAGCCAATTCTCACTTGATTAGCAAATAATTCTTATACGACTCTAATGTCGAACTCAAGGCTTATCACTTGAATTCGACATAAAAAGTCGATCGACAGCCGAATCATCTTGAACCAAATACAGTTGCCACCTATACCTAATAGGATTTCTTTAAAGTTAATGCCAAAGCATTAGTAAATGTCTTACAAAAGTAGGGAAAACATAAGTGCTGCGGCCAGACACACGAACAGCACTCGTTCACGAGCATAACGCTGTGGTCAGCCATCATCAGTCTTAACCATTTTGGAGGGAAGATGACCCGATATATGCGTTTCGTTTTCTATCTTTCTGCAACCCCTATCATGCTTCTTTCCATAGCCCTTTGACAACGTACTGGCACGCAAAGCGCTATGTTTTAGCAGAGAAGTAAAGAAACTGTCCTATCCCTTTGCAGACGTCTTCGCATCCACAACTGGGACCTGCGGAAGGCTCTGCTTTCTTTCAGCGACGAACTGCGAAATAATAAGATCTCTGCCGACCGGTTCAACGACGACGCGTCAGATATATCCTCCATGGACGACGACGACTTAGTAGATTGAGCCTCGATAACAACACTTGTATGTCCCCACTGCTGGGGCACGGGTCTCTTCCTGCAACGCAGGAAGGTAAGACCATACTAAACCCGGCCAAGTCCAGGTTGGTGGAGGATTGTAAGACAGTGGCGGGCCTTACGGGCCGTAGATTGAGCCTGTACGGTAATTATTTGTACATTAAAGTAAATATATGAAAATAAAAAAAACGTGTTTAAAATACCTACCGGGATTTTTTTGTCCAGTGACGCCTTACACATACAGAAATTAGTTAACCTGCTCGTATTTAACAATAATTTTTATCCGGTTTCTGAATTGAGAATTTCACTAAGTAAGTACTTAAGTAACGTTCGAAATTCGAAGAGACAGTTAAGTATTTACTTAGCGAAATTCTCAATGCAGAAATTTGCCCTTAATGTTATAGCAGCAGTACACGCTCGCCTTAGAACCCGAGAGTTTGTGATTCGTTACGGGTTTTATGCAATCGGCACTATGGGATCGTCCTGTGAAACTTGCAATGTTAGATAAACTCGCTGGCTTAGGCGAGTGAGTACACACGGTCATAAAATATTTGCGGGCGAGACGTTACAGCAGCCTTAACACCACAATACAAAGGGGCAACATATCTTGCGGGCGTTACAATAACTATAATTAAAACATAAAGATAATTTAAGCCGCTTTGGAGGGCTACAAATTGAAAAAAATCATAACTCGTTTTATCGGACGTATTAACGTCCGATTTTTTTAGTGGAAATCGATTAAAGTTATGATTTTTATACCATTGGTTAGCATCCCAAAGCGCTTTAATATTTTAGGTAGGTAGATAGGTACATGTTAACCAATGGAATTGACTGACGCCAGACTAAACGTGTAAACTCCGTGATACATTTTGCGAAAATCACAGTAATATTTATTATAAAGGCGAAAGTTTGAGAGTCTGTATGTTTGTTACTTCTTCACGTCTAAACGGCTGCACCGATTTGAATAAAATTTGGTATAGGGTTAGCTGACACGCTGGATTAACTTTTTACTGCGGGAAAATACCTTATTCCCATGGGAAAAATGATAAGCCGCAGGTAACCCCGCGAAGCACAGCTAGTATGAATATATGTATTAGCTTTGTTACCTAGTTTTAATTGTAAAGTTCATTAAGCCGCAGCTTACTTTGCGCTGCGCTACTTTGAATAAAACCTTTTCATTTCATTAATTTGTCGTCAATGTAAAAGGTTTATACATTGATGGTATGTTGGCGACTAGTGGCGAGCGATATTGTATCTTCGTCGTATGTGGCGCCTTTAGACCAAAACCTGCCCAAAACAAGCTTTGCTTGTTAGACCGGCATCATGACATCTATCGCACCAGCCTCGGCACCTTCATTAAAGTTTTTCAGTCGCTGCGGGCGGCGAGAATATAATTTTTGGGCAAATACAACCGATCTTCTGAGAGATTCCCATGTCCGCTATGTAAAGGGAAGTTGGTAGAATTCAACGTCCAAAGTTATGGCAACACTTAAATAAAAAAGTAAACTGTCAGAGAATTTGTTTTGTTGTCTGGTGTTGTGTCCAGAAATCGTAAATACCTGCAAATAAATCAAATAATTAGAAATACAAAGCAAATTACTGTCTTAACTCCACGAATATTCTTCGCCAGTTATCTCAGAACAAAAACTTTTTGTGTCATAATGGCTAATGCACCAAATATGCCCAATCTCGGTTCTATGAACACTGGGGGTGCAATCCAATATGTAAACAATCCACTTCAAAGCCCTCAACTGCAGTCCAGCTCCCTCCAGGGGTCTCCTTCGCAGCACAGCCCCATGGGTACGCAGTCACAGATGGGCACCAAAACCAACACCAGCGGGGGTGGTGATCAAGCCACACAGGTGAGATATCTTTGCCTATCTTTGTATAATACGCTACTTTATATTAAAAAAATTAAGTAACCATCTAATAGGTACCGTAAATTTTGCAGTCAAATTGACGACTAATAAATTTTGCTTACATGCTATAATTTATTTACAGAATAAAGTACGATACTTCATTTACATCCTTTGAATCGCACTTATAAGGTCAAGTTTTAAAGCCATGTTTAAACACCTCTTCCCTCATGGTGTTTTATCGTGAGTATTGACGGCTATCCTGATTCAAATCACACTTGATTTAAGGCTACTGTTCAGGTGCATCCACATACAGTTTATCAACTTTGGATTTGGTAAAAATATAGAAATATCACTTCTTTGTAAAAGAACCAGGGGAAGGAAGTGGTGTTCAATCCATGAAAAGTCCAATTTCCAATAAAATCTGCTGTAGCATGAATGCATGAGGAGCCATTTCTATGTGTAACATTTATCTTTTAATATTAATCCATTAAGTAGCGCTCGTGGCCTAGTTGAACCAAGTGATTGGAATCAGTTACTTGAGTTGAATAACAACTGGCGCTGTCAGGTGCAGGATAAGTGACCATCCTGTGACTACCGCTAGTGGCATTTTTCCGAGCGCTTCCGTGCTTCACAAGGCATGTTAAGCCGTTGGTGCCGGCTGTCATGTAATGGCAGTCGTTAAACCATGTCAGAGGCCTTATGGGACAGTAAGGCTTGCCACGGTCTTACAATCTTCCACCAACCCGGACTTGGACCCTGTGGTGGAGTATGGCCTAACTTTCCTGCGATGCAGGAAGAAACCCGTGCCCCAGCGGTGGGAACATACAAGGGTTGATATCAGTAAAAGAAACACTGCTTCCAAAAAGACTGTTAATTTCCAGTTATTAAGCCGCCCACGTCTTCAAGAGCTGGTCAGAGAGGTAGACCCAACAGTCCAGTTGGATGAGGAAGTTGAAGAGATGCTGTTGCAACTGGCTGATGACTTCATGGACACCACGTTAAATGCGGCGTGCGCACTCGCTAAGCACCGACACGCTCCCACAGTGGAGCTCAAGGATGTCCAGTTGCATTTAGGTGAGGTTTTGTACAGTTTTGTAATTTATCTATTTATTTATTTATCGGGACAAAATAACTTTTGCAAAATAACCTACACATAACATAATGTAACATAACATTTACATACTGGCATATACATTGCGTCTAGCCCATACTAGGATACCCTGTGTGGGTACCAGAAACAGCGACATCACAAACATGTAAACATCCAAGACCTGGGGCTTTTTTCGTTGTCTCCTGCCGGCGTTCGAACCCGGGACCTCTCGCATGGCAGGCACATGCGCTACCGCTGCGCCGCAAAGATCGTCAACTCCTCACATCTGTGCAACTCCTAGTTTTAGTTAGTTGCACGTAGCAAGCGCTCAGTTATTTTTACGCTTCAGACATGGGTTTCCTTATGATGTTTTCCTTCGCTGTTAACAAGTGGTATTGTACTTGCGAAACTTCATAACTTAGAAAACAAAGTCACTCATACATGTCGGGATTTAAACCTACGACCTCCCGAATAAGAAGCTGACGCTCTACCGTGTTCTCCGCTACCACTGCTTCTTCGCCCGTATTTAGAAATCGACGTTCTACCGATCCACTACCACCGACCACACTTACCAACTCCTATCATCCCATTATGTCCCCACCGAGGGGCACGGGTCTCTTCCCCGAGGAAGGTATAAGCCAACTCCTATAGGAGGAGAAAAATTATAGTACTCCCACAGAACTATACTGAAACTGAAGTTGTTAAAATATATTTGAAGAGACATATAATGGCCCAACTATTAGACTAGTGTTGAAATTTCAGGTCAAACTAATATGTGGCTAGTACAAGCTCGCCCTGGGGTGACCTTCCTCCCCAAGGCTAACCCATGAGCATTTCATTTCAGCGTAATATGCCTCTTAAGACATATTTCATTTGGTTCACAGAACGGCAGTGGAACATGTGGATCCCAGGCTTTGGCAACGATGAGCTCCGGCCGTACAAGCGGGCGGCTGTCACGGAGGCTCACAGACAGCGTATGGCGCTCATCAGAAAGACCATTAAGAAGTATTAGCTTGTAAGACTACCAATACTAGTGTAAGTTGTTTTTTTTATATACCTAATAGATTTAATGATATGTGATCATAAAAAAGTTGATTTCACATTGAAAGACTGTTCTTTTTTAGAATAATTGAATAGAATATTTGTTTGCGTGGGTGACTTATGAATGTTAATGAAGCGAAGGTGATCTGTCAGGATCTTGGTCTCTGCCTACCCCTCTGGGATACAGGCGTGAGGTTTTGTTATGTAATATTGAAAGAAACCGTGTTTTTGCTGTACTTCTCTGCAAAAGTACAAACCCTTGGTAGGTACCTTTTTTATGTAGTGTCCAACTCCTGAGCAAAAGCCCCCATTAGCTTCTCACTCCTCCTTGTCCTTGGGAAATCTTTTTACTCAAGTAAAGGTCTGCGGAGACGAGGGACTATCCCCCGGGTACTTTTTTGTCCGTCGATATGGATCTCTTATAAATTGTATCGAATAACGCACACGAAGGACTAAAAGTACCCCGTACAAAAAGTCCCTCAAGTTACCGAGGACATCAAGAGACCAGACTGGACTAAAGTTCGGTGTTTTCTTTTAAAACGCTTTTTCTTTTTCAACTTCATGTAAGCTACAACACAATGTAATGTCAGAATATTTGCTTCCATAACGTACGCTTCACTCAATTTCCGGGGAACAAATGACCGCACACCGTAGGCGTTGAGTCCGCGACAAGAACTCTGAAGATTTTTTACGATTCAGGGACTTTTGTCCCTTGGGGACAAAAGGTCCTCGTCTGCGCAGGCCTTAAATATCTGGTCAAGCTGTAACACCATCGTCTGCCACGCCGCTGTTAGCCATTGCAAGGCAAACAGTGACTATTTTTGCCTACGTTTCCGGGTCCATACGTTTGACATGGCCAGCCCAGTTTCACTTGCGTTTAGTTTTGTGTATGGGTACCTAGAGAAATAAAATACGAGTTTCAATCCGCATAATTTCTTTATTACGTAAAATCTATAAAATAATTTTGGTTGTGATGACGATGGCATGATAATGTCAAATGAGTGCCTGACACTGTATAAAGATGTAACAAAATTCCTACATTTGAAAATTACATTCACAAATAAACTTCCAAATACGGACAACAACATAAAAAAGAAATAGTATAATTTGAATGATGATGTTAGTTGATGATGAATATTAATATTGAATATTAAAAATACTGTTCATTGATATAAATTAGATCACAGCAAACTTGTGGTGGTAATCTTAAAAAAAAAAAACAATTAAAACACAACTCAAGGAATGTCAAAAGAGTTTAGGAATAGTCTGGTGACAATTCACATAAAATAAAAGTAGTAAATTTCCATATTTTTCCACAAAACATATTCAGATAATTTTCTTAATTGTATTTTTTTTAACAGGCTGAAAGTATTCACTACCATTTTTAATCCTAAAACTAATTAAGTACCTCTATCCAAAACCTAGTCATGGTTTTGTAAGAATTTTACTAAAATTATAGAAAAAAATTACTAAAAAGGATTTACCAATACCATTCACATTCCATAGTAATACTCTTCAAATAAATGTTTTTATAGTAAATTTTATAAAAAAAAATGTCAAATACAGTTGAAAACACATCAACCTTTACATTTTAGCTACAGTAACCAGTGTCATGTATCTCGTCCCATTCATCTTTGAACTGGTCGTAAACAAAAAGATTTTTGTAATTATGAAAGCCAAGAAATTGATAGGGTTTGATATTTCGTGATTTAAAATGAGATGACCTATGACGAGAAAACCACTGGTTGGGCATTATGACTTCCCAAAATTTTATTATTTCTATCAACTAAAACAATTTGTATTTTTACATGTGGACCAAAGCTGAATGAAATTAAATATAACCAAGTAGATTGTGCAGACTTAAAGCCCCGTTCACTTTGCTGAAAAGCAAATGGTTAAGTATTAGTGTATCCATTTATACCAACTAAGACCAACATGATAAACCCGATCCTAAGACCTTAGTCGTAGAGCTGAGCAGAATACACACACTCATCCATAACCTTCACTCCCACTTCTCCACTAACCTACTCTGTGTGTGGAAGTGTAAATAAATTATTTATCATGTCATACTCGCTCAAGCTAACTCCCACACCCACCTGCATATTACACTTTAATTTTGTATAGTTTAGTAATAATTTTGCACCACACTCCTCTTTTCTCTCATACTGCAGTGGTCCCTTCACCCTTCTATTGTGAGTGAAGATGCCACTGGACGCTGTATAAATCATCTCATTACGTCATCATGCTGAGGCCAATCTCGCCTTCTCTTTTAACTTTGTTATCTAATAAAATAAGAAGTGGCAGTCCCTGGTCTCTGCCTACCCCTCTGGGATACAGGCGTGTGGTTATGTATGTATGTATCTAATGAAATTTTTAATAATTAGTAAACTGCACTCCTGTAAACCAAAAAACGGCTTAATGTACCCAAACGTAGGTCATCACGATTGAGGCTCGACGTTTTATGGTGGCCAATGTCAGCTAAACGTATTTTTAAAAACCTATTTAGGGGCTAAAAATTCCACTCATGCCGGGATTCGAACCCGCGACCTCTGGCTACCCGTGCCAGCGCTCTTCCAACTGAGCTAATGGGCGACTCACCGGCATTAGTGAAATTTCCAACCTCTTTACAATACTCTCTGTAAACGTATTTGTTAATAATTTTTATTTCATTTCATTAAAAAGATTTTTCGATCATGTACAAGATAATGTTGTCAAATTGTATTTTTTGTCCACTATTATTATCTATAGTCGTGGAAGAGCGTTGGCTACAGCTACATGTATTTTTTTTTATACTTTGACTATAGTGCCATGATCCAAATAGCGCCAATGAGATATTGGATAGCGAAATAAAGAAATTTGTAGTTGAGGTGCTGTCAACCTTCTCAAAAATTTTCTCTTGATTTGCTATTTATCTTACACTAGACAGTTTTATGTATTTAACGCTATAAGCCACATAGCGAAACTAACAATATTGTTTACTATTAATAAACGTGATATTTATAACAGGGCATAATTTAAATCCTTCAAAACAATGGCTTTCTATACCACTAGCTCTATTTATAATCCTTATGAAAATAAACTCACACCTGTCAGCTACTGTATCAATGTTATCAGCATAAACACAGCAGAGGATTTACATTAGATAACAGTTATTTATCAATGCAAAATGGATGAATGTTTCCTTGAATGAATTCGTGCTACATAAAAATATTTGGAAAAAGATTTTAAGGCCACTTAAGACCTAAAGTCCGAAAAATCCTTAATAATTAAGTACATTTTGTTTCATCCCTTTGAAAGAAAGAATACTTAGATATATTTTTTTAAGTAACTCAACTGTTTAAAATTACGGAACTCCTGGTGTCGTGAAACTCTATCTAAGAATTATATAGATATTAAATTATTTTTTTATGGATCAACTGCTCTGTTTCGTCCAGTACAAATTCGTAACAGTCACGTCAAAGTGTTAGACATTTTTTCAACTTTTCGAAATTGTATCTCATCGTAAATATACGAGTATCATGAATCTTTAATAATTCCCTTCAATTTACTATAAATCTGGTTACAAACCACTTTCTTGTTGCTATGATTTTAAGCTCCAAGGGACTTTTTATTCTATTTCACTTACACCGCTTTGCTCTCGAGCTTTGTTTAAGCTTTCGAAGCTACAACTTGCTTTTCGGGCTGGTAGAGTTGGTCTAGTGGGTCCACCTTCTCCCAGTGTAGAGACTTGGATTTGATTGTCACGGGTTCCTGAAAACATGGAAATAATTTCTCATTAATACATGATAATATAGGAACCATATAATTCCATATAATTAAAATCTGAATTGGCATCCAATTCTGAAATTATTTTAGCGTAAAAACCTCCTGATGTGTGGCTTCACTACATATTCGGCTTGTGATATGTTTTAAAGTTCATAAAGTCATCTTATTCATTAAAATATTATTAAGTAATCGAAGCGCTCTCGTGGCCTAGTGGAACCGAGTGATTGCAATCGATCAGTTAGGTTAAGCAACAACAGGCGCGGTCAGGTACTGGATAAGTGACCATCCTGCTAGTTGCATTTTTTCCGAGCGCTTTCGTGCTTCGTATCGTACGGCAAGCTAAGCCGTTCGTGCCGACTGTCATGTAATGACGGTCGTTAGTCATGTCAATAACGTCCACAATTTGTCGCCTTCGTTTAGGTCACGTTTGTACCCCTGTATTTCTAGCGAAAATACAGGTGAGGGATAATTCTCTATGTAAGTGCGGTGTGGACGAAGGGTCACTGGATCATATCTTCTTCGACTGCCTAAAACTGTCTTCTTCGCTTAATGATTTCCTTCCATCACTTTCCTCTCCCAACAAATTTTCGATGGGTGTTGCCCCTTGTATTTTCCCCTTTTATTAAAATTTTATGTAATTTTATTAAATGTAACAATATAAAACTGTAGATATATATTATTTAGTCGTTTTATAGTATTTATGTACTATTTTATTATGTTTAATAATTTTTGGTTAGGTACTATAAGTTCCTCAACCTATCTACTGCAATTTGCGAGGTGCGCGACTAGTGGGAAAAAAAAGTGCCATCTCCACAAACCTGACATTGGCAGAATCCTAGAGGGTGCCATAAACAAGAATTGAATCGAATTGAGGCTTTATGGGCGGCTTGATATCTTCTGATAGTAAACCCCGCCACTATCTTACAATCCTTCACCAACTCGGACTTGGCTCCTGTGGTGGAGTATGGCATGCGATGCAGGAACATGCCCGGTGGCCCAGCAGTGGGGATATAGAGAGAGTTAATATCAATTAAGAAAAACACCATTGTCAAATAATACTTTATTTGACACCTTAGATGGACGAACCAGATGAGGGGGCGCCTCTACTATTAAATCATCAGACCCACAAAACATTTTTTTAAAGTACATATTTAAGTTCCTCTACTCTTCACTTTCATCAAGTAGTAAACTATATACACAATCTAGAATTTCATTTCCCCCATTTCTCATATGCTGAAGAACCGATGAACAGATGAAGGGGCGCCACTATTTAAATCGTCAGACCCGCAAAACATTTTTTTTAAACTACACATTTTAGATCCTCTTCTATACACTGTTACGAAGTTGTAAACTGTAACATAACATTTTACATACTGGCACATACATTGCTGCTGGCCCCACACTAGGATACCCTGTGTCGTGGGACCAGAAACAACGACATCACAAACATGTAAACATCCAAGACCTGGACTTTTTGTTTTTTTTGTTTCCAGCCGGGATTCGAACCCGGGACCTCTTGCATGGTAGGCAGACGCGCTACCGCTACGCCACAGAGGTCGACTGTATACACAACCTAGAATTTAATTTTCCCCATGTCTCATATGCCGACGAACTGATGGTTGATCGGGTGCAAAAGTTCTCTAGTAGTGACCACGAACTGGCAAACGCAGCCTAGGACGCCCAACAGCTCGTTGAACCGACGATTTGAGGCAGATTGCTGCCAGTGGCTGGATGAGGACGGTTGAGGATTTCTATCCTTAACTTCTGTTAGTGGCGTACGTTGGGGAGGCCTATGTCTAGCATTGGACGAGTACGGGATGATTGATTGATTTGGTTCACCTACACCTACAGTACATTCGTTGCCTGCTAGGGGAGCACAACATCACGATAAATGTTTTATCTCGTTATCGGCCAGCGCGATCTTTATTTCACCGGGTAAAGCGAGATGCCGCTACCCGATAGTGGGATAAAACTTATCTTGACCTTGCACTCCCCTAGACTAAAACTCTAAGTCAGAGACAAAGTCTAAGGCACGTCAGCGCAGATTTGCATACAAAGTATGTACGTAGTTAGTGTGGTAATAGCTCGGCTGATCACATTATCTATCACATAATAATCTCTATTAATAAAAGTATTGAGTAAGCTAAAGTAATTTGGTCAGTGTCCTCTTTCAGAGATCTATTATTGAAGTATCCTTCAACTTGTCAACAAGCTTGATCACTTGATCAGCCATTATCGAGGTAACAACCAAAAGACCAAGACACGGTCTTCCGTTAACCTTAGAAAATACTATACGGTCTTCCGAATCAGCAAATACACATTTTCGTTTGATATTCGCACTTATGGCATTCACCATAAGAGCTATCTCGTGGAAACAAACTACCAAAATATTCTACAGTGTAGAGTCATTACTTGGAAAGCTATGTTAATCCGTTGACTCTACCTAATCATGTCAAATAGACGAACATAGGCAAACGAGTCACCTTGACAAAATGACGTATTGTAGCAAATGTGGTTGTGTAGTAGATACTTAGATAATTAGATAGAGAACACTTACATAAAAATGGAAATTACATAGATATTTCTTAACCTAAGTGTACAGACGGCGACATTATCACTAAAAGTGATCTCTTACTTTCGTTGTGTAAATAATTATAATAACTTCCACAGAACACAATCACTTGATCCTGGCCCCAAACTAGGATGCCCAGTTTGGGATGCCCGGTGTAAAAACACTCGGACTGCGACCTTTTGTACAAATCAAGACGGCCCTCCAAAAAACTATGACCGTATCTTAAAATATTCTTATCATTTGTTTTTTAGAAATGTTTAATGGGGGTGTGTCATACTTAGTCATCATAACAATATGCGTAGAAGGAATGGTCGATAAATAATATTATTGTACCTACTTTATTTTAATGTAAAGTTCGCGGCCAAGTTCGTTTATCATTTATCATTCATTTCAATATGTTGGTTGTTTACGAACAGAGTTTTTCAAACTACTTCGTAAGGAAGTCTGAATTTATTCAGTAATAATTGAACTGACTAATCGGTATGATCAATGACCCTCCGCATGACTTTGACATTTTCTTAAACCCAACTTTTTCCAAACTTGTCTCTTTTTTAACTTGCCATCTTTTTACTTTGTCTCTTTTTTAAAAATGACTCTTTCCTAACACATGTCCACTCTGGTGACTTCGACGTGTTCTTACCGTGACAATTTTTCCAACGCTTCCCACTCGTCTCTTTTTTTACTCGCCGTTTTTTGGAGCATGTAGGCAAGTCTGGAGGGTTCTCAACTACTAAGCTTGAGGGTTAAGGATAACACAGCGACTAAGCTAAAAAATGTCTACAATATAATTGAAGTAATGTACTTATAATCATGGAAAGAATACCGTGCCTTTTAAAAGTTATTAGTTGTGCCCGCGGCGCTACCCGCAGTTTATTAAATGGGAAAATAAATTGCGTATAAACAGTAAAATCTGTTTTTCCTCAGTAAAACGTAGCCCTTGTTTTAATCCAGGGTATCAGCTAACTCCATACCAAATTTCCTTAAAATCGCTCCAGCCGTTTAGACGTGAAGAAGTAACAAACATACACACTCACAAACTTTCTCTTTTATAATATTAGTATAAAGTGTGATGTGATAATAATACCCTACTCGTCCATATTAACAACTTGTACTATAAGGAAAACTTGAAAGTCTAAAATATTCAGATACAACCATACCGAGTTTAATTTAATCATACAGAGTTTAATTTCGTAGATGATTACAGCTGAAGAAGACTTCGAAATTATGAATAAATTAAAATTCACAATTTCGAAGTTTTCTTCCAGTAAAAGTTGTTTATAAATAATATTATTGTACCTACTTTATTTTAATGTAAAGTTCGCGGCCAAGTTCGTTTATCATTTATCATTCATTTCAATATGTTGGTTGTTTACGAATTGAGGATGTGTATAAGGATTTTGTTATGCCGCGCATAGTGACATACACACCTATTTGTGTGTATCAGACTCAACTATATAGGAAAATACAGAAACTGTACAAATACGTCCCGGGCACAGTCCGTCTCACGTCCGTCTCTCAGAGTGGGAGCAACGCATATTGGCGATTTCGAGACTTGATGTTAGTGAATAGTTGATGTCCATACGATGTTTTATTCACAGGTAGCGAGTGGTATAGTTACTTTTCTACCATACGTAGCTGAGTACAAAGTCATTGGAATGTCGTCATAGATAAGCTCCTTACACATATTTCAAATTTGAAGCTAGACGTATCCTGTGATACTAGATAAATAATGTTAAAAGATTATCAAACACTAATTTAGATTAGATTATAACGGCCTTATTTATTCAACACAGTTCTTTAAAACACTTCAACAAGGCTGACTAAAATAATCTGTGGTAGAGATTTTATGAGGAAAAGACGTTACCTACTATAGAATAAATGAGACGCGTCTAGACACTCCTAGGAGTGTTTTAGTGGAATTGTGTGTTTAAAATAAGGCCGTAACTCGTTATTGTACGCCCAGAAAATATATACATTAAAACCTTACACATCGTATCAAATTTAGAGCATCCATTTACCTGAAATGACAGGTGACCTAAATTCGGTGACTGTCTCACCGAATTGTTCGACACGTCATGTCATGATGATACACGGCTCTTGTTTCGTAAACTTTGTATTCTCGCGTTTTAACACAATGGAATCGCATCATTGAAGTTAAGCAATAAGTGATTTTCTGCTTCCCAATTTGCAACTTATGTTGGGTTTAGGTTTTTAAGTATTTATTTGTCATAAAACGAATTTACATTTCATTCACTTAAAATGAGAAAAGCGGGACTTAGTCTTACACCTGTGTGTCTTTAAAATTTTAAAGAATTCTCCAAAAAATGTATAAGTAAGACCGTTAAACTTTATTTCAGCTAAGAGTAGGTCTTAACTTATCATCATCATGACCATCATCCAGCCACAAAAAGTCCAATGTAGACATAGGTCTCCTCCATGGAATTCCTAAAGACCTGTTGGAAGCTGTTTGCATCCAGCGTCTTCGTGCCTTTTCGTAAAAAGGTAACCTACCTACATCGTAACCGTAACCTACACCGATAATAAAACTTTGAGAGCCACTGCTCTTGTATTTATTTTAATAGCATCATTAACTACCTACTCTATTATAAATCTAATCATTTGTCTGAATCAACTTACACGTGGTGCTTTAAGATCTTTACTCTTTTGACCTATGGTCTGATAGACTTTAGCTATGCGTCTTGGTGACTAGCTGAACCATCATTTGGCGTGCAGAGACAGTTTAAAAGTGCCAATGTACGCTCAGCGTCACCTCAACATACTCAAGCAGATTATAAGTGCTAAAATCGAACAAAAGGTAGGCTTCCTGATATTGATGAATGTCCTTATTGATAGTTCAAAAATAAACACCTGTATCAAAGACAAATAAATCATCCGCTTTATGTTTTGTTTAGAGTGGCTCATGCGGCATTCGATATGCGTTATCTAGACTTAAAAATCAAGGTATAATGGTGGTACTCATTGCATTTTAGTTACCTACTTGAAAAAATATAAGTCTATTGAAGTCGATTACAATCGCTGCCATGCCACGGTGTGCACGCGTGGTGACGTTCATACATTCTTTATGAGTAGGTATTAGAGAGCCCCCAGAGCCCCCAAGGTAAAGTTTGTCAGAGCCCTACACATTTATTTAGGTACCTTTCGTTTTCAAACAAAATTCTATTTATAGCTGTGTAGTTATTTGTTTAGTACCTATATACTGCCACCTGGGCAGTTTCATAAAACTACAATTCGTAGTTGATAGACTTTGCAAAGCGCATTGAATTGTCATAGTGAACCATAAATTGTAGTCCTATGAATCACTGACTTCGCCTACATGCTAATCTTATCGTTATCCATCATTATCAAGTGCACCAAGTACATTTCAAAGGAAAGTATAACTAGCGGATCCGACAGACATTGTCCTGCATTACATTACAAACGATTATGATTTGTGAATCTAAACCATCGCGCCACCGAAACGCATACAAAAAAAATAATACAAATCTGTCCAGCCGTTTAGGAGGAGTTGAGTGAAAATCGTCCAGTTGAATTATATGTTGCGGTCAAAACTCTTAAACGGTCAAAACTAGTTTTGACTGCTAAAATCAGTCAAAACCAGTTTAGACTGCAGAAAATTAAGTAAAATTCTAATCGAGTTGGTTTTCGGTTTTAGGTACCTACATGTTCAACCTAACACGCTCCTTCGCGCTCCGCTACGCTACGCGCTTCGTCGCACCTATATTTTTGTTGTCGCAGATTGAGTGATCATTTTACGTGTTTTACCATTTAGTATTTCAAATGTAAGCTTTGGGCAAAAGTGCTTTTGACTGATTTTGGCAGTCAAAACAAGTTTTGACCGTTTAAGAGTTTTGACAGTGACATATTTAAAGATAGGATCCTTTAGTACTTGTAGAGTTATAGTACGTTTTTATTTAAAAATGAACATGAGAAATCTTAACAACTGTGACAACTATTTTTAGAACCTACAGTCTAGAACCAAGAATTAACACCACGGACTTTAATCACATTCCGTCAAAAACGGCCGTTTTTATCGCAAATCGACTAAAGTTCTAATCTAATGATCATATCATTTTTCATGTTCACTTTTGATAAAAACGTATTATAAAAAAGTTAATTTTTTTTGCATTTATGGCGCTAGTTAGCGCCCCTAAACGCCTATTGATAGGTAAGTGATATTGTGTCCCTAACTGGCAATAAACACGTAACTGGCGTGAGACCACGTAAGTCCACTGTACGTACTTGTCTGATTTAGGCTACTCCGAAATACGAAATACTGTTAAATACGTACATATTTTGACACTTCGTAAATGCCCAACGGAAAAGTGGAAAGTTACGTCATAGTAGGGTTGCAGTATTGGGCCTGCTCGGACATCTCCAAGATCGCTCCGTACTAGTACATTTGAGAAAATGTACTAGTACCGTTTATTAGTACTATTAGGACTATGGACTATTAGGACCTCATAGTAGAACCATCTCAACGTTCACGTTTTGACCTTTCAGCCATAAAATATGCTTTTTTTAATATCTTTATTTTACAGGACCATTAATTTATGATTAATATTTTTAATGTTGCCGTGCCACCATTATATCATAAGTACTATGATAAAAATCAATAAAAAAATATTTTTAGTTAGAGTAGTTTTTTTTCCTACGTACAATGAAATAATTATTACCATCTAGATTTTCGTAAGCTACTTTTGTTATTTACAAAGAACAAAAGTAGATCGCAGAACAAGATTACTACTACAGAAATAAGCATCCCAAAGCGCACGAAACAGAAAAATCTCCTTCACCAATAATTCACTATATTAACACAGTGAAAATATTATGTTATATTCGTTAGAGAAACTAACATCAAGAAAACAACACAATATTACTTTTACAAAAGTACTTAGATTAGCGCGCGAACCAGCAGAATTGACATAATGAATGAAACATAAAAACCAAACAAGTAAAAACAATCTTTATTGCTACGACATACGTACCTACTTCTAAAGTTCGGAAAAGACCGACCGGCTGAAGGGAGACCGATCGAAACAATTTCGCTCCGTTCAGTTCAATCACCACACTCTCATGCAGCGTTCGTTCGCTCTCGGCCATATTCGGTCACCCAGTCCGGTTCATTTATTCATTCAGCCAATCCGTGATCGCGAGAGCAATGAACGAATAGACCGAATGTCCGATTATCACTGGGAAACGTTTCTTTTCGTTCATTGCATGGTAACGTATCTTAATCGTACTTCGTACATGACCGACACAATACTAACTGCAGTGATAGATCAACTGAAAAGGCAAAATCATTAAGAGTCGAATTCAATAATTAATTATGATGACATGCGCTATCTAGTGACTCCGTTTTTGTCACGATTCTGATCTCTTAATGCTGATTTGATATAACTTCGAGTGTGAGACATTCCAGGTATTTGATTTTGATTGCACAGTCGACAGGCAGAATACTGGAGCTAAGTTCTAGAGGTGTGACATCCAAGAATAGAATGAAAAGTTAATTAGGAATTTCACGGGCATTTGTGAGTTGAATTAGTGCTACTTGGCATAACGTTATGTAACTGCCTACTTAGTAAGATAATGGTAATCACGAAAGCCATAAGCCGATTGAGATGTTTTTTTCTATCCTCGCGGTTTGTCAAAACTATAGGTACTATTTTTGGGTATTAGAAAAAAAATTGAAAACGAGCGGGAAAAAAGCAATAATATTTGGAAAAAAAATGTAAGTAGGTACCTACCTAATGCTGCTTTGGTACTGAAAACTATAACTATATTTATATTGCACTTAAACTTGATCGTGCGATGCGGTGCATTTAATGCCCTTAGCATCTTCTACTAGTCAACCGCAGGAGGCAGAAAGAGTTTGCGTGCAAAAAACAAAAAAGTATTAAAGTGAAATTTAGAGCTATGCCTACATAAGCTGTAATTAAATAAACTTATACAGATTTAGAAATATACTCCTAAAAATAAAATAAACTTATACATATAATACAGTTTACATATATTAAAATAAGAATTAAAATACCACTATAAATACATATGACATGTACACACTATAAGAAGCAAGGGAACCAAAATCTAACCATATGGTTAGTTTAAATAAATTAACCTCTCAAGAATGCTTGCCGTGAAACAATTTGGAAATCAGCCAAGTAATAAATTCAGGACTTCAAAGTCGAGAATGCTAAAAATAATTAATGACGTCTCTGAAGACGACATTAACCATATTTTGTGTCAGCGAATCACCTTATTTCGTGGAACCATGATTGCGAAATACGGAATAGGTACCTCTACATATGGAACCGAAAAAAAAGTAAAAGGCGACTAAGGGACACAAACCGGGGGGTGGGCAGCAGCGCCCCCTGCAGTACAATTCCACCGAACTGCGATCCCCAACCCGCATGCCCAGCGTGGGGATTATGGGCATTACCTCCTATGAGAGCACAACGTAGCGCTCTTTAGGGGAGGGCTATGTCCAGCAGTCGACTAGTATACCCTGACGATGATACGATGATGATGGAACCGAAATCAATAATTTATTTTAAAGTAAAATTTACAGACTGTTGAATATCAAGGTCTAATGTCAGTCTCTGGACTAACATTGTACCACTGCCTTATGATGTTATGATCGAGTTGTAATAGGGAAAATGGCAACTACATAAAACTCCACTCATCATCATCATCATCGTCAACCCATTACGTCCCCACCGACGGGCACGGGTCTCTTCCCTGAGGAAGGTATAGGCCATACTCCACTACGGGGGCCAAGTCCGGATTAGTGGAGGATTGTAAGACAGTAGCGGGCCTTACTGTCAGAAGTTATCAAGCCGCCCATAAGGCCTCTGACATGGCTTAGCGACTGCCTTGCTTGATAGCCGTTTTTCCGAATAGATAACACAAAAGTTGAAAAAGGTTGAAAGCCCACGAACGTGGGATTCTAAATGGGACATCTTGCAATGCATTAGTCACTATTGTTACAACAATAGGAAAACGAAATTGTCTATTACTATCAAAATCATTCGAATAATACGTCCATTACCTACAATTGCCTACATACATTTGTAATTATACAAACAACCATGTTATATTTATACGTATCTATTTATGTTATAGGTACTATTATATGCCACGTACTAATCTATTGTGTCGTAGTAGGTAGGTACTCTGTTAACAATTAACTATTTATGAAGCAGATGAATAGCGGATTTCAAGGTTAACTACATACACTACAATATACCTTCGAAGGTAATATGGACGATAAAAATTATAGAAGATCGATAATTCATGTTTATAGATATCTTAATTTATGCATGTTCTGAAGTAAGTTATGTGGGATCAATGCCTGAAACATGTTGATAGTTTGTCCTGTACAGGACAACCTGTACATCAAATATTATTGTATGATTTTGTTCAGTTATCAAAATAAAAAAAGGTTTTTCTGCTTTAGATTGAGGCTGTTTGTGAGGGTTATGAACTTATGATTGTAGTAATATATGTTGAATATAATGGACATTGTTCTATCTATAGTACTGATTTACGGAAGGCTGCGACATAGGTAGAGCGCGTAGAGTAAACCCTAATATTTTGTAAAATTTACACTCACAGAAAAAAATTGTCTCCAAACACAAACTCTCTGGAATGCGCATTTTAGAAATTACCATAGAAGACAGCACTATCACCCTTACAATGACCCGCAATCTGGGAAAAGTTTACTTTTTAAAAAAAAACGTAATATAAAACAATTTTGATCTGTTTTCCATTGATACAGCACACGCCTCAATTATGTAACTTATAAAGAAACAAATAATTTAACAATAAATGTTAATAAAAATATTAGTTGGAACACTTCGCTCGTGCGAGTAATAGTTTGGTGATAAGCAAAGGTAAATTATCATCACAGTGCTACGTTGATATCACTTAACATACTTTTTTTTATTGTGATTTGAATTTATTTAGTGGCTGTGGTTTTATTATAAATTGCGGTAGATGGTTAACAGTTGCGCTCCCTCATCAAGCATGATGCTACTGGTTTTGCCGCAATTCGTCAGCGGTGCAATCCTGACGGGATCCTGACGTTTTCGACAGCAATTGGTATAGAATTTGGCAGACGATTGGAATTGTTCAGGATTCGCGGAGTGCTGAGTGCGGAGGTGATACCTCAGTACTTGAAATTGCCATTTCGCGGTGAGCACGCGAAACCCATACTATCTGTCTGAGAGTTTTATTGGCAGAATTATTATAACGTAACTGAGTCGTAGGTAATGGGAAGGGTAAGGTAAGAGCTAAAGAGGAGGCCCTTGCCCAGCAGTGGGACACTAAATCGGATAATAAAACAAAACTTAGTAACAGGTACACCTCTCCTACATCGGTCCACTGTCCCAAAACCCATACGTACCCTTATAATTTAAAATTAAAGAAACATCGCCGATATACTAAGTTATAATCCAAAATCTTACCTTGGCAAGAAGTTGTCCATCGTCTCCAATCAGGAACTCCTCAAGTTGGAAGACAAGAGGAGAGGCGTTACCCAAGTGGAAGATCCTGGATGAGGTGCCTCTGGTGACTCTGAACTCTATGGTCTTCGCCATAAGGACGTTCGTGATCATGTACACGGATTTTTTGCCCTTGAGAGCTGCAGAAAAGAAAATTGTTTTAGAATATTTAGGTAGCGTTCAGTCAAAAGGTAAAAAAATCCTTAACAGTTCTACCTAGCCTAAGCGTAACGACGACCACCGAGTTCAGCATGAACTCTACAACCTATCCATATACCTACTACTAATTTAATACTATATCATCTAACGACTACGGCGTTTTAGTGTTAAAGCTAGTTGTTGCTTTATTTTCATTTCACTTTATATATTATTGTCTACCTGTATTCCATTTGATATACTCGTACTAATATGCACAATTGGCATCCTTGTCACCTAGTTACTCTACATCATTGCTATTTAGTGAAAAATATTTATGGGTTCAGGTTTAATATTGTCCTGTAGTAACTTTTTGTATAAACTTTAGCCTGTTTCCTGTTTTTTTTCCAAATAAATAATATAAAAATAAAATAGATCGGTCGAAAATTGTCATAATAAAGCATGAATTGTCGTCAGATGAAATAAAGTACAGGGGGCACGCTGAACGGGGCCACCCATCGTAATTGGCATAGGTATTACTGCATTGACCCTTTGTATTAGGTTCCATTAGTTAGATAGATAGAATATTCTTTATTGTACACAGAAATTACAGTAACAGAAATTATATAAAAAATACAGTACAAATGGCGGCCTTATTACTAAAAGCAAATTCTTCCAGGCAACCATACCAGAGTTGAGTTGAGTACCAGAGTTAGATATTATAGTCAAATATTATTTTCATAATTGTTTCGAAATATTTCGAGATTCTTCTATTTCGATGATGATGATGAAGCACAAAATATTTTGAAATAGAGTCTAGGAAATAGTTTGGTCGACTCTCCCTTGAATGATAGTTCTTACCTGGATTCGTGGTATCCAAATATATATTTTTCACTAATTCCTTGCTCTTCGGTAGGGACGATTGTGAGAAGTTGATCATGATGACGCGCACCTTATTCTTTATGGCTTCATCTTGCAGTGTGATCTGAAGGAAAAAGAATGCCACACCTTTGGTATGTACGTAAAGTTTGAAACGATAACTCATTGACGAATCGCATGAAAAGTCACGTAGGAATATTTTGATTTCATGTTCTCAAAATAGTTAAATCACGACAGTCTGCTATCTTTATCCTCTACCTGTTTAGATAGAGCTAGGAAAACCCCAAATAAAACAGTTAGCCAGGACCCTATCAGCTGATACGATCGTGGGTAAAGCAAGTTCGTTCCATTGACTAAACATCCGACACTTGACTCAAATACCTACCTACTGCAAAAAGTTCTTATCAAACTACAGGGAAGTATTAAATGAGAGTACCGAGCCGACACAATTCAGGATAGGGACGACCCAAGGTCAGGCGTAATGTGTACGCAATAGCTCGCGATCCGGCTCGAAGGACCATTTTTTACGACGGAAACAACAATGGTTGCTGCGATCAGTTACTACCTATTGTTAAGTGCAGAATATGCAGACTTACCTTAACGCTTTCGTGTGGGAACTTAAAGTCGCTGTCAATGAAGTCTCCTGCCTCGAGCCATTTCACGTATTCGGCGTTGGATTTCACCTTGTTTATATTCTTAGACAGTTCTCCTAGCGGCGTGAAGTTTTTTCCGTTCGTGGTCTTGTCGTTTTGGACGAACAGAGACGTGCATTTGTAAAGGTCTGCCTCGGTGATGTGTGGAATACAGACCAATTGGCTGCTACCGATTTCAATCTCAATCTCGTCCCTTATGAATGGCCAAGCGTCCTCCAATTTCAGCGACTGTAGCGTCTCCAAACTCACGTCTTTCCGTATCTCGTGCGAGTACAGAGATTTCACGACTACTTTCAGTTTTTTCGGCATCTTGCTAACACTTGTGGGCTTTGAACAGAAAACGCGTATCTTCCCCTCCGGTACTGAAGCGCGACTACTGGCTTTAGTTTGAGCGAGCGAGAGAGAAAAAACGGCAGATCGATTTTCTCGATTGCGCCAGACAGAGACAGAACTTCTATACACCGAACGGTCCGGCCTATTTAACCCAAATAGAAATAGTTTTAAAACTTCGAAAGATAACTGAAAACGTAGCGTACTGACAGGGAAAGTTTAAGCGACTTCCTTCAGTGTGTCACGTCGAGTCGTGTAATTCGAGGAACAGAAGAAGCCCCTCCGTTATATTGGATTTGAATGACGCGTCACGGATCACGATTTGATCACGGAGTTACCACGCGGTACTGCGGCTGAGCCAAGCCAAGCAAGTCATACTATTGAAACCGCTTCCTATCCTCAGACTGAACGTTTTTTTAATGACGTAATCTCGGGGCAGTGACTTTTTCAGAAACGAAGATGACAGGCGCGTGTTGGTAACATGTTGGCTGATTCATTCGCTTGCTTCGTACGTACCTGCTTGCGGGAAATATACACGCACTGAGCGATTCTCGCTTTTATTCCCAGAGCTATAAGAAATGCGAGGGTTCCGGATTGTGCAATCCGTACAGTCGACGATTACTGGCGACTTGGACTTGCTTGGCAGTAAAATGTGAATGTTGATCTATTGACTGTACTACAAATCGGCAGACGTCATGCTTTCAGTTGATGATTATCATCGAGGGGTTGTCCCAATAGGTTTTGTGTGGTAATTACGTGTATATTATCGACACCAGACATTTTTTATAGATGCCTGAAAGATACACTGGGACAGCAATTAAGTAATTTAAAAAACGAACAAAGTTGATTGTCTATTTTATTTTAAACGTTCCGAGTTGCGCGTTTGCTCATGCATGGTACAGACGGTTTCCACTTTAGTCGAAAACTCGAAATAAAAGTTAAGCTTACGGTATAAATAATTTTATTACAATTTCTGAGATTACAAGAGAGCACAACAAATAAATTAAAATACTTCCTACACATGTACTTGCTGCGATTATTATTACTTACATTTCGGTCAGAGACTTAAAACAAAAAACTGATTGAATGGAATGTAAGTGCATATTAAAATTACATGAATTTAAATTATAGTTAGTTGATATTAGTGATATAATCGTGGTTTATGCTTCAAGAAAAGGTTGATATTTGTGATATAATCAGGCAGTCATCAAGTTGTAAATATTAAAACGCAGTTAATGGTCTATAATGCAATTTATACTTCCCAACATTATTACGAAAGTTCTTGGTTCAGTCCATAAAAAAATGAAGAAGACCGACACACTTCGTCAGTATTAATATTATTACAAATATTCATTGCATAAAAATACTTAGCATTATCTACCAGCTAACCTTAGACCAGTAGAGTAGGCTAAAAGAATAGCACAGGGGAATCAAAGAAAAAATCCTCAATATTTTAACTTAATTATTTACTTATTAAATAATGCATTTCTATAATTTATTAGCAGAGTATAAATAGCAAAAATATTTGTGTTTCTTAATTTACATAAGCTTAAAGCAAGTGTTTTCTTTTGAGGCATGTAATTGCCTAATTGGTTCAAATATATAAACTCAATTGGGCATCTTGTATTAGAAAATAATATGCTACTGCCTTCAAAGTAAACAGCGAAATCTCAAATAAATCTTTTGTCTTAAGGCTCATTTTACACTCGAACTAATCTTTTTAATGAATATAAAATAATGAGTAGACTTTTGACAGATGTAGTCTTGAGTCGTAGCAAGCATGTGACATTGTAGATATATTTTCGTTACCCTACGTATACGGCCTTACTAATAAAGGTTATGAGCTGTGTATATAGCCGTTATGCGAGGTCAGACAAACTGGTTATTTTTACGGTAAATGCGATTAAACCAGTTTAAATTGATATACGTCAAATAGTTATTCAGAGTGTATAACTTATTTCTTAGTAAGACCGATAGTTTTTGATAAAGAGAATTAGACACTAAAATTATGAATCATCAACTGCCCACCGCAGGCCTTCTCTCTAAGAGATTCTCTCTAAGAGAGAATACAACTCCGTGCCCACTGTGGATTGGGAATTTCAAGCAAAAAACTTACTAAGTACCTGTATAAAAATTCATACAAATCAAATGAAAACGGTTTTATTCAAAATACATGTGCGACATTTGTCAAAAGTATACTCATTATCTACAGTAATTCAATGTGTTAAAATGTGCGACGGAGATGGCGGCCACACGTAGCAGCAGCCACCCTTGGTCGAGTAATCACTGTCTTTAACAATCCTTATATTAGGTATTTAGTGTATTAAAAGTTTTATTTTTATTTGCAACCATCCCCTGCCAACCTGCCTGTCTGTTTTTCTGACATCAGTGAAACGCGTCACAAAATAAAAGAGTGACAAGTGGTCTTCACCATACTGCGAAGCCACTTAACCCAAATGCACTTATCAGAGTTATCAGTGCCCTTTTTATTTACTTCTTCCCCACATTGGGTGTAGTAGATTGAAAGACTGACGATGCCGACATCAGGTTCTCTATGTACTGACCTAGTACTTGATTTTCAGAACGCAGTTTCAGGTTTTCTTCCTTCACTGAATCCACCCTTTGTGAAAGATCTGTAAAAGAATTAATTAAATAAGCTAAATTTATTATATTCAGAACTATAGAGATACAAGGAGGAGACCTTCACACAAGGTTGAATTAATAAATTTAAGACCTAACATAATTTTATATGAATAATTTCTTTTAATTTAAATATCTGATGATATTTAAAAAAAATTGTATTCGGAAATAAAGGCTCATTTTATTTTATTTGTATTGTATGATGTCTGCTTTGTTATTTAGAAGACAAATAATTCTTCCAATTTCTTCAAGAGATCAAAATATTTTGTCTCATATTACAGGTCTATTCCTTTGGATTTTGTTTAACTTTTAAAGTAGGAAAAAGTCATAAGTTTGAAAATTATAAGCAGGTTCCTAAACCTAAATTATCTTATGATTTATTTCACATAACAAAGTAGGTCACATTTCTATCTATACATACATTACATTTAACTTTTTTTAGACAAAAAAGGGAAAGTGAATTTTCAACACAAAACCAGCTGTACCTAAAAGAGAAAGTTGCGGCCATTGCCTAAGTCTGCACAAAGCACAACAAAGAAACCATCCAACTTACCATCCAAAGTATTCTGCAGCTCCAAAACTTGTGAAATCAATCTTGCCTTTTCCTCTTGCTCGTCGAGTCCTGTATCCGGTTCGAAGCTCTGAGGCCCGTTGAGACCAGGACTTGAGGACCCAGTGTAAGAACTAGGCAGCGAATCCATAGAACGGCCGTGGTCTAAATGGTGGTCCACATCGTCAGTGATTATGACCTGCGGGTCATCGTCAGCCAAAGGGATATTGTCATCGTTGCATTTCTGGACAATGGACGACATGATGATAAGACCAATTGTTGTATTTTTGTAGTTTTTATTGTATTTAGGATACTGGAGACTGGACAATAACTGCAAAGCAATCAATAATTTTTTGTTTGCGTTTTTCTGACGGAAGCGCTGACAGCTGCACCACAGAATACATGAATACATAGCTGCACAACGTAGACCTGTCTACGCTGCACAAGGACAGCTCAGCTGTCATGCTGACAGAAAATATCTAATCTGTGGTCAGTCTTGGGCCACACAGAAACGATGTGACGCACACATGACTCTTTCACGTCTTTTCCGCTCACTCGTCCAGACTCGTCCTACGTCGTTTCTGTGTGAGCCACATTTCTATTGCATACGGACGGAACACGCTTACATCCGTGATACGCTCAGAATAAGAACTTATTCTGAGGTGATACGGAACAAAAATAAAGAAAAAAAAACAATCTGTATTTATTTTTTATTTGTTTAGCCTGTGACAAAAACCCAATTTGTGACATTTGTGATGTGACCAAAACTAAATAGGTATGCTGGGCGAATTTAGATTGGATTGCTTGTAAATCTTTGTAGTCCAAAGTGAATTTAAAATAGTGCTTAATTATTATTCGCCATGTCTTTGGCCATCAGGAAATCGACCACCGACATACTTTCTGTCGCGAAATGGCTCGTCCGAAGAGGTTAGTATTTGAAGATTCATTTTCGTAATCTTTAGGAAATGTCTAATATTTTCAACATTACCAACCAATTATAGAGTGTCGTCTTCTATCAACGCTGCCTGAAAAGGCGGAAGAACCAATGCCGGAGCCATCAAAGCATACTAGTCGCAAACCAAGAAAAACAAACCCAACTTTGGAATTGCGACATGTCTACCCTGAGTTTCTGCCTGACCCAAACCCCAAATGGAGAAACTCCTTAAGAGAAAAGCTGGAGAGAGTTGATATGTTGAACAGGAGAAACCAAATTGATATCCCAGAGTTTTACGTTGGTTTGTATTCTTTGATTATTGATATTTCTTTGCCTACATTGACTAAATGATCAATTTGAGACACTTGGTTACCCTGCTTAGCTCTACCGTAAGGTCCAAGTGAGATTCTTACCTGGATTTATAACAACCTGAATCTTGTATTTTTAAACTTAGTTACTTTTATCCGAATGGAACAGTATTTTTAGTACCTTGCACTTAATTTTTATTTATTTTTATTTTCTTAAAGTACTATATACAATCTAGGTCTAATTGCGAATATCCATTACTTTAATCAGATCTCTGTTCATACAAGGTACGTAAGGTTAGACAGACTACAATAACAGACTCATCATCACACTACTACAATCTATCTGTGAACTCAGTAACTACCATATTAAGTATATTTATTAAACAGTTGTGATCAGACCCATGCAACTCGTAACTATAAAATTAATAGATGAAGTATGTAGTATAACTTTGATTTACGGTGAGATTTGTAACCTTTAATATTGACCTTGCAAAGTCCTTGGAACTATTTAAAAACTTTAATCTTTGGTCCAGGTTCTATTTTAGCAGTCACCATATCGGATCCGCACGCTCAAGGGAAGACCAACAAGTTTGTTGGTATCTGCATAGAGCGCAAGGGCTGTGGCATGAGAGCTGAGTTCACGCTGAGGAATGTGGTTGATCACCAGGGAGTTGAGGTATTTACTTTACTGACTATAACATACTGCAGTGCACAGGCCTTCTCTCACAAAGAGAGCATGGGTTAATGAGTATTGTATGATGTTTGTTTGTAGGTACATATTAGGTATCTATAATATAAAAATGAATCGCTGAATGTGTTGGTAAGCGCAAATCTCGAGAGTCGCTGAACCGATTTTGCTAATTCTTTTTTTAGAATATTCCTTAAGGTATAGTTATTACGGTGAAAAAAATAAAAAGAGGATAGTTATTGCGGTGAAAAAAATAAAAAATAAATGAAAAAATCGACTATTAGGCGGTACGAAGTTCGCTGGTTCAGCTAGTTAATAATATAATCATGTGGGTACAGCGATATCATTCCGATGTAAAAAGCTAACTGCAAAGTAGGTACTTGGGGCTGCAAGAGATGCAAATTACTTCAGCCAGATGTTGCTGCCTGTACGTAATACAGAGAGTATTGTAAAGAGGTTCAAAATTTCACTGATCCCGGTAGTAGCCCATTAGCTGAGTTGGGAGAGCGCTGGCATGCTTAGCCAGATGTTGCGAGTTTGAGTCCCGGCATGGGTGGAATTTTAAACCTCTAAATAGGTTTTTAAAATTGTCCTTAGCACGGGTTAGTGCAAAAAAAAAGAATATAATTAGGTATTATTAGATAGTTATTAAAAATGTGTCTCATTGTACATTTACAGATCCGATATGAACTCTACGACCCAACCTTGCAGAGGATTCAAGTCCTGCGCTTGGAGAAGCGACTGGATGACCATCTGCTGTACTTGCGCGACTCTCTACCGGAGTACAGCACATTTTCCTTTGATATGGACCCCGAGCTCCCACTTGAGGGGTCACCAGTACCTGTGAATCCTATTCAGGTAGCTCTTGTAGAGGTTTCTAGTACGGTATATAAGCAAGCAAGCGAAAAAATATCCGAGTCCAAATGGAAGGGGAGAAAAAGATATTTTTTCGAATATTTTATTTTTTTCGTTAGATGCACGCTCGGGCTAGGCTGCCGCTCCCGAATCCTTTTCTACTCGAATTCTCTTAGAATCCTTTGTTTCAATTGTGGTTCAAAGTAGCGCCCTTGCAGTAAAAATACCATTTTGCTCCCTTGTCATACATTCTTCTATTTTATAGTGGAACCTTTTAGTTACCATTTCATAGTGAATATACGAAAAAAACATATTTTTATCGCGATTTCCTCGATGGTCTCGTAATAAATATTATGTTAATGAGTAGACCAACCCACTTAAGTTTCATCAGACTTTTCTGCAACCTTAATAGTAGAGCAATAACGTAAATTATATAGCAGTATTTAAAGAGGATGGAGAAGAAGAGAGAGGAGGATTGGTCGCACGATGTGGTCATGTCGGCAGGGAGCCCGTGGATGCGAATGGCAAGAGAACGCGAAGGATTGGGGAAAGGATAATAATGATGATTGTATTTATCATCATCACCGAGCTCAGATATGTACACACACCCCAGACTCTCGTGTTCCAATAGTTTAGCTCTAGGTAAACTTCGTGATGGACTATAAGGGCGGAATGTACTCTGATTTTAAGAGCGGTGGTAGCAGAGCGGTGTAGAACTCCGGCTTCTCAATCGAGAGGGCGTGGGTTCGAACCCCGGCATGTACCAATGACTTTGTTTCCTAAGTTATGTACATTTGTGAAATTATAGTAGCAATACTACTCGCTGCCGGTGAAGGAAATGATAGTAAGGAAACCCTAGTGTCTGAGGTGTTAGCGTACTTCAGCGCTTGCTACGTACAATGGCCCAACTATGAGGCTAAGTGCGGAAATCTCAAGTCTAACTAACTGTACGGTTGGTGGGTAAAGTTAGGGGCGTACACTGATTAATTCATTGAGTGAGTGATTTATTTTCTTATGGTGCCCTATTCCAGGTGAAACTCAAGCCACGCCCGTGGGTGGACAGATGGGAGCGGCAAGACCTGAAGGGCATCTCCAACATCGAGGAGAACCTGAGAGAGAAAGACAAGGTGCGACGCGAGAAGCACAAGACTCCATGGGAGGAGTTCGATATGATGAAGCAATACAGGTAGGAACGAGGCCCAGAATGCTTTCTTATTCTTCATTGGTACACTTTTGACAAAACCGTCGTAGCCCTGGTGAAGGCCTTTTATTATGGCGAATGTTGCCTGGGGTACAATGTCTCGCCATTCCTTTGGATTAGTTGCTGTTTTGGGGTATTCATACAGCGGCCTGCCCACAGTGGGCTTGTGTTGGTCGGTCTGCATTAGTGCTTTATTATTATATTTTTCTCTTTCCTTCTGCCTGCGCGAAGAACACTGCGTCTGCTCCGCATCCTCCCTCCTTTAGACTATACAGAGTGTATAAAGCCGATTTGACCCATTTTTTTGTGTTTAGGAAAACTATTCCCGAAGAAGACCAGAGCGAAATTTGGGGCGAAGTCTATAACCAACTCCACCAGCTTCAGCTCGCACGGAAGAAAATGTCACGGAAACGTACTTTTACCACGCCTAAACCGCAGCTGGGCTAAGTTTTTTTTTTGTTATTGTAGAATATTGTATGTAGATTGTAAAAAATAAGTAAATAAATTGGATAAACAATAAACATAATGTACTCTTTTTTATATTCCTCTCTGGTCACAAAAACCATTCGTCTCCTCAAGTGATTTGTCGAAGAGAAAATAAATTTTGTGGAAAAATATTAGGTGACGGCCGGTGATTTTTGCCTTTGTTCCCAGTTTGTCTTGTCACAACACCTTATGTTACACTGATTTTTTTCCCAGTTTGTCACACAGCTCTCTTTTACTAATTGTTTAATATAAATATTGTACATATTGACTGTAGTAAATAAATCGATAAACAATATTTTATCTTAATATTCTATCAAATTTTTTTTAACCTGGTCGGACTCTTCCCGTATAACAACAACCGTAAGTAGATCCGGACTAAAGGTCTACAATGTGTTGTGCTTACGAAAGTTTTAGTTCAAAAATATTTTATCTATTTTGTACTGTTATTTCCGCCAAATCAATAGTTCGTGTCGCTACCAAAAACGGTAGGTATCTAAATGGGAAGAAAATACCTAAAAGCGATTATTTTTTTAATTAAATGCCCATTTTAACAGTGTGACATGAAGGGAAGAACGTAGGCTTAGCACGCTAGTATGCGGGAAAATGACAGGCGCCGCGGCATACTCTTTGCCGCAGTATTAGTTTTGTCGCAACAGCGAACATGATATGAGTGGAAGAGAAATTAAAACCCTGTCTAAAGTCTATCCCGCAGGCGGCAAAATGGGGATGCCAATTAAATTAAATTAAATTACTTTAATGTTTATATTTTTTCGGTTCGCCACACTTGAACGGTATACTTCGACTGTATTACAACACTATTCATTCGTTCATTTGGTTCTAATGCGTTTCGATCACAATTTTTTTTTCATAAGAACAGACGTGTAACCTAAGTAAGTGTTTTGACTGAAGTGACAACTAGCTTAAATATATGACTGGACTACATACCGAAACGTTTATTTTTCCTCGTGTTTTCTTTTTTCCGCAAGCAAACTGTCATGAATTTTTTTTCTGAATCTCAACTGAAAATGGAGCGAAAAAACTGAGTAAACGATATTACGATATTTAAGTTCTACTCCTTTGCTTCAAGTTTACCGCTATCTCGGCGCGCATTTCCTTACACTTTACACCTCGTATCGCCCGGTGGTGCATATCGGAGGGGTGTAAGTGCGAAAGTACACGGAGGCTTTTTAAGGCCAGTATTACAGAAGCGTACTCAAGCGCCGATCTCTACTTAAGACTAGTTTTGAGTATGGATTTAATTTTAGAACGTTACTTGAGTCGAGATTCATCAAGCGCGACTCAACTGAGTAATAGCTAATTCGAGAACGATACTTGGGTAACAATCTCTACTTAAGTAAAGATCAAATCTGTATTTACTCAAGTTTGGTCGGAACTACGCTTGAGAGTCGATCGGCCAGTTATTATAATTGTCAATTTGGAATGTTTATTGCAAAATTCGTATATTCGAATACCTTGATTACTATGACGAAATAGTTAATGATAGCAGCAGCCGCTTAGGCATTTAAGGGACGCTCAAGACCCCTACTACATGGATTCTAATAACTGTTTATGTGCAAAAACAATTACATTAATATTGGTGTGATTTCATTGAAAAAATTTCACGCAACACTACCTACTATGATAACCAGGCAAGGACATCTCAAACATGAAAGTACACCGGCCCCTTGTACAAATATAGGCCCACAGTGGGAATCGAACCCACAAGCTCGGTCTTGGTAACCAAGCGCCTTAGCGGCTAGGCCAACATGACAGTCACAAAAGGAATAAATAAAATAATCAGTAAAACAATATCAGCTTTTTTACTGCTCATAAAATTGGAAATAATTGAAACATATCCTATAAATCCACTGTGTTGAAGATGACTTTTTATCTTCCGCGAGGAGGATCCTCTCCACTGCGGTGAAGTTGAAGTTTTATGTACAACAAGCAAAGTTCCTCTCCACTGCGGTGAAGTTGAAGTTTTATTTTCAACGAGCAGGTTTCTCTTCACTGTGGTGAAGTAGAAGTTTTATGTTCAATGAGCAAGTTCCTCTCCGCTGCGGTGAAGTTGAAGTTTTATGTTCAATGAGCAGGTTCCTCTCCACTGCGGTGAAGTTGAAGTTTTATGTTCAATGAGCAGGTTCCTCTCCGCTGCGGTGAAGTTGAAGTTTTATGTTCAATGAGCAGGTTCCTCTCCACTGCGGTGAAGTAGAAGTTTTATGTTCCATGAGCAGGTTCCTCTTTACTGAGATGAAGTTGAAGTTTTATGTTCAACAAGCAGGTTCCTCTCCACTGCGGTGAAGTTGAAGTTTTATGTTCCAAGAGCAGGTTCCTCTTCACTGCGATGAAGTTGACTTTTTATCTTCTACGAGGACCCTCTCCACTGCAGTGAAGTTGACTTGTTATGTTCCACAAGGAGGAACCTCTCCACTACGGTGAAGTTCCATTTTCTCACACCTCGTTTCAAAACAGCGATTAATGTTCAAATTATACCAAACCATGTACAGATATTAGTAAATTTAGTAAACAAACGTAAATAAACAGACAGACGTCAAGAGAATTGTGGAATTATTTTATAGCAGACATTTGTTACGTTCCGTTCTGTACTCAAAGCGAATAAATGAATTAAGAAGCGTGAACGTTTTGCTTCCTTTAAATATACGGTTCACTACAAACTAATAACGAAATAAAGAAACGTGAAAAGCCGATAGAGCCCAAAAAATTTCAACAAATACAAAAAACTAAATGTTTTATTTAAAAGAAAAACACGGAAACAACTAGGCGTGATCGTTGCAAAGACGAACCGTTTTATAAGACCGTTTTGTGTTCCGCGACGATAGGACCGTTTTACGTTTCATTCTAAAGCAGTGCCAGCGACTCTAAAGCAGTGCCAGCGTTTGTTCGTCGCGAGACCAGTCCTTAGATTGTTTGACGCGGATATGTCCTTTAGTGCTATATTAATAGAGCCTAGAACGTAATGAGATCATTGCGACGTCGTCGTCGGCTCCTTGCTCGTTCCGTTCGTTTTGGTCCTTGATACAATAAAGTAATCTTTATGTCTATGAGTATACAGTCGAATATCGTGTAAAACAACTTATTTTTCCGATGTTTCGTGATTTCGTCTCGTTCGCACTCGTTTGACCGTCCTCTGCGCCTTGCTCGTTCGCATACAATGAAACCAGTTGCGAACGAGGACCGTTTCGAGGACCTGTTTTCGTTCCAGAAAAAGCGGTTGCGTTTCGTCGTCGAAAAATCGGACAACGACGCACTCCTACTCGACAGCAATAGAGAAATTTCTCTAAGTTAAGCTGTCATTTTGCGAGAAAAAAAACACTTGCATGTTCGGCGTTGCGGGAAACCATAGACAAACTGTATTAAACTGACAGAAGGGGGCACGTCGAGACGTCTCCCGCGATCATCATGTTCGCACTGGCGAGATACCGCTCTGTGACGTCATCTTAATACTGTTTAGTGTTTAAGGTGACAGTAGAGAGTAGGCAAAATGGTCAGCGTGCTAAGCCTACTGGGATTCTATTGTTTTAAAAATCCCATTATGTAACAGTATCACAGCTGTGTGACAAACTGGGAAAAAAACCCCAGTTTGTAATGCAGCCAGAACACAATGGCCCCACTGCTGGCCATTGCCATTGTGTACTCGGGGTAATGGTGTGCAGTTGGCGCGCAATCCGACAGTTGTCGGTTTTTTGGGCACACTTTAAAAGATCGTGGCGTAGCGTGGCCCATCCCTGATTACACAGTGGCCCATCGTTCAGACAATTGACCTTCAAGTTTTTTGATTTATATCAATCTGAGCCCGTAATTTTGCGCCATTTTTTTAATAACTTTGTTGTTGTATGTACATACTTCTGTAATTCTTGTAAATGAATGAAATAAATAAATAGCTGCGGCTGCAACTACTTCCACGTCCATCGAAAGTGGTTTGCCAGACAGAAATGAGCCACGCGCCATTGTGGGAACAGCAGTGGGCCATCATGGGCCAATGTGTACTGCGGGCTTAACAGGTGGTGTGACAAACTGGGACAGGGCTGTTAGATGCCAACTTTTGAATTATGGCACCAGACGCTCAAAATTATGGTATTTTCGAAAAAAATAAGGTACGGGTAGGAAAACTCTTACAGATTTAGGCAGGTCCTATTAATTAGGGTATTAAAATTTCTTCGAATTTTCATAAATTGTTCAAACAAACACTGTGCTATTCGCTACTTCTGACTAAGTTCAACTTTTTGAAAATTCATCTGTGAAGTTCTCTTACAATCCACAGACTACAAAAACTATCACAGATATGAACGTTTTTATCCACTTGCTGCACGAAATGAATGAATGATTTTTTAGTGTTGCTAGATATCGGTAGGTATATGAAAAAAGCTCGTCAACAGCAAAAGCGAAAGATGAAAATGTGTGATGCAAAAGTGCTTGTGATCAAAAAATGGCAAAATTATGGTACTTTTGCGTACCATAATGGATCTATCATGGTACATGGTACGAACAACTGAATTATGGTACATGTAACATAATTATGACACGTATAACATCCCTGAACTGGGAACAAAAGATATTCTACCCTGGCATAAGGACTGCAGAACTAATTGCCTCTCGCTCACACATATGGACTGAAATATTGTACGAGCAAGAGGAAAATAGTTATCCAGTACCTTTTTGTACTGGATTATAATAACGACAAAACGTCCAACAATGTATGTTAAATCTTGTTTCAATAGTAACAAGATTGTCGATTTTTTGGCTTAAAGACACAGAACAAGACAACGCCTGCCTGAGCCAAAGCCAAGAGCCTCAGCAAAGAGAATATAACCACTACGAACTACGAGCCTCAGAACAAGGACTTAATCTGAGCCAAGAGCACCACAGAGCATATAAATAAGAGACGGGACCTCCCTATATGCTTTTGTAATGAGTTTAGCCCCGTTAGCAATACCAACCAATAGAGCAAAAATGCAATGTCAAAAGTGCTACCAACATAACAACTTGTCTGTGCATTAGGGACGTCCACTTACATTGGTACTACATTTATCGATATCGATAAATTTTCATCCAGGGGCTCCGCAGTTAGCCTAATAAAATTAATAAAAATCAATGTTTTCAATAAAACGACAAATGAAATTAGTATTTTATTATTGATTATCAAATCACAATAATTGTGGTCAAGGTCTATTGAATTTATTTCAGCAGCTTTTTGGTTTTTCCTTAGAGGTGTCCAATCTGAGCGAACTTCATCAATCGGTGGTTTGGATTCAGGTGCTGAAATCGTCAAAAAAAGTTAAGTTGAGTCGTTATTGATTATTAATTTGTTGGTAAACTATGCTACTTACCGGGATAGTTCTGATAAATATGCTGAGATTCCAGGCCACAATAATTGTGGTCAAACCCTACTGGACCAATAGCAACAGCTGATATTTTGGCTGCTGTACAAGGTGCTGAAAATGATAACACTTTGTAATTTATCAAAGTAAACAAACTCTAGTTACAAAAAGCTTCAGCGATACATGAAAAGTCTACGTACCAGAGTTGTTTTGTGAAGCTCGACAACTAATAGGTTTTTGTATAGCTGAATCTGAAAATAAACAATTGCAAGAATAGTCCGAAAAAAAAATAGTTTGTTCCTGTTTACCACATAACTGCATAATTGACTATGTAACTATCAAATACATTTTTATAAAAAAATATTTTAAGTTAAAAATTAGTAAAAAAAATATTTTAGTAATTCCAATCACTAACCAGTTTCAAGTGATGCGACGTGGCTACGTGGTAAGGAAACTCAGCTAGTAAGTAATCAGGAAGAGGAGGCGCATTTATAAGTAGAGAAGATACAGCCCTGTAAAAAAATGTTTATCAAAGTATGTCATTTACGTATTAAGACGTAATAATAATATTGCGTTCTAAATGACGGAGCAAAATATATTCAAATGTTCGACGTAAAGCAAGGCGTATTTTGTGTTTTATTACATAATTATTCATGAAATGTAGTAAGTGTTACATTATAAGTTTATAACACAACTCACCATTTCTTTAATCGGCTTCCTTTTAAAATAGTTGTAAAAATCTTTCGGCCGGAAATGATCTCTACAAACATATTTATGTTGGTGGAGTTTTTCGATGGGGATATACGATATAAGATCTTCCACAATTTTCACCCATTGTCTGCATCTAAAAAAAAAAACAACATTCAATGCAGCCACTAATAGTGCATCGTTGAAACATTGTTATGGCTTACAGCAATTCACCCGTCATACACTGAGTAGTAATTCTGACCAAGGTACTTATCAGATATTTTTTTATCGATATTGAATATGTGTATGGCACATCACTATGACATTGAAACATCTGAGTATTTTTCTCATAGTATATTAATTACGTTATTTAACATAATTTATGATCTTGCTCTTGTGCAAGATGACAAAAACTGTAGCCAGAAATACTTACCGGTCTTCATCCCTAGGAAATTTACCCATAAACTTTCTTTTGGTACCCTTTGACCGGCTGCATCTTATTTTACAAATGGCACAAGTTCGACACCATCCGATCAATGCCAATATTAAAAGAAAATCACTAAACACTGTACAACAAGATACACACAGCTAGATATTGAACAAACTTAAAACACAAAAATTTTAACTAGAAAACGTTCTAATATGTGCCGCGTTCCGCCATATTTGTTATGTTTTCAGTTTGACATTGACAGCAAAGAAAGAGTAAGTAGTATTAAAGAGTGAGACAAAAATATGTCCGCCATTAAAACGGGGCTAAATGCGAACAAAAATTTCAAAGTTCCTACTTGCGCTAGGCTGAAGAGCACAGCACATTTATGCGTTTCGTTTAAGGTAAAATAAGGCTAATGCCTCAGAAAAACTTACTGTTTTGCATGATACAATGTATAACTTTGTGATACAGGTAACAAAACGCAATAGTCAATAGTTTTCAAAATTCACCAACAGATGGCTTTCAACAACAGCTTGTTGCTTCAAAATCCGTGCAAAAAGGGTATCTGCGGGGTTGAAGTATCCGCGCGGGGAAACTCGCCGAGTTTACTTCAGCGAGAACGTTTTGATGCACTTTTGTCGGAAATTCGGAATTCTATTGCAATGCAATCTTAGATACAAGCAGTAAATACGAGAACAACGAGTGAATTTATGTTATTATTCGAAACTGCGAGTTGTTTTATAGTTTAGTGAGTAAATAGTGCGTAATTTTAGTTTTAAATTGTGAGCATATTACGGTTTTGTTGGAGACTCCGAAGTTGGGACTCGTCGCCGGGTGGTAAGTTAGCCTGTGTTTACACTAATTTGTGCAAAAACGTGTTAGATTCTTTGGAACGTGAAGATTTTTGAATGAAACATGATATTGCTGAGCCAGTGGCTGGGTTATAACAATGTTTTTGTTCATGTTGTTGCTGCCTACGTTTTGAATTTGAAACTTTTCGCGTGTTGTGTGACACGAATGCTGCAGCGTTGCATTTTGTTTAGCCTTGATTTATTGATTATGCGTCATTGTTTCGAGTTACCTGATGTTAACTTCTGGCATAGTTTCCGTAATTTTCAATGCAGACGCTTCTTACAATTATAATTGTAGTCAAATTGAGGCAAATAATTCGCACCAATTTTCGCACCGTTCATTCCACAATATAAAGTCAGCTGATATCTGACAGTCATCTGCCTTTTTCATGATGTAGAGAACACTTAAAAAGTCAAAATTTTATTTGAATCACTTTCTTATCCTCTGAAGGCAGATGATAAAATAGATAACTCAGAGAACACCACTGTTCTCTGAGTTATCTATTTTATCAATGAAAGTGCAGTCCTATCACTAAAATCATATCATCCGCACAACTAAAAATGATTCTCCTAAATGTTTGCGTTGCCATTTATGTTTCAGATCCCATGGACCTATCCTGATCCTGTCCCAATCCTTACCTCTTTGTTCCATAAAATGTTTAATTTAGTTATTTAGTATACTATTGTTTTTTACTGATGGTGTACCTTAATATAAGGGATGAAAAATGAGACAGGCGTATCTTTGGACGAGAAGCGATTGTAAGGTCATTCATCAAATCTGGTAAAAGTATGAGACAGGCAGATAAAAAATATACCTACTTAAAATGTTGAAAAATGTGTGATATTATGCTAATGATCTATCAATTACAAAAAATCAATACTAATTGTGAATTTAATGATACTAAAAATTAGTTATTTGTATAAACATAAATATAAAATAAAAATATGATAAAAAGTTTTGAAAAGTAAATGGTACCAATTTTTTTCAAGCTTATTTCAGCAATCTTTAAGTATCCTACATGACTGTTAGTTTTATGAAATAGGTACTGATATAATGAAAATGATTTTTTTGTAGTGTGCTGGAGCATATATACCTACTTATGCACCTCCAAATTTACTTTTAGGCTTGATCTAGGCAATGTTTGTAAGATTTATTTTGGTTGGATTATTAGTTAGTTTTAAAAGTTCTTTATTTGATTGAGTAAGTTGTGTACATAAATCCTAGGCTATATTGGCTCAACATTTCATGTTAGTGACACACTATGTTTACAGTAACAAAAAATATTATAAAATTACTATTTGACTTGCGTTGTCAAGTAGCAGTTTTATAAATGGTTTTTTTTGCCATATTAGTTTTGCCTACAACCTATTCTCAGATCTACCAAATATATAAAAAAAAAATCTTGAAATCTTTCTCATGACATTTAGATAGATACCAAAAACATAGAAAAAAATACGGTCAAGTGTTTTGGAGGTGTTAGATAACAAACACTGTCACAAGATTGTTATCTATTAGATTGAAAATAAAAAATGCACACAGTATATTTTGCCATATTTAACAAATTAATATGAACAAGGAAAATCTTATAGACTTAAAAATTATGCATGAACATAAAACCATTTGGATCTCATCCCAGTTGCACTTACTTATATCCTTATATTCACTGATGTTATGTTGTAAATTTGTTTTTTCAAAGCAATACTTTTTTAAATTATGGTCAACTCCTGAACAGCATAGGTAACCATGTTGGACAAGTGTGTGTGCAGCATATAGTTTATGTCTCCTTACAGTTTTATGCTTTTTCAATTATTGTATTTTGTAACAAGGGTAAACTTTATAGGGAAGTGCGGGTGATCGTGTTCCTCCACTATAAAGGGAAATTTCCCACCAGGCAGATTGTATGCCTGGGGACCAACTATTATTAGTCGGACATTACATTTTTGATATGTCATTGAAACACTTTGATTGCGCTATGCAAGAATGTTTGAGTTTGTAGTGCACACGCAGTGTTGACTTGTGCTCGCCACAACTTGATAAATGTGATCTGAGGGCTTGATACATAATTAAATTGCGGATATGCAAATCAAGGCAAGACTTGATTGTACCTTGCGGGATCAACTTGTGTGTTAGTTGCTAAAAAAAATATAGACCACTTTTTTCCAAGTACAACACTAATTTTGTAAGGTTTACGTATTTTATTGTTTACAACATTATGGAGTAGGAGATAAATGTAGGGATACGTAGATAAGTAGAGAACATTTTATTACACATCAGAAATGAAATACAGCTAACTTAACTGTACCTATACATAGTGGCGAAAAATAGATTTTTGTCTGAAGCAGACTGTAAAGTTTAACGACGGAATTAAAATTGGAGCTCTATGTTTACTTCCCGTGATCTACTTTCACACAAGAGCTATAAAGGTCGCCGCCCGATAATAGGTAGATAAAGTATTATTTCTGATAATACTTCCAAAGACACCATAACATTGCGTTATCTAAAGCTAAATAAATATGTGATACAAGAACCCACGACTTCACACATGTGAGGCACTGGTTGTACAGTCGTTGTACTCTACCGCAGCTCTATTAGTCTCTTCATCATCATCATCAAACAGCTGGTGTCAGTGCACTGCTGGACATAGATCTCTCCCGAGACACGCCACTGAGCCCGATCTTCGGCTCTCCTCTAACGTGCTCCTTTTCATGCTGATTTCATAATAGTCTATGACACTCACAAACACGACAAAGCGATTGAGATATTATTTGTCAAAATTATGAGGGAACATAGAATCGGACATACATTAAGTATGATTAGCGTATGATTAGTGGTATAGCATAACAGTACTTTACATAATATTGTTATGCTAATCCACAGACATATCAATGATGAAGAGACGTTATAAAACATGTACCTAATTTTTAAAACCTATTTATAGGCTAAAAATTCCAGCCATGCCGGAATTCGATCCCGCGCCCTCTGGCTATCCGTGCCAGCGCTCTTTCCAATTCCAACTGAGCTAATGGGCGACTCACCGGCATCAGTGAAATTTCGAACCTCTTTACAATATTCTCTGTATTACGTACAGGCAGCGTACAGGTGTACCTAATTTTAAACTTTTTTCCACACAATACAATCACTACTCTAGGTAAAAAAAAACGGATATCTCCAAAGACGTCATAAACATGGCAATTCACAAATACAAAACTTAGTGGTGTAGTGGTTATATACTCTTTGACGAATACCTACTTAAAGGTGGAGTCAAATGGATCGCAAAAAGCTTACCACGACAAGGATTCTGGAATGGACGCGAGAAAATACCACCTCCGCATCTCGATCACATAACACAGGTATGTTACGCAGGACATCCCAACTTCCAAGAAAAGAGAGCTGGAGTGAGCCAAGGGCTATTATCAAGGGTCGGTGACCTTCCGCATAGGTAAACGATGGTCAATTTAGAAACCATCTGATTCCGTACAGCACCGGGTAGCGCGGCGTTCTGTGCCTTTTAAGTCGTGCGTTTTGATCCCTTAAATGTTTTTATTTTATCAAGTTGGGGAAATTTATCAAGTTGGGGAAATTACCAAGAAACAACAATGTTCAAAAACCTATTTAGAGGCTAAAAATAATTCGAATTTTCACTGATGCCGTGAGTCGCCCATTGGCTCAATTGGTAGAGCGCTGGTACGGATAGCCAGAGGTTGCGGGTTCGAATCCCGGCATGGGCGAAATTTTTAGCCTCTAAATAGGTTTTTGGATTTGTTCCTTAGCACGGGTTAGTGCATTAAAAATAAAAATAGTGTAACAATGTTCAGTTCATGACTCGCGAATCTCATACATATTATATATTACGATGAATAAGTCTAATCGCGATTATTTGTACAATGGCGATTAGATAATCGCCATTATTTATTCCCTACGGGAATTAAGGATATTAACCTATTATATTATACTAAAAGATAATTGAGATTTAAATCTGACTAAGAGTTAGGTTATACATTGGTTTTACACTCGAGATTTTGTATTTTGGTATTATTTACGGAACTAGCACCTTAGCCAACAATCATATTTTCTCTTTTTAATTCCAATAACGTGGACAAGTAATGAAATAACAAAATCCCTTGTTCTGATCCCAAGCTAGAATAGTCCGCGGTAACCAAGCAAGAACAATACACTTAGACTTATTCAAAGAGTACAAATCAGTCAAATGTTCACTTATTAAATCTGTGGTTTGCGCAACTCCGTAACATTCCACTAGCCTTTTCAACTGTCCCCTATCTATACACAGGCTCACGTAATAACCACTGCAGGTCTAAAATATCGTTAATAAGGGATCAATCCGAGGGTGGGAGCGGCAACACGGTGGCAGGCCAGGCGGGCCGCAATTGCGCCACTTTCTAACTTTAATTACTCGCCTTTTCCAACTATCCCTCGCACATTGTCAACGTTGTTCCGCGTCATTATCGCGAATCGAGCAAGACCCACAAGCTGCATAAGTAGCTAGAAGGACGTTTCGAGCCCTTATTCTTTGAGCTGAAGCTTCACTTTGCTATTCATATCCGCCGCGGATATATACGCGGATAATCCGCGTATATATTGGAGGTGTCTCAAAATCTGCTAAAGATTCGTCGGCATAACCAGAGTGCTTAGTGCGAGTTTTTTAACTACTCGTTCGCGTTAACGTAAACTCATATTTCTATGGCATCGAGGAAGCGCCACCCAGCGACATAAAATTGCTGAGTGCGAGTTGTCATGATTAACGTTGAGAAGTGAATACGTTTACCAGTCAAAACACGAATAAACGCGAGTGCGAGTTGTACTGTGACAGCGTTTTGCCAGTTCGAACGGTTAACTTACTCATACTCACTACTCAATGCTCGATTAACGCGGTAGTAAAGTTATTCGATTGGATCTGTCAAACTCGCACTAAGCACTCAGGCAGTGGAGAGTTAACATTTTCAAAATAACTGGCCAAGCGAGGCACCCTCAGTACCATTGGCAATAGTGGCCATTACCTACCTACGCAGAGGCGAACTAGCAGCCTTGGCAGCCTTACGGTCCGTACCCTTTTATTATAGCCTATTAACGTCCCAGCAGGCACAGACCATCTCTCAGAGAGAGAGAGAGAGGGCCTGTGCGAGAGAGAGAGTATGGGCTTAATTACCACGCGCGCCCACCGCGGATTGGTAATTTCAAGAGCTGAGATATTTTGAATACCTCAGACACTCAGGTTTCCTCACGATGTTTTCCTTAGCGTTAACGAGTGGTATTGCTACTATAACTTCACAAATGTACATAACATAAGATTTACATACAGGCACATACATTGCTTCTGGCCCCACACTAGGATACCCTGTGTCGTCGTGGGAACGTAAACATCCAAGACCTGGGTTTTTTTTTGCCCCCAGCCGGGATTAGACCCCGACCTTTTGCAGGGTAGGCGACGCACTACCGCTACGCCACACAGGTCATCAAACATAACTTAGAAAACTAAGTCATTGGTACATGCCCGCATTGGGAATCAAACCTGGGTCTCTCGCATCAGAGTTCGTTCTATCCGATGGGCTATCACGGCTGCGTAGCCTTTGAACGAAGGCATGCATGCAAGCCAAGTTGGTAGACTATGACAGGGTATCCTAGTACCTATCCTGGGACCAGGACAAGTGAATGTGTTGTGTGGAAGTTCTTTCGTTACTGAATAAGCTTAAGGATTCATTCATAAGGCTTCGCTGAGGAATTCGTTTCAATAGTATGGTCCAACGTATGCTTTTCCAACTCATCCTGTTCGTCTAAAATTAAAATTCTACAATTCGTCAGAACGATACAAATAGCTCTGACGAACTTTTTACGATTAATCTTTACTTGAATATTTTTTTAAATATATTTTATTTTTTGATCTTCATTACACTATCTTAAGTGATATGATAACTGAAGTATAAAACAAAAAGTCCGTTGTGGTCGAAAAAACTTAACACTGTTTCCGCCCGGGATCGAACCGGGGGCCTTGTGCGTGTGAAGCACACGTGATAACCGCTACACTACGGAAACGTTGACGTTAGTGGCGAAAATGTAGACCACTTCGTTTATTTGAGTTTATTTGTGGGTGCTCTCAAGTGATGGTAATACCATTGAATTTATTCAATGGTAATACTATGACTTGTATACTATGCTCAAGTTCTTGCCTGGGCCACAGATAAAGTCTGGGTACCGTTCACAGAAACGTCACCCGAATTCTGGGCTCGAGGCCACAGGACATCGCCATGGGGCAAGGTTTTACGTGTAAAGTATTATACATTAATATAATTTTGTTCTATTTCCTATTTAGGAAATCGCTTTTATTCATCATTCTATTCTACGTTTGGTTCAGTTATATTGTAGCATTTTTATTTATCTTATCTGTGTGTTGAATATAGTTTTCACACTGGCGAAAGGCAATATGCGTGCTTTTAGAGTGACTGCTATGAGAGTGTATCTAGGCGCAACCTATACTGTATAGTCAACAGCAGGTCAACTGATACATTTTGGTGGCAAAGTCGCCCTTAACGTAACTGAGCAGAGTGCACGAGTGTAAATGTTGATATGCTGTCGACTGTAGATTTAATTTTGAATTTATATTAATTAATTAAACAATCAGCCCGTAATGGTCCACTGCTGGTCCACTGCTGGTCCACAAGGCACGCGACTTCCTTCAACTTTCTTCTTTTTTTATGTTCAACTTTTTCAAAACCTTTTTTAGTTTTTTTACATAAATTTTTTTCCTATCACTCGGGATACCAGCGTGAGTTTACGGATGTCTTAAACTCTACAGATGGAAAATAAATCGGTGTTTTTCCTGAATATTTTTATGTATTATTTATTGCACACAGTTAAACCGAGAAATAATAACATTTTCTAAAAAAAGCTTCATGTTATCTCCAAGATATTTATTTTCTAAAAACCTATTTAGAGCCTAAAAATTCCACCTATGCCCGCGATTCGAACCTGCGACCTCTGGTTATAGTGCCAGCGCTCTTTCCAACTGAGCTAATGGGCGACTCACCGGCATCAGTGAAATTTCGAACCTCTTTACACTATTCTCTGTATTACGTACGGGTTTGAATCCCGGCTTGGGTGGAATTTTTAGCCTCTAAATAGGTTTTTAAAATTGTCCTTAGCACGGGTTAAAAATAAAAATAGTATATTTATTTTCTAACCAACTTTAGCATAAGGCAGCATTTTTTAGACATGTAAATGAAAGCTAACGAAGTTTTAATAGCGCAAATTCAATAACAATTGAAGTATAGCGCTCAATAACAATAGCGCTTTGTAATAAGTATGCATTAAAATAGATAAATGAATAAATTTTATTTGCGTGACACATGCAACGAATAATCGATGTTGATGACGCGAAAGAAATTTGTCCCCTTGCCACGGTTCTGACAAATCTCTCGCCATGGTCTCTGGCTACCCCGAGTGGATACAGGCGTGAGTTTATGTAATGTATATAATATAAGTTGTAAAGATATCATATGGCACGGTTAGCCAGAGGTCGCTGGTTCGAGTCCCGTCATGGGTGGAATTTTTAGCCTGTAAATAGGTTTTTAAGATATCATCTGTTATGCCGCGAGCGTAAAAACTACCGCAGATTAGTTCTATATGAGGCCCTTGCTTGCTTGTTTTTAATTAACATTTAGGTACACAAACAAACGTTACTTTTCTTTCGTCAACATTTCCTTCAGGCTTGAGCGCAAGATCTTTCCCCGCACATTCCTTGGTATTTCATCGATGAAGCGCACTTCTCGGATTTGCTTGCAGGGCGGGACCTAAAACATCATAAACTAGGTAAGCATGATTGTTGCATAATCGCCCGTAATGCAACTGAGTATAGTCTGTTAGCCTTTAGAATATAGGTCCTATCTCGGTTACTATCGGATAGAATCGAATATATTCGTTTGATAGAATTATCGGATAACTTTTCAAAATAGCGAAGTAAAGTTTTATACAGAGCAGGAAGTAGTGTTACACTCGTGTGCTTTCGGCAAAAACCGAAGCCTACGCTAGAGTCCGAGGTATATTCTAAAAGCTAACAGACTGTTGAATGCACGTAGGTATGTACTTAGGGGTGGAAGTGACAGTCCAAAATTCAATGTAGGCAGCTTCTGCAATAGTTTTTATTGTTTGTACTGCGATTTACTTTTAGTTTAGCAGTTAGCGTAATGCTTTTTCCTGATTTAATATATAATATAAAAATTAATGTTGGTAAGCGCAAATCTCGAGAGCAGCTGAACCGGTTTCGAATTCTTTTTAGAATATTCCTTGAAGTACGAGTATGGTTCTTACGGAGAGGAAAAAAATTAAAAATTAAAGAATCTACTGTCAGGCGGTACGTAGTTCGCTGGGTCGGCTAGTTATTTGTGTAGTTATATGTGATTATACACACACACACACACACACACACAGCCAAACCGAATTCTCGAGAATTTTATATTTTGAAGGAGAAATTATGTGCATTAAGGTTCGTTTACTGCAGGGGGCTACTAATTTTGACACACGTTTTGAGTTATTCATACTATAGTTACATCTGCATTAACAAACTTCATGAGCTCTTCCTCAGTAACGTTTGAGTCTGGTTGCTTAGCAACGAATGCGACTGCCACTTCAAACTCTATTGGGTCTGATTTTCCTGCTACGCCCACTTCCCTGACTCCAGGGTGCATCAGGAGAAGCGACTCCAGCTCTGAAGGTAGGATCTGAAATATTCATAGAAATATCGTCTCAATGCAAAAAAAATATTAACTGAACAGACAAACAAGTAAAATAGAAACTGCGTACTGATAAAGACCCGAAAAATATATGCCTAGGCTAGTTTGAGGACTGCCGGTAATTTTTTTTTTTTTAAATAAATAATATGATAAGATTTTTTTTGGAATAAATGATTTACTTTAAAATGTTTCTTGCGGAAAAAGAGCAAAAATACAATCTGACGACCAAGCTATAGATAGATAACACTTTATTGTACATAAAAAAAGGAAGTTACACAGATATTTCTTAACCTAAGATTACATACGGCGGCCTTATCACTAATCTTCCAGACAACCTTTGTGTGGCCTAGAGCAATACATTGGAAAAGGAAGATGTACAAACAATCAAATAATTTCATATAAGCTTATATGCAAAGCAGATATAGCTTTACCGGCAGAGATAAATGAAAATGCTGTATACTTAGTAGTTTTTTTGACTCGCGTTACTCACACATTGATAGATAGAAAAAAAACTCTTTATTGCACAATCTGAAAAAAGAATACAACCATGATTTCAAAAATCTAATTTATGTTATAAATACAATAGACAGTCTTATCGCATAGTTATACACTAGATACATACATAGAACACACGTTAATAATAATAAGAAGCCACTGTCTTGCAATCCTCCACTAAACCCGGACTTGGCCCCCGTGGTGGAGTACGGCCTACCCTTCCTGCAATGCAGGAAGAAACCCGAGCCCCAGCAGTGGGGACATACAAGGGTTGATAACGATAATAATAACAAAGATGAAAGACCAATGAGGGTGTGGGATTTAGGTGTGGGGACCTAATCCTTGAGTGGGATGAGTGTGATATGTGGCGGTGAAAAAGGAAGAAATGGCGGACTCACAGAGCTGATTCCTTGGTTGGGAGATGATATGAGCCGACGATGAGGATAACGATATGGATGAGCTGAATGTGAATGTCCAATGCACAATAATTGATACAATATTGGGTTTAGCCTTTGGGCCAGCCGGCGCCCGCGCACCGATTATGATAATTCGTTCGAAACACTTCGACACACACTGACACTTGACTGAGAGAGGTCGCCGCCCGGCGAGGCGGGGCAGTGTTGCCAGCGAATGAAGTCTTTCCCGTCTTGTGTCAAAATTGAGCTGATAGTCGCGTGGCGCGAACATACCACAAGGAAATACACCCAGACTGAAGGCATGTGCACAAGTGTAAAGGGCCCCCCACTGGGAATCGCACCCACGATCTCCGGCGTGGTAATCAAACGTGATACCGATTGGCCATAGAGGCAGTCATTACTGTACACAAAAAGCCAATCATACATCATATTAAAGCGGTGGTAGCTCAGTTGGTAGAACCATGGACTTGCAAGCGAGAGCCCCAGGTTCTATCCCGAGTGCGGGCACCAATGACTTCAAAGTTACGTACATTTGCGAATTAGTAGTCGCAATACCACACGCTAACGGTAAAGGAAAACATCGTGAGGAAACCCGCGGCTTGGTTGGCTCCGCACGTATTGACTAGTCTTTCCTGTGGGCTAGGCCGACTAAGCTGTCAGGATGGTATAGGTGCTGGGCAAGCCTACACCATCTATAATACCATGTAGCCGTTGCTTTTTCACAGGCGTTCACAGGTTGCTTGTTGTTCACAGGCGTCCGAGTGGTCCCTTCACCCATCTAGTGTGAGTGAAGATACCACTGGACGCTGTATAAATCATCTCATTATATAGAAGCAAAAGGCCAATATTAACTATTATTTACAGTCAATATACTTAATATTACTGACATTTCAATCGATACATGTCCACCGCAACTGTCGTCGTCGTCAGGCTATACTAGTCCACTGCTGGACATAGCCCTCCCCTAAAGAGCGCCACGTTGTGCTATCATAGGGGGTAATGCCCATAATCCCCACGCTGGGCATGCGGGTTGGGGATCGCAGTTCCCGCAACTGTAACGTTGCCGAAACATCGCCAATTAGGGTAAAGTTTTTTTGTTATGTAACCTATAATCGTCCCACTGCAGGGCACAGGCCTTTTCTCAGAAAGAAAGAGTATGGGCGTGCCCACCGCGGATTGGCACTTCAAGCCCTGAGGTATTTTAACACCTCAGACACTCAGGTTTACTTACTATATTTTCCTTCACCGTTAGCTAGTGTTATTGCTGCTAAACTTCACAAATGTATATAACTTAGAAAACACAGTCATTAGTGAAGTACGAGTACATGCCCGCACTGGGAATCGAACCTGGGTCCCTGGGTCTCTCTTCGGAGCCTTTTGTTCTGCCCACTAGGCTACCGCCGCGACGCTCGAATGTAGTAAAGTAATAATGAAGTTTACGTAATAAATAAAACCAACACATTAATACTCAGGCCAGTATCCCAGAGAGGTAGGCAGAAACCAGGGAGTGCCACTTGCCACGATCCTAACAAATCACCTCCATCAACGTTCATTATTCGTTGCATGCAGGCACGCCGGTTCTGTTCTTGTCCTATGCTAATACATCCCCTACCTAATAAACACCCGCGTTTAGACCCTCCCCGGCGAGATATTAAGAAATATATGCCACCTGTATAATTCTAATTAAATTCCAATTAGCGGGAAATGCACTACGTCTACATCCTCTTGATGAAACCGGTTAAGTTGCGCGCCTACCCCAACTTCTTATCATTGCTTGAACTTTTGTAATTTACGTCTGATTTTAGTTCTGTAAAAAGATTTATATGTACCCCATTTGCCATCCGTGCCCATACTTAACTAATAATATTAAGTAAATAAACAACTACGAAACAGTCACCAAAAAGCAGTTAAAAATAGACGTTTACAAAATACGGGGTACTTCGGTAAAACTTTTTTTGTAATTTCTTTATGCTACCTTTCTAATAAGAAAATCCAATTAGAATAGTCAAATAAACCTATTAGAACTTGGTAAATTGGTTTCCTTACCTTTTTACACGAATCAAACCACAAAAAGAAACGGGCCCTTTGACACTTCGCTCTCGAAAACATATTCTCTTCGAAAAACAGATTAATTGCATTTTATAGAGTGTTTGGCATCCACAAAATCGTCGTGACATGCCCTTTCCAACGAGACATAAGTTTCCAAGTAAACTTACATTAACACCACAGCAAATCATGATGTCCTTTATCCTGTCGACAATATAAATGTAATGGTCGTCGTCATAATATCCCAGATCTCCAGTTTTGAAGAACCCCTCTTCGTCTAAATATTTTGAACGGTCAACGTCGACGTAACCTTTCATAACTCCAGGTCCGTTGATGCAAAGTTCACCGTGTTGGTTTGGACCCAGCACTTTTCGGGTTTTTGGATCTACAACCTGGAAATTGTATATCAATTATCAAATAAGGACATTAAAATGTTTACTGATTTTTGTTGTCCTAATGGAGTATCATTTATAGTAAAATTATTTTAATGGTGAACAGAACTTAAGGATAGCGGCACGTTGGTATGCTAGCAGTACAGTAGTACCAAATAGCAGTCAGTTAACATTGCCAGTTTCGTATTTTACGTTTTTTTTTGGCAGCGCGGTCTGCGACTGCGCCAATATGTGACAGGCGTAGAGAAGTGAACGTGTGTCAGAGTACCTACTTTAAAACTGATTCCTTTGGTGGGCACACCTACGCTTCCAGATTTAAGCTCCTTAGCAGCGAATTCTGAGGATGGCTCACCAGCTTCTGTCAGACCGTACCCTTGCATAAACTTATCCAGCTTTGCAAATCTAAGAAAGAAACAATTTCAATTTGGCTTGTCATATATAGAATAACATGCCAGCAGAGGATGGAGAAAGAGATAAGCGCTGATTTACCGTTTCTTTGCTTCATTCATATTTTCAATTCCAAGAGGTGATGAACGACTGTATAAAATTTTTAAAGATTCTAGATTATATTGATCGAATGGTGACGATTTCAGCATCTTTAGCAGAATATTTGGATTTGTAATAATCATTTCCACCTGAAAGTTCGATCAAATTAAGACTTTGTGTTCTCTTTTCTTTCAAATTCAAGTGTCTTTGGTTGCGCTGTTCGGGCTTCGGCCACTTTCGAAACCAAAGTTTCGAAACCAGTTTCGAAAAGAGAATTATTTTTCTTTTCACCCATACTTCCGTCTTGGAAGTCCGGACTACGATCTGTGTATGCTGAGGTAGAAGATTTCTTTTCAATTTTCTTATAAAAAAATAGTTTTGTGCATACCCTTGATCCATGAAAGAGTCTCAAAAGAAGTTTTATATTCTGTATTGGAAACCAGCTTCGAAAACAGAATGATTTTTCTTTATTCGAAACCAGGTTTCCTAAAAAGAAAAATAATTCTCTTTTCGAAACTGGTTTCGAAACTTTGGTTTCGAAAGTGGCCGAAGGGGATGTTCGTTATCTATCTAGTTTAAAAGTGGAACTATACCTTACTCTCTTGAATATGTTTCGGAACTTCGTTGACGTGAAACTTGTCTGTAGGCTGGTAAACTATTGTTTTGCCAGCACCCAAACACTTCATTGCCTTAAACAAACCATAATTATGAAGCCAATCTACCATTATCCATATTCGTTGCAGCGATATGTTTTCATAACTGGAAACAAAATGTTTGTTATGAGGGTATACACAAGTGAAGTAAGCTTAGTATATTTATACGAATGTCTGCTTACTATTCTGCTGACGAGTTTAAAATGCAATTCCAATGAGTCATCAGAACTCCTTTTGGCATTCCTGTAGTTCCTGAAGAATACATGACCACAGCTACATCGTCTTCGCCTTTGACGACCTCGGGCTCAAATATGTCAACTTCCAAGTTTCTTCCATTCTTCCCTGCACACAGCTCTTCGTCCAAACTGACAAACTTTTCTATGAATTCGTTTGATCTCAAAACAGAACTGTACTTGTTCCAAAATTGTTGGCTGCTTATTACGAATTTGGGCTTGATCATAGTCAATTTGTGTTGCAAATTAGCTGCAAAAAAAAGACAAAGATGTTTCGAATTTTATCGATGAACCGCCAGAGAAGACCGTTTCCAAAAATAGGGATAAATCATGAATAAAATCAATAGTGGCTGGCGCTCATTTTCGAGAAGAATACATACGTGGTCCACACTCAATTTCAAATGGCGTGACTGCAGCTCCGGTCATGACAACCCCTAATAGCGTAAACAGGAATTCAGGCGTCGACTCTGTTCCTAAACCGACGATATCGCCTTTCTTCACCCCTAGCTCTTTCAATAGCCCTGCGACATTCACGGCACATTGCGCCAGATCTCGGTATGTTATTTTGGTGCCAGTTTCCATGCAATACTGAATTTAAATAATAGAACACATTTATTTCGGTTAAAACTGTTTTTTTTAAATAATAGTATTCATGGACATATTGTGTATTAGGTACAACTAAATAACTTGTGTTTCAGAGTGCTTAGTGCTAGTTTGACAGATCCAATCGAATAAATTTACTACCGCGCTAATCGAGTAGTGAGTATGAGTAAGTGAACCGTTCGAACTGGCAAAACGCTGTCACAGTACAACTCGCACTCGCGTTTATTCGTGTTTTGGCTAGTAAAGGTGTTCACTTCTCAACGTACACCATTACAACTCGCACTCAGCAATTTTATGTCGCTAGGTGGCGCTTCCTCGATGCCATAGAAATATGAGTTTACGTTTACGCGATCGAGTAGTTAAAAAACTCGCACTAAGCACTCTGGTGCTAACTCGACAATAAATTAAATACAATAAATACATAGATAACATCCAAGACCCGAGACAAACTAGAAAAGTTCTTCTCCTGGTTTGACCCAGCCGGGGATCGAACCCGACACCTTTGGTTTTACAGTCAGCGTGCCAAACCGCTGCGCCACCGAGGCCGTCCTAGGCAATTTGCCGGTAACATGTATACGAATGAAGAATATAAAAGCGTGGTTATTAAAGAAGGAAATTCATCTTTTCATCAGGTAATTGCTGTGTTTCAGCTTTTTTCTTATGTAAATGTCTTTATTTAAAACCTCTCGTTTGATAATAATGAATGACACCATCGATAATATACTTTCAGACCTGGAAAACGTCTCCACAAACCTTCAAAATATCTACCAAATTTGGCAACGGTAAAAAAAATACGTGTAGTAAAAACTGGGTACTTACGAGTGCCACAGAATCTCCATGATTTAGAATTGCATCGAGTAAAAACTTGCCGAAATTTAAATGTGCCGGCACTTTGGCATTACCACCGGAAATATACAAGGGGTTTTTCATTTTTTACTTTAAAACAAAGTGCTCTTTTAATACAGCTAACGCAGTAAGGACAGTCAATGAAGCGAAAATTCATCTAATTAAGTATGTATATTTTCGTGTAAGTCCATTTATAGTAGTTTTATTATTGACATTAGTGAAGTCAACTCAACTGTTTAATCACTGATAAATTAATAACTGTACACTTGTACATATAGGCACATGGACTATTTCGCTTATTTAATTTTATAATGAAACATTGACATGTAATACTATTATTATGAACAAAGTAATCTAATCTAATCTTAACTTCGTAGGCACTGGCTTGCTATACAGGGTGTCTCATTCAAATCGGTCAGTATGGGAATGTCAGAAACTATAAGACATACGAAGATCTGTTCTAAGGAACCATGTCATCGATTTTAATAACAAGAAAAACTGCATTCATACATTTTAAAAAAACATCTGTACTCCGTTCGGGAATCGAACGGAGTACAGAAACATACTTAAGACCTCATAAATGGGTGCCCTATTTCATACCGAAAATTGTTTGTTCGAAATACGGTTCACCTACGAATGATACTGCGAAGAGTTGATTGTTCGACGATTTTTTAATGCAATACTTTCATTGTTCGGTGCCTTGTTACTTCGTATACCTTCCTGAGGGAAGAGACCCGTGCCGGTAGGGACATAATGTGTTGATGATGATACAATATTACGAGTTAAAAAACACCGGCTAAGTGCGAGTCGCAGGCGATTTTTGGTAGTCCATTGATATTTACATCTTAATACATAAATACATGTAGAGATAACTGGCCCTAGCGTCTAATACTTACATAGTTTTTGAACTAAAACTTTCGTAAGCACAACACTTTGTAGACTTTAAGTCCGGATTTACTTACGGGTGTTGTTATATCGGAAAAGTCCTGTTCAAGCTCTGCGAATCGGAGCGAAACCTGGTCGGACTTTTCCGATATAACAACACCCGTAAGTAAATCCGGACTAAAAGTGTACTTACATAGTTTTTCAATAGAATGAAATAAGCACGACATGGTCTACAAAGCAAAAGAAGTACAATGTCATTCCAGGGATAGGTATAACCCGCGCAAATTAAATAGGCATCTCTCGCGAAGAAGATCGAATCGCGAGAGGCCGAGTTAAGTAGCACGGGTTATACCATTGCAATGCGATTGGTTACTAGACTACCGATAGTGTGGATGAAACGACCATTACCGGACTAGTGCGACTCTATTCAACCACTATGCATTTTAGAGACTCACCCCCAGGTCCCGCTATATAAGATTTTCGATATTCGCTCCTGTGCCTCGAGCAATGAAAGCGGCAGTACCTTAGTAGTTTTCCGTCAGGGCCTTACATTAATTATACATTAAAATAACATTTACCTACAGGCACATACATTGCTTCTGGCCTCACACTAAGATACCCTGTGTCATGGGAACCAGAAACAAAGACATCACAAGTAAACATCCGAGACCGAGCTTTTTTTTGTGCCCAGCCGGGGTTCGAAACACCCTCTTACATGGTGGACATTATTTTTAACTACCAACATTACTTTTCGCGCGTCAACATATCCTTCAAGCTTGAACGCAAGATCTTTCCCCGCACATTTCTTGGTATTTCACTGATGAACTTCACGTCTCTGATTTGCTTGTAGGGTGGGACCTGAAAAAATTTAATAAACCATGCAATTATTTGCAAAACAGCCCGTAACGCAACTTAGTAAGAGGATAAAACACTTGTGCATATAGAACTCCGAAAATCGCAATACAAACATTCTGGTGTGCGAGAATTGTTACCTCTGCATTGACAAACGTCGTGAGCTGATCCTCGGTAACTTGTGACCCTGGTTGTCTGGCAACGAATGCCACTGCCACTTCAAACTCTATAGGGTCAGATTTGCCCACTACGCCGACTTCCTTGACTTCAGGGTGCGTCAGGAGAAGGGACTCCAGCTCTGAAGGAACAGTCTGAAACAATTTTAGTGCTGTACTGTACTGTAATTTACTGAAAAAACACTCCCATCAAAATATATTCGTAAGAAAACATAGTAAAAAAAAAGTAATATACGCGTCGAATTGATAACCTCCTCCTTTTTTGAAACGGTTAAAAAGACGTTCAAACACGAGTCGTTTCAGATGATAAATCGATACGTAAGATTAAACAATCTTCGTTTTTATTGATAATACCGCTAATTTAAAAACCTATTTAGAGGCAAAAAATTTCACCCATGCCGGGATTCGAACCCGCAACCTCTGGCTATCCGTGCCAGCGCTCTACCAATTGAGCCAATGGGCGATTCACGGCATCAGCGAAATTTCGAACCTCTTTACACTATTCTCTGTATTACGTACATGGGTGAAATTTTTAGCCTCTAAATAGGTTTTTAAATTTGTTCCTTAGCACGGGTTAGTGCATAAAAAATAAAAATATAGTATAATACCGCTAATTGTTATACTGCGTAACTTAGTATCTAAGTTTTTCATGCACTCTCAAAATGTGCAATAAAGTGTAGGTTTTCGTCATCATCATCATCAGCTCCTTATGTCCCCACCAAGGGGCATGGGTTTCTTCCCTCAGGAAGGTATAGGCCATACCCCACCACGGGGGCCAAGTCCGGATTAGTGGAAGCTTGCAAGACTGGTGGCTGGTCTTACTATCAGAAGTTTTCAATCCGCCCTAGGGCTCTGACATGGCTTAACGACTGCCATCTGTCGATGGCAGCCGGCACCAACTGCTTAACGTGCCTTGCGAAGCACGGACCCGCTCGTAAAAATAGCGTTTGTCATAGACGGTCACCCATCCAAGCACTGAACGCGCCCTATGTTGCTTAACCTTCGTGATTGTTTAAGTTCACTCAGGCAGTCGGGGCTACGAGTGATTCTAGCGAAAGATAATTAATCTAATCTAAGTCCATAGGTCTCAAAGAATGTCGAAATCAAGTTTTGACAGCCTTTTTAGTTTTTCATTCCTATCGATTTAGATAAAGACACTTTGTAATATTACGTAAACTTACATTAAAACCACAGCACAAGATGATCTCTTTTAGTCTATCGATAATATAGATATAATGGTCGTTGTCATAATATCCCAGATCTCCAGTTTTGAAGAAGCCATCTTCGTCCAAATAAATTGAGCGGTCAACATCGACGTAACCTTTCATGACTACGGGCCCGCGGATGCAAAGTTCACCGTGTTGGTTTGGACCGAGTATTTTTCGGGTATTTGGATCTACAACCTGGAAATTATTTAATAAATTATCAAATACGAAAGACGAAACATCATTTATAAAAACCTATTTAGAGGCTAAAAATTTCACCCATGACGGGATTCGAACCCGCAACCTCTGGCTATCCGTACCAGCGCTCTACCAATTAAGCCAATGGGCGACTCACGGCATCAGAGAAATTTCGAACCTCTTTACATTATTCTCTGTATTACGTACAGGCAGCGACATCTGACTTAAGCAAATTGCATTACTTACAGCCCCGATTACCTACTTTGCAGTTAGGTTTAACATCGGAACGATATCACTGTACCCACATGATTACACTATTTTTATTTTTATGAAACATCATGTTGTTAGTATATCAGGTTCAATCTGATGTCATTAATAAGTTACTTAAGGTCTGCCACACCGACGTGGTCACGGCTGCGGCCTTAGATAGATATCGCTTACAGATATTCAGAAGCATAGGTATAAACCTATGCTTGAGACCGTCTGTAAATAAACTTAAAACCGCGGTTGAATTACAGTATCGAGAATCACCAAGAACGATGCAAGTGCACAACAAGTAGAGCAGATAGAAAAATTTAAGAAACTTCTTATGGCACCTTGAAAGTGATTCCTTCAGTAGGCACACCCACGCTTCCAGGCTTAAGCGCCTTAGCAGCGAATTCTGACGACAGCTCACCAGCTTCTGTCATACCGTACCCTTGCATGATCTTTTCCAACTTTGCGAATCTAAGGAGGTAGAGTAGAATCAATTTGGCTAGAAAAGGATGACCGAAGATACAAAATCTTGACATACAACTCTGTTGGGCCGACCTGAGCATGTCCAGCAGAAAGTGAATGTGGGAAGAGATAGATGCTTAGTTATATATTCGATTTTATTTCAGCCCTGTATGTCCCCACTGCTGGGGCACGGGTCTCTTCCTGCGTTGCAGGAAGGTTAGGCCATACTCCACACGTGGGCCAAGTCCGGGTTGGTGGAGGTTTGTAAGATAGTGGCGGGCCTTACTGTCAGAAGTTATCAAGCCGACCATAAGGCCTCTGACATGGCTTAACGACAGCCATTACATGACAGCCGGCACCCACGGCTTAACGTGCCTTGCGAAGCACGGAAACGCTCGAAAAAATGCCACTAGCGGTACTAACGGGACGGTCACCCATCCCGCACCGGACCGCGCCTGTTGTTGCTTAACTCGAGTGATTGATTCCAATCACTCGGTTCGACTAGGCTACGAGCGCTTCAAGTTATATATTAAACCGGTTTAATCGGGATTATTTCTTAGGTAAAACGTAAAAATTACCTTAATTCTCGTTACAATAATTGATTGTACTCGCCACGTCAGTCTACCCGTGACCAAGGAAACTGTAACGCTGCCGAAACGGCGGGAATTAAGGTATTTATATTTTACCTCTTAAATAATCGCGATTCGACCATTTAACAAAGCGCTCTTATAGCGCGTCGTTACATAGAACAACTTGCCTTGCAACTGTTAGACTGGCCATCTGATGGACATATCCAGCACAGGGCGGGCAAAGAAATAGGTGCTTACCGTTTCACAGCTTCCTTCATGTTTTCAATTCCAAGAGGTGAGGAACGGCTGTATATAATTTTTAAAGAATCTAGATTATATTGATCGAGTGGTGACGATTTGAGCATCTTTAGCAGCGTCGCTGGGGCTGTAATAATCATTTCCACCTGAAAGTATGATTAAACTTAGATTAAATTAGAAAGCTGAATTTCTTCTTGGCATGCATTTTACATTTATTACTAGTTAATATGGAGGGCTACGTAGGCCCTATTAACGAGCAAACTTTTATAAGAAAATTGCTTTGATGAAGTTGTTAGCTATGCTCCTTCTTCAGAATCAGTCCAAGAACACCTGGTTATAAGATACCGTTCCTCCTATAAATTCAGAATTCACACAATTTTCAAGCCGTGGTCATGTATAAGTATTTTTAATTTAGAGGTCATATTCATTTAAATTATTTCTACGCTTTAAGTGCCTTAATGTACTGAAGTCGGTTTTATTTTTTATTTTAATTTTTTTGCAGTACCTAGTATATCTTGTAACGTTCATTGAAACAGTTTATAAATTATTTTGAAAAAAAAAACATTTAGACTTTTGGCTATTGTAACTTTTAAATTCAATTATGTATGGTTACGATGGGCATTATTTATCCACTTTCAAAGTTTAACTATACCTTGCTCTCTTGGACATGTTTCGGAACTCCGTTGACGTGAAACTTGTCGGTTGGCTGGTAAACTATCGTTTTACCAGCACCCAGACACTTCATTGCCTTAAACAAACCATAGTTATGAACCCAATGTAGCATTATCCATATTCGTTGCAGCGGTATGTTTTCGTAACTGGAAGTAAAACGTTTGGCATAAATAATAGTAGAAGTTCTGTACAAGTGAAGTGCTGGAGCTTATTATTATTAAATGTATTAAATATCTGCTTACTATTCCGGCGACGAATACAAAATACAATTCAAATGAGTCATCAAAACTCCTTTTGGCATTCCTGTCGTTCCTGAAGAATACATGACCATTGCTACATCGTCTTGGCCTTTGACCTCGTTGGGCTCAAAAAGATCAACGTCCACGTTTTTGCCATTTATCGCACCAGATAGCTCTTCATCCAAACTGATAAACTTTTCTATAAAGTCGTTTGATTTCAAAACGGAACTGTATTTGTTCCAAAATAGTTGGCTGCTTATTAAGAATTTGGGCTTGATCATTCCCATTTTGTGCTGCAAATTCGCTAAAAATAAAGCAAAAACATATACCGATTCACATCCAGAGGAGATCATTTCCAAAAAAATGGGATACGACAAGACCAAAAGGAAAAGTGACTGGCATACACGTTCCGAGAAGGAAACATACTTATCCCACACTCAATTTCGAGTGGTGTGACTGTAGCTCCAGTCATGACCACTCCTAACAGCGTGGTTAGAAATTCCGGCTTCGCTTCTGTTCCTAGACCGACGACATCGCCTTTCCTCACTCCTAGCTCTGTCAACAGTACTGAGGCGTTCACAGAATATTGCGCCAGTTCTCGGTATGTTATTTTGATGCCAGTTTCCATGTTATGCTGAAAATAGTAAATACATTTGAGAAATTATTGATTTTTAGTCGGAAGAGTCCGAGTTGTAAATAAATAATGTGTAGTGCTTACGAAAGATTTACTTGAAAAAATTTTAAAATACAATTATTAATTCGTTGGTTGTTGTTTCGCACGTTTAAATATCTTAGAAGAAAAAACACTTGAAAAGTGGGTGAAGCTCTCCTAAATATTAAAATAAAGCCCTATGGGTAGTGGTACGCCCTGTGGTTAGCCCTCCTAAATTTTAGTCACATTTGGTAACAGTAAAAAAAATATGTAGTACACTTTGGTACTTACGAGTGCTGCAGAATCTCCGTGTTTTAGAATCGCATCGAGTAAAAAATTGCCAAAATTCAAATGTGCAGGTACTTTGGCATTACTACCAGAAATGTACAAGGGGTTTTTCATTTTTTACCTATTTTATGTTCAGGAAATTTTAATAAAGCGAACTAGAAGTCTATATGTCAAGTAACAATGCGAATGCTTGTTTATTCCGTTTTATAGTAGGCTTATTGTTTACATTATCTTCGTCAACTTGGGTATTCAATTTGGAAAAGCGAATGATAAAATCCATTTAGTCTAGTGATATTTAAATATTTGGTTAGATACCATTGTTATCATTTACCTGTAATAATGTAATTATTTATTGTCTCGGTTAACAGCAGAAATACTAGTTGCATAGAGATTTGACCTATAATTTCTATTCGTGCTTAGAGTTTGACTTGCAATTAGTATTTTTGATAGAACTCTAGTATTTGCTTAAAAACAACAAGAATTTTATGATGAGCGTTAAATAGTTTCTAATAAATTGTTTTAATTGTCTGTGCTACGAAAATTAGGTATGCATTTAGATAGTCTAGCCGCATGAAATATATATACTAATTTGTTTTGATGTACAATGAGCATTTTTGTAAATTCTAGTAATATTTTGTTCTTAATACTTGAATATTTTGGTGTGCGATTAATTAACAACTGTTGATAGCATGTAATTATATCTGAATGTTAAATAAGCCTAGGGACCTAGTAAAGAAACGGGACATAAACTTACGCAGGGTGTAAATAAGACATTAGAACAAGTTAAGGAGAGACAAGATGTGACAAGAGATGTCCAGCAGTGGTCTAATATAGCCAGAAGAGGAAGGGAGAGACAAAAAGTACCCGAAACCGGCGTACGTGCTTGCAACGACTAATGAACGTCGATGGAGGTGATCTGTTACGATCGTTGCCAGTGGCAGTCCCTGGTCTTTGCCTAACAGGGACTAACATAACTTATGAAAAATCTCTTGTCTCTAATATTATTTAAAAATAAATACGCCTAGAAAAAATTTAATCTTAAATAAATTTATCCCAGATAAATATTTTTTCACTTAGAGTATACAGAAAATAATCATACATAAATATACGCCTGTATCCCAAAGCGATATGCACTATACCAGGGATTGCCCTCATTACATTCTGACTTACGAACCTCGTTCGCTTCATCAATATATGCATAAACCTACGCACGCCGGGCAAAAAGAAAAAAAAGTCAGAAAATAATCAAAAGTACTTGTAAAGGCTGGGATCGAAGAGCCACGTCACGAATTCACCTGAAAAATATTCATCTGGACAATTACCTGCTTGTAAATCGCGTAACTAATAATAAATAATTATGTGAAATTCTTCATTGCAAACAGAATCTGGAGAAACTGTGATTTAAATTTTCCAAGATTTTTAATTATTCGCGTCTAATAGCGGTTATTTATTTACATCAGTCTACCCGCAATCACAGCAACTGTAACGTTGTCGGAACGTCAGGAATTGAGGTAATTACATTTTACCTAATAAATAATCGCTATTAGACCGTCTAATATATAATTTTGTTGAGGTGCTAACTAGAGCCACCAATGGAAAAAAATCATAACCTGTTTTATAATACTTTTTTTTCACAATGTAAACATCAAAAATCTTGCCCACCATGACAACGATTTTTAGAACCTACAGTCTAGAACCGAGAATGTTTTAGTTTACAGTTGATGGAAGTTTTTATTATTAACTTAACAGTATTTCACTACTTATTATTATAAAAACGGAACTAAACCGAAAAACTATCTAATTTAAATAAAATATTTGAGCCAGATCGCTGTCGGGCGGCCGAGTACCAAGAAGGCTGGCTGCATTGCCTCGCTGTATGGCTAGGCTTAACCTTTGGCCAAAGCAAGCACCAGCCCTCGGGTCTCCTGAAGCGTCGAAGAGGCGTGACGAGATCTCCTTAAAGAGGAGTCGCGCCTCAGGACCCCATGGCCCCAGAGTCTCGACTCCGAAAGGCCCAAATATATAGCTCTGTCTTATGGCTGCATACTTGTGCCTCTTATTGGACTCTGCGTTGTATGCCGCCGCCCCCTCATGGCAGGCGGTCGCATTGATATTGGTCTGTGTAAGTGTTTCAACAGAAGTTGCGTCCCAGACCAGCGACCGCTCATTCTTCCATGGAATGAGAGCCATTCCGTCGGGTCTCTAGAACCTAGAATCAAAAACCTAGGATCGATTTCCCCCAAAAACGGCCGTTTTTAGCGGCAATCGATTAAAGTGCTAGGATGTTGATATTACGTTCTAGGCTGTATATTCTAAAAATTGTTATCATTGATATTAATTTTTGTTTACAAAAAAAAACTTTACTCAATTGGTAGCGCTAGTTAGCACCCCAAAGCGCCTTAAGAAATACTATTACCTAAACACCTATTTAGAGGCTAAATTTTTTTAAAAGTTTTTAAAATTGTCCTTAGCACGGGTTAGTGCATTAAAAAGAATATTACTATTACCTACTTGGCAATTCACCAAAGCTTGTTTAATTTGGCAGCAATACTAGCAAGGCAGCTTCTAAACAAAAAGCTTTGTCGTATCAGCTTGGAGATTACAGCGACCATATTTAAAGTTAAACGAAAGTTAGTTAAACGACCAGTCAATGTTAAACGAAAGGCGTGTCATGTCTCGTCAAGTTTTTAGTTCCTTTTTACCTAATTCAAGTGGTACCCTTCGCATGTTTGGTGGTAGTAAATATTTTTGACGTTAGGGTGAATTTAATATCTCCCTTTTACCCCTAAGTTAAGGGTATTTTAGGGATCATTGCCCTTTTTAATATCTTCGTTACTTTCATATTATGCTTCCGGGCAATTTGATAAATATAGTGCATTGTTGTCTTTAACTTTTCCTCTTACATTAAGTCTTTTAAGGAAGCGTACCGTTAGAATTTTTAACAAACTTGCTTTATATGGCGACCAAGTGTGTATTGCAGACATTGGAAGGAAATGAGTCCATATTTGGCGATGTCCATTATTTTTTCGTGCCCAAAGTTCTTGATAAATTTAATAGCGTGACCAAATTGTTGTGGCCTCTTTCTACGCTTTAAGTAGTCGGAAAAAGTAGCTGGTTACAGATCTAGTTATGGCGGTCTATTTGAAGTCGTAAGCGGATTATTTTGGATTATTTATGTACTTAAATTTCGAAACACCATTGTAGTGGTGGCCACTAGAGTACTATTAGAAGCTGCAGAATGTCAGTCGGCTTTTGCATTTCAATTAAGAGCTTAGTTTCACAATCATCATGAACTACGCATAGGTCTGCGTTCAATCACACAAATCCGTTTTTGCTGCTACTCGAAATAAGTATGTATTCTTTCATCATACATAACGCCTGCATGAATCGGAACTGCTTACAACGGACCTATGAGTGCGCTGAAGTGCTAAATTAAAATTGTCTACCAGATATACAGACTTTTGAGAAAACGTTTTGAACTCGCAACTGTAAGCGAACTGATTTTTTTTTACTCAGCCGTATTTGTGTCGCACTGCTGGGCAAAGACTTCACCTATGAGCTTTCACTCCTCCCTGTCTTGAGCAGTCATCTTCCATCTGGGCCACAACAAGGTTGAGAGATCGTACCGCCATCTCCGCTTTGGCCGACCGCGTCTGCGATATCCGTCGCGTGGAACCCAATCAGTGGCAATTTTAGCCCATTTATCTGGACCCATATATTGTATATATTTTCAGATTAAAGCCAAAAACTAGGGAAATCTTCCATTTTTACTTGAACAAGAAGACTTGCGGCTTCTTCATTCGTGTTATTACAAAACATGTTTACCAGCAATTTCCTTCCCAGTCGGCGAAACCAAAGGGACGAGTTCTGCATATCTCTCGCTGGCGCTCAGAGCGATGCCTCACATCGATGGCCCAGTGTCACGGCGGCAATCGGACATCTCTCACGACCGGGGCTTTCTACTGGTGTACACAGAAAGTTTCCGCATAGAAGTTGGATTTTAAGGCTTTGGTATCCACATGTAAAATTACCCTTAACCGAGTGCGGGCACTGATGAAACGAAACGGACTAATGAACATTGATGAAACGAAGGTGACGGGGTCATGATCGTGGCAAGGGCACTCCTTGGTCTCTGCCTATCCCTCTGGGATACAGGCGTGAGGTTATGTTATGTGGTTTCCACAAAAGCCCTTAGGCTTAGACGGAGTTTACACGTTCAGTCTGCCGTCAGTTCAGTCCGTGACCATGATCTAGCTCGGATTGATGCCAGATTGATGAAACATCAAAATATTCGAATATCCGTCAGTCTAACCAAGTCTAAAAGTAAAAAAAGTCTAAGACTGATGGAATTGACAGACGCCAGACTGAACTTGTAAACTCCGTCTTATAGTGCTAGTAAATAATTTATTCTTAGCGATCTTGGATTGACGTGCACAAAGCCCGACTATTTCTATCTTTACCTTCTCTAAATGTTGATGATCACCGGCAATAGTTTGGTTAGCAGAGCCTTGATGAGTCTAATAGCGAATCAAACGACCAGAACTACGACAGTTATCTACATTTTTGCGTAGAGATTTTGAGGTGAGAGTGACCAACACAGCCGTACAGCTACGTATCTTTACTTTGCTAGCATTGTCAATAACGGGTTCTTTACGTAAGTTCTAAAGCCGCCGATTGGACGATATTTAATTCACCGAACACGATTTAGCATGTTAATAGTTGGCGTTTGCGATCCTTAAAAAGTAGATGGCATGTGGTATTTAAGGCGCTTTGGGGTGCTAACTAGCGCTACCAATAGAATAAAAAACTTAAGGTTTACAATACATTTTTTTTAGAGTAAACATCATCAATCTTAATTTTCCCCAAAAACGGCCATTTTTAGCGGAAATCGATTAAAGTTCTAGAATATTGATATTACGTTCTAGGCTGTGTGTTCTAAAAATATTGTCACAGATTCCATTACATTGGTGGCGCTAGTTAGCACCCCTAAGCGCCTTAATATTAGATGTAGAATTACTTAGGGAAACTTTATATAGTCATTAATTTACATCTTTTTGACGGCCTCGGTGGCGCAGTGGTTTGGCACGCTGACAGTAAAAACGAAGGTCTCGGGTTCGATCTCAGGCCGGGTCAAACTAGGAAACGAACTTTTCTACTTACTTACAAACTTTTAACTTGTCTCCGGTCTTGGATCTTATCTAAGTATTTATTGTATTAACTATCGTCGAGTTAGCACCTGTAACACAAATAATTAAGTTGTACTTAGTATAATGCTAACGAGATCCGTGTAATATGTCCATGAATATTTTTTTTATAGGTTTGAAGTTAGTTCGTACAATACCTACTGGCGCTATAAGGGGTCTTCCTCCCATCCTCCCTTGCGCACGCGCGGGTGCTAGGCTGTGCTCTCGGCAAAGGGGCCTGGGTACTACCATAAATAGTAATTTTATTATAAAACTTTTATAGGCGCCTTAGCCTGCCGAGTTACTATAACATTTGTGATCGTATGTACTAAACTGTGTTTAGTTAACCTACATTATGTAATGTTTATGAAAAATAAAGAATCTTTTTAAACGAAAAACTGGAATAGATGAATCGTGTTCGGTGAATCAAACATCGCCCAAGAGGCTTAAGACCTCATGTAGGTAACCCGCTTTTGACAAAGCTAGCGAAGTTAAGATACTCAGGACAAATTTAAAAACCTATTTAGAGGCTAAAAATTTCACCCATGCCGGGATTCGAACCCGCAACCTCTGGCACGGATAGCCAGAGGTTGCGGGTTCGAATCCCGGCATGGGTAAAATTTTTAACCTCTAAATAGGTTTTTGAATTTGTCCTTAGCACGGGTCAGTGCATTAAAAATAAAAATAGTATACTCAGGACAAGTTGTAATGGCCACTCACTTCTAAATTTCTACGCAATAATTTATGGTAAGAGCACCGCAAAAATAGGCTTACTGGCCCTTTTGCATGTCTCTTTTCTGTGCTTTCTACTACCAACCTTACCTTTTAAGGGCTAGATTAGAGTTGCCCGCTCCGATGACGCCCTAAGATTGAGACGCGATGAGACGTGGAATTTTAAGTGACTTCTCTTACGGTGTGCGTTGTGAAAACACCACTCTCTTGCCGTAAATAGACGTTTAATCACAGGTTTACTTAACTACGTATAAGCCCGTCGTAACGTAGTGGCTTTATTCTATTCGCTAACGGCGTAGGCCACTGTTACGAACTGCCAGTGACAGCTTATATTTTATGGCTATTCCAGTTTGACTTTTCACGTTATAAGTATGCATAAATATTAGGTCCTTTTCCCAACCTTTCCAAATATTTCCCAATTTGCTTCAAGTGGAGTAAAACAGTTTTATCACTAACATCGCAGCCTGCAGCTAACTCGGACGTATTTTGAGGTGGATCCGCTTCAACAATAACCTTCAATTCTTCATTATGACCTTTGGTTTCCGGCCGTCCACGAGGCTTATTCTGCAGGTCGAAATTATCGATATACAGAACGACAACGTTGGAACTAAAAACGCGCTGTGTTTTCTTTTGCGACAACGCCGCCATACACATCATTAAGCCTTCGCGCCGTTTCTGCAACACTGGTGCCACGGTGGAACTCGCACTCGTAAATAATGCGATTTCCAAGTTCTCCATTATGCTAAATAAGCAAAAAAAACATGAATGACTTTTCGAAACTCAAATATACCAGCTTATATATTTATAAATTTGAATTTGGAATTCTTAACCAACAAAGAGGGCATATTTCAGATCAAAGTGGCCAGTACGACGAACGCCAGTTTCACATGTAAGGACCTATTAGATAAGCTTACAGTCGCCTTCAGAGAGAGAGTATGGGCTTATTTTTTCCGAGCGCTTCCGTGCTTCACAAGGCACTTTAAGCTGTTGGTGCTGGCTGTCATGTAATTGCAGTCGTTAAGCCATGTCAGAGGCCTCATAGGCGGCTTGATAACTTCTAACAGTAAGACCCGCCACTGTCTTACAATCCTCCACCAACCCGCACTTGGCCTCCGTGGTGGAGTATGGCCTAACCTTCCTGCGATGCAGCAAGAGACCCGTGCTCCAGCAGTGGGGACATGCAAGGGTTGATATCGATCTCGTCCAGACAATCTAAGTAAGGATCTACATCGGATCTACACGTAATCTAAAGACTGTACTAACAGGTTGCAATTTGACAGTTATACCGACTAAATTGCGTCAAAGATTCTTACGGAGACCTCGCATAGATAGATAGACAGAGAACACTTTATTGTACATAAAAATGGCAATTACATGGTGGGCAAGCCACCTGCATGGTGCCTGATGACATCAGCAGAGCGTGTTTCATAAAACTATGATGGTTTATTTTGACTTCTTTATTATATTCGATGTGCATGCGTAGATGAGTCTTCTTTCTTGTTTATTTGTGGGTTAGTCGGCTATACAATGTACATGGAATTGTAAACCATAACATCAACATAGACCAACTGCTGTGAAGGACATATGAAGAGCCTTACGTTTATCAGTGGACACTTTTTTAAGAAGTGAAAAAAATCATTCACAATTCTGACTGGTTTGACCATAGCCTCCGCAACCAAAATACGTCATAGATCTATAAGTCTATGAATCCCAGAATCGACAGCATAACTTGTTCAGTAACTATGACATTAATAACTAATGTGCTGCCTAAATTTCCATGATTAGGCAGCACTTCGTATGTTTCTTGTCTCCATCAAGATTTCGATGAAGCCTCAAGAGAAACTGAAACATCAATAAAAGTGATTACCATGGAGCGGTTTGCCCTTGGCATAGACATTCAGATCAATATCCCTTTCATTGCGAATTTACATCGGTGTCGTGCGAACCAAACACGTGGCCCATGGTGGGAACAGAAAGTTGACTCGGCGACGACCGCCTATAACAATTTATGTGAATACACATCTAAGTTCTAATACATATTTCGGACTCGTCATTTAGTTTAAATATCTAAGAAAGCTTCTTTGCGAGCCCAGTTGAGCGAGCGGACAACCCAGGACAGAAAATCCTGGAGCAAAAGAACGAGGAGAGCTGACCCCAAATAATGGGATGAGGCAAAGACAAAGAAGAAGATCTAAGAAAGCTTCTTTGCATCGACTGCCTCGTTGGTCTAGCCGTTAAGGCGCTTAGGTTCCAAGACAGGTCGTGGGTTCGATTCCCTCTGGGGGCCGCCTGTCTAATGTGAGTGAAGGTACCACTGAACGCTGCATAAATCCTCTCACTCCGTCGATACAAAGTTGAAAGATTTTTTTAATCTAGGGAATTATTCCAAGTTGGCCACCCTGTTCGCTTATGTCGTACGGTCAATCCCTGGACTGTATTGCACTTCACTTTTATATTGTACTGTTCGTAACGTTTGAGGTACAGAAAAAAGTTCCCGCATTACTTGGGGAGACGAAGGGTCAAAAATCTTTAAAAATTACGTAACGTAATTTTTAAAGATTTTTGACGTTACGTAATACTTGAACGCCCCCTATTCCTTGTGAAGACTTTGTATTATAACCTAAATTAACAGTATTACCTATTTATAAGAAAAAAACAGTAGAACCGCAGCAGCTCTTTAATTAAAACACTGTTACTTTATTTGACGGCCTCGGTGGCGCAGCGGTTTGGTACGCTGACTGTAAAACCGAAGGTCTCGGGTTCGATCCCCGGCCGGGTCCATCTAGGAAACGAACTTTTCTAGTTTGTCTCGGGTCTTGGATGTTATCTATGTATTTATTGTATTAAATTTATCGTCGAGTTAGCACCTATAACACAAGTCATTTAGTTGTACTTAGTATAGGACTAACGAGATCTGTGTATTATTCCATGAATATTTATTATTTATTAATATTATTACTTAGAGCAACTTTAATGAGCATTTTAATTTTATAAAACACACATTAATACGATCACAATCTCATTTACTTTTCCTAGTATACAATAACGGCCATTCTAACTGTTAATTAATTAATTAATTAGGTCCATGACTCTGTATTAGAATACTAATTTCTGAAGTTTCCTTAGAAGGAAACTTCAGAAATTACTTGTCAATCGGGCAATCGCGAGTTTTGAGTTGAAAACTTTTGTAGACTTAGGGTGAGATAAATAGTCGCTTCTAAGAACGAGTCTTAGCGAAAGCACTTGCTTAAGAATCATAGACAGTACTTTGGCACTCTCTAAGTCGCGAAACCCGGACTAATTCTTAGCATTGGCCTAAGAACATGCTTATCTAAGCAAACTTATATTTTAGTAACGCATTGATACTTAGCTAAGTTAGCCTGAAGTAATTCTTAGGGAAGCATGAGTACGGACTTGGGCTAAGCAACGACTATTTATCTCGCCCTTAGTCCGGATCTACTTACGGGTGTTGTTATATCGGAAGAGTCCGAAAACTTTTGGTTTTTCTTTTAGCTGACCTTCTGTGAACATCAATGACCGAAGCTTGACCCATTCGTCACAATCGATGGCTATTATATTGCGACTTTCGCCCGGCACTTTATCATAATTTGCGAATCATTTCGCGATTATTTATTAACCTTCATTGATTCTTGTGCCAGTGGGTTGATCCACGGTGAATTTCATGTTTACTACTTTCATTTCGACCTTTCTTGACCTGAGCAGTGAAGTGTTTTCGTAAACCACATTTATCGTCACTAGACCCCTTTAAATAAACATATACTTAATCATAATATCAACCCTTTGTATGTCACCACTGGTGAGGCACGGGTCTGTTTCTGCATCGCAGGAAGGTTAGGCCATACTCTTCCAAGGGGGACAAGTACAGGTTGGTGGAGGATTGTAAGACAGTGGCGATGGCGGGCCTTACTATCAGAAGTTATCAAGCCGCCCATAAGGTCTCTGACATGGCTTAACGACTGCCATTACTTGACAGCCGGCACCAACGGCTTAACGTGGCTTGCGAAACATGAAAGCACTGGTAAAAAAAGGCCACTAGTGATAGTCACGGGACGGTCACCCATCCTGTACCTGACTGCGCCGGTTGTCGCTTAACTCAAGTGATTGATTTCAATCACCCGGTTCGCCTAGGCCACGAGCGCTTCATACTGCGAGTTCGCATGCGTACTGCGGCGACTAATAAAAATGTTGACGATGCGAAGGAGTGGTTCAAAATATTGGCTAGTGACAAGCCCTACTTTTACTTTATTGTATTATTCCCTAAAATTGCAAATATGTCGCATGTACTACGCGATTAACGCGATACCTGCTAAAAGATACTCATCCTTCTCTCGCAGTTAATGGGAGCTACCATTGGACTGCCAGTCTTTACAAAACATAACTCATAAATAAAAAGTAAACTTAATGCGGCGGCTTAATGTAGGGGCGGCAGTAGCCCCGTGGGTAGAACGATGGACTCGGAAGCGGGAGACCCAGGTTCGATTCCCAGTGCGGGCATGCACCAATTACTTTGTTTTCTATGTTAAGTACATTGTGAAGTTATAGTAGCAATACCACTAGCTAACCGTGAAGAAAAACATCGTGAGGAAACCTGCGGTTTGAGGTGATCAAATACTTCTGCGTTTGAAATTGCCTATCCGCAGTAGGCACGCGTGGTAATTAAGCCCATACTCTCTTTCTGAGAGAAGACCTGTGCCCTGCAGTGGGATGTTTATAGGCTACAGAAAAATAAACTTAATGCATCAAAAGTAAAGTGGAGTTGGGCTGGTCATGTCAGTCGAATGCACCCGAATAGATGGGCAAAACTCGTCACCGAGCGGGTGCCACGCGACGGACACCGAAATCAAGGCCGGCCTAAAAAACTGTGGAAAGCTGATCTCGACCAACATTTGCCGGAGTGGTCCGGGGTGGGTTAGGACAGAAAAGTCTGGGCTGAATTGGGGAAGGCGTTTGCCCAGCTATGGGACACAAACATACAGGCTACGTAACAAAATTGCAGTAAAAGAGGTATTTATCTCCAACTATTTTTACTTCGATCCATTACAAAACACTTCAGTTAGTGTAAACAATCAAGCTCAGTCGCCGACTCCCGCTGAGAGGACCCGAAATGGAGCGAAACTTGACTACCATTTAACGAAGACCCGTGACGTCCGTCTAGACGCGAAGAGCTGACAACAATTTCATGGGCCTTACTGTCTTGGTTATGATAGTGGTACTCGTGGGAACAGTAATTTGTCTTTCGAAGACTATTTATGTCGTGAGTACTTGCCTACCGGATTTGAATGAAAATAGTGATAATCCCAATGAAGCTCCTTCTCTAGACCAGTGTTCCGCAAACTTATTGTTTCTGAATTTTTTATATACGAAATTTAGAAATTTCAGAGCTACACAAATTTTCTTCTACAAAATTATGAACTCTGTACTCTTAGGTTAAGAAATATCTGTGTAATTCCCTTTTTATGTACAATAAAGTGTTCTCTATCTATCTATTATGTATTCTTGAATAAAATCCATTATCTTTGTTAGGTATATTTTTTGCACAAATAAGACTTCTTTTGTGTCACCGATAAATCTCAATAAAAGCTCTAGATATTTTTAGAATCTATATACCTAACCTAGGGCTAAAAACATGGTACAACGTAGTAGTTTTTAGCAAAAGTCGATGCATGCTCAGGGTAATTATTTTTGTTTACTTGCAGAAATCTTGCACTGTGTTGCTATTGAGGAAAACCTGTAAATTTCATATATTGTTTATCAGCTGTTTTCTATAGATAACAAATAAATAAACAAAACCTCATATTTGTTGAGGCACACCTTATGCCTGCGGTACGCCAGTGTGCCACGGCACACACTTTGCGGTACACTACTCTTCTCAGAATATACATGGACCCATTCTATACCTATTTAATAAGTACGCCATTTCTGGCGTATCCTTTATTCTAAATTAACCAAACATTCAATAACCATTTGTGCCGGTTCAGATTTAACAAAGTCAAATTTGAAAAAATATCTGGGTGTTAGAACAGCGGCGGAGCTGTTCAGAATTGCACTGAATAGAAACCGCTGTAAAGAGCTGACAGCCGACTCCCAGTGATGGAGAGGCACTTTAAGAAGTAGGTATAGGGAAGAGCGGGTGATCGTGCTCCTCAAGGGAAATTTCCCGCCAGGCAGATCGGATGCTGGGAACGGCCGGCCGGTCCGACTGTTGTCTGTCGAACGTTATATTTATTGTATACTAGCCGACCCAGCGAACTTCGTACCGCCTACGATCGATTCTTTATTTTTTTTATTTTCTGTCCGTCCTTCAGAACCATCCTCGTACTTCAAGGAATATTCTAAATAAAGAATTAGCGAAATCGGTTCAGCTGCTCTCGAGATTTGCGCTTACCAACACATTCAGCGATTCTTCTGTACCTTTTATAGACTAGCTGACCCAGCGAACTTCGTACCGCCTAACATTCGATTAATTTTTTTTTTTTATTTTTCCCTCCATTAAGAAAGTACCATTCGTACTTCAAGAAATGTTCCAAAAAAATAATTAGCGAAATCGGTTCAGGTGCTCTCGAGATTTCCGCTTACCAACACATTCAGCGATTCATTTTTATATTATAGATCATGTGAAAAACTTTGATTGCGCGATGCAGGAATGTCGGAGTTTATAGTGCTAGCGAAGGGTGGACATAATTATGTTCGCCACGGAAGGTTTAATAAAAAACTAAACCTAATCCTTTGAAATGAGGCCGAGGCAACTGCCTCGACACGACTAGAACTTATAAACTTTCATAGTTATTTTGTGGACGTTTAAAAAGTAATCTCGGCTAGGACCATAACAAGTTTCTTTTTTCATCCCAAGAATGTACCAGTATAATTCGGGCGTATCACACATTCCCAACGCTGTTTTCGAAACTGAGCTTTGATTGCCCGCTATTATTATATAACTTTTTGTTCTCCTTTTGAAGACAACTTCTTTGTAGACGAAATTATAATGACTTGATTTATCTTCCCTTTACCTGGCAAAAGTAATTATTCCCACCATAAATTGAACCTTATTTCTTTTAAGCAAAGTCCAAACCCAATAAAAGATTTATACTATCGTACGTTAGAAGTCTTTATTTGTACTGTTTTAGAGGGTTAGGAAAAGAGACTGCACTGCGCTGTTTGTGCATGTATAATATGCTCTAATTTAAATCTAATTTTATTTCCGTTTTACTTATAATTAAATGCAACTCATCGCATTGAAATTTAAAATTATTTATGTACAACGTTTAGTTTAACTACCAAATTTCAAAGGTGATCATGATTGTAAAAATAATTTTCACAATCTTATAAATTCAAATTTAACTCTAAACCATTACCTAACTTTCTTGTGTCCAGTTTTTGTATTGAGAATTTTGCTCAGTAAATAGTTAACTGTAGTGCTGTCTCTCAGAATTTCTCAGAAAAGAGCGTGACAGACAGAACGTTACTTTAGTATTTGCTTAGTGAAATTCTCCATTCGAAACAGTACAATTAACTAATAAATAAATAGTGGCCCATGTAACCTTAGCTGAGATTTGTCCTAAATTAAACTCTGTAATTCATATACCTATCACACTTTGATGTCATACTTTGGTTGAACCTAGCTCTAGCCGGAATGAAACCGGTTAGACCTAGTTTTACCCGAACACAATCGGCTTAATTCGGCTTATACTAGATTTAACCAAGAGTAAGTGGCTACACCTAGTTCTAACCGCCTAAAACTAGACGCACTTCGGGTTCTAGCCGTAACATATATATTTGAGTGCATGCTTTACTTCTTATTTAATACGAGTTTGCTACATAATTACAGGTTGTACAGGTTACTTCATGGCTTTGCAATAAATGAATTAAAATAAAATTTACTCAGTAGACAGGCTTCAAATACTGAAAAAGACCATGTTTCTAACCTAAAATCGTTCTAAATTCCGTATTGAAACAGATGTTCAGCTAAATTTGCCGCGCTGAAAAACGACTCTCAATAGCTTTGTTTGCCGATGCCCTCATTAGGAGCAGTTTACTGTTTCCTACAAAAGTTAGAAAGAGAAGGGCGCGGCAGTTGTGCAAACACACAGACGGTACGGCTCATCTCAAGCTGAAAAACTGGCCAAGTGCGAGTCGAATTCTCGTACGAACGGTTCCGTACAGATTTGTTGTTAGGTAACTTATTTTTATTTCATTTATTCTTCATTGCACACAAAAATTTCACAGGACATTACTTAAGAAATAAAATGTACATGTAGGTACAAATGCGAGCTTATTGTAAGAGATTGTAAATTACATACCTATTATAAATAGTTTAGGAATCGAGTGTCGCAATTTTTTTCCAGTTTTTCTCTAGCTTCATACACAATTATTTTTATGTTTTAATTAGAAATGTTTAATATTTAGATGTTTTTCGGTATTTCTAGTATAAGCCGATATTATTGCCAAATTTCCTAGTTGTAGTTCTACGGCCCTATAAATATCGATTACCTTGAGTGTCGAAATATACCTACGTTTTTTTCGTCAACTTAAAAGTTTGATTGTTTTAAAATTATCAAGTAACTGTGGACCCGAGTTTACAGTTTTATTTTCAACTCGCTACTTCCACGCGTTTGCGTATAAAGGTCTTGACAGATGGACGAGCGGACAGACTGACGTCAATGTGATCCTATCCGTTTTTCCTTTTGAGCTACGGAACCCTAAAATACCGAAAGTATAATATTTTATTTTTTTTTATTTTATATTATTTTATTTATAGCAATACACAACAGATAAGTAACATAACATGTAAAAATATCATGACGAAAGCTTATAATCTAGTTACATATCCATCATCATCATCAACATTCGACACCCACTTTATTTTATTTATTCAACAGAAATCCACAGCGATTACAATTAAAATAAACAATGAGTACTTAATAATTTGCACATGCAGCCGATGATGTATTTTACTATGTAGTTCAGGAGTTAGGAAGCGGTGGTAGCTCACTGGGTAGAACCATGGACTGGCAAGCGAGAGCCCCAGGTTCGATCCCGAGTGCGGGCATGTACCAATGACTTTGTTTAATTTCAAAGTTACGTATATTTGCGAATTTGTAGTAGCAATACCACACGCTAACCGTGAAGGAAAACATCGTGAGGAAACCCGCGGCTTGGTTGGCTCCGCACGTATTGACTAGTCTTTCCTGTGGGCTAGGCCGACTAAGCTGTCAGGATGGTATAGGTGCTGGGCAAGCCTACACCATCTATAAAACCATGTCCCAGGCACTACAGCGTCGGAGTGGTCCCTTCACCCATCTAGTGTGAGTGAAGATACCACTGGACGCTGTATAAATCATCTCATTAAGTAGATGCAAAAAGGCCAATATTATTATTATTCAGGAGTTACTATGTAGTTTATGAATTAAAATAAGAGTTTTAGAATTAGCCCCTGTTTCACAATGTTCAAATAAAGTTCCAGATAAGCTATCCACAACCAGGGCTGCCGTTTGTTCAAAATTTTAATATTTTTTCCTATATTGCGTGTGTTCGTTTATGGTTTCAAATTTAGAACAAACGGCCGCCCTGGTTGCGAATAGCTTATCCGGAACTTTATCTGCAGATTGTGAAACAGACCCTAAGACTTCTAAAACTCTTATTTTAATTCATCTAAGTACATCGATATCATGTCGATGCCTGACAGTAAACAATAAAACGGAGTGATCAGAAACTGGAGTATTAATAAAATCAATAATAATAAGTGGAAAAAAGAGTTTCAATCACCGATTTCCTACTGAACTTCAACTACAGCGACGTCTAACTTCAGCAACGCCTCAGGATCTGACCGAATATTGCTGAACTGAACTTGCAACTATAGCGGTGACGAATAACCTCTGTCCACTTTTTGTTTCTATTCACATTTACAGTTTCAAATCACCCCGTTTCACGGTTTTTCAGATGAAAAGCCAGATTCATGATAGGAATGAGACAATATTATGCCGTCTATGTATTCCGCTTTTTAGAGTCAAGTAGTTCTAACTATCATTTGATAGAAGGATTTTAGGGGAAGCATGTTCAGTTTTGGTCTGATTACGTTGATGTCGATTAGGAGTGGGTCGTTGTCCGATTTTTCGACGACGAAACGCAACCGTTTTTTCTGGAACGAAAACAGGTCCTCGAAACGGTCCTCGTTCGCAACTGGTTTCATTGTATGCGAACGAGCAAGGCGCAGAAGACGATCAAACGAGTGCGAACGAGACGAAATCACGAAACATCGGAAAAAATAAGTTGTTTTACACGATATTCGACTGTATCTTCATAGACATAAAGATTACTTTATGGTATCACAGACCAAAACGAACGGAACGAGCAAGGAGCCGACGACGACGTCGCAATGATCTCATTACGTTCTAGGCTCTATTAATATAGCACTAAAGGACATATCCGCGTCAAACAATCTAAGGACTGGTCTCGCGACGAACAAACGCTGGCACTGCTTTAGAGTCGCTGGCACTGCTTTAGAATGAAACGTAAAACGGTCCTATCGTCGCGGAACACAAAACGGTCTTATAAAACGGTTCGTCTTTGCAACGATCACGCCTAATGTCGATCGATGTAACATACATGAGACCTGAAAACAATATACGCTCCTATATTTAACCGACTTCAAAAAAAAAGGGAAGCAAGTCCTCTCTATCCTTAGACTCCGTTTTGTTTATTTTCTTCCGTGTTTTATTCCTTCTCTTCTTTTATGAAACACAGCGGTGGTAGGGGAGTGGTAGAACACCGACTTGACGTACTTTCTAAGTTAAATATACATTTATGAACTTATAGTATGTGCTTACTGTTCGCTAACGGTGAAGGAAGCATCGTGAGGAAACCTGAGAGTATGAGGTGTTCAGATACCTCAGCGCTTGAAGTTGCCAATCCGCGGTGGGCACGCGTGGTAAATAAGCCCATATTCTCACTCTGAGCAAATGCCTGTGCCCTGCGGTGGGATGTTTATGGGCTACATAAAAAAACATGCCACGAGTGATGAACGTTGATGAAGCGAAGGTGATCTGACAGGATCGTGGCAAGTGACAGTCTCTGCCTGGTCTCTGCCTACTCCTCTGTGATACAGGCGTGAGGTTATATTAACGTTGTACCTCAAGGGCGGTCCCATATAAAAACGTACGCAGTTACGAAAAACGTGTGTATTTCTTTCGAAAGAGTCATTGACAGCGCTGGTATGTGCTTAGTATATAATGCGTAACGTGTAAAATATGTGGAAATGCTAATAACGAAATTGTTATACGCATGTTGTATGTTGTACGTATTTCACTTTCAGTTTACAAAATCGAAGCCCTCGTGGCCTAATCGAACCGAGTGTTTGGTATCAATCACTTGTGTTAAGCAACAACAGGAGCGGTCAGGTGTAGGATGGGTAACCGATCCGTGACTACCGCTAGTGGCATTTTTTCCGAGCCCCTCTGTACTTCGCAAGGCACGCTAAGCCGTTCGTGTCGGCTGCCATTTAATGGCAGTCGTTAAGCCATGTCAGAAGCCTTACGGGCGGCTTGATTACTTCTGACAGGGAGGCCGGCCACTGTCTTACAATCCTCCACCAACCCGGAATTGGCCCTTGTCGTGGAATATGGCCTGATAACGTAACGTGGAATATGGCCAAACGTTCTTGCGATGCAGGAAGAGACACGTGCCCCAGCAGGTGGGACGTACAAGCGTTGATATCGGGTTGTAGGTGTTTCGCCTCCAGTTTACAAAATCCGTTTCGGTGAACCTATGTATGTATAACCGGTGTCGCAGTCGAGGTTCTGAGATAGGCATACCAGCGTCTGAGTGGCAGGCGACTTAACCGATCTAGAATAGGTTGTACAAATAAATGTGTGCTAGATGATTATTGTACGATTGCGTTATGTAGTGAGGTAAGATTGTCTATTTTTACCTGACTGCGGCGAAAACAAAGGATTGATAAAATAGGTCTGTAAAATATTTGGTCACAATAGGTCCGCCTGAGATGTGTCTTAGGTACCGGCCCTTCCATCCTCATTAGCTATATATATTTGTATTCAATATGTGCAAACCAACGCGATATTTCTGCAACGTTCTCTAATCAAAATATTGGGTATCCTGTCTTTCAAAGTAACACCATACCAACTTAATTAAAATATGTAACGGGTGTAATCGCGACTACTATTTATTCATCGTTATCAGACCCGTTAAACATATAACTCTGTATGAGTATCGCGGGTGGGGCTTAGACTTTGAATATTCGTTTAGTTCGAATATTTATCTGTTTTACTATTCAAGTATTTTGAACGTTATTATTTTTCGAATATTTGTAATTTTGACAAAATTATAGAGTACTGCCAACAAATTGTTGAATTACATATTTTTTGACGCTTTGTCGTCAAATTTTACTCAAATATTTGATAATGCATCTTTGCAAAGATGTCGGAACAGCCTAGGTTTCCTCGGTTTGAGTTTTTCTTAGCCAACTGTTAGCCAAAACGGTGTTGTTCAAAAAGTAAAACGTAACGGTTATTTTTTTTATTATGACGAAAAAAAATTATTCTACTATGCTCACAGAAGCCTTCTGAAATCTACACAAATATGACTTTAAAAGAAAAAAAGACTTTGTTCATGAAAGTTAATGTTCCAAAAAAAATATTTATTTAAATATTCAATTAATTGCTTTTAGTACTATTGATTTCAATGCGGACTAACTTACTTGATTTTTGTCGGAAGAGTACGACCAGGTTCCGCATTGATTCGCAAGGCTGAATCATGTTGAGTAGAGACGGAGCTAGCTAGTCGTCGGTTGTTCGCCTCTGACCCCCCGTTACCTGGTCGGACTCTCCCCTGACAAAGAAAAATCAAGTAAATTAGACCGGATTTTAGTAAATAATGTGTAGTGCTGATGAAAGTTTTCCTTTAATACTATTCGAAATATTCGAATAGTAAAAATCGACGAATATCGCAAAATCTAATTGGGAGTCAGTAAAAAAAGTTTTAAACCGTTTTAATACGGTCCAATTTTAATGGAAGACAAAATTTACACTAAAATATGTTTCTTAAATTCATGCGATTCATTAAAAATAATCTAAGATTTGACTTCAATAAGGTCAAATTTGAATAGAAGGCTAGATTTCCACTAAAACAAATGTTTCACACAGAGCAGCAGCTTATCTGTGGCTACTACACGCACAAACGGGTTACAAATAAGTCTAACGTATAGAAATTCCGTTTTATTCAATGAAGGCATTCCTTTGAAATTACCATCAAAATTGAAAGCAACCGTAAGCTAATACATATTTACTACGACCAAAACTCGGAGCGACTGAACTACACCACAGAATGTAGCGAAAGAACCTATAGCAACAAGAACTACAATAATAATAATTAAATATTGTAATAAACCGCGCTTTGCAAAGCAGATTATGCCGTTGGTGCCGGGTGTTATGTAATGGCAGTCGTTGAGCCATGTCAGAGACCTTTTGCGGGCGGCTTGATAAATTCTGACAGTAAGGCCCGCCACTGCTTTACGATCCTTCACCAATCCGGACGTGGCCCCTGTGGTCTGTGGAGTATGGCCTAAACTTTTCCTGCGATGCAGGATGAGACCCGTGCCCCAGCAGTGGGGTAGTTGTATGTCAAAGGGTTGATATCAAAAAGGGGAAAGTAACATAAACAGAGAAAAACAAAACGGTACAATGATGTTAACCACACATATGAAAGGGTGTATGTATGTGTGTTAAGTAAAAAATTCATGGTTAACTAAGACAATTATGTGTAGAGTTTGTCCGAAATTATAAGAATCTGGAAATTGTTCGGTGTTTTACAGAAAATTCACTGTAGGTACCTTTATTTAAGCACAATACTTTTTTTTATGAATTAGATAGATGGATACTTAGATAGAATATTCTTTATTGTACACAGAAATTAGCTGCAGTTTTTAATTTTTATAATGACTGTAAGTACAAAAACTGGAATATAACGCTGTTAGCATTAAGTTCGCTTTGTACTTTTTTATTTGTTCTAATAGTGCAATAAAGAATCTCAATTATAGTAATAAAAGTCTTAGCAAAACCTTACTACCTATGTAATTTAATATTTTTTTAATTAAGTGTACTTAGTAGGATGACTAATAATAAGGATCCCTCGGCTCAGAAATTATTAGGCTAAAGTGGTTGTAAAATACATGCTCCAATTGACGTTGATTGGGGCATTGCATATTGAAGAAATAAATATATTGATTGTATGTTGACTGATTGATCGATTGATTGATTGAATATTTTTTTGATTGATTTTATGATTGTCGATTGAGTGATTAAACGCTTGTTTGATTGATTGAAAATAAATATATTTAACGTGGAACTTGTGTCCTATTTAGTTAGTGTCTAAACTAGACTATCCGGCTGGCATCTTAATGCGTTCATTGTATTACAATGCACCACGGATTCTGTTTTAATTAAGCTGTTACTCGCTTAGGTAGCCAGATTTTATTCGTGATTCTGACTACATAACTTAACGGCTGGAAACGACCGCCCGTCGGGCACGTCGTCGTAACTTTAGATGTTAGTCAAGAACGGAATCACAAATCAGTGAAAATTATATGTAACACTCTAACGGTGAAAGAAAACATAGTAAGGAAAAGCTAGTGTGTGAAGTTAGTGTTAACATTTCCTCAGTGCTAGCACTCGTACAATGACACAACGTTGAGCCTCATGTCTAAATAACTTACCCCAATAGCAATACGTATACAATATGAGGGTCAAACAGAAAAGTTCTTAGAACTGGCCACTTATAAATAATATAATTAAAAAAAAAATTAAAATGGAACATGGAAATGGTTTCGTTTTTTTTTGCGTTATGGCTTTGTATGGTTCAATCATTTCTTTTCTAATTTGTTTTACCATATGGCGGCAAATAGAAAATGGTCTGTGTCACGCACGTCAGCATGAATTTACCGCGAAAAAAATTTCGTGCAATGTTTTTTTATGACTTTCGGTGTCATTTAAGTCAAACAACGACGATTGGGCACACCGGGCACAGTGCCTTTTTCAGTGGTTCCATCGGTTGCAGCGATGTATTGCGTGAATGGACACTTTTTTGAAAAGATATAATAAAAGTAAAATAACTAGCTAGTTTAATCAGATTTTGATTTTCTAAGCACTTTCAGTTTGACCCTCGTATACACGAACATTTAACGATCGCAAAATTAAGATAAGATAAGATAAGAATATTCTTTATTGTACACTGGAAAAACAACAAATACAAAACAATTGCAAATATACATAGTACAATTGGCGGCCTTATTGCTAAAAGCAATTTCTTCCAGACAACCTTACGATGGAAAGTTAATACATTTAATACATAGTGAATTAATACATTTTGATACATTGGTTCCTTTTAAACTAACCCGCTCCTCAGCTTTTCCGGGTTTTACGACTGCTGGTCTCCTAATCAAAGTTCTTACGGGCTATAAACACCAGAAAAACCATGGTTATTGCTAAAAGTCGTTCCTAACACTAGCTTTTTTGTCTAGGTCGTTGTTCGTTTGTTCGATTCCCGCTGGGGGCCGCTGTACATTTGACAAATGGCCTCAGTCTGGGAGTATTTGCGGGTTTTTCCTTGCCTGATTACCATACTACCATAGGATTACCATACCATAGGATAAGTGATTAATTAATTAATTATACTTTATCGCACACAAACACAGGATGTTGCATAAGAAATAACATGTACAAAAGCGAGCTTATCTCTGCAAGACATTTTTTCCAGCAAATCTTAGAAAAAATACTTGCTGTAAAAAACGCGTCAATTTTTGTACATAATAAACAACTACATAAACTACTCTCCCTTCTCTTCTTCAGGCTATATGTTAGTCCACCGCTGGACATAGCCCTCCCCGAATGTGCGCCATAGCGTCTTCAGCTTGCCGTATGCAGCATCTGCCATAAACTACAAAAGTCCTTAATTATTAAGACTAAAAGTCCTATTTTCGCAAATCAAAGAATAAAATAAACTACATATCTACACGCACGTTTGGAAGTTTTTATTATTTATTATGAACACCATGAAAACTATGCTTATTGTTAAAACTCGTTCCTAACAACCCCAGTACTAAAGGGGGTCGTAGCGGATTGGTAGAACCCCGGCTTCTCAATCAGGAGGTCGTGGGTTCGAATCCCGGTGTGTACCAATAACTTTGTTTTTTAAGTTATGTACATTTGTGAAGTTACCGTAGCAATAATACTCACTAACTGTGAAGTAAAACATCGCGAGGAAACTCCAGTGTCTGAAGCGTTAACATACCTCAGCGCTTGCTGCGTACATGTCCCAGCTATGAGGCTAAGTGCATAAATCTCAGGTCTAACTAACTAACCCCAGTTCTAATACAGAGACTATTGTAAAGAGGTTCGAAATTTCACTGATGCCGGTGAGTCGCCCATAAGCTCAGTTGGAAAGAGCGCTGGCACGGATAGCCTTTTTATCCGTGCCAGCGATAGAATTTTTAGGCTCTAAATAGGTTTTTAAAATAACCCCAGTACCTACTATTTGTATGTACCGATGAACTAGGTTTTGAAATAAAAAAAAGTTATCTCGTGCTCCAATGCTGTTGCTAGGTAACCTAGTAACAAGCGATGATGATATTCTTCTCTTATTAAAACTGTTTTTATACGGATTTATGCTCGTTTATTACACTGCTCGTGGTAACCTTAGAAAATACTATTCTTCTCTTATGTAATGAAATGACATTACGTTATTTTCTTGCTCTATAATAAAATTAGACGTTCGCTTTGAAATATCTGTTAGGATTTAGGAACAGTGCTGAATACTTTAATTCGCGTTATACTTGTAGGTATTTGACAATGAGTTTTGAAAGCGTAGATAATTTTCCATACATTGTTAACTTTGCTGCTGTTATTTCTACAGGTGGGTGTCATCCTATTGTTTTCCTGCTATGTGTCTGCTAAGTGTATTAAGAAACATTTGCCCTTCAACGCCGTATCGAAACACGTAGGCTTTTTATATATATTACGTTTTATAAGTGTATAGTGTATATTTTCTTACTTATTCTGTATATTATATGCACTTATTGAGTATTTGTCAGCTTATCTAATTTTAACTAAGTACTCTTATTTCTTCTTCCGAATGCCTATACCATTTAATTTCTTGCACAACCTGTGGTTGACTGGTAGAAAATGCTTATAGCATTAAGTCCGCCACATTGTCATTGTATTTTTTTGACTTATGCCCAATAAACGTATTAATATTAATAATACAATGAAAATTTTTGAACTAAAACTTTCGTAAGCACTACTCATTATTAATTTGAATCCGGATCCTAGCCACCACAATTAAGCTCTGCGAATCAGAGCGAAACTTGGTCGGACTCTTCCGACAATAAATCAAGTCAGTTAATCGGGATTCTAACGAATAAAATTAAAGTTCTTGTAAAATATTTCGTAAGCACTACAATTTAAGTCCGGATTCATTTACTTTTAATTTTATTTGGTTTTTGCCAAATTAGAGCGAAATCATACCTACCTGTTACATACAGACTTTTACGACAGTAAATATAAGCAAGTTAATTTAATATTCACGGGGGGTAGAAGAGTTCTTGTGTGGAGACCGCGTATCGGTAAACGTAGTGTAGGACGTCCTCAGACTCGGTGGAGCGATGATCTTCGCAGGGCGGCTGGCAAGAGCTGGATGAGAGTAGCCGAGAACCGTGCTCAGTGGCGTGCAATGGGAGAGGCCTATGTCCAGCAGTAGACAACCGTAGGCCAATGAAGATGATGATGAATATTCACGGGAAAACGTCTCGAGGAAACCTGAATGTCTGAGGTGCGCAACTACCTCCGCGCTTGAAATTGCCAATCCGCGGTGAGCACGCGTCATAATGAAGCCCGTTTTTCTCTCTCTCTCTCTCTCTCTCTCTCTGAGAGAAGGTCTGGGGGCTGATTCTCGCCCATGCGAATTGAAAGCGTAGACGCAAATACTCGAAGGCTTAGACATTTATCGAATAAATATAAGATAATTCGACAGAGTCATTAGACATTTATCTTCTCATTCGAATTCTATGTATGTATAATGGCGTTCAGAATACAGATTTTAGGTATCGCTCGACTTTATACGTATTATTCCAAGTTATATTATAACCCTTAAGAGTCGTATACGACTTATTTGCTAATGAAGTGAGAATTGGCACCCTGTGCTCTGCATTGGGACATTTATAGGCTACGTAAAAAAACTCACGTAATGAACTACCAATTTCACCGCATTATCACCGCAAGATGATAATGTAAATTAACATAATGTATTTAAATGTATTTAATGTGATCTATAATTCTATATGTTCGACTCCCCTCGTCAACAGCATCAATATCCACATAATCCAGAATCATCGCCTAAATTAAATGTTAATAAAACTAACGAAGCGCTCGTGGCCTAGATTGGAATCAATCACTCGAGTTAAGCAACAACAGGCGCGGTCAGGTGCGGGTTGGGTGACCGTCCCATTACTAGCGCTAGTGGCATTTTTCCTAGCGCTTCCGTGCTTCGCAAAGCATGCTAAGCCGTTGCTGCCGGCTGTCATGTAATGGCAGTCGTTAAGCCACGTGAGAGGCGTTGGCGGCTTGAAAACTTCTGACAGTAAGGCCCGCCACTGTCTTAAAAACCTCCACCAACCCGGACTTGCCCCCCGTGGTAGAGAATGGCCTAACCTTCGTTGACCCGTGCCCCAGCAGTGGGGACATATAGGGTTGAAGTAAAAATCGAAAACTAATTAAGGTAATGTCGTTTGACTTAATAAATAATCCCGATTTAATATATAACTATGTAGGACGTGAGGAAACTGTTCAATTTTCTTCGCGAATAGGAAGGCAACAACATAAGTCAAGCTGTACCACTGTCCAAGTTTTGTAGTTAACTAAACAGGGTTTACGACCTAACTGTGTTCCTAATAAGCCGGTGTGCGATGCAATTTGCAGACCCTTACTGACCGACAGCCGACGGCCCCCGAAGATTACGCTACATACGTACTATGTACGACTGATAGCCACCTATTAGAACAAATACTGTGAAGGTAAAACTGCGAATCATTGCTCACAACTTTACGTTGAGAACATTGACAAGGAATGTCTCAGAGATGACAACATTCTCCCCGCCCATCGCATGAATGACGAGGTCTATTTACAATTCGATAACTAACACTGACCGCGGAATGCTTCGTTTTCGTATAACGCGAATATGCTGTAAATAAAAAAAACAAACACACACACACATACACACATTAATACATACATACACACATACATACATACATACATACATACATACATACATACATACATACATACATACATACATACATACATACATACATACATACATACATACATACATACATACATACATACATACATACATACATACATACATACATACATACATACATACATACATACATACATACATACATACATACATACATACATACATACATACATACATACATACATACATACATACATACATACATATATATGCCCTAGGTACAATCTTAGATCGACATCACATCACAAACATGGAAACCTACTCTTAAATTTTTGATTTTAGGTTCACCGTCGTTTGTCCTAAAATCGCAATTAACATGACGACCGACAATACAAAAACACTTTTTGAAATAAAAATCTGTAAAAGACGGTTCAGGAGAAGGTTAATTTTTTTACGTACCTGGCGAATCTCATGGATCCCCTTGAGTAACTTCTCCAAAAATCTTCATACAAAATCGCATTTAAATGGCTACTTCTCCGACATTAAAGAACGCAAGTCGGTCGTCCAATAATAGGAATGCAAAGTGGAGCGGCATGCGTGCGTAAAGAGGGGTTTTATGAAAGACCGTTTAACCTTCTTACTGGGGGCTGGCGTGAGTGACCGATTGGATGCAAATGCGTGGAAAGCGATCAGATCGCCATTGATGACCTTACTTTCTAGTTGTCTTGCTAGAAGGCTCTTCCGGAATTGTTGTGAACGCAGATATGTTGGGTTACATTTTAGGCCTCTCAACCTATATATTAAGTCCCATTGCAGGGCACAGAGTGTATGGGCTAATTTGCCATGCGTGCCGTTTGAGTTTTGCTAGCAGGCTGTTCCGGAATGGTTGTGGATGCACATATGTTCGGTTACCTTCGAAGCTCCTTTTCAACCTTTTAAATACCAATTGCAGGGTAAAGGCCTTCTCTCATTGAGAGTATGGGCTCAGTTACAACGTTTGCCCACCCCGGATTGGCAATTTCAAGCGCTGAGGTAAGTGAACACCTCAGCCGCTCAAGCTTCCTCACGATATTTTCTTTCATGGCCTTTTAAGTTTTCTTGCCAGCAGGCTTTTCCGGAATAGTTGTGAATGCAGATATGTTGGGTTACTTTCGAAGCTCCTATTCGAACTTTAAAAGACCAATTGCAGGGTACAGGCCTCCTCTTAGAGACAGTATGGGCTAATTTACCACGCGTGCCTACCGCGTGTCAATCTCAAGTGCTGAGGTATGTGAACACCTCAAACGCTCAAGCTTCCTCACGATGTTTTCTTTCATGGCCTTTTAAGTTTTTTTGCCAGCAGGCTTTTCCGGAATAGTTGTGAATGCAGATATGTTGGGTTACTTTCGAAGCTCCTATTTAACCTTTAAAAGACCAATTGCAGGGTACAGGCCTCCTCTCAGAGACTGGGCTAATTTACCACGCGTGCCCACCGCGTGTCAATCTCAAGTGCTGAGGTATGTGAACACCTCAAACGCTCAAGCTTCCTCACGATGTTTTCTTTCATGGCCTTTTAAGTTTTTTTGCCAGCAGGCTTTTCCGGAATAGTTGTGAATGCAGATATGTTGGGTTACTTTCGAAGCTCCTATTTAACCTTTAAAAGACCAATTGCAGGGTACAGGCCTCCTCTCAGAGACTAGGTTAATTTACCACGCGTGCCCACCGCGTGTCAATCTCAAGTGCTGAGGTATGTGAACACCTCAGACGCTCAAGCTTCCTCACGATGTTTTCTTTCATGACCTTCCTTTTTAGTTGTCTTGCCAGCAGGCTCTTTCGGAATGGTTATGGACGCAGATATGTTGGGTTACTTTCGAAGCTCCTTCTCACGCTTTAAAAGACCAATTGCAGTGAACTTGTGGACAGTGAATTGATCTCTGTAACGGGTAAAGCTAGTATTTTTTCGATGGTTTTGGACTTTTTAAAAAAAGTTTATGGCAGTCGTTAAGCCATGTCAGCTCAGGCCTTATGGGCGGCTTAATAACTTCTGACAGTAAAGCCCGCCACTGCCTTACAATCCTCCACCAACTCGGACTTGGCCGTCGTGGTGGAGTATGGCCTAACCTTCCTGCGATGCAGGAAGAGACCCGTGCCCCAGCAGTGGGGACATACAAGGGTTGATATCAAATTTCCGCTTTATGTTCACTTACAATCGCATGAAATAAATAGGACATAAATATAACATTTGGGGAAATCAATGTTTTAACGTGACTGTTAGTCACGATTATTAAATTACCGATCCGCAGTGGGCATGCGTGGTAATTAAGCCTATACTCTCTGAGAGAAGGCCTGTGTTGCAGTGGGACGTATGGAGGTTACATAAAAATAATAAAATGGTTCAATTTATCGTGGGCTATTTCTGTCATTGCCTGGTAAAGGGTTTAGCAATAGCGCGACTCCCATTTTTCCGAGTGACACAAAGCTCAGCAACAAGCTCGCAAATGAGGGATCAAAATGAGGCCCATCAGATGAAGAGAAGAATCGATCAAAATATTCATTTAACACATACGAGTACAAGGGATATCGGTCACTGGCCTCGCACGCAGGATCGAACCTATGCCCTTCGATCAGAGATTCGACACGCACTTCCCAGACCGTTCGGGGTCAATAGGGCCAGCCTCGTTTTACGGTACTCCCTGATTGCAGCTGCGCAGGATAATTTTGGTCCAACTTTATGTTTTGTTGCCAAGTCCTATGATGTAATCAGAGTCAAATAAAAAAAGGTATGGGGGGTTTTTGAGGATCAAACTGTGTGTAATAATGATTTTTTTTTAATCTCACGAGAAAAAACAGAAATAACATGGAAACCGAAATATATTTTCGACGACCTCTGTGGCGTAACGGTATGTAGCGCGTCTGCCTACTATGGAGGTAAAATAGCACTAAATTACTACGCGATTAAGCCCACTAGAGACATCCCCAGAATACATCCCCTATTTGGTCGATGTGTGTCCGCCTCGGCCGTCTCTTACCAGCCCTTCCACTCACATTCGCAATATAATTTTGTTTCGTCAATCTTTCTTCCTTCATTCTCTCCACATGTCCAAACCAAATGTAAATATTTTCTTATGCAGTTATTAATATATCGATGCATGCAGCCAAGTCTCGAACAAAGATTATCTATTTCTTCCATAAAAACGACGCCCTAGCAACACTGTTGTGATCTTTTTGTGATCGCTTGTGTTTGGAGTGTTTGTTTTTATTCTACCTACAAAAGTGCGCTGCCGATATTGTACTAACAAATCATTGCAACATACAGCTACCCACATATGGAACTATTGTCTACTTAAATAATAATATAAACTGTTGCTATTTTATAAGCTCATGCATGTTGACTAAATTAATTAATTAATAATTCTCATTTTAAGTGAACATAATATGTATTGTTCTTATGAGAATAAACGTCTTAAACCATAAACCATATCTTCCTAATTACGTGTTTAAACATCGAACCATCTCGATCGGATAATCCAGTCTTGCCGACGACGACGGTGAGCTCGATGGTACACTTAGATAGCATTGTGAAATGCGAGCGTTTGAGCATAATGCACAGTGTTTTGCCTAACTAATTAGTGTCGGTGGCTGCGAAAGTATTATAGATGTGTGTGGAGTTCGGGGGATATATTCTCATGGTCGTGCTAAGCCCTAGACGTTTACTTCGGTTCTCTTCCGTCGCTGACACGTTAGGAACATAAGGCTCAACTCAACACTGAGGTTATGAGGTTAATCGAGTTATAAATTGATGGGGTTTTGAGATAATAAATAATATTATTACATAGAGAAAATTGTAAAAACATAATGTTGACTTCTTGAGCGTCAAAGTTGTTAATTTCTCAATTTATAGATTATGTGGGGAAGAAGCTAACAAAGAAACTCCACATTTATTGTTTAAAAAAAATTATATACTTAGTCAGAATTTTCAACTTTACTTATGAATGTGTATATATACAATAAAACTATTTATTTAAATACTGTACTATTAAAACTGTAGAGAATTTCTATGAAATGCAAAAAAAACGTTAGAGGATAATTTACAAGTAGTTATGATAATTTAAAAAGTTGTCAATAGTAGTGTTTTGACAAAAGGTGAAGTGGCACATGAAAATCTAAAAAAAAATATCTTTTATTTTCGTTCGTGTCCTGAGGTTGACTGGTAGAAAATGCTTGTATCATTAAGTTCACCGCATTGCCAGACTTATTTATGTTTCTTCTTCTTCAGGCTATATCAGTCCACTGCTGGACATAGCCCTCCCCTAAGGTGCGCAAGGTTGTGCCATCATTAGGGGGTAATGCCCATAATCCCCACGCTGGGCATGCGGGTTGGGGATCATTCATGTTTATTTTTAATAAACGTGTTATTAATAATAATAAATATAGAATGGGTCACGTACTTTTAAATTTTGACGTAAATATTAATTAAAGTAGTATCAAAAATATCAAGCGATCGAGCATAATGCACAGGTGTGGTTTACCTAACTCATTGGTGTCGATGACTGCGAGAATCGGCTCCCAGGCATTCAATTCTCATGGGCGAGAATTGGCTCTCAGGTCCTCTGTTGCCATCTCGTGGGTACCGAAGCTGCTCATCTATAGTTCGGTCTTTTCCGTTCGGCGTTCTTTTACTGACACGACGAGCCTCGAAGTATGGGAAGAGACTACTGTGTTCAGTCTTTCCGCCCGAGACCGTATGGTGTGCAGTACCCACGTGGGAAATGGGAGCGGGCAATTGGTTAGATCAATTGAAATGGTAAGATAAACAGTCGTGACTGCCCGCGCGGTGGTCGCGCACCAAACGAACTGTGTGAAATGGAAAACCTCGAATGTCATAAATTGCGCAATTTTGGGAATGTGGCTCGGAGAGTCGAAGATGGAATTGAGCGTGGGCGGGTGTATGACTCTATTTGTGAGGCTGGATCGGTTTTAAACTCGTAGTGTGGTATCTTCGATATCAACCCATTTATGTCCCCACTGCTGGGGCACGGGTCTCGTCCTGCATCGGAGGAAGGTTAGGCCATACTCCACCACGGGGGCCAAGTCCGGGTTGGTGGAGGGTTGTAAGACAGTGGCTGGCCTTACTGTCAGAAGTTCTCAAGCCGCCCATTAGGCCTCTGACATGGCTTAACGACTGCCATTACATGGCAGCTGGCACCAACAGCTTGACGTACCTTGCGAAGCACGGAAGCGCTCGGAAAAAATGCCACTAGCGGTAGTCACGGGACGGTCACCCAACCTGCACCTGACCGCACCTGTTGTTACTTCACTCAAGTGATTGATTCCAATCACTCGTTTCGGCTAGGCCACGAGTGCTTCTAGTGCTACTAGGAAGCGCTCGTGGCCTAGTGTGGTATAACTTTTAATAAATAATATAACTGGAACGACTTAAACTTTGTGCTTTATTTATAATAAAAACAAAAAACTGGATAAAACAGAATAAGCAGGTAAAAATAGTCAGGTCTAGTAAAGATGTAAAGTAGTAATCGGAAAATGAGGGAAATTTCGAAAATGTGTGACATAATTTTTAATTTTTGAAATTCGTAGAAAGAATTAAAGAAATATCAAAAAATAGTGTAAAGAGGTTTGTACCGTTACAAACTATAAGTTTATATGATTTATAGTCTATTAGCTTTTAGAATATACCTTGTGCTCTAGAGTAGGCTTCGTACTGATGATCGAGTTCTGATTTCGAAGTTAAGTGTCATATTAGTTCCGATATTTCTATTAGGTACACGAATATATCCGATAGTAGCCGAGGTATATTCTAAAAGCTAACAGACTATATTATTGTTTTTAGTGAGTTTTGTACGGTTTATCTGCCAGTTGGAATTATAACGGTATTATCAATAAGAATTAACATTTTTTTTGTCTGCTGAGTAATCTGCTAGGTTCACATACATTTAAAAGATTATGGCGCTGGCGTGCTGAAGCGTCTAGTTTTATTATTATTTATTTTAATTCTTATTGCACTAATTACATGAGTAAATGTACAAGGGCGTGCTTAATGCAAGAAGCATTCTCTTCCAGCAAACCTTTGGTGTTGAAGAGACTGGCAAAGGGTAGCGCAGGAAAAAAAGGTGGAATACAGTAACAAACTTACATACATTATACTATTTTTATTTTTAATGTGCTAAATAGGTTTTTAAAACTTACATAAACATAGGAAGATACATTAAGTTGAACCTAAATGGGCAAGGGGGGGTCTGAATAATAAAAAAAATATGGTAGTGTTAGTCCTAGTTCGCGGCCAGAAGCAGTGTATGTGCCTGTATGTAAATGTTATGTTATTTGTTATGGTAGTATGGTAGTTTTACGGTGGTGTTAGTATTTTGTTTCATCAAGTTTTGTCGCGGTCCGCTTTTCTATTTATAGAGCTTACTTTTCTTGCATTAACACTTTTCTGACGCATTAACGTGCATTAACACCACACCATTTCCACTAAAACACCCCTCTAATGCTCAGGAGTTTAGGTAGCCTGCGGTATACCCTTATACCTATGCCCTTTACCACAAGTGCGTTTCAGGAGAATCATAAGTAGGTAATCCTGTTTTTAGAAATAACACTATACTTAGCGATAAGATTGCCAATTGTATAACATTACTTAGATTTAAGAAACATGGTTGTAATATTTTTCTGGTTGTGCAATAAAGTGTTCTCTATCTATCTATCTATCTATCTATCTATCTATCTATCTATCTATCTATCTATCTATCTATCTATCTATCTATCTATCTATCTATCTATCTATCTATCTATCTATCTATCTATCTATCTATCTATCTATCTATCTATCTATCTATCTATCTATCTATCTATCTATCTATCTATCTATCTATCTATCTATCTATCTATCTATCTATCTATCTATCTATCTATCTATCTATCTATCTATCTATCTATCTATCTATCTATCTATCTATCTATCTATCTATCTATCTATCTATCTATCTATCTATCTATCTATCTATCTATCTATCTATCTATCTATCTATCTATCTATCTATCTATCTATCTATCTATCTATCTATCTATCTATCTATCTATCTATCTATCTATCTATCTATCTATCTATCTATCTATCTATCTATCTATCTATCTATCTATCTATCTATCTATCTATCTATCTATCTATCTATCTATCTATCTATCTATCTATCTATCTATCTATCTATCTATCTATCTATCTATCTATCTATCTATCTATCTATCTATCTATCTATCTATCTATCTATCTATCTATCTATCTATCTATCTATCTATCTATCTATCTATCTATCTATCTATCTATCTATCTATCTATCTATCTATCTATCTATCTATCTATCTATCTATCTATCTATCTATCTATCTATCTATCTATCTATCTATCTATCTATCTATCTATCTATCTATCTATCTATCTATCTATCTATCTATCTATCTATCTATCTATCTATCTATCTATCTATCTATCTATCTATCTATCTATCTATCTATCTATCTATCTATCTATCTATCTATCTATCTATCTATCTATCTATCTATCTATCTATCTATCTATCTATCTATCTATCTATCTATCTATCTATCTATCTATCTATCTATCTATCTATCTATCTATCTATCTATCTATCTATCTATCTATCTATCTATCTATCTATCTATCTATCTATCTATCTATCTATCTATCTATCTATCTATCTATCTATCTATCTATCTATCTATCTATCTATCTATCTATCTATCTATCTATCTATCTATCTATCTATCTATCTATCTATCTATCTATCTATCTATCTATCTATCTATCTATCTATCTATCTATCTATCTATCTATCTATCTATCTATCTATCTATCTATCTATCTATCTATCTATCTATCTATCTATCTATCTATCTATCTATCTATCTATCTATCTATCTATCTATCTATCTATCTATCTATCTATCTATCTATCTACAGTAAATACCTATAGACAAAGGTTTTTGAAACTATTTAAACCTTTTACCTTTACGTTAACACGTTTGCAGATATGTCGGTTTTTGTTAATGCTTAAATCACCTAATTTTAAGTGATTGTAATCCCTTAAGGTTTTTAGCTCCGAAAGGTTATAAAAAACATACAATGTAAATAAATATTATAAAGGTAATGACGGACAAAACCAGTATTCAACATTACTGTTCTAAGGTTCGAATACGAGATTATTTCCAGAAAACCCGTTTTATTCCAAAAAAGTGTGAGTGATATTTGGTATAGAGGTAAATAGTTTTTAAATTACCTCCCTGTCTACCATTACCACCACCACGAAATATGCCTGTACACAATTTTCTTCATTTTCAATCCGAATGATAATATAAGACACGTGAATTGTATAATTATATTATTTTTAATGCACTAACCCGTGCTAAGGACAATTTTAAAAACCTATTTAGAGGCTAAAAATTCCACCCATGCCGAGATTCGAACCCGTGACCTCTGGCACGGATAGCCACAGGTCGCGGGTTCCAATCCCGGCGTGGGTGGAATTTTTAGCCTCTAAATAGGTTTTTTAAAATATGAATTGTATTCTCTTGAATTGTATATCTTTTTACAAGATTTATTGTTTATGTTACATTATTTAAAAGTAGCTGTCCCCGCGAACTTCATACCGCCTAACAGTTGATTCTTAATTTTTTTTTCTCCGTACGAACTATCCTCATACTTCAAGGAAAAGTCTGTAAAAAAGAATTAGCGAAATCGGTTCAGCTGCTCTCGAGATTTGCGCTTACCAATTAATTACCAACACATTTAGCGAATCATTCATTCATATTATTTAAAATGTTGCTATGCTCTACAAGGTTCATAATGGTACTTATATTTCAACACCATGTAACTTATGGTTGCAATAAATAATTAAAACGATGGCCTACCCTCCTAAGGCCTGGTAAACAATATTAGGCGATAATATGCAGACTATAAAGTGTTAAGTACACACCGCAGTTCATCTCTTGCCTCGTTTCTTGCCCTCACGTTTACTTAGCACCCGATATTTGTACTGTGACTCGATGGGCTGCGCAATTAGGCCAGTTTCCCAAGGCTCGGTCGGTTAACCCGAGCCTTACGAAACTGTGCTCCGGTCCTAAGTTTTGATTTAGAACCCTAGAGGCTGTGAACTTTGCTCTATAAAGGGTGCTCGTTAAGTCAAAAGTCTGTGCAATGACAGAAGGCATACCTACAAATGTGCTCGCTGCCTAGTCCCGAGTGATTGGAATCAATCACTTGAGTTAAGCAGCAACAGTGACCTTCCCGTGACTACCGCTAGTGGCATATTTTCCGAGCGCTTCCGTGCTTCGCAGGGCACGTTATGTCGTTGGTGCCGGCTGTCATGTAATGGCAGTCGTTAAGCCATGTCAGAGGCCTTATGGGCGGCTTGATCACTTCTGACAATAAGGGCCACCTCTGTCTTGCAATTCTCCACCAACCCGGTGCAAACCCCGTGGTGGAGTATGGCCTATCCTTCGTGCGATGCAGGAAGCGACCCGTGCCCCAGCAGTGGAGACATACATGGGTTGATACCTACACACTACTTACGCCTGTATCCGCGCGGGGTAGGCAGAGAGGCTTTGCCTTTTGCCACGATTCTTCGATTAATCTATGGTTAGACGCAGGCACTCGCGCCTTCTTCAGGTCCGGTCTGTCTTTCCTTTATTCGCCAATATACTCGTATCAGAATATAATTAAAATGAAAGGGTTTTATTAAAAGTAGCACAGAAACTGCGACTTAATGAACGTTACAAGTCAAACTTGGTGTCCATTTCAAAATCTAGATCATATTGGAGAAATTGAATATCCCGTATTTGTCGACGTTTGTCCGTCCCTGATCGGCCCATCCACGCAGATTCGCTTGATATATTTCTTTCGTCAATCTTTCTTCCTTCATTCTCTCTATATATCCGACAAGGTAAGTTTAAACCTCTTTAAAATATCAACCGATAGGTTTATGGAGTTCACAACAATACATACCTATTTTTTAGAAATTGTGGTAAAAGAATACGAGGAAAAGCCAATCTTTCCTCATATTCGTTCGAAAAGAACCAAAAACACGGAAAACCACTGTAGTTAAATAAATAACGTCAAAACCACGCAATAAATGAATAAAATAAATAATGAACATCGATATAACACAATCATTTGTCCTGGGGGACGAGTCTCTAAAATGCTTAGTTGTTCAATAGAGTTATATTAATTCGGAAATGGTCGTTTCATTTACACTATCGGTAGTCTCATTGCAATCTCATACCAATCGCATTGCAATGGGATAACCCGTGCTTCTTAACTCCGCGCCTGGCGCGATTCGATCTCCTTCGCGAGAGATGCCTATTTAATTTGCGTGGGTTATACCCCTGGAATGACATCGAACCGGGTATTTGCTTTGTAGACTTCCAAATTGAGGCAAATTACAACCATTGTTGTTTCGGTTTTTTAAAAACCATTGATGTGCTTATATCATTCATTTGAAAAACTATGTAAGTATTAGACTCTAAGGCCTGGTCTGAACCTAGAATACTCTGTGCTAAGGTCAGGCAATGACATTGCAAACGTGGAGATACACCCAGACTGAGGTTATTTGAGGTACAAATGTATGGGGGGGGGGGGGGGGGGGGCAGTGGAAACCGAACATTATATAGTCCACTGCTGGACATAGCCCTCCCCTAATGAGCGCCATAGCGCCCTGTCTTCAGCTTGCCGCATCCAGCATCTGCCGGCAGTTTTTCGCAGATCGTCATCCCACCTGGTTTGAGGGCGTCCTACACTACGTTCGCCGAGTCGCGGCCTCCACTCAAGAACACGTTTATGTCTACCAACTATGAAATGATGCTTCCGTTCTACTCTATATCGAAAAGCTCTCAAAATGACGGGTTTATTATTAACACTTGCATCGCGGTGAAAATATGGCTTACTGTTTATTGTGTCGACTTTAATGTTATATTAATGTAGAGTGACCATACGATAGTGCATTCAAAGCACCGAGCCGATTCTCTTCCATGCGAATTGAAAGCGTAGACGCAAAATATTCGGAGGGTTAGACATTTGTCGCATACAAATCATTTTAGGTGTTCTCACTTATGCCCAAATTTGCTAATAAATTTCGCTCGCTTTGAGATAGCATAATGTCGTAATCATATTCGTAATTGGCTGTCGTTCGACTTTTTATTTAGAATTCAAGTCATAAGCCTTGGAGTCTTATACGAATTATTTGTTAATGAGGTGAAAATTGGCTCCCTAGATGTTAAAAAAAACCGTATGCAAAACACACACGTTATATTTCGCTTAGTTGTGGGGTCGTCTTTTGTTGTTTTTCTCTTTCCACTTTCCCGTTTCCTGCGCCTTGATGCTTTATTTATGGAGACGTTTATGTGCCGTCCGCCATTTTGTTTTTTTCGTGACGTCAGGCTGTTAGCAACAGCTGTCAATATGGTTTAGGTACTGGGCAAGCCTACTAAAATGCAATGTCCCAGGCACTGCAGGATCCGTGAAGGGACCACCAATCCACTATATGGGTGGCCCCTTCACCCGGTTGTGAGTGAGTGATGGTTCCACTGCACCCTGTTTAAATCATCTCATCACGTAGATGGAAAGGCCAAAGTTTTTTTTTGTGCATACTCGAGTCGTCGACGGTACGTTTCGTTTGACCTCTCATTTGTCAAAATCGTTCCATCTGTTTGGATACTAAGACCATGGTCATAAAAGAACATCCAACCATACGAAAAGGCCTTGTTAACATACTCGTACCTCCATTGCCTTCGCAGTTGGGTACAAAAGATTGTTAAGTTTTGCTGCATGGCTCGTGTTTGTACGCTTAGAAATAATTTCAAAACACTTGAAGAGTGATGTGTTTTTAGTGTCCCTTAGTCATATCGAGTAAGGGAGGGTAACCATACTGACAATCGTTAGGTTCTTGTTATTGCACTACAAATAATTTACAACTGTAGACTTTTAGTCCGGATCTACTTACGGGTGTTGTTATATCGGAAGAGTCCGACCAGATTTCGCTCCGATTCGCAGAGCTTAATCATGGTGAGCAGAGACGGAGCTCGCGTTGTCGGTTGCTCGTCTCAATTTACTGTTTACAAACTGTTTACACCACGAATGCTGTATAGAAAAATGTTAATTATTTTTAAGAGGTACAAATAATTACAATTACCGAAAGACGAAAAAAAATTCCGTCACTGCCAAAAGCCAAAACTGACGTTCCTACCAAGAGCTTACAGTATAGAAAAAAATAATCGTCTAGTATAACCTTTAGAAGCAGTCAAATTTGTAGAAGACTCTTTCTGTTAATATTTTCTTATAAGTTACTAACTAATACTTCTGTTTTCTCACTCGAGATAAATGTGTAATTTGTTCCTACAGGAAATAAATACTTAAGAGCCTCCGTCAAGTGGCAATTCCCATACTAACTTAGGTTTTATTCACAAACGACATGCCGAATCACAATGAAACATAAACAATACGTTTATCGAACAAATCATAAACTTGATAGTGCTTACAACTGAGAGTAATCGAACAAAAATTAAATTACAGCCTCATAAAACTTTTCATAGAAACTGTTCTTAAGGCAATAATTTCTTTTTGACGATTTCCAGTTTTAAGCAAAATTAGATTTGTGTCCTTAATTTCAATCCGGCATGTCGTTTGTAAATAAAAATGAACACGTTTGTGTGGGAATGGCCCCTTGAGGAGCGGCCTTACAACCGAAATCTTCAATTTAAGTCAGTTTTCTTTAGTTTTTTCAAGTTGTCATTTTTACAACTCGTTAGAAGTTAGAAGCATCCTTCGACATTACGTTTGCTAGTTACAAAATTCGTCTACACAGTCCAGTTTACGAAGCTCGATCATCAGAACGTCGTTGGGCAAATCTATCAGCAACCTAGCCAAGTGGCTTCACAAATAACTAGGTCTCATTCTCAGGACACGTCATCGCCCTAAACGCGTGCCGGTGGAAATAACTCGGCAAATTAATAAGAAAGGTTAAAAGCAACGCCTAAAATATACAGAGAGCGCCTGGCGCAGTGCCAGAGGACTTATCGTGAACTTAACGATACGATAACATTTTCCATTGGTCGTTTCTTACTAAGTACGGAGATACAGTGATTTATATAATGATCTCATTAATAACGTATGTCAGAATGCGAAAATTTAATTGTTTTTAACCGCCGTCAAAAAAGGAGGCGGCTCTCTGTTCGACGCATAAATAGTATTTTTTTCAAAATACCGCTCTGGCGGGAGTTTTATCGACCTTGCGTTATTTTTTTATTTGGCTCATATATGTCCCATTGCATGGCACATGCCTTCTCTCTGAAGGAGAAAGTATAAGCCTGATTACTACGCGTATCCACCGGATTGTCAATTTAAAACGCTGAGGTTATTGAAAACTTTTTTCTGAGTCTAAGCTCAGGAAAATGTCATTATAATAAGAAAAGTAGCGTTAACATAGCAAAACATACACACATAAACTTACGCTTCTATCTTCGATTGCTAGAGAGAGTCCAGGATTTGCCACTCGCTACGATCGTTTCAAATAAACCTTTTATGCTTCATCAACATTCTTTAATTGCTTATACCCTTACATGTATCGGGCGAAATAAATAACAAAATACTAATATTTTGATATTTATTTCGCCACGGAAATCAAAGTTTTAGTTTAGTTTAGAGGAATATAGTTTGAATATGTCAGTGCCGTATATAGAGAAAAACCATAACGAAATAATAGTAAAAAATTACTACCATTTATGTGACATTTTAGATGAATATAGTTCAAATACATCGGGTGACTCATTGAAGATTTCATATTATGTATCAACATCGTAAACTCAAGCTTGTGATAGGCCTACTGTAGTCACCTCTGTCTAGCTAAGGATGTATTTGCTGCTTGCCCGCAAAGATGATGCATGAATTTCTGAACTCAACTTTGGCTTCCGATGGTTTTCCATTGTTGGATGTTTTGCGTTGATTCCAGAGCTTGCAATCGCGCACTGAAATTGTTATTTTTTTTTCTCAGTTACAATATTAACGTTAAATTTTCTTGTTTCAGATCCCCTGGCTGACAATGGTACCATTTTGATAGGTATGTACTTTAAACTAAATTTACACTTTATTACGTTTCATCGACTCTACTACTGTAAGCAGGGCACACTTAACATGGTCCGAGCCTTATATGAAAGACGTTTATAATTTCGATGTTCCAGACGTTAAATACGATTGCAAAAAATGTATTTATTTTAAATATATTTTATAAATATTAGGGAAACTTGGCGCTTAAAATAAAAATGAATGAGGTAATTATCAAAGTACCTAACTAAATAAAAAAGGATTTGAAAAAATAAAAAGTAATTGATTTAATTACACTATTTTTATTTTTCATGCACTAACCCGTGCTAAGGAACAAATTTAAAAACCTATTTTTAAGAGGCGAAAAATTTCAATAAAAATAATAGCTTTTAAATAATTGATTTAAGTTATTAAAAAAGTTCTTAAGAAAGAACACGTCCTTTCCTTATGTGTTCATAGAATAAAATGTAAAGGAATTTGATCACTGCCATTAGACTAGTTTAAGTAGGTTTCTCTAAAAATAATGATTTTTGTTTATTCTTCAAAAAGATAATCAAAGTGACCTAAGACGATTTTCTGCCTATGGCTACGTTTGAATTGAATTTGTCCAAAGTATCGCTTGGAGAATTAAAACAATATCTCGCTCGTTCCAAGGTGTTTCGCCTATGCGTTGTTAGTCTTCTAGCCAGGATTTTACATACAGATTTTCACAGTCAGCGCATTCACCCTATTACTTATCGCTATCGGAAAGTCGAAAAGCGTCGTGGACTGCAACATTGCTTAATTTACGCACCTAGTGCGTAAAATTTATTACTCACTAGATAATAAATTAACGCACAACAACAGAACGGGAGCGTCTACACGTGGAGCATAGTTTTTGTGTCCTAAAGTACTTTTGGGACTTTTCGGGACGGGGAAATATTGTTTCTGAACCATATCAGAATTTGGGAAAGAGTCAAAAGGTTATATTATTTTTAATGCACTAACCCGTGCTAGTGGAACTTTTAGCCTCTAAATAGGTTTTTAAAAGAGTCATAAGGTATCTAAATAGCTTATCGACCAACTGCTTTAATAATTAGAATTGGACCGTTTCTAGTAAGAAGGCCAGGGTCTTTATACTCGACTAAAACTTAGTTAAAGACGTTGACGCCTTATTTGAACAAGTTCCTACCAACATTTGGTTAGTATCATAGTAAAATATATGTAGTACTCTTGATAATGAATAATTTTATGAAAACCATTTAGCAATAGTGTCTGTGTTATTTTAACTCTTAATAAAGTTTTAACCCCGGGCCGATCAAACGCCATCCAAACAGAACCGAACTCGTTAATTCAGCTCTATCATTCATTCACCTTTTCAATTTCTTTTACGTTAACGCATCAATACCCCACTGACTAAGTACAATCAACACCACTGTTCATTGTATACTGTTATTTGAAACTCGCTCTTCGTGGCTTACAAATCTTTCATAAAAAACTAATTGAGGGAGCCGTGTAATTTGCTGATCTTTCCGACAGGTCCCAGGCTGCTCTATACGAGCACAATTTAAAAATGGAACTCGCTCACACTATGATAGCAACAGTACAGTGGACAACTGCTCAACCTCACACTTTAACGAGTATTGCAACATCCTAACGTGAGTAGATTTTACCTATAAGCGATGCTATCGATCCTACGACAGAACGTCGCCACCTCTGGTTATTAACTCTCCTAATTAAAAAGTAGGAAGCCGTAGGTCTTTTAATACTGGACAGCAGATTAGATACACGGTTGGGTGACTCAGCACGGTGGTCGATGGTATTGATTGGCTCGATTCGTATGGACGCAATGGCAGAAGTCATTTTACGGTCTGCGGTTTGGCTGTGGTGCATTCACGTGGGGTGAATTCTTCCTTGCGAAGGCTGGTGTAAACTACAAATATTCTCTCACACTTTCATTTGTCACTAGGGCTTCTTCGTCTTTCACTGTCTCTCCACTATTGAAGGTCTGTTGCTAAGCAAAATAGATCTTCGAAGCTCGCAACTCCATTCCATTTTCTGATGTTACGAAGCCATGATTTTTGTTACCGGCGTGGTTCTTTCCACTAGGGCAGGGCTTTAGGGCAAATCTGTGAAATATTCGTAAGCCAGGGAAAGCATTTGCCTTCTTTGAAGTGTCTTCTTAGTCGGTAAATTATTAACAGAGCGGTCGTGGTCAAGACGTGCTATTGTTGGCCAAGGTTGCATGCCTCACGGTGCCTCGCCATTCCTCTTGGTCAAGCTGTTTTGATGCATTGGGTGCATTCATGCAGCGGCCTGCCCATAATGGTTTATAACATTGTTGCTCTATGGTGTCCTCTTGCTTTTACTGCAGTGTACACGTTAAGATATAATATGATCCAGTGTTCCATTTCGTTTGTTGTTGATTTCTGGTTTAATGATTCGTTCAATTACAATGACAATTGTCCAATAGCAAGTTTTATGGCACCTTGTACACACGCGAGCAGGCCAATCTTTTCATTTTTGTTATCATCCTTTACGTAGGTAATTATAATGTACAATCAAGTTTGACCTACGACGCACGTCCAATCGAGTCTTGTACGCTGCCGTACCCTGGGAAACATACAGCGAGCAATTACGTCGTACGTCACTTAAGCAGGTTCTGGCAGAGTACCATCGTCACGAGTTGTCCACTGACAGCCCGGGACATATGCTGAGTCTAGAACCTTTTCGGGTACCATGACACACAGCGCCTCCAACAGCTAAGCTCACTTTGCCACGGCTGTATGAATTTAATTAACTATTACTTAAATTTTTGGTATTTCTTACCTTAAGTGTTTCTTCTTGAACTTGCAATGTTATTATTTTTAAGATTATATGTGTGTTGTGGTATTTGAATAAATGTTTTTCTATTCTATTCCGTTCCGTTCCGTTCCGTTCCGTTCCATTCCATTCTATTCTATTAGCACATCCTTTTACTACTATGGCGACCCACGACTGCCATCGACAGGCTAAGAAGAAATACCTAGTAAAAAACACATCTGTATTTTTTAAATAATATGGTGACATTCAAGCTAAAGACAAGAATGAGTGAATGAAAGACATGGAATGAAAAGAGATAGAATGATTGAAGAGAATGCCGTGGCAGGCCAGCAGGCTTTGGAAGCCTCGCGGGCGGTGGTTTAGTCAATTAACGTCTTAAAGGCTTTTTCGGCATTTAAAAACGGTTTATATTTCCCTGTCTGCTCCAATTTTGACGTGGAACGATCAATCTATCTTACTTACTACGTACGTACGTAGTTTGCTAAGCCGGCACACACGCATGCCTAATTTATTATTTATTCTGGTACAGGAATACGTGCCTTATCCGACGAAATAATTATATTTTCTTATACTTAATTGCTGTGTGGTGTCGGCCTAGAGAATAGCACCAACCCAAATTCTTCCCGCGGGTTTCGTAAAAGGCGACTAAGGGACTCAAACCGGAGGGTGGGCAGCAGCGCCCTCTGCAGTACAATTCTACCAAACTGCGATCCCCAACCCGCATGCCCAGCGTGGGGATTATGGGCATTACCCCCTAATGATGGCACAACCTTGCGCTTATTAGGGGAGGGCTATGTCCAGCAGTGGACTAATATAGCCTGAAGAAGATACTCAATCGCGTAGAGGGGTTGTTCGATAGATTTATGTCAAGTTAATTTCCAAAGTTATTGCTCGTACTACAGTATTTTACTTTCTTTTGACTAATAACATTTTTGTCAATAAATTTAAAATTAGGCGTGATCGTTGCAAAGACGAACCGTTTTATAAGACCGTTTTGTGTTCCGCGACGATAGGACCGTTTTACGTTTCATTCTAAAGCAGTGCCAGCGACTCTAATTAAGCAGTGCCAGCGTTTGTTCGTCGCGAGACCAGTCCTTAGATTGTTTGACGCGGATATGTCCTTTAGTGCTATATTAATAGAGCCTAGAACGTAATGAGATCATTGCGACGTCGTCGTCGGCTCCTTGCTCGTTCCGTTCGTTTTGGTCTGTGATACAATAAAGCAATCTTTATGTCTATGAGTATACAGTCGAATATCGTGTAAAACAACTATTTTTTTCCGATGTTTCGTGATTTCGTCTCGTTCGCACTCGTTTGACCGTCCTCTGCGCCTTGCTCGTTCGCATACAATGAAACCAGTTGCGAACGAGGACCGTTTCGAGGACCTGTTTTCGTTCCAGAAAAAACGGTTGCGTTTCGTCGTCGAAAAATCGGACAACGACCCACTCCTATTTAAAATCAATGAGCATAATAAGTCAAATGCTAGTTAGTTTCCCTTTAAATTGAGTTAGGTGACACGGGGCAAAATGTTAACTGTGAATACCTACTAGTTTCTGTGTAGAGTAAGAATGTGAGAAACAAAAGAACTTAACATAGTTTTTACAATGTTATGCGATCGGCGTGAATCCCATTGTAAGGCCGCTCATTTCTGTACCATATCAAGTTCTCAACTTTTCAAGTGATTGCACACAAAAGGGATACCACACGATAGTTCTTATGACGTGCAGTCAAGGGCGTGTTTCGAACCGATGAGGCTAGTTTTCTATGCAGCTGGAGGTACATGTGAACATCGAAATGCTTTTAAACACGTTGGTTCCGCTAAGACAACAAAACACGAGTGTTGGATTGTTTTCCTAGGATTTACTTTGCATTCCTATGTTAGCTGTGTTTCTTTTTACCTATAATTACCGGTAAATAACTTTGCAAACTATTTATTTTGGACGCGCATGGGCGCACTTTTCTCATTCGCGGGGGAAGCGGGAAGTGACTTGGATTATTTAGTTTGACATCAACCCTTTGTATGTCCCTACTGCTGGGGATCTCTTCCTGCATCGCAGGAAGGTACGGAGGCCAAGGTCGGGTTGGTGGAGGATTGTAAGACAGTGCCGGGCATTACATTTTTTATACAACCTAACCTACTTATTAGTACTACGAGTAGTAATTTGACCAGAAAGATGTTGTCCTGGCGAAATTATAATCAGAGTTTTTATAAATATCATCAACCCATTATGTCCTCACCAAGGGGCACGGGTCTCTCCCGTAAGGAAGGTATAAGGCTGGTCTTAGTGTCAGAGGTTTTCAAGCCGCCCTAAGGCCTCTGACTTGGTTTAACGACTGGCACCAACTGCTTAACGTGCCTTATAAAGCACGGAACCTCTCGGGAAAATGCTATTAGCGTTAGTCATAGACGTCACCCATCCACGTACTGAACGCACCCTATGTTGCTTAACCTTCGTGATCGCTTAAGATTACTCAGGCAGCCGGGGCTATTCATCGTTAGTCATCTTAGTCTCTATATTTGTAAATTTCGCGAATTTTCTGGGAATTTTCGCTTTCGCGAATTTTCTGGGAACTCCCCACAATATTTTGCTCAGTATCTGAGGTTTTGCGTATTTTGTACTTTTTGGTGCATTACCGACAAAAGCGTGATCAATAATTTCATTTCTCTCCCACTCTTCCTCAATTTCAATGTCTGTATCTTTAATATTCTTGTATTACCTGAAAATACTGTTCAACCAAGCCACCAAAGACTTCATTCCTTACAAGTGACCTTGCAGATCTAATTTGAGAGCGGTCAGTGACGTCACCACTGTTTTAATTACACTGACTACCGCCGACGTCGTCTTCTGGTGCCTTTTTTATGTAGCCTAAAAACGTCGCATTGCAGGGCACAGGCCTTCTCTCAGAGAGAGAAGGCTTTATTACCGCGCGTGCCCACCGCGCATTGGCAATGTCAAGCGCTGAGGTATTTGAACACCTCAGACACTCAAGTTTCCTCACGATGTTTTCCTTCACCTTTAGCGAGTGTTATTTTATTTTATTATAATAGGAAAACTTACAGCTTTTTTTTTTCAAACAAATCGATGCTGTTATTTCTGACACAAAGTTCATTGAACGACCGAGCGGCCCTCAAACCAATTATTTGTAATTAGTATTTACGCGGGGAACATTTAGAATATACTTAAGATAAGATAAGAATATTCTTTATTGTATACCGGAAAATTGATACAGAACAGCAGATACAGAAGATAAGATACAATTGGCGGCCTTATTGCTAATAGCAATTTCTTCCAGGCAACCTCATACTTATTGCGGTAGGATAGAAGTGACGGCTTCTATAACTATAAGTATGCTACTATATCTTCACAAATGTACCTAATTTACAAAAAAAAATTCATTGGTTGCCCGCACTGGTAATCGAAGCTGGGTCTCTCGCTGCTCTCTCAAGGTCTCTGGACAGAGAAATAAAAATAAAATAGAAAAAACTCATAGACATTAGTTAGGCTAGGCTGGACTTGTATTAGTCGCTAATGACTGTGTTAATTTTTTTCGTCATGACACAGAGATATTTTAAAGTTACCTCAGTTTGAGTATGGTTGAGGCGTTTCCAGTTAGTAATAAAAAGTATTTTGACGTGATAATTAAGTTAATTAAGGATTTGGAAAAGACTAAGTTTGGAGTTTTTTTTGTCCATTTTATCTTCAAAATGATCTAGATTTTGAAATAGACAGCTAGTTTGACTTGTAACGTTCATTGAGCCGCAGTTTCTGCGCTAATTTGAATAAAACTTTCATTTCATAATAGAAAAAAATCGAGAACATCACACACTATATGTATACAGTTTGCACAAGTGTAAAATCATAATTTGAATTCTTATACAGAAAAACCGGGAAGATTCTGATTTTAAAACATCTTGAACATTATAATTATATTTTTTTAAACATTAGTCAAGGCATACGAATAGGTTATCCTTTGCATGCTGTTAGTTCAAAGGAAAGGAAAACTTTAATCTGCTGTTGATTGAACTTTGTACACAACTCCTGTGTACAAAGTTAGATTTATTTTTGTCTCTTGTGGGGAACACTTATTATGTACTAAACAATATTAAGAGCATCACTTTAAAGTTCCGTAGTCGACAAGAGGAATCGCTCGTAGCCCCGGCTGCCTGAGTGATCTTAAACGATCACAAAGGTTAAGCACTAAGTGCGCGTTCAGTGCATGGATGGGTAAACCGTCTATGACTTACGCTTGTGGCATTTTTCCGAGCGGTTTCGTGCTTCGCAGGGCACGAGCAGTTGGTGCCGGCTGCCGTCGATATGTGGCAGTCGTTGAGCCTATTATAGTCAGAGGACTTAGGGCGGCTTCAAAAACTTTTGACAGTAAGACCAGCCACTAGTCTTGCAAGTCTCCACCAATCCGGACTTGGCCCCCGTGGTGGAGTATGGCGTATACCTTCCTCAGGGAAGATACCCGTGCCCCTCGGTGGGAACATAATGGGTTGATGATTCAGTCGTCAAGAGACCTTTATAGTTTTGCCAAGTTCGTCCGTCCGTCCGTCCACCTGTCCGTATGTCCGTCTGTTTCTATAGTACTAGAAAGTTGAAACATGGCTGACCCAGCGAACTTCGTACCGCCTAACAGTCGATTCTTTATTTTTTTATTATTTTTCTCTCCGTAAGAACTATCCTCGTACTTCAAGGAATATTCTAATAAAAGAATTAGCGAAATCTGTTCAGCTGCGCTTAGACCACATATGTATAACAAAAGTATACTTATTTTATTACCATCGCCAAGGGTTGGTTTCTGAATTGAAAGTCAACATTTAATATTATAAAACACTTCAGTTTTATAATATTAAATTTGTCTAAATAAATACTTCAGTAACGTTCTGTCACGCTCTTTTCTGAGAAATCCGAAGAGAGGGTACAACAGTTACTATTTACTTCGCAAAATTCTTTATTTAGAAACGGGCTCAGAAGTTCAAAGAAAGAATACGTAATACAGATAGTATAGTAAAGAGGTTTGAAATTTCACTGATGCTGGTAAGTCACCATTAGCTCAGTTGGGAGAGCGCTGGCACGGTTAGCCAGAGGTCGCGAGTTCGAGTCCCGGCATGGGTGGAATTTTTAACCTCTAAGCAGGTAAAAATGGTCCTTAGCACGGGTTAGAGCATTAAAAAGAATATAAGAAAGAAAGACAGCCTTGACATCATGAATGTACTCCCGTTCTTATTCTGCATGATCAATAGCTAAGACTGTTAAGTAGTCAGATATTACTGTTTTAGTAGTCAAAGGGAAACCGATAAAAAGCATTGCGTTAAAATTTTATGAAGCGTTTATGGTGAATTTTTAACTCAAGAACTGTTTTTGTAGTCAATGCGTAAACACTATCTTTTGGGTTCGAAAACATATTTGAAGTTTTACGTCAGCAATCAAATGAAGATCAAAGGAGGAAGATAAGGAGCTCCACAGCTCACTATGGAAAAAAATATGTGTTTTTTACAGACTGATGGTATTTGCAAAAAGTGATCATTCTAATCGTTGCAATATTTTCGATAAAATAAAATAAAGAGAAACATTATTGCCATTTAAAATATTGCATCATCATAGGTGTGCAGACCACCACACTAGACCCTTCGGGGATGGAAATATTAATTACCAACTCTCTTATCTTTCTGCGGTGGACTCGCGTGGTAATGAAGCCCAAACTCTCTCTCTCTCTCTGAGAGAAGGCCTGTGCTCTGCAGTGGGTCGTTTATAGGCTACATAAAATATATATATCTTAAAATTGTTTTAGGACCCAGAACCTAGGATCAGTGACCTGAGAATAGGTTTTATGCCACAAACGTTCGTTTCTAGTATTTAATTCCAGTAAGGCCCGTTACTGTCTTCCAATCCTCCGCCAACCCGGACTTGGCCCCCGTGGTGGAGTATGGCCTAACCTTTCTGCATCGCAGGAAGGTTAGGCCATACGCTATGCAGGAAGAGACCCGTGCCCCAGCAGTGGGGACATTAAAGGGTTGATATCATCATCATCAATCCCAGGTTGTTTGGCTTAGGTGCACGGCCAAGGTAATAAGGACATCGGTATTTCTTAATGATTCGCGATGCTCATACATAATTTAATATTAAATGGTTACGTTTTACCTAATAAATGAATCGCGATTAGGCCCGTTTAATATATAACTAAATAAGGATTCCGCACGAAAAGTGTAGTAAATAAAGCTATCCTCTAAACCGGTTTGAAACCCGTAAAACTGCCCTAGATTCCTAATAGCATTAGCTGCGAGGCGTAGCCCGTTCACATGCTCGGGTTGTGTTGTACAGTACACCTACTGGTCGTTAAGAATGTTAAGTTAATTACCTTACGCCTTTTCAGTAGGATTTACTTTGAAAACGTGGTACAATTGGTGCAATCGACTGCTCGTCGATAATAGCAGCGATTTTATGCCTTGCGTGACTACTAGTTAATTAGTTATAGATAGCTTACGCCTTATGAAATAATATAACATAACATAACATTTACATAGAGGCACATACATTCCTTCTGGCCCCACACTAGGATACCCTGTGTCGTGGGAACCAGAAACAACGACATCACAAACATGTAAACATTCAAGACCGGGGCCTTTTTTTGTTCCCAGCCGGGATTCGAACCCGGGACCTCTTGCATGGTAGGCAGACGCGCTACCGCTACGCCACGGAGGTCGTCAACAAATGAACAAATGGTGCAAATTGTATTGGTAAATGGCATTGGTGCTCTGTATCTTTACATCTTTTTTATATCATGTGTAGTACAATGACGCGAGTCACGCGTTTTGTGGCGATGTAATGTCAGAATTTGACAGTTAATGTACTGCAAAAGTCGCGACTTTTAAAATTATTATTATGTTTTTCTTGGCCATACCAGCTGCACCTTAGAAATTACACTACAACAAATAGTAACAGATTATCTTTTGAACTAATTTAAATATTATCGGTTTCATTTAAAAAAAGCGTTTTTTACCTATTCTATAAGGACCAGTTCACATCACTGATACTTAGTTAAACACCAATAACGAATTAAAAATGACAAGTGACATCCGTAAACAAACGTTTGCGGATGTGACTTGTTATTTTTTTTATAATTCAGTCGTCAAAAGTCGCGACTTTTGACGTTAAAAGGCGCGACTCGCGTCGTCGTACTACCAAGACAGGTGTACAAAGAATATTCTTCTTCTTCTTCAGGCTATATTAGTCCACTGCTAGACATAGCCCTCCCCTAATTAGCGCCATAGCGCCCTGTCTTCAGCTTGCCGCATCCAGCGTCTGCCGGCAGTTTTTCTCAGATCGTCATCCCACCTGGTCGGAGGGCGTCCAACACTACGTTTCCTCTCCACTCAAGAACACGTTTACTCCAACGGTTGTCGGTTCTTCGCGAGATATGGCCAGCCCACTGCCACATCAGCTCGCTAATTCTCTGAGCTATGTGGATAGCTTTGGTTCTCTGTCGGGTGCATTCGTTACGAATCCTTTCCTTCAGAGAAACTCCGAGCATAGCTCTTTCCATAGCTCGCTGGGCGACTTTGAACTGGTGGACCAGCCCTTTCGTGAGTGTCCGTGTCTCGGCTCCTTAGGTCATCCATCACAGTCCTACCTGTGATGACCTAAGGAGCTGATTAAAAAGCACTGATTAAAAACTTAAAGAATATTCTTATCTCATCTTAAAAACAACTGCTTTGGGATGTTTGATCGTTAGTAGGAGACTTCTTATACCCAGCGTGATTACCAGTAATTACGGTTAATATAGTTTACCATAAATCAAAGTCTAATAACGTTAATTTGTGTTAAAAAAATAAAAATTATTATTATGTATTTCTTGCCATACCAGCTGCACCCTAGAAATTGCACTACAAATACTAAGTAACAGATTATCTTTTGAATTAAATTAAATATTATTGGTTTTATACTATTTTTATTTTTAATGCACTAACCCGTGCTAAGGACAATTTTAAAAACCTATTTAGAGGCTAAAAATTCCACCCATGCCGGGATTCGAACCTCTGGCTATCCGTGCCACTGATAGCCAGAGGTCGCGGGTTCGAATTCCGGCATGGGTTTTAAAACCTATTTAGGTTTTTAAAATTATCGGTTTTATATAAAAAAGCAGTGTTTACCTATTCTATAAGGGCCAGTTCACATCACTGATACTTCATCATCATCATCATCAGCCCGGTAAACCCCACTGCTGGGTATACTGATACTTAGGCCCGGTTTCTGGTACACTAACAAGCCGTTAATCTACTGTTGACAGCTGTCAAGTGGCCAAAGTGCATACCAAAAAAAAACATAAAAACATTTGACATCTGTTAACAGTAGATTAACAGATTGTTAGTGTACGAGAAACTGGGGGTTAGTTAAACCCAAAAAAGAATTAAAAATGACAAGTCACATCCGTAAACGTTTGTTTACGGATGTCACTTGTCATTTCTAATTCGTTATTGCGCCGTAATAATAAAAATCCGTAGGTGTAATGCATTTTTCGACGCGTTTTTCTATGCACCCGCCTACCAGCTGATGGCATTTACAGTAATGTAAACATCGGCTTAATTGACATATTGAAGAGGCCCTCTTTCCCTATACACACATCCAAATAAATCAACACAATGTAACGTTGTTAAAACTACTTTGTAGGTTTTGATAATAGTTTGGGTGAGAGTTCAGTGTCGAATAACTTTTTATTTGACAGGTGTAATCTAGTTGAGGAATTTGAAACGCGGATAACGCTTACAGATTGCAAACTTAACGAAACTTCATAGAAGTAAGGGTCAATATCCCATCTACACTAATTAATTTCATTGTCATATTCGCAAACGTGGCGCTAGTGTAGAATTCCACCTTTACAGAATACAAATTACCTTCACCTTTAGATGCCTTAATTCACTGCTGAATTCACGAGCGAGATGCACAAACAGCATACGTTGCTGCAGAGCAGACAATTGAAACAGACAGCCGAGTTATTTTGACGTCAGCTTTGTATCAACGATTGTCATACAAGATCATTCTAGAAGAACTGTCATTTAGTATTTCTTAATGATTCGCGATGGGTACGTATTTGAATACCTAAATTTAAAAAACCTAACGTTAAATAACCTCCGTTCAAAATACCTAAAATCTAAATACCTAATGGTTTAAAATACCTATGCTACTTATACCTACGTACTAAATATCTAAATTTAAAATACCGATTGGACTAATTACCTCATGTTTAAAATGTCTAAAGTTAAAACACCAAAGTTTGATATACCAACGTTCAATATACCAAATGGTCAAAATACCTAAAATAATGCACCACTTGCGTACAGGGAGAAATGTAACCACAGAATGAATAAACTGCCTCTGACAAGTGTTTTAGGGGAATGCTATTTTATAAACCAAATCATAAGTATATAAATAAAATGATTGGTTTTAATGATTATTGTGTGTTACAAAGGGTTCTCTGCCTTTTTGCAGAAACATTTTCGGCCGATTATCATTTGGCAACTAACGTTTCAAATAATATTATTTTGCGGAATAATATTTTGCCAACTATTCTTATATGCTTTTTTGATTTCCCAACTTCGTAGTTGCCAACTGTTTGTTTGGTCTGCTTTTTGTAATGAAATCTTTCAAAACGCCAACTAGCGTAGCGTATATTTTACGCGTAATATTCATTCGGTCGGCCAAAATTTTTTCTGCAATAAGGCAGAGAACCTTCGGTCTTACATGTTCAACCTAACACGCTCCTTCGCGCTCCGCTACGCTACGCGCTTCGTCGCACCTATATTTTTGTCGCAGATTGAGTCTCATCGGCCACCCTTCTAGCCAGTAATATTTCCATTCCCAGTAATTATTTGTAAGGTAAATCAATTTTAGGGACTTTGTACATAGGTATTACAAGGTTTTTTTATTATGAACTATATATTAATTTGACATTTTACACTTTCGGTATTTTAAATTTAGGTGAAACAATCATTAGGTATTTAGATTTTAGGTATTTTGAACGGAGGTTATTTAACGTTAGGTTTTTTAAATTTGGGTATTCAAATACGTACCCTTCGCGATACTCATACAAAGTAATAAATTAAACGGGTCTTATCGCGATTATTGAAGCCCGGAACGAATCACTGGATCGAGCTACATCGACCGAAAGTTCTGTCAACCGATCAACAGTATTATCGTAGAATCCTTCGGGAAGCAACTGAAATAAAAAAACACAAGAATTTAGTTTCAAGCTTTCAAGTACGTGGAATCCACTGCTAAGTAAATACAAATCGCGCACCTTATCACCGGACCTGTCCGTGGGCGTAGTTAGTGTTGTGTGTCGGCCAGCTGCGAAAAATTAATAGTGACCGACAATAATTGACTGTACTCGCCACTTCAGTCTACCCAAGACCACGGCAACTGTAACGCTGCCGAAACGTCGGGAAATAAGGTAATTACGTTTTACCTACTAAATAATCGCGATTAGACCCATTTAATATACAACTATGATTTGTAAGTATCCCGCGAACTGTAATAATTTCGAAACCACTGAAATAGCATGTAACAGTCTTAAAAACCTATTTAGAGGCTAAAAATTTTACCCATGCCGGGATTCGAACCCGCAACCTCTGGCTATCCGTGCTATCTGGCACGGATAGCCAGAGGTTGCGGGTTCGAATCCCGGCATGGGTGAATTTTTTAGCCTCTAAATAGGTTTTTAAATTTGTTCCTTAGCACGGGTTAGTGCATTAAAAATAAAAATAGTATAATCTATAATCATGTAAGAGTCTGTTCGCTTTTAGAATATACCTCGGACTCTTGAGTAGGCTTCGGTTTTTGCCGAAAGCACACGAGTGTTATACTACTTCCTGCTCTGTATAACACTTTTCATTACTATTTTGAAAAGTTATCTAAAGTTAAGTGTCATATTAGTTCCAATATTTCTACTGCACGAATATATCCGATTCTATCCGATAGTAGCCGAGGTAAATTCTAAAAGCTAACAGACTGTACAGTACTACACATCATAAAAGTCCCTTCGGGAATCTTCGTTCGCGCAGACTAGGAAGAAGTGTAACGAAAGTACCCGAAGCTATAAGCACATTCAACATGATCTTTAACCGATACGGTTAAGGTGCAGAATTGATTGCCGCAGTAGCGCTACCTATTTCGCTCACGCTAATATTGCCAAACTAATAGTCACCTGCATCGATGACGTTCAATCAACCAATAGCAACAAAGGCGCGCGGCCTGCCATAAAATGAAACTATCTGATTTATCGATCAACTTGCCGCACATCCTAAATTTGGTCATCTGCGCAGGTACATCCGCGAGACTTATTTCTTGTGTAGCACTGTTCCTATGTATGAAGATGGCCTATAATGACTAGCTTCCGTAGGCGTGGGGCCGATTATCATGTAAAGGTGGTAGTCCCTTTTGTAACTTATCCGCGGTTGTAGAGTAGGTGTCATTATGATCTTCTAATTGAGTCCACGTGGTACAGAGTAGGTGTTATTATGAACCTCTAACTGAAGTTAATAAACCGCATTTAGGTGGCTGATGAAATCCGGTAGGAGCTGGTATTCCATAAATTATAGCTCGCACGCGTCTTCGTTGGTACTGATGGACAGACGTTTGTTAGGCATTTTTATTAGGCGTAAATTACGACTGGATTTTAAACTGTAGTATGATATCATTATCATCTTAAATATTACGTAGGTTTATTATATTATTTCCTATTCTCATTAATTATTAGTATGTGTGCATATCTATTAATTTAATTATTTATGTATGGTTTAAGTAAGTTTATGTAAATTTCTAACTTTGAATTCCTAATTTCAATATTTTGAAATTGCACCGACTAACTTCTTTGTTTCTCCGTCCATGGTTGCCTGGAAGAAATTGCTTTTAGTAATAAGGCCGCCAATTGTACTATAATTTTATATATTTTCTGTGACAATAAAAAACATTCCATCTATCTATAGTAGTCCACTACCTGTCTAATTTGTGGTCCACTGCTGGACATATTCCTCCCCTAATGAGCGCCATAGCGCCCTAGCTTGCCGCACTCAGCGTAGTATAATTCGACTCAATACAGGGCATAATATAATTAGACTCAAGAGAGCTTGCACAAAGCTAAAAAGGCAGACTAGGTTTAAACTGCATTCATCCAAGTGAAAGGAAGTAAGATTTATATCAGTTATTTTAGCGTCGTTTGACAGATTACCTTTTCCTATATCGCCTAGATAAGAGCACTTAATCGCTGCAATTATGATAACTAAAAGAAATATATTTTCTAAATAAAATTATCGATATATTATTTCTTAATGACTCGCGATGCTCATACAACCTCGTAGTTATCTTTTATAATATAAAAATGAAATGTGTTGGTAAGCTCAAATCTCGAGAGTAGCTGAACCGATTTCGCTATTTTTTTTTTAGAATATTCCTTGAAGTACGAGGATGGTTCTTACAGAGCGAAAAAATAAAGCATCGACTGTTAGGCAGTACGAAGTTCGCTTTGTCAGCTAGTACATTGAATAAATGGGTGTAATCGCGACTATTTATTTAGTAAAACGTATTTACCGACGTCTCGGCAGCGTTGCAGTTTCCGTGGCCACGGGAAGTCTGAAGTGGCGAGCATAGTCAAATAATCGGTATATGTTTTTAACATAACTCGCGTCGAAGCGAAGTTTAATTTGTCAATGAAATGATTAAAAGTAAGGTGGGTACTATATGACTGCTATCTTTGGAAATGTGAGAAATGTACATTTCATTGCTAAACTCATTGGACACATAGTACGAATAATTTTTAAAGTGGTGAAACTCTAAAAAAGTTCAGTGCTGTATAATTTTCCTACTCTATGTTAAGCAGCAATATTTCTGCATGGTTAAATATCACTGGACCGGCGACAAATTGGTGCATTAGCTATGCGATGCGACAACAGTATGCAGCAACACTGAAAAAAAATATATATTATTTCAACAAAGATCTTGTTTGATCTTACTATACAACATGACTCCATATGAGCCTGTCAAGATCTTAACTTCATTAACTAAGAGAACTTTATTAATCTACGGTTGTTTATATCTACCATGTAAATTGCTTATTTTACAAAGGCATGTTAGTATATTTAAAACTATTCTTGTCGAGTGAAAACAATGTACTAAATAGATGTTACGAAAACGAATTGTTGAGCTAACCACGTGAATAGTTATTAGTAGTAATTCTCATCTAACGCAATAATCTAACATTGTCATATAAAATATGCTATTTAATTGCATTAAATAAGGAATGTGTTGGCCTTATAAAGATACATAGACGTAATAATACTTTTTTTAATCAATGTTAAACACGAAATTTTACTAAAATAACAAAGTTTGATGGTGGATTTAACTAAGGCCTTAGTTAATATCAATAAATATAAAAGTTGGTTCCACCATACAAGTTAATAATTCCAATTTTGGTTTTTGTTTCATGTGAATATTGAACTTCATTTTACCTAATATTATATTATTTGGCTCAACAAAGGTACCTATTTGTAATAATTTAGTGTCTAGGATATGTTAACCAAGGTAATTATTGATAGTACTACAAAGGATTATAGATTTGATTATGTTTCTAAATAAATTCACCTATATCGAATATTACATCATTTCGCTCAACAAAGTTAATTATTTGTATTAATTTAATGTCTATGTTATATTTGACAAGGTGATTATGGTATCAACCAAAAAGGGTTGTTGATGATATTATGACAGTTAATAAATTAAACTATGGCACTTTTTCATCATACACAAGATCCACTGTCGCATTTACTTAGCTAGTTCAGTAGATACCTATACAGGGTGTAAAAAAAGTATTTTGAATCTTCAGAATTCTGCTCCTCATGCCCACTATTTTACCCAAAGAACATGGGTCAGGACTCGAGATCCTTGGGTAAAATTGTTGGGCATGAGTAGCAGAAATACATAAATCCTAAAGATTCAAAATACTTTGTTAAACCCTGCATAGGCACCTACTAAACTAGCTAAGTAAATACAACAATGGATCATGTACTTATATTAAATGTGCCATAGTTGAATTTATTATGTGACATAATAATTGTATTAATCAGTAATTTATGCCAACTAATAAAACAACAAAGTAAGAAAATCACATTTATTTTTAACTTGCCACTAACTATTATACTTTTCTTATAAACTACAGTTACTAGAGTTAAATATAACTTTCCGTTAAGTACTGCGAGTATTCATGTTCCATGTGTTACATTAAGTGACATTATTACATGAAAATGTATTATTTATAATTTATGCCAATTAATCAAACAAAGCGTTAAAATAAATCACATTCATTTTGTAATTTTGTCAAATTCCGCAACCTCTGGCTATCTTGGCTCAATTGGTAGAGCGCTGGCACGGATAGCCAGAGGTTGCGGGTTCGAATCCCGGCATGGGTTAAATTTTTAGCCTCTAAATAGGTTTTTAAATTTGTCCTTAGCACGGGTTAGTGCTTTAAAAATAAAAATAGTGTAATGCATTGCCAATTACCAAATACGTTTTGATAGTTTTTAGTGACTCACCAACGATCATTACGTAGGGTTGTGGTGATATACCCTTGTCACTAAGAGTTTTTAGCCTCAATTGAATAGCCTGTCCTATCTCAGCGTCAGACTTGACATGTTTGACAAACGCATCACGCGTTTCTGCCTTAGACGGCTTCCACGGGCGTCCAGTGGGCCCGTCTTTTTGTTTTTTCTTTTTTGATTGCTGGACCGTTGATGTATTTAAGAGGAAAGGTATGGACAAGAAAGCTGCGAGATTTCTGTGTTCTTCATAAGCTGAAACAAAAGAACAACAATAGCAAAATAAAAGAAAACAATAAATCAAATCAATCATTTTCTAAGTTTCTTGCAAGAGTATTAATTAAACTGCTGGAGCTAGAAAACTTTAATTTGAAGGGTGTGTTCATTGGGTTGGATAAATAATATTTTATGTACTTACAATCAGCCAGGCATAATAATTCTTGACAGAAGATGTCTTTAGATTTTCTCTCTTTAAGTAAAGATAAAAATTTTAGTTTTGCTACTGGAAAGATAGCAAACAAACTGTTTTAGTCTTCATAAAGTTCGTCGAAGTCGTTGAGTAGCTGAAACAAAAATGCACAATAAAATATAGGAAGCTTAGATAAATAAATTGAATCCAAATCGACAGTACCGAAATAGGTAAAGACAAGCTTAGGTATTTGTTAATAAGTAGATTATTCTGAAAAATATATTCCATGTTTTAATAATAATAATAAAAAAAAATAAGTACATAATTGATTGATTGATTTGAATTGATTAGAATTTGTTATTATTGTTACTAATATAGTCTTAAGTCACTATTGTTACTAACATAATATGGGTACTTAATGCCTGAAATAAAGAATTTTTATTTTTATTTATTTATTTAATAGGATAATTCATTGGTACATACATACCAGGGTATAACCTTGAGGTTTCTTAAATGCTGGGTATTGGTTGAAATAAGCTTCTATAGGCGTGTCTTCTTTTCTTAAATCATGAATTCGTTGTTTTATTGTGAGTTTCCACTTTGTCTCAACCAAGTCCCACGGCTCGGAGCTATTATGGAGCCATAATAAATCATCCTCTGCTGTTTCATTTAAGGTGCTCATGAAGCTTTCGGGCAATGGTCTTGAAGTTGAGGCAGCCGAACTGGGGGATTCCTCCCTGTTCCTATTTTTAGCTGTAAGCGATCCCAGTTGTTGAAGGCGCCTCCGCTTATTAAGGACTTGGTGTACCAGTTTGCCTCGAGCTTGACGAACGACACCCGAGGCTGTTGTACAGCCTGGTATGTAATAAGTAGTTGTTCTCTCTCCAGGAAAAAGCTCGGTTATCAATTTTGTCCAATTGAAATATTGCTTCCAACTACTGGCGTATTTAGTTTCTCATTAAGAATTGCCTTCGCAATCACCGAAGCTAACAAGTTTCTTGTAGAATCTCCGTCCAAGGCACCACCCTTGTAAATGAGCAGCGCTGACGATTCTAGAGATTGCTTTAGCAGCCTCTCAAGCTCAAAACTTCATAGCAACGGTGGAAAGTTGTCCGGTCCCGCGGGCGGGGTAACTAGCAGGCACGCGTGCCGCCGCGCCGCCCCGCGCCGCGGTGGCTAGCGGGGTGGAGTTGGATGCACGGGGTCCGAGGGGTGTCGCTCTTTTTAGCGTCAAATATGAACACCGTCAAATTGATACTTTGCTTGTTTAGATCTACTAAGTGCAGATTGTTGATGCTACTAAGAACATTGTTAATTTAATACGTATAAATGATTTGTTATGATTTTAAAAATGTATTGAACCAAATATTTTTGATGTTTGTATCTATAATCTAAAACTTAAAATTAGTTACTAGTCCTATTCAATTTAAAGTATAAAATTATTTGTTATGATATTATAAATGTATTGAACCAAATATTTTTTGATGCTTATATCTATAATGATAAAAGGTAAAATTAGTAAATAGTCCTACTTAATTCAATTTTCATACTTGTTTATCGCAACATTACATTAATTATTCTAACGTTGCACTTCTGTAACTTAATTAACATATTAACGTAAATACAAACACTAGATCTTAGTCAGCCCAAAAAGGAATAAGAAATATATTCAATAAAGAGTTATTTTAGGTCAAATAAGAATTTGTCACTTTTAATGAGAATGTTCATTATAACAAGCAATTGCAACCAAATAGATTTGAGCAAATTAAGTTGGTTGTTGCACCAATTGCAATCTTGTTGCAGCTACTATATTGTTGCCTAAAATAGCCATAAGCAGCTTTCTTCCAACCATTTTAGCGTCAACTAAGAGAAAAGACGACTTAGTTGGCATCGAGTTTTTTCAGTGAAGCCTCATTTGCAGTTCTCGATGTCTTTTCTGGTGGAACTAACGCGTCTTAGATGATATTCCGCTTTGTAACGGCTGGCTGCGTTTTCGGACTTCCATGCTAGACGTATCATCTCATGGGATACATAAATAATGAGTCTGTCATTTTAGAATCCTTGGACGACTTTTTTCTTTTTTTATAAGGAACTAGCTGAAACAGCAAACTTCCTACCGCCGACCGCCTAACAGTCGATTCTTTATTTTTTTTTTTACTTTTTCCTCCGTAAGAACCATCCTCGTACTTCAAGGAATATTCTAAAAAAAGAATTAGCAAAATCGGTTCAGCTGCTCTCGACATTTGCGCTTACCAACACATTTAGTGATTCATTTTTATATTATAGAATGGCTTACCCTCGGGCTAGATAGAGGCCCGAGGGTGAATAAGAGGTCTGGAATGAATGGTTTACGCAGAAGAAGCTGGTTCATACGCATTAGTCATAAGCCTCAGAGTCGTATACGACTTATTTGCTAATGAAGTGAGAATTGGCTCCCTAGGTTATAGGTTCTAGACGCCATGCCGAGGCGCGACGTCCGGAAAAACGGACGCCGGCAAGGCGTTGCCGTCGTCCGTTTTTCCGGACGCCGGATATCCTTCACAATGTGCACAATGTGCGCATTGTGAAGGGTTATGAAAGCGCTTAGTGCTGAGGAGCGGTGCGGTTCCAACTTAACTATATTGTACTGCTGATAGATGGATTTCTGATAATTGATAGCAGAAAATAGGTTTTTCTTCTGAAATATAATATCGCTCGTTGGCGATCGTTGTTTTTTACAGTATCGTAATTATAAACTTTTTTCAGCTCCTGCGTCAGAGGCAGGAAATAAGTAAGTTAGAATCAAGGGAGAGCGAGGATAGAGAGCTCTTTTTACACCCTGCCCAATTTCTGTTCTAGGCCATACATTTTTCGCTTATTGATTATAAAATACTAGCTGAGCCGCGGTGTTACCGCGGTTTATCGATTTTCCCATGGGAATAAGATATTTTCTCGCAGTAAAACGTAATCTATATGTTAATCCAGAGTATCAGCTATCTCCATACCAAATTTTATTGAAATCGCTCCAGCCGTTTAGACGGGAAGAAGTAACAAACGTACACACTCACAAACTTTCTCTTTTATAATATTAGTATAAGTGTAATGTGATGATGATTCAATAAGCGGAAATATTACTCTTGGGTGCTGCTTAAATCATCCGTAACGGACGCAAAGGCCTATGATGATTAAATATTAATGTACATCTTTTCGATGAAGTAAGGTGTTGGTACGTTCAAAAATCCCGTTCCATTCTTAAGGCATATAAGGAGTTCTATCACGCTAGTACACTGTAATACTGTAGTAATCCGTAATATTGATCTGTTGTTGTTTGTGTCTTTTTATGTCCTTACAATATGTATATTTTGTTTATTGTTTATATATTTTTTATTATGTGTAGTTTTTTTGTATTTATCTGTGTATAACTATATGTACACTGTTACTTAGGCATGTATTCATTTATACCTTTGTAATAATCTTGTATATTTGTACACCTACTTCCTACTCCAATTAATTAGTCCAGTCCATCCAAAGGTAGTCTGGAAGAGATCACTTTAAGTGACAAGGCTGCCGTCTGTACTGTCAAGTTAAGAAATTTCCATATAATTTCTATTTTTATTAGGCGTGATCGTTGCAAAGACGAACCGTTTTATAAGACCGTTTTGTGTTCCGCGACGATAGGACCGTTTTACGTTTCATTCTAAAGCAGTGCCAGCGACTCTAAAGCAGTGCCAGCGTTTGTTCGTCGCGAGACCAGTCCTTAGATTGTTTGACGCGGATATGTCCTTTAGTGCTATATTAATAGAGCCTAGAACGTAATGAGATCATTGCGACGTCGTCGTCGGCTCCTTGCTCGTTCCGTTCGTTTTGGTCTGTGATACAATAAAGTAATCTTTATGTCTATGAGTATACAGTCGAATATCGTGTAAAAAAACTTATTTTTTCCGATGTTTCGTGATTTCGTCTCGTTTGCACTCGTTTGACCGTCCTCTGCGCCTTGCTCGTTCGCATACAATGAAACCAGTTGCGGACGAGGACCGTTTCGAGGACCTGTTTTCGTTCCAGAAAAAACGGTTGCGTTTCGTCGTCGAAAAATCGGACAACGACCCACTCCTAATTTTTATGTACAATAAAGTGTTCTCTATCTATGTTTAGTGTCTGAAATAGTATTCCCTGGTCGACTGTAAAGGCAGATCAAGGTTTAGTTGCGTTTAAAAACCAATTGGTCTCGTTTTAGGTAACTTCACAGTGTCCGTAAAATAACACGGTTTAACATTCTAATTGAAAAAGAACCGTTGTTTAGTGTGATCGCTACTTTAAAATAAAGTTGGTTTGATTATGTACTCTAATAGTGACGATTCGATTCCGTTATATTTCGGTATTGGTCTAGTATGAAAACTGTAAACTCTGCTCCGTTTATTCTGTCTGAAGCGCTTACGTTCTTTGACTTTTATAACTTGAAGTCATGTTGTATATATAGATAGATAGTTAGCGATAGCGAACACTTTATTGCACAACCAAAAAAAAAGATTACAACCATGATTTATTGAATCTAAGTTATTTTATAGGACGTAGTATAGGACGCCCTCCGACTTGGTGGTATGACGATCTGCGAAAAACTCCAGGCAGATGCTGGATGTGGCAAGCTGAAGACAGGGCGCTATAGCGCTCATTAGGGGAGGGCTAAGTCCAGCAGTGGATTAATATAGCCTGAAGAAGAAGTTATTTTATACAATTGGCGGTCTTATCGCTTAGAGCCATCTCTTCCAGACAGCCTTGGTATGGCTTAGGAAATAGCTTGTTTCTTAAAACAGAAACACAGAAACTCTTGTTTTCAACGCACACTGATTATACAACGGCGTCTGCTGCGGATGCATATTCATACAATATCGCATGCGCGGGCGCAGTTCCGCTACGTTGCGTGCGGCTGCGCGCAGTCTGAGTGCATTGGGCCGGTTAACCGCTTTGTCTGACTCTGCTGGTTGAGGTATAGTTGCGGGTGACTCGGTTCATGATGTGTTCAAGTTAAATAATAATAAATACCACTTTTAAAAACCTATTTAGAGGCTAAAAATTTCACCCATGCCGGGATTCGAACCCGCAACCTCTGGCTATGCGTGCCAGCGCTCTACCAATTGAGCAATTTTTAGCCTCTAAATAGGTTTTTAAATTTGTTCCTTAGCACGAGTTAGTGCATTAAAAATAAAAATAGTATAATAAATACCACTGTTTATATAGCCTAATAGCGCTCGTGGTCTAATCAAATCGAGTGATTGGAATCTATTATTTGATTTAAGCAACAACAGGCGCGGTCAGGTGATGGGTGACCGTCCCGTGACTGCAGCTAGTGACATTTCGAGCGCTTCCGTGCTTCCCAAGGCACGTTAAGCCGTTGATGCCGGCTGTCAAGGAATGGCAGTCGTTAAGCCCTTCCAGAGGCCTTATGGGTGGCTTGATAACTTCTGACAGTAAGGCCCGCCACTGTCTTACAAATCTCCACCAACCCGAACTTGGTTCTCGTGGTGGAGTGGCCTAACCTTCCTGCAATGCAGAACTCTTCCTGCATTGCACTGCCACTGCTGGGACATTGGTATCTACCTGTGTCCCAGCAGTGGGGACATACAAAAGGGTTAATATTTATGTAACCTATAAACGTCTCACTGTAGGGCACAGGTCTTCTCTCAGAGAGAAAGAGAGAGTGCGAGCTTAATTACCACTCGTGCCCACCGCGGATTAGCAATTTCAAGCGCTGAGGTTTTTGAACACTTCAGACAGTTCGGTTTTCTCACGATGTTTTTCTTCACAGTTAGCCAGTGGTATTGCTGTGAAAAGTTATATTTCTTTATCTTATTTATCTTTTAACATGGGCAATTTTTTTTTGTTTATTCGTCTTGAATAGAGGGATAGCCGTGAGTAACATAAGCACACTTCTTAGTGAGATCGTTAATGCCGAAATGCTCATCAGAGCACAAGCATTATTTTACTCTCAGAAATTATAATGACTCGCGTACTAATAATAATAACGTATCATAATAATAATAACTTTTTTAATACAGTTGCTCAAAAAGTGGCTAGTCTAGGTCCTGCCACTATTTATCTTTTGGCAACTTTCGAGTCAATTCATAAATAAAATGAGAAGTAATTCATCGTTATCAGCCCTTGTATGTCCCCACTGCTGGGGCACGGGTTTCTTCCTGCATCGCAGGAAGGTTAGGCCATTCTCCACCACGGGGGCGAAGTCCGGGTTGGTGGACGATTGTAAGACAGTAGCGGGCCTTACTGTCAGATTATCATTATAATAATAAATTAAAAAAAAATATATAAAAAATATAGTTTTAATAATAAAATTACATTAAATTTAAAATTGCGCAAATAAGCATGTCAATGTTAATTATAGTGATATAAAAATTACAAATAATGTCCTTATTCTAATGGGTTTAAATGTTTTTTTATCTTTCTTCCTTTTCGTATTTTTTTTTCCCTTTTTCCTTCCCTTTTGCCTGGGTGGGAGGAGTTGGTCAGGGACAAGGAGGAGTGTAAATCGAAAGGGGAGGCGCAACAAATTCCGATCTAGGTTTTACAAGTTATTTGTAACCTCTGCGACGCTAGTGAGCGAGATATAGCGATTGCGTGTTTTCCACCGTTTCGACCGCGCCAGCAGTGGGACACAGTTATGGCTACTTGAAAATTTAAAATTACAAATGAATAAAAATTGTCGGAGGCCTTATGGGCGGCTCGATAACTTCTGACAGTAAGGCCCGCCACTGTCTTACAATTCGCCACCAACCCGGACTTGGCCCCCGTGGCGGGACAGTCCCGCTTTCAGGGAGTCTGTCCCGGTGTCCCCCGCGACGCTGAACAGTCCCGCTTTCAGGAATTTAACAAACTTTTCCACGATTATTGAGTAAATTGTGTCTGCCTGGAAGTAACGCACCTGTGGAAAGAGTTTTTTCTCAAATGAACAAAGTATGGACAAGTGATAAAACACAGTTGAGTGTCGCAGTAATAAAAGCTATTTTGATTACGAAGATAAATATAAATAAATCTTGTACTGAGTTCCACACTTATCTAAAAACAAGACCCGATATTTTAAAACAAATAAATTTGTTCAGCCGATAAATATAAAAATACAAACTAGAATCCACGCCACTACTTTGCTTTGATTATGTTGAGTTATTATTCTATGTTCTATATTAAAAAAACTTGTACAACACTAATACCTAACTTTTTTTTATTACTTAATTCCGCAGATGTCCCGCTCTGACAAAAAAAATAATTGGTCACGTTAAGTATGGCCTAACCTTCCTGCGATGCAGAAAGAGACCCGTGCCCTAGCAGTGGGGACCTAAAAGGGTTTATATTGAAACAAAAAAAAAAGATGAAATACAAATTTTTACTGACATTAAATTTAATGTATTCCTATTTGAATTTTCTAATAAATAAACCCACGCTTCTTTGTCCAACGCTCTTACACTCCTTCCGTGATTTGTAAACGGTAAATTTTCTATTTCTTCTGGGATCCCTTGTAAGTCGAAGCTAGTTCTTCGCAACCTCAATATCAATGTTGTGCGCTGTAAAAAAGGGACTGCAGTCTGCATAACCCATGAGCTTGTCAGTTTGGAGGCCTATCACGAACGATTCGTGATTAAGGTGCTGATACACCAAATTCTTCCCGCGGGTGTCGTAAAAGGCGACTAAGGGACACAAACCCGGGGGGTTGGCAGCAGCGCCCCCTGCAGTACAATTCCACTGAACTGCGATCCCCAACCCGCATGCCCAGCGTGGGGATTATAGGCATTACTCCCTATGATAGCAAAACGTGGTGCTTTTTAGGGGAGGGCTATGCCCAGCAGTGGGCTAGTATAGCCTGACGACGATGACGACGACACCTCGCCTGTAGAAGGGCCGGTTAGCGAAGTACCTAGCTAGTTACTTCGACTGACGGCTTGCATGCAGGTCCATTGTTGCTGCGAAAGAGCTTTTTTAGGCCTAACCATGCATACCAAATCCTGACGTTTGCGATAGGAAACTACCTTTATTGCATATCTCTTATTTTGTATACCTCTGAAAAGCCTAAGGCAACCGTTCTGCAACCACGTGCTAAGTGGGCTGCATAGCGCGCTATACATCTGCAACAGTTAGCTTTCTGCTTTTGCATCCATACGGCGCCACCTGAGCACTTTGGTGATTGCAGAAGAGCTGCATGACGCGCTTTGCATCTGCAACAGTAGCTTTCAAATCATGAGTCCATACAGCGCCAATTGGTGATTTAATGGTTGCAACAGCGCTGCATAAAGCACGATGCAAATGCAAAATGTAGCTTTCTTAGCGCTTTCCTTAGCGCTTTAGTGGTTACGGAAGACCTGCTTAGCTCGTTATACAGATTCAAGAGATATTTTTCTACTTTGTACTAGTTGGGACCTCAAAAACATTGACAAAACAGTTTTATTTGTGAGCAGTGGGTTGTGTGAAAAGGGCAAGTTTTATCGTCGTTCCGCGATCACCGTTACGAAGTTTATATACATAATATAATAAATTTATACATAAATTTCATTTAGGGCTGATAAATAATTATTGATTTATTACTCAATAATTAATTGCATTCCACAAGTATATACAGATGATATTAAAAACTAAAAATATAGATTTTTGAGGACAACATTATTCAACAACATATTATAAATTATAGAAGGCCTTTATAAATTAGTTATTTTAATTTTTGCGGAAGTATCAATCAAACATTAGTGTATAAATAGGATTTTCAAACCACATTTAGGTTAATCAACTCTGTTATTGTGTAATGTGAATTGTATTGTTAACTATATGATCTCACTATTTTTATTTTTAATGCACTAACCCGTGCTAAGGAACAAATTTAAAAACCTATTTAGAGGCTAAAAATTTCACCCATGCCGGGATTCGAACCCGCAACCTCTGGCTATCCGTACCAGCGCTCTACCAATTGAGCCAATGGGCGACTCACAGCATCAGTGAAATTTCGAACCTCTTTACAATATTCTCTGTATTACGTACAGGCAGCGACATCTGACTTAAGCAAATTGCATTACTTACAGCCCCGACTACCTACTTTGCAGTTAGGTTTTAACATCGGAACGATATCACTGTACCCACATGATTACACTATTTTTATTTTTAATGCACTAACCCGTGCTAAGGAACAAATTTAAAAACCTATTTAGAGGCTAAAAATTTCACCCATGCCGGGATTCGAACCCGCAACCTCTGGCTATCCGTACCAGCGCTCTACCAATTGAGCCAATGGGCGACTCACAGCATCAGTGAAATTTCGAACCTCTTTACAATATTCTCTGTATTACGTACAGGCAGCGACATCTGACTTAAGCAAATTGCATTACTTACAGCCCCGACTACCTACTTTGCAGTTAGGTTTTAACATCGGAACGATATCACTGTACCCACATGATTACACTATTTTTATTTTTAATGCACTAACCCGTGCTAAGGAACAAATTTAAAAACCTATTTAGAGGCTAAAAATTTCACCCATGCCGGGATTCGAACCCGCAACCTCTGGCTATCCGTACCAGCGCTCTACCAATTGAGCCAATGGGCGACTCACAGCATCAGTGAAATTTCGAACCTCTTTACAATATTCTCTGTATTACGTACAGGCAGCGACATCTGACTTAAGCAAATTGCATTACTTACAGCCCCGACTACCTACTTTGCAGTTAGGTTTTAACATCGGAACGATATCACTGTACCCACATGATTACACTATTTTTATTTTTAATGCACTAACCCGTGCTAAGGAACAAATTTAAAAACCTATTTAGAGGCTAAATGCTGTGAGTCGCCCATTGGCTCAATTGGTAGAGCGCTGGTACGGATAGCCAGAGGTTGCGGGTTCGAATCCCGGCATGGGTGAAATTTTTAGCCTCTAAATAGGTTTTTAAATTTGTTCCTTAGCACGGGTTAGTGCATTAAAAATAAAAATAGTGTAATCATGTGGGTACAGTGATATCGTTCCGATGTTAAAACCTAACTGCAAAGTAGGTAGTCGGGGCTGTAAGTAATGCAATTTGCTTAAGTCAGATGTCGCTGCCTGTACGTAATACAGAGAATATTGTAAAGAGGTTCGAAATTTCACTGATGCTGTGAGTCGCCCATTGGCTCAATTGGTAGAGCGCTGGTACGGATAGCCAGAGGTTGCGGGTTCGAATCCCGGCATGGGTGAAATTTTTTGCCTCTAAATAGGTTTTTAAATTTGTTCCTTAGCACGGGTTAGTGCATTAAAAATAAAAATAGTGTAATCATGTGGGTACAGTGATATCGTTCCGATGTTAAAACCTAACTGCAAAGTAGGTAGTCGGGGCTGTAAGTAATGCAATTTGCTTAAGTCAGATGTCGCTGCCTGTACGTAATACAGAGAATATTGTAAAGAGGTTCGAAATTTCACTGATGCTGTGAGTCGCCCATTGGCTCAATTGGTAGAGCGCTGGTACGGATAGCCAGAGGTTGCGGGTTCGAATCCCGGCATGGGTGAAATTTTTAGCCTCTAAATAGGTTTTTAAACTATATGATCTATAATAAAAAAAAAATAAACGTTGAATTTTCAGTTGAATCAGTTGAACCGATTTCAGTAATTCTTTTTTTAGAATATTCCTTGAAGTACCAGGATGGTCTTTACGGAGAGAAAAATAAAAAAAACTTAAAGAATAAAATAAACTGTTAGGCGGTACAAAGTTCGTTGAGTCAGCTAGTTAATAATATAAATCAGAAATAATAATAATAATATAGAATTCAGAAAAACAAACCTAAAAACATACACGACGCCCGTCTTTATGGCGTAGTGGTAAGCGAATCCCAGTTCCAACGACACGGACAAAAGAATATTGAAATGTGAAAATTACTTTGCTAAATTACGCGAAAAATCCCACAAGCACCATGCGGTTAGTTAATGCAAACATACCCTTCCATTTTTTCAAGCAGAAGCAAGATACGAACACACCCCAAAGTAATTTTTACATGTTAATGCTATTATGGATTTCCGTAAAGTAACGCCTGATTCCATAATATATCGGACAAAAGAAGTCTACTTCACGGCAAATCATCTGTAGAGGCCAGTAAGTGATGTGCTTCTGAATAAAAATGGATGCCGGAAACGTCAGGTTGTTTGTCTGTATCCGATAAAAAGGTAACAAGGCTAGAAAGCCACGTCAATTGATCTTTCTTCACACAAAAAGGCGGTTGAAAAGTGCGCGGAGCCTCAAGGCTAAGTGGTGTGTGGTTTGCGCCGATCGTAATGTATTTTTTTTAAACAGGAAGTTCACGCTGGACCTTCTCTCACACTTTTTGTATAAATTATTGGTTCTTTTGAAAAATTTAGGAAAATGTACTAGGAAGTAAAAATTACCAACAATTTACGTAACGATAGATAGATTATTGTTTACAGATAAGGAATTACATTATGAGACTTAACTTTTTGAAGTAAAACTTTCATTAGCACAGCTTATAGTAGACTTTTAGTCCGGATCTACTTACGGGTGTTGTTATATCGGAAGAGTCCGACCAGGTTTCGTCTCACGAGCAACCGACGACGCGAGCTCCGTCTCTGCTCACCATAATTAAGCTCTGCGAATCGGAGCGAAACCTGGTCGGACTCTTCCGATGTAACAACACCCGTAAGTAGATCTGGACTAAAAGTCTACAATGAGACTTAACAATAATACTACAGTACATTGGCAACGGTCAATATACCTACTTGAATTGTATACCCCCATACTTGTATTGGTATATTCGTTTTAAATACCGAAAAATGTTTTTAAAGTTCTAAACTTCATTAACCATTTTTTTCTAACAAAACCCTTTTTAAGGTAGTTAGGATACGTCTACAATGCCCATGAGTTTATTGTCTAATGTTTTCTGAATTGTTTTAACGTCGAGCATTCTCTCTCACTCGATCGGCTAAACATTTTTTATTATTCTAATAAAATGAATTAACCTTCGATGAGTTTAACAATTCTACCGCCGGTTTCTCGTACTCTAACAATTAGTATGTTTCAAACGTTAACATCTGTGAGTTGGCCGAAGTGCGTAAAACATAAATGACAGCTGTAATCAGTAGATTAACAGATGTTACGGTACGTGAAACCAGGGCTAAGTTACCCGGGCTCCCTACTTCATTCCGAAAATTCTTTGTTCGAAATACTGAACCGTATTCGAATGATACTTCGAACGATTGATTGCTCGACGCCTTTATATCCGCTGTTTTTATTGTTCGGTGCCTTGTTTATTATCGATGCTTGCATTTTCAGTGCTTCGTTGCAACGAACGCGAAGCCACGTTCTAATACTCGTGTGTGTCACAAAGAAAATAAAGATAAGATGACATACGGATATAATTATACTATTTTTATTTTTAATGCAATGCTGTACGTAATACAGAGAATAGTGTAAAGAGGTTCGAAATTTCACTGATGCCGGTGAGTCGCCCATTGGCTCAATTGGTAGAGCGCTGGCACGGATAGCCAGAGGTTGCGGGTTCGAATCCCGGCATGGGTGAAATTTTTAGCCTCTAAATAGGTTTTTTTAAATACGGATATAATAATAATAACTTCCACACGACACAATCACTTGTTCTGATCCCAAACTAGGATACACGTAATATGAGCCGACTAATAGGTAGTCCTGCAAGATCTGCACCAAAAGCCCCTGAGCTGCGATCACTCGATCGGCGCCGCACCCATCCCATAATTGCACCAGTCACATGGCGACTTGATTAATGAATGGAGTACGCAAATAGCCTGGCCAGCTATCGGCAAGCTGGACTTGCAGGGTTGCATTCCTGAGCCTTCGCAGCTTCTAGGCATTCGAAGGATGATGGTTGTGGTTGAATGTCTAAGAAGGCATGTTGTGTTTTAAGTTTTGGTTCAGCTTTTTAAAGGGCGCCATTTTGTTTACTAGACTAATGGGAAAAAGTCATATTAGTTTAAAAGATCTAATGTTAATGTAAAAAAAAGATGCGGTCGATAATGTCGCAAAAATCTTACATTTCAAAACTCCGTTACTTTTCGTTAATCTAGAATTATGAAATTTGGCAAGTAATAAAATATCGTCTAATACAAGAAGTACTGGGAAAAGTTTGAAAACTATATATTGCTAATTAAATTATCACATCACATTGTCGCACTTCACACTACTAATATTATAAAGGCGAAAGTTTGTGAGTGTGTATGTTTGTTACTTCTTCACGTCTACACGGCTGCAGCGATTTTAATAAAATTTGGTTGACACCCTGGTTTAACACATAGGCTACGTTTTAGTACGGAAAAATAGCTGTGACTGTTAATACACTATTTATTTTGCCTAATAAACCTCGGGTAACACCGCGGGGCACAGCTAGTAAAAAATAACGTTCCAGGTTATTTTTTAATTATTTCAAATAATTTATTTCGAAAGTATATCTTGTGCACTCAAAAATTATTGTAATTTTAAAAGTGTGATACACCCTGTTTCTCGTACACTAACAATGTGTTAATCTACTGTTAACAGCTGTCAAATGTTTTTGCTGTATGCACTTTGGCTAACTGACAGCTATTAACAGTAGATTAACGGCTTGTTAGTGTACCAGAAACCGGGGCGTAGTTTTGATGAAAATACAAGTACTTATTATTATCGCACGGTAAACGGAGGCTAGTAGCTCAAATTAAAGCACTCGCTTTATAGCTTCAACTGGGCCTTAGTTTTTCAAAAGCCACGACTTACTTTAAAATTATTAGTTTTTTACTCATTTGGGCCCGTTTTCTAATAAAAAATAATGCCTATTGCCGAGCCCACAATCTCCTGCGTGGAGCGTTAGTGGAAACCTAAAGACATTGCCATTAGTAATAGATAGCCTGGGCGTTTAATTTGCCTCGACAATTACTGCTCCCAGATAGGGGACCATTTAATTAAACGGTTCCCATTTGATTACTATTCTATTTCTACAAATGAAAGCGCTTTTCACTTTACTTGGCTGGTCAGGAAACTGTTAAAAGAAAGCTTAGGTATTGAACTATATTAACAGTCTGACAGCTTTTAGAATATACCTCGACTACTATCGGATAGAATGGGATATATTCGTGTAATAGAAAAATTGGAACTAATATGACACTTAGCCCCTGTTTCACAATGTTCAAATAAAGTTCGTTAATGGCTTCAAATTTAGAACAAACGGCAGCCCTTGTTGCGGATTGCGGATTTATCTGCAGATTGTGAAACAGACCCTTAATTAGATAAACCTAAGTACACTTAATAAGAAAAGTCTTATACAGAGCACGAAGTAGTATTACATTCGTGCGCTTTCAGCGAAAACAGAAGCATACTAGAGCCCGAGCTATATTCAAAAAGCTAATAGAGTGTACTTACCTTACTTATAAATATCTTATTCGGATTAATAATGCATTTTCATTTACACACACTTGACACCGTATATTTCGCAGAAGATTTTTAATACTAGGTGCCTACGTTAAACCATTCTCAGAAATAAAAAAACAGAAGCTGTTTTTTTTAATTAGTATAGGTTACATTTATATGACCCCAGTCACGCCTGATGGCAAGCGAAGACGGGGTCTACGATGTTACGTGCAAACCTCTTTACACCATTTTATTTCTTTTTCTATCTATCATTTTTAAATATTTAAATTACGTCACACATTTTTCGATTTCCCTCATTTTTCATCATTACAACTTTACCCTTCGACCAGATTTGACTAATTTACCTGCTTATCCGTTTTTTATTCAGTTTTCTGTTCTATTGTAAAATCATACTACATATCTACAAGTAAAGCAAGAGTTGAAGTCGTTCCAGTTTTAATTATTTATAAAAGATAACAACATTTCAAACTCTACTTTTAAAGACCCCAGTTTATATGTCTCCGCAAAGACAGACGATGGCAGTTTGTGTAGTTTTTTAAAATTTTACAAAAGCACTTTAAGTATGTGTATGGACGTTTGTGCCTAGTAACCAGGCGAGAACGTCACAAGCATGCATTAATTAGCGCAATTTGGGACCGGGAAAAGTGATTGTTTTGTGTGGAAGTTATTAATCTAATTATATTCATAAAATATATGTCCTCATCACAAGTTTAACCACTGTTTCCTATACGATAACAAGCCGTGGACAGACCACTTTACGTTAACAAATTTAGCGTACGAGAAACCGAGGGGTAAGTCATAAAGACAAAGTCAGAAAAACTCGATCCGACGTGATAAATCGATATTTCGTACATTGAATTGAATAAAAAAATTCTTTATACAAAAAGGGGTATGTACACAAAGGCGAGCTTAATACTAATAAGTATTTTCTCCCAGCTAACCTTGGATTTTGGGATAGGGAAGGGGCTAGTGCCATAAACGATTTTTTGACTGTTCATGAATAGACTGTACATGAACATGTACTCGTACATAAATAAATCTCGGTCAAAAAATAAACAGTTATAGCTCCTAGTACCCAACCCACAGTTACATAACAATTAAACCAATTCAATAACCGAATCAACGATCATAAAGTGAATGATAAATGCTGCGCATAAACAAACAGTTGTAACAAACGATTGTGTTGGGACCTAAAGGCATTATTTTGTAGGAACTTACAGAAGGTCACAAAAAAGAAAGTCTAGAGGATGTAAAATGGTACAAAATAAACCAAGGATTAAAAAAAAAATACCTCCTTGGTGCGACTCCCAGGCAAAGAGGTAAACAGGAAATTACCTCTTTTCTTATATCTTGCTACTGCCTGATTTCATAGAGTTGCCATTAATATTGAAAAAAAAAAAAATTTTTTCTTTTAAAATTGTGTAAACGGCCTCAGCAGCCAGCAAAATTTTGGAACGTTATGTATGATATTAATCGATCATCTCGATACAGTATTTCGAAGGAGTTGATATAGTATATTTCATTACAAGTGCGGAAAGGCTGTCATTGCAAAGAGTTCCGACAAATGTCTACCCGAGCCGAGGCGCAGCCGAAGGCGAGGGTTGACAGTCGGAACAAGTTGCAATGACGGTTCCGCACGTGTACTGAACGACTATTTTTAATACAGTTGCGAAAAAAATAAGCAATTTAATAAAGAAAAAATATTTGGAAAATGGCGCCAACCTTAAAAAAATATAAGCAGAGATTTTTTTTCTTCACTCATTCTAGTAGGCAAAGGGAACTATTGTGCGTTCACATTAACTTGACGCGTGAGAGAATTGGTAGCACTGAGATGTTTACTGTTACCATGTTAAATAAGAAATCATTCCCATTACTTGGGGAAAATAAAAGGATTGAGGGCTTGTTTTACCATCTTCCGATTAGGTCCAAAAGCTAATTCACATTATGTCCTTGTTACCAATTCTCTCACGCGTCAAGTTAATGTGAACGCACTGTATGCCCATACAGCCAAGTCTTCAGTAGATTTTTTTTATTGATATGAAATGAAAATGAAATGAAACCTAACTTAACTCATTCAATCAAATCATTAAATCTGATATTGAAACGAATTAGTAGCTCATAAAACATCTATGATTTTTTTTAGTAAAAACTTCATGGTTGGTTTTTCTTTTTATTAGACATTATTTTGACAGTTGGGAAAGAAAACGCACGAGTGCGGGAAAGGTTAAAAAAAGTACGAGTGTGTAATAGCCCACTTCCCGCACGCTATACGTCCCTGTAATACGCCACTTTTTGAGCAACTGTATTAAAATAGTACATTACACAACTAGGGTGGTAACACAAAGAAAGGCCGAGATCGCAGAAGTTTGCGGCCCGAGCTGCAAGCGAGGGACGTAAATATGCGATCGAGAGCTTTCTTTATTACCTCCCGTGTTGTGTACATCTTTTTATGTCTACACTTGGCCAGAAAGCGGTTTTTTCCGTACGCGCAGTGTGCGGAAAATGCCACTTTATTGCCAGGTGTGGCATAAAATAATATTATGCCATGTTTGTAAATTTTGTGTGTTTTAGATTTTCGACCATATCTTGCGTAAAATATTGGATACATTTTGTCCAAAGCTCACACGAAAAAAGTTCGGCCACAGCAGTGTAAGGATACAGTATTTACAGACGATCGAACTTCGTACGGACCGAGCAGCGGATTGAGCGTACCATCGGACCGAGTGAACACGAAATAGTATTAATTGTGTTTATTATGATATGGTACCAAATTCGATCGTCTGTTAATACTACTTCAACGGTGTGTTTCCTAATTTCCTTATAACCTTACACTAGTGTGAGTTTTTCGCTCCGAAAATATTTAGTCCTAATAAATGCGCAACTTCTACGCCTTATTTGTTGAAAGCGAGTCATAAAACGGACTGGTTTCATTCAACATCTGCGCATGGGTTGATATGGATCACATTCAGCTACGCCGGAGAAAGCTACCGGTTGACAGAAAACAAACGTTCCTAGTACACAAAGGGGACCTATAAACTAGTTACTACTCCTCGTCGTGCATGGCTATTTATATGTGCTGGAAACGTTTCTATCGATATGAGATTCGATTTCTATAAATCGATTGTAGATTTTGCAATCGAGTACAGTTGGTTTAATCCTCGAGAGAATTTGTCAAAGGACTCATCCACAGAACTTGGTCAAATTTATATGGGACAACCCGTGAGGTACATCTTTTATAACAAACAATTATGGTAAAGCATTATTGTTGTTATAAGAATCACATACATATTAAGGGAATTGAACTTCGTCTTTTTTGAAAGTCGGTTAAAACATCGTATGTTCTTATGTAAATTAAGAAATATAAATGTTATTTACGTCAACAGAAGTTTTTCAGAATAAAAGTTGCACAATACAGTAACTTGGACACTGACTCAGATCGTCCGGGTCCCGCGGGCTGATTGGCTCACGCCGATTCTAAAAAGACTTAGATATCTTTTATCTAAGAAAAACTATTATTCCTTCAATATTTACTCTATTTTACTTAAAACTTCCATCAAAATACAGTCAAAAACCTTACACACAGCTCACACCGCAGGTAAAACTAAATCTTTCACTTATTTAATACTCTGCTCTCTAACAGATAAGTTAAGTAGTATTAATGCTGTCACAACTCATTCTATTGTGTCGAAGTACAGACTATTACTGTATTGGCGAGATCATTTCGTATTAAATCTGTGGGATCAGCCACTTCGAGTGACTTAAATGCCATAGCATAGAGGAGCCCAGAAATAACGCCTTATCGTATTTGAAAACGAAAATCTGTTTTCTATTTATTCTGTGTACTAGTAAGCTTGCTACAGGTTTTCTACGCTAAGGAATAATTTGACTCAGTAGTAGTTAAATCAGTACAGATGAAGCATGTTAAAAGATGCGTTGGTTTGCATGCGTTTCTATTTTTTGTAATAAGTGTTGTTAGGTTTCTATATCAACCCTTTGTAAGTCCCCACTGCTGGGGCACGGGTATCTTCCTGCATCGCAGGAAGGTTAGGCCATACTCCACCAAGGGTCGAAGTCCGCTTTGGTGGAGGATTGTACGACACTGGCCTTACTGTCAGAAATCAAGCCGCCCATAAGGTCTCTGACATGACTTAACGACTGCCATTAAATGTGAGCCAGTGCCGACGCCGACGGCTTAGCGTGCCTTGCGAAGCACGGACGCGCCCGGAAAAAATGCCACTAGCGGGAGTCAGGGGACGGTCACCCAGCTTGCACATGACCGCGCCTGTTGTTGCTTAACCCGATTAATTGATTACTAGCACTCGGTTCCACTAAGCCACGAGCGCTTCGCTTTGTTTTGTTTATTTTTGTGCATATTATTAATTAGTGCACTATCACTTGTGAAAGTTGATGTGTTGTCTTGTTACATTCGCAATAATATCCTCCATCGTGATCGCGGTAGGCAATACCCAATGGAAGCATCTGCACTGTCCAGGCCAGCTCTTTGGCAGACTTTCTTGCCTCCCTATTTCATGTCTAGGGCCCAGAGCCCCGACAAAAGTGAAAGAGGTGAAATGTATCTCGGATTTGCATGTCGTACTCTAAATAAAGTGGTCTTGAATGTTTGCATCGGGATTCTAGTTTCTACTACTGTTTTGTTAAGCTAATGCATGTAGCTCTACAATTTATTGGACAACCGGAAAATCTATTTGGCATTGTCTTCTGGTGCATGTGACCATTCCAAGTCGTAAATTATCACACTCCTCTCATTTGCATTTTGTTATCAATTGATGCTTTGATTCGTGGAAACGCTAAAATCCCTGAAACAAGATGATATGTATTGGTGTGCAGAAAAATATCAAGGCCAACATAGTTGTCAAGCATGATTTTATGGAAATTCTCATCAGATTCTCGGGGGGCGGCACTAAACGATGAAGGTACTTAAATCTGGTTTCAGAAATCGAAGGAAATTATAGTGGATACCTCGCTTAGCGCAAATCTAGTCTTACTTAAACACGTCAGACAAGTCTCCTTGAGGGCGTGGATGGCATAAGGTGTAATAACAGTCGAGGAGTCCTTAAGAAATTGGACCTTATACATAACTACAAAAATTGTATATATTTCACTGCTAGACACGGTTGCGGTAGCGTGAAAGTCTATTTTTTTTGTCGAACAAAAACTGGTTAATATCGAAATTATTCCGTTTCATTGGAAAACAAATTGTCACTTACTGAGTCACTGAACCTAATAAATTTCAAGACAATAATGTTTTTTAAGGCTGAAGCGGACTCTAATTTGCAGCTATCTATTGACTTTGAAATAGCCTTCGCCGCCGCTTTTTATTCATAGTTGAAGCAGACACTATTTTAAAGCTACTTATTCGCTTCAAAGTAGTGTTTGCTGGGTCTTAAAAAACCTATGAATGAAAATTTATCAGGATCAGTGGCTCCTCTGAAAATAACTATTCTTGCTTTTCACGTGATGTTGTGTACTTGCTTATAAGGATTCTGTCCACTGTCACTAGGATTTTCTAAGCCAGTGCAAGTAATTTATGACCGCACCAGTGCGTTCAAATATCACTTTCCTGACTACCCACGCCCTTCGGCGAGACTTATTAGCCCTAAACGCAGCGCAGGCTATTTGTCTTGCGTGAACACTTTCACAGGTTCGCAAATGGACAATGTAATGCATATTAAATGACCAATCTATGGATTGGATAGAGGAAAGCAGCTTATTAGTGTCTTATTGTATTTTCGCGTTCAGGGTGCTGGGATGTAGGAAGCAAGTTCCTTGTTATGTTTCTGGAACTCAAGATAGTTGTGTCATCAATAGAGCTCACTATCTTCTTTCTTTCAATTCTACTCCCTCGGTCCTCTGTCTCGTACAATTGCCTTACAGCAGCTTTAACATCGGATCATCGTGCATCGGTTTGCTGATCTGCTAATAATCCATCGATCCACCTTTGGCCTGTACTCTGAAACTGTGTTTGAATTGCGAATTGCAATTCTCATTTCAGAAACCGCGACTTATCTACAGCTCCTTCTGCTGCCAGATCAGTTGGCTTGCCTGTAATCATCATCATCAGCCATTTGGCGCCTACTGCAGGACATAGGCTTCCCTCATGGTTTCCAAGCTTCACGGTCTTGTGCCGTTCGCATCCAGCGACTTCCCGCCACTGTAACCAGGTCTTTAGACCATCTGGTGGAGGCCCTGCCGCTGCAATGGCAATTTCTACTTTAATTAGGTCATCCATGGTTTTCTACTAGGTGAACTCTGGATTAGCCATGCAAATCTTTATGATTGCTTCTACAAACTGGGTAAGTTGGTTACCCCACAGGAGCTTTGGTCCAATTATTCACTTACCTCATCCAAGCTCCAGCTCTTCCAACCTCTCTTCAGATATCAATATCCACAACTTGTCTGCTGCGTGGGCGTCGAGTCGGCCTCGTCGATTAGCGCGTGCACTACTTTTTTGTCGGGAAGGAATGAATGCTAATTTCGCCTTTACCTTTTGGGATGTTTACCAAATGAAATTACGGATAACAGTTCGTGCTTTTGAGAGGAATATAGTCGAGAGATCGGGAAAGTTCTGTGTGAAACATGTTTTTTGAAGATACATAGATAATGAGATGAAAAAATAAATGTTTTTACATTTAACGGGAATTATTTGTCAACTTTCATTTCTTTTACTTTAATACTTATTAAGTTATTACCCGTCTCGGCAAACTTCGCACCGCCACAGAATCCGCACATGATTTCTGTTACCATGGCAACGCAATCAATATCTTTTAGTTCGGCTTGCAAAAACCGTGATACCAGACCGGGATATCAAGTATCCTTATCTATCAATTGTGATCTTTGTCTATCTATATGCCAAGTTTCATGTAACTCCATTCAGCCGTTACTGCGTGATTGAATAACAAACATTCAAACATCTTTACAAACTTTCAAATTTTTGACGGCCTCTGTAGCGCAGCGGTAGAGCAACTGCCTACCATGCGAGAGGTCCCGGGTGCGATTCCCGGCTGGGGATAAAAAACACCAGGTCTTGCATGTTTACATGTTTGTGATGTCACTGTTTCTGGTACCCACGACACAGGGTATCCTAGTGTGGGCCAGAAGCAACGTATGCGCCTGTATGTAAGTGTTATGTTTACAATAGTAGGATTATTTGAATTTTATCGATATTAATGTCGGCAACATTTTAGCGAATGTATGAAGCAACTGTCTTACTCAGTATGTTTTCTCAGACACCGCGCATAACATCCACCCGTCATACGTTCCAATCGACAAGCACGCCAATCGACAAGAGACATGCAGCCGGTGCCTTACATTCGCTTTCAGCATTCCCCGCGACAGCCCAGGATCGGTTTGACTCCCAACAGCCTGCACTTTCCATTTCATTCGGCCCTTTGGATAATGTCTGCGGTCACACCCGTTTTAGTGTGGTTTGGCGTGATAATTGGTAGACCTACTGAGGCACTACTATCTTCTATCTATATAAATAAAATTCAAACTCCTGACCGACTCACTCATCAACGCCCAGCCCAAGCCGTTGGACCTAGGAAGCTGACATTTGGAATAGAGGGTCTATATATAATGCAGAATTTGAATGGGAGGCATAAAGAATGTTGTCTAATTTACTTCTATCTATATTAAGTTCTATCTGCAAGCAATTTATCAACTATAGAATAAAAATCGTTACTTAAGTAGCTACTTTTACTCAAGTGATTGCTTTTACTTCTCTATAAATACGGGTGTAAGTAGCAGTTACTTTTGATGCATTTGTTTAAATATCGGGATCTCGGATGAGCGTGCCGTAAGAACGCTAAAAGTTCCTCATCCATTACGCGCTAACGTCCATGATCAGAATATCAAGCGCAAAAACAATATTGAGTATATTGACAACAAAATCAATGTTGTCGGTTCGGACTTTCGACATCCTATAAATTACATGACGCGTCATATCGCCCGATATCATTCTTAATTCTTCATCCTAGTTTCTATTTCCGATGCTGATTGAGATTTCCTCCCATTGTCACGAATGGCTGATCACACTAACCGTCGGACAAAACATGAGTGATCGTGGGATCAGTACGACAAAACACATCGCCATAGGACTATTCGAAGGCATTACGAGAAAGTGATTGTCTTAGAGCGGATCACGACCAACCGATGTGTGGCTGCTTTCCCATAAAATTGCGATGAAGACAGATACCACGGGCGGGGTATAGAAATGCCGCCGAGTATGGGATAAATGGTTGCCAGACAAATGATTTGTCTTACTGTGCGCTATCGTTGTGGAAATCGGCGTTAAATTTTATGTACGAAAGTTATCGCGGTTAGTTTTAGAGCAAGTGCTTTGAAGCAGAATATACCTTCAATGAAATCAGTACAATGGTCGCTGTTAGGGAATAACATAAGAACAGTGCGCTCGTGGCCTAGCCGAACCGAGTGATTGGAATCAATCACTTGAGTGAAGCAACAACAGGCGCGGTCAGGTGCAGGATGGGTGACCGTCCCGTGACTACCGCTAGTGGCATTTTTTCCGAGCGCTTCCGTGCTTCGCAAGACACGTTAAGCTGTTGGTGCCGGCTGCCATCTAATGGCAGTCGCTAAGCTATGTCAGAGGCCTTATGGACGGCTTGAGAACTTCTGACAGTAAGGCCCGCCACTGTCTTACAATAACAATCCTCCACCAACCCGGACTTGGCCCCCGTGGTGGAGTATGGCCTAACCTTCCTCCGATGCAGGAAGAGACCCGTGCCCCAGCAGTGGGGACATACATGGGTTGATATCGATAAGAACAGAGCCTACACTGTTTTTTTACCGCAACAACGTAGGCGTATACTGCGCCTGCGTTCGCATTCGCAGGAAAATAAAAAATACACAGGAAAATAAATGCATTGGTGCCGCCCGCATATAGGTAGTTGCAGTGAAAAACTGCTAAATAGGTTTTGAAAATTGTCCTCAGCACGGGTTAGTGCAACAAAAAGAATATAATCCTGGGCTCTTACTAATAAACACCGTATAAGCCTGGTATAGTACACAGTGTTTTGTTCACGTCATCTGAATGTAATTTTCAGTTGGAAGAAAAGAGACAAAACACTGCATAGTTCCAAGTTTATTAGTAAGGCTGGTAGCGTTTTCATTAAAAGAATTATGTTCTGAATTTTGCCTTCTAACCAAGAAGGCAAAATCGACACTGCAATGAGTTATTATTACAATGTTTACACTATAATTGCTATAATTGTGCGAGCTTTGGAACTAATAGCATTTGCATTAATATCCCTCGCCACGCAACCAACTGCGTGGGCTATCAGGAACTGCATCTGATCCTATAGTGGTGACATGATCTGAAATGTCAGTAGGCTTTGTAATTATTTCGTTGTGTTTGTGGGAGGTGTTTGGGTCATTCATCAACTAGCTGGTACTTATGTTATTTATTGCAATGCTTCATATCCTCCTAAGCCCTGGCGTCCTAGAAATAGGACATCACGAATAAAATGTGTAATGCAGCAATTTAAATTTTACCCATTGTCACAATAATAAACTAATGTTACACTAGAGATATTAGTGACTTGGACCTTTGCACTGGGTGTAGTATGTCCAAGTATGGGGGATGAGCTCAAACAATAAGAAACTGGTAACAGCAAAATTATTACGGTGACAAAATCCAAATAAAGATACCGCGCGGCATGGTTATTTATATTATTTTGTAATATTTAATGTCCACTTAAAAATAACAATAGGTATGTACATATTTTGTCTTATAGCGCACTAGTTAAAACTGTAATGCTTTTGTAACTATTTTGTAGTTCTTCTTCTTCTTCAGGCTATATTATGTAATCCACAGCTGGACATAGCCCTCCCCTAAATGAGCGCCATAGCGCCCTGTCTTCAGCTTGCCGCATCCAGCATCTGCCGGCAGTTTTTCGCTGATCGTCATCCCGCCTAGTCGGAGGGCGTCCTACACTTCGTTTGCCGAGTCGCGGTCTCCTCTCAAGAACACGTTTACCCCAACGGTTGTCGGTAGACAAACTCTAAGAAATAATTATTTAAAGCGTTGCCATGGTAACAAGTATCGTATAAAAGAATTCAATGAAGTTGCTACGAAGTTCGCCGGGACAGCTAGTATTTCTCATTTCCGTAAATTGTTTGAGCGATATGCATCTTAAGGGGCTTGAGGGTGCTAACTAGCCACCAATGGTAAGAAAACTTGTTTCATAATACGTTTTTGTCTAAAAGTGATCATGAGAAATCTTGATGTCTTTAATCACTTTGCGCCAAAAACCGCCGTTTTTAGCGGAAATCGATTTAAGTTCTAGTCTATTGATCCTAGACTGTAGGTTCTTAAAATAGTGGTCATGTTCCCTTTAAGATAAAATGTTATGATAAAACAAGATATGTTTTTTTCCATTGGCGGCGCTAGTAGCACCCCGAAACACTTTAAGATAAAATATCATCGTATCTTCGCGGTTTGCGACACCCTTTACAGTATTGTCGACAAAAACTCGTCTCCGAAATTGCTTTTCTTACGCCGACACCTTCAAAAGTGATGCCTCATAATTATCACCCAAAACCGGCTAACGCGTGGAAATTGAGCACGGATAAGTACAGTAACGAACAGTTATAGCACCCAAACCAGCCACTCGGGAGAATGACTGACCTACTGTCCCACCTATCGTAACAAATGCACTTACAGAAGCCGTTGGTAAGTAATAACCACGATGACTTGATCGATTGACTGAAGACCCGGGTCAAAGTGGGGACAGTTCTGATTTGTTACCGTTTCCATCATACACGTAAAAAATATGTAAAGGATGGATGAATGTGATTACACCTGTTAAGGTAAGATTTGGAGAATCTATTTTAAAGAGCAACTGTTTCTGCTAAATGTGTAACCCATGTCTATGCTCACAATAAATATTTTTATTCTTCTCCTATTCTTAAAAAAAACTGTTATGGCATGGAAGGGAAAGAAGACTCTAAAAAATAGTCACAAAAAAATAGACTACGCTCATATCCAGCTAAAACTAGGCGTGATCGTTGCAAAGACGAACCGTTTTATAAGACCGTTTTGTGTTCCGCGACGATAGGACCGTTTTACGTTTCATTCTAAAGCAGTGCCAGCGACTCTAAAGCAGTGCCAGCGTTTGTTCGTCGCGAGACCAGTCCTTAGATTGTTTGACGCGGATATGTCCTTTAGTGCTATATTAATAGAGCCTAGAACGTAATGAGATCATTGCGACGTCGTCGTCGGCTCCTTGCTCGTTCCGTTCGTTTTGGTCTGTGATACCATAAAGTAATCTTTATGTCTATGAAGATACAGTCGAATATCGTGTAAAACAACTTATTTTTTCCGATGTTTCGTGATTTCGTCTCGTTCGCACTCGTTTGACCGTCCTCTGCGCCTTGCTCGTTCACATACAATGAAACCAGTTGCGAACGAGGACCGTTTCGAGGACCTGTTTTCGTTCCAGAAAAAACGGTTGCGTTTCGTCGTCGAAAAATCGGACAACGACCCACTCCTAGCTAAAACGCGATGCGATCCCTTTTGATGCGAAAAAGTATTTTGTGCATGACGCCTATAATCTTTAACAAGATACCAACACTGTACAAAGAACTAAATCTAGATGTATTTCGCAAGACATTAAAAGATCTACTTGTTGAAAATTTTTATTATAAAATTGAAGACTTTCTAAATGACACATTGTAACTTGTTTACCCTCATAATAACTTTATTATATTTGTATGCCTATGTACTGGTAGGACCATAGTGATCTGTAATTTAAGACTGACCACCAATTATGTAAAATAATTACCTATGATCCACAAATAAATTAATTTGAATTTGACTCTTGTTTAAAAATCCCATTTTTTTATGTAGCCTATAAACGTTCCAATGCAGAATAGGCCTTCTCTCAGAGAGACAGTATAGTCCGTTAGCTTTAAGAATATACCTCGGGCTCCGAGTAGGCTTCGGTTTTCGCCGAAAGCACACGGGTGTAAGTAATACTACTTCCTGCTCTGTATAAAACTTTTCTTCACCATTTCGAAAACTTATGTAAAGTTAATTGCCATATTATTATCATGCGCAGCGGTAGCGCATCTACCTACCATGCAAGAGGTCCTGGGTTCGAATCCCGGCTGGGAACAAAAAAAAACCCAGGTCTTGTATGTTTACATGTTTGTGATGTCGTTGTTTCTGGTTCCCACGACACAGGGTATCCTAGTGTGGGGCCAGAAGCAATGTATGTGCCTGTATGTAGATAGATAGAGAACACTTTATTGCACAACCAGAAAAATATTACAACCATGATTCTTAAATCTAAGTAATGTTATACAATTGGCGGTCTTATCGCTAAGAGCGATCTCTTCCAGACAACCTTTGGATGGAGTGGATTGCATGAAGAATATAGTCGGCACGTGGTGCATGTACATAAATAATTAAATCGAAAATATATTGATAACAAACAGCAAGGGAGTGCGAGAATATAATTACTTATAATTACCTACGATATAATGTACATATATTTAAATAATAATATACATAGACACCTAAAAAATAATACATATCAAATTAAATACATATAGGTAAGCAACATATACATTTACATATGTAAATGTTATGTTATATTAGTTCCGATATTTCTATTACACGAATATATCCGATTCTATCCGATCGTAGCCGGGGTATATTCTAAAAGCTAACAGACTGCGTGTGCGTGCCCACCGCGGATTGAAAATTTCAAGCGCTAAGGAATTTGAGTTTCCTCACGATGTTTTCCTTTACCGTCAGCGAGTGGCATTGCAGTGGTATTATAATTATTATCTTCGTCGTGTGTTGGTCGATTGAATAGGCATGACGAAAGATTTTGAAATCTTCTTCCATAAGCTAAAAATGTGAAATAAAATTAAGTTCCGAGTTGTGTGTGTGGTCAGTGGACGGCAATCTTTTTAGGGTGTGTGGCAAGGTGTGGACAAATATTGCATTACGTACTTGTTCTGCATGCAAATACGACTCTTCGGCGAATTAAATATGGAACAGCTGACGCCAAAGTACAATAAAAAAGATCACCACCTGAATTGCCACTCTGACTAGCCTAATAAGGCATCCATCTGTCAACTTAACCTTTTAATTAAAAAAAGTGCAAAAGGTTATCCATTCCATTTACAAAACATGTTGACAACCATCAAACATTGACATATGGCACGTGGACACACCTTGCTTGTCACCTGCGCTTGCGCAGGGATCGCCATCAAAATAATCAAAAGTACATTTTGATGGCGGTCGACTCTAGGTAGATTTCGATGATTTCGTTTCGACAAGCTGTTACTTTGATGTGCAATTACTATTTTTGAAAAAATTCTGATCGCAAAAAATGGTCTGCAGTGATACTGCCTGCACTAAAAATGCGAAATTGTATTCAAAGTAGTGTGAGCACAGTAGAGAGAAATCTTTTTTATGGTGTGTGGCAAGGTGTGGGTGGGCAAATATTGCTTTACGTACTTGCTCTGTATGCAAATAACACTCTTCACCGAATTATTAGGGAACAACTGACGCTAGAGTACAATAAAAAAGATTTACAACAACAACATGTTGACAACTATCAAAAGTTGACATATGGCACGTGGACAGCTTGCCTGTCACCTGCGCTTGCGCAGGGATGCTGCGCCGGCGACATTTTATTTTTATCTCCACCTGACAGTTTTTTAATGAACTTATGGTTTGATCAGCTTGACAGTAAACATATTTAGATTGGCATCTACTATATTTTATTTAGCATCTCCGCTAAGAGTTTTGCACGGGTATCGTTAAGTGAAAATGTAATTATATAAGAGCGGCGTTGACCCAGTGGATAGAACAATGGTCTTGGAAGCGAGAGACCCAGGTTCGATTCCCTGAGTGGCCATGTACCTGCATGACTTTGTCTTCTAAGTTATGTACATTTGTGAATTTATAGTAGCAATACCACTCGTTAACCGTGAAGGAAAACATCGTGAGGAAACCCGAGCGTTTGAGTGTCTCGCGTGGCGATTAAGCCCATACTGTCTCTCTCTGAGAGAAGGCCTGTGCCCTGCAGTGGTGAAGAAAAACATTGTGAGGTAACCTGAGTGAATTTTGGCAAAAAATATATTTTTTCTGATTATCCTACAGCATACATAATGTATTCCTTAATGATACCACAGCAACTGCAACGCTGCCTAAACGTCGGTAATTACGTTTTACCTAATAAATAATCCCGATTAAACCTGTTTAATATATAAGTCAGCATACATAATATTAACCGTGCATACAGCCGTATCGTTGTCAGACTATACTAGTCCACTGCTGGACATAGTCCTCCCCTAAAGAGCGCCACGTTGTGCTATCATAGGGGGTAATGCCCATAATCCCCACGCTGGGCATGCGGGCTGGGGATCGCAGTTCGGTGGAATTGTACTGCAGGGGGCGCTGCTGCCACCCCCCGGTTTGTGTGCCTTAGTCGCCTTTTACGACACCCGCGGGTAGAATTGGGTTGGTGCTATTCTCTAGGCCGACACCACACAGCAGATCTATTCTATTCTCTATTCTATTCTTTCTGAGAGGAAGCCGGTGCCCCACTGGAACGTCAATAGGCCACAGAAAAAAAAAAACTATAGCCTGTACTTTACTAAGATCTTTATATGGCTACTGGTATTTCTTTAATAACACCAGGTATTAAATAGATACGATCGGCGCAACGTGCGCATGAGTTGATCATATTAATTAACGTTGTCGAATGAAAATTATATGGTGATTATTCTTTTTCTAAGTAAACTGTGCTGGTTGGTAAAGGTCAGGTACATTTTATGGCTACTTTTTGCAAGGAATTTATTTGCAATGGGTATTTCTTTCTGGTTGCATTTTACAACTTTTGTTACTAAGAGAGGTGATGGTACAAAAATAACAATAATAAAAGTCTTCCACTCAACTTTGTTTTCGCGCTTCCGTGTGCCTATCAGTTATTTTTCGTGTAGGTACTGCAGGAGGGTTGACTGGTGGAAAATGCTTGTAGCAATAAGTCAGCCACATTGCCATTGTAAGGTATTTATGTGCAATAAACGTATTAATAATAGCTTGCACACTTCACATTCACTTATCCTGTCTCTAACTAGGATATCCTGCTAAATAGGAGAATGCATCCATTTATGCAAAACCAACTACAGAAGCCCCTAGCAGGAATCGAACCTCTACCGTTGGTTTTGGTAATTAACCGTAAGGGGAAAGAGGCAGTAGGTCCGGCCCTTTTCTATTTTAGGGTTGATTCAGTTCCGTAACATCACAAACAAAATCAAACATTGCCAGTTCACACTTGTTAAGTACGCAAGTTTAGTAGCAAGTTGACGAGTAAGTAAACAAGTGAAATAGAATCGCGGCAACTTTTTCTGTTTAGAAGCCTCATCCCCCAATGGCAACATGACCACTGAAAATTTAGTTTTTTAATCGACTTCAAAAAAGGTCTCAATTTGTCGGGACCTTTTTATTTTTTTCTGTATATTACTCGAAGATGCGTCGACCGATTTCGAAAATAGTGTTATGTTTTAAAGGGTAATGGGATCCTGAAGGGATCGCGGGAACTCTTCTAAATCCAACGGCGATTTCGTTTTTTTTTATAGTGCATTTGCTTTCGGAAAACACAATATGGCGGAGTCGCGAACCTAAAAATCGTCATATTTTTTTTTTAATAATACCGACTCTATTGTTAAAGTTTTTGTTTTGGAGTCGGTTTTAATTATTTTTTTTCTATCAGAAATCCACAGGAATAAATTTAAAATAAACAATACGTACTCAATAACTTGTACGTGGAGCCAGGAATGGATTTTAAAATGCAGTAACTAAATTACTAAACTCGTGTAAACTAGGCTTAAAGAGACCCAAAGCACTAAAAAGGTGTTAGTGTTAACTCCGATGACACAGAGGAAAATTGGGAAATGTTAGAATCATAACAGCTGTCACTTTCACTAATAACACTTTTATCACAAATATGAAAACTGTTATAAAGCCAATGAAAGTCATACACTCTTATAACCTTAGTGTGATACGTAATAGCATGATACCGAGCTTCTAGTGATTCTTTGCTTCGAATCACGAAGGTCGAAAATAATATTAACCGCGTATACGGCTGTACGGTGTCGGCCTAGAGAATAGCACCAACCCAATTCTTCCCGCGGGTGTCGTAAAAGGCGACTAAGGGACACAAACCGGGGGGTGGGCAGCAGCGCCCCGTGCAGTACAATTCCACCGAACTGCGATCCCCAACCCGCATGCCCAGCGTGGGGATTATGGGCATTACCCCTCATGATAGCACAACGTGGCGCTCTTTAGGGGAGGGCTATGTCCAGCAGTGGACTAGTATAGCCTGTCGACGATACGGCTGTATGCACGGTTAATATTATGTATGCTGACTTATATATTAAACGGGTTTAATCGGGATTATTTATTAGGTAAAACGTAATTACCGACCTTTAGGCAGCGTTGCAGTTGCTGTGGTATCATTAAGGAATACATTATGTATGCTGTAGGATAATCAGAAAAAATATATTTATTGCCAAAATTCTAGGATGTTCGAGAAAAGGTCCTTAGTTCAATTTTCGAATACCGGTAGAAAAAAACCTGGTTTCGAATAAAGAAAAATCATTCTGTTTTCGAAGCTGGTTTCCAATACAGAATATAAAATCTTCTTTTGGAAATCTCTCATGGATCAAGGGTATGCACAAAACAATTTTTGATAGGACAAATGAAATGAAATCTTCTACCTCAGCATACACAGTAGTCCGGACTTCCAAGGCGGTAGTATCGATGAATTTCTTCATTAGTTAAGGGAATAAGTAGTAGAATAAGTTACTAGAATAAGTTACTCAGGATTACGGTCCTTGAGTGCCGAACCTTGTGGTGATGTCTGCAATATTTTTTCTGTTACTAAACAGGAAAAAAACTTTGTTGTAAAATGGTTACAAACGAAATGTTACTGACAATTTTAAAAACCTATTGAGAGGCTAAAAATTCCACCCATGCCGGGATTCGAATACGCGACCTCTGGCTTACCGTACCAGGGCTCATTTGTCATCAGTAATTTCAAGTATGCTACCGAACCGAATATCTCCTGAAATACTTCGTATAACAAATTGCGAACTTTTAGCACTATTAACAATGATAATTATTAAAAATATATCACTTAATATCGTCGACTATTAAGCACTATGGATATGTTTTCGGTGGCATACTTGCAATTGCTGGATACGAACACGTGAAAGCCAAGTATATAAACACCTATCGAGGCTGGTATCAGACAGGATTTGACGCGCGTAATAGTGAGGCTGTTCACAAAGTGACACTGCAATATCGCTTCAAGTCCCTCGTCCAGTCGTCCCGTGATGGGTATTTCTGGCCGAGGAATCCGTGACGGCAATTCTCTTTGATTTTTATCGTTTTACTTTGGGAAGTATGACACAGTTCGGTTGGAATTCATTTGATTGTTGATCACAACTACCTGATTGAATATGAAATGGTCGCAAATTATTGTTCTCGAACAGGTGACTCTTTCACTCTCGACATTTCACTGATGCCGGTAAGTCGCCCATTAGCTCAGTTGGGAGAGCGCTGGCACGGCCAGCGAGTCGTCGCGGGTTCGAGTTCCGGCATGGGTGGAATTTTTTACCTCTAAATAGGTTTTTAAAAAAGGTGTCTTCATTGCACGCGAAATAATGAAGGTACTGTAACGATACTTCTTTATAATAGCTGGCCGGCACAGCCGTCCAGTCAAGTTTGTAATTATTTTAAAGGAAATCGTTACGTATTTGTTTAGGTGTCAGTCGAGTTGAGGCCCAGAGCTAGGCTATGTTTTCGTTAAAAAAAGATATTAGTATTGCTTTAAATAAGCGTTTTAATAAGTAGATCGCTACAGTATTCATGAATTCTTAAATATGTAAGTAGATTGTTTGTATCTATGTATAGTTTTCTATATTTTAAAGTTTTGTGTGCAATTAAAGGTACATATCACAAGTTGATTTTTTTCGGTTATACTAATTTCATTTAAAAGAAATATGCGTAGCTAATATAATTTCTGAGGCAAATAAAATCATTTTTAGTTTCGGAGCATTCACTGAGTGTAAAATGAACGGTGGACTACCACGGTTACGCTTCTTTTAATAAAGCTATCTTTGTTAAGTTTTACAGGGCACTAGTTTCTGATTTGATAATATTCTTATCTTATCTAGTTTCTGATTTGATAACTCGATTCAGAAACTAAGGGTCTCAGAAAAAAAAACAAGTGATTCTTGCTGTGATTTTTAGAAAGACACAAACCATAAATTTCGTACTCTAAAATACTGGTGACAAACGAGCGCCTTGAGTGTTTTTTCTTTTTCGAAAAGAACTGAAATGCCATCCGCTTGCACCGGTGGAAGTGGCAGACAAAAAAATGCATTTTTCTATTCCTCTTCCCTGTTTGACATGTTGACTCGTGAACTGATTTAGACACGGAAGCGTTCTAAGCTAATTAGCGATGATATATTCAGAGGAAGTGTTGTCATTTCTCTACTTCCATTTACCATTTTGATGGACGGAAAAGAAAATATTACATAAGATCCTCTCAAATGTTTTCTTTAAATACTGAATTTTGTTTTTGTCTCGCAATGCATTGCGCAATGGGTCGTTGTACGCCTGAATAACCGTCAAAATCACCTGGATCCTCAGATTAACCATTACAGTAATCAAGTTTCGACATGCAGAGATTCAAAGCTTATTCTAATATAATCGTCCAGCGCGATAGACAAAAACAAATTATTTTCAGCAAATGCAAACGTCAATCAAGTATCAAAAGACGATCTGTACTGACGGGCGAGCTTTAGCATCTCAAGTTACACCAGGAAAGCATTGAGTTACTTTTTCTGCTTCAATACGTCTTGTTATGAAATGTAACAAACAAATCACTCGTATTAGCCGAGGAAATGCTCTAATCTTGACATCCGGGATGATGTTTTGACTTCAATCGGTCTAAATAAAAGGGATCTACGTTTGATTTGTAACCTGCTGGCTTTGGACTAGAGGTAGATGGCTTTAGTGCAGACAGATCAACTATGTATTGTATAAACGTGATAAAGTTGTTTTTTTATCAGACGTTGAACCTGTTCTGACATTGCCACGTCTTCCTAATTTCATCGAAAATTTCATGTACGCGCATCGATGCGTGCGATGTCCAGTTTCAAAGGGATTCAATTTATAAGGCCTGAAATTTAAAAGTTCAGCGTTAAACCATTGGTTATTTATTGGGGCGCCACTCGGACGCCCCTTGATGTTTTATTTAGATGTATCAAGTAGTTCTGTCTATTTTGATTCATCCGCATTCTATCGGTTGCATATGCGTGTTTGGTAGCATCTGACACGTAGATTTTTACAGTTTGTGTTTTTGAAAAGCTACCTCGTTTTATAGCTTCCTGTATTATTTCATCTGCCTGGGTTTTATTGGATAGTAATATTAGCACCATTAACATACATAGGTTTATCGACTATCTCGAAGGCAGCTGCTTTTAGTGCAGCCCTTTCACCAAGTTTACACGTTTTATTTTCTTCGACAAGTAATTAAAATGATCATGTTAGCATATAAAGCTAAGCTTCGCAAATGGTTGTAAGATGTAATGGGCATTCGTAATGGGTAGGCGTTGTTGGTCTATGGGTATCGTTGAACTGTTTATGGACTGTTAATTGGTTTGGTTATTGGACAAGTCATCGGCAGGGCTATATCGATCGACTGTTACAACTAAGCTGGAGACGGAACAAGAAATATTACTAGTTCTGTTGAATAGCTTGTGACTTATTGGGCGGAGTTATTGATCTTCTTTTTTTGTTGTTTTTTTTCTGCATTCTGACATTGGCGGCTGTTTTGCTAATAATCATGTTTGTGATCTATTTACCTAGCCCATAAAACGAGCTCACTGTTGGGCAAAGGCCTCTTCTCTTCTACTTGTTTGTGCGATTAGTGCCATCTTTTGCGTCTTGAATATAAGGTAATTAAGAATACCAAATATACAATTGCGATTAGATCTGTGAAGTGTGTAACAATATCGTTAATATTTGTTAAGGGTGTGACGACCTCTGTGGCGTAGTGGTAGTGCATCTACCTGCCATGCAAGAGGTCCCGGGATTGAGTCCCGGCTGGGAACAAAAAAAACCCCAGACAGGAACAAACATCCAAAATCTTGGATGTTTACATGTTTGTGATGTCGTTGTTTCTGGTTCCCACGACACAGGGTATCCTAGTGTGGGGCCAGAAGCAATGTATGTGCCTGTATGTAAATGTTATGTTATATATTTATTCTGCATCTACTCGTAGGTAAATCCCATGCTTTACCGAGACGCAATCGCTTAATCAAATGGTAACGCGGTAGATTTATAGACATATTTGCTTTTGGTACACACGTTGACGAACCAGTCTATAATTATGACAGTGAAAATTGACACTCAATAAGTGAAATCGGAAATAGAAACCGATTGCATTATACGAATAATTCCACCTCGATTTGATCTTTAAAAGATAACGGCTTCGCTAGTTTGTGAATTTAATCTCCCAAGCTTAGTAGTGTTGCCAACTTCTATATTTTATATTATTTAGTTCTGAAATTGTTAGGTACTTAAAATTGCAAATATACGATCAATCATAGGTATTTGCAATATTTTTCACTTCAACAGTTTCATTTCTAATTATATTTCAAGAGCTATCACCCTCACGTAGATCGTGGGTCCAGCGATTTGGTGGGGCATAATCCTTATTGCGATTTCGCACTGGCAACACTGTCCGTGTGCAGTATTGGCGGTCTATTAGCCATTAATCTTCTTCGATTCGTCAGATAACTCCGGTGCGGAGGAAAGCCGGGCATGTAGAGAGCGACCCTGCAGGCTGATGCGGCGATAAGGATTAGTCGTATTGTTGGGCTCGCCTCTCGCTTTATTAGAGATCAAGGTTTCCAATTTTCGCAAGTGCCTCTTAAAGCGGTAACCATCCATACACGGAGTTTACACGTTCAGTCTGGCGTCAGTCAATTCCATCAGTCTGGCTAGACTGACGGCAGATTGATTGTCTATTCAGTGGACTGATGGACCAGACTGACTTATATTCGAATATTTTGATGCTTCATCAGTCTGGCATCAGTCCGAACTTGATCAAGGTCACGGGCTGAACTGACGTCAGACTGAACGTGTAAACTTCGTCATAGATTTGTAAACCCTTTGGATTCCCATCTCTATAAAAGGTTGGTTATCTGGAGAATCCATCAACAACTGATTGATTTGGACCTTCGCTTTATGTCGTATAGCATCGTAACAAGTTACGAGTGTAGTTTATACAAGTAAGAACTTTTGAAAAATGTGCATCAGACTTTGTTAATGGTTTCGCAATCCCGTCTATTGACGATTGAGTATTAGGATGTATCATCATCAGTTATTGATGATTGAGGGCGGTTGAAGGTCGCGTTATAAATTGCTACTCCTACGAGGCATTCAGTCGCAAATCTTGGTCTAATATACTTGCGGCGCCAGTTGAAATTTCACTGCTCATTTCGTGCCCTTTGTTGGTGCTTTATTTAGAGTGGAACTAATGATTGAAGCGCCAATATTATGCACCATATGGTCGATGTTGTATCAGAAAGTAATGTATTTTGGAGTTCAGTTCACAGTCATCATCCAAGTACGTGATTTGTGTAGGTTCCTCCACTGACTTTAGCTGTAACCGGACATTAATCGTAGAGACTAAAATAAATAGGATAGATGAGGTTAATATTAAACAATACTTTTTGTTGTATACTTTAAATACATTTTCTGGAATGAAAAAAAAAAAGATGTCTTTGCCTGTCCTGTCTGTCTGTTACGCTTTCCTGCTTAAACCTCTCAACCGATTTTGATGAAATTTGGCACAGACAATCTTTAGACCCTGAGAAAGGACATAAGCTACCTTTTGTTGCGAAAAAAAGGGATGAAGAGGTTGAAATAGAGGTTGAAAGTTTCTATGGGATTTATTAATTTTAAAAGATAAAACCATGAAACTTTATATGTAAGCACTTGATAAGAAATAATTAAACATTTGTTCTAGCGTTTTTGAAATTTCGAGTTTGTATGGGATTTCGTCATTTTTGGGTATAAAACCATGAATCTTTATATTTAGCAACTTGATAACAAACAAAAAAACAATTTGTTCTATCGTTTATGAAATTTCGATCTGTGAGGGGATGAAATAGGGGTTGAAAGTTTCGGAAACCGAAATCCACGCGGACGAAGTCGCGGGCGGCCGCTAGTGTTTCATAAAAATGGAAAAGGTTGCGCTGCAGTCAGATAAAAACCTTAAGGCCTATATGAGCTTTTATGTTGACTTATATATTTGACAGCGGTTGTAGCTCAGTGAGTAGAACAGTGGACTCGCAAGCGAGAGTCTCAGGTTCGATTCCCAGTGCGGGCGTGTACCAATGACTTTATGTAATATCAAAGTTACGTACATTTGCGAATTTGTAGTCGCTTTATCACACGCTATCTGTGAAGGAAAACATCGTGAGGAAACCCGAGGCTTGATTGGCTCCGCACGTCTTTCCTGTGGGCTAGGCCGACTAAGCTGTCAGGATGCTGGGCAAGCCTGAACTATCTATAAAACCATGTCCCAGGCACTACAGCGTCCGAGTTGTCCCTTCACCCATCTAGGGTGAGTGAGGATGACACTGTACGTTGTACAGATCATCTCATTACGTACATGCAAAAAGGCCAATGTATATTTTTGATAATATGACAATAGACGCAAAATGGTCGATGAACACGTCCTATATTCCTCTCGGATTGATCTATCACTATAGATGAAGGAGGACATTGATCAGTAAATTCATTAATAACTTTCGTTCCGGTTTGTTTACGATTACTGACCCAACGCATTTCGTTATAATAACCAAACAGATCATACATCATACTTTATTGATTGTTTTCACCTACTTTCGCAATTATTGTACCCCTATTAGGTATAGTATTGTTAGATGTATTTTTTATTCTTATTCTGTGGATCAATTTTAAGTTTCACATCCATCGGCGCTTTCCAGCCAGTGTTTGTACTAAGTTAATTAAGCGTGCACTTGTAAAAAGGTTTGATGTACAATCAAATATTTTTATTGTTATGGTTGCAGTTTTTTTTTAATTTTGTAATAATACTTTTATGTTTTGTCGTTTACAAACAACTTGTGTTGGTATAACAATAAGTTAAGTTTCCAGTTTTTATTTATATCAAAACAGTTATAATTCAAACGAATCCGAAATCAATCTTCATACAAATACTTATTTTTCTAGAGATTACATTTTTTTTTTGATTAAAACTTTTTGTGTTATGTAGGGATACTGTAATAATTCTGTTATTTACCTATAACCGCTTAACAATTAAAGTGGAATAGAGTTTGGTTTGAAATAAGAACTCCATATTTCAAATCATATTTCATATTCAATTATATTTAAAAATTAGAAATAGATTTATTCCGAGTTTAAGTCATTGTAGTAAAAGACATACATTTCTAATATTTACTCTACGTACCTGTCCCAGGTCGCTGTCCCACGGAAATAAGCCCAGAACTCTGGCTAAGTTGCCACTTTGGAGTCTTTGGACGGCCAGGCTTATCCTCTAGCCGGGGTACGTGAGCGTAAGCGCGGGGTACCCTAGCGTAAGCGCGGGGTACCCTAGCGTAAGCGCCTCTGGTCTCCTGTTGCGTCGATTAGGCGCACCGATAGGTCCTTGGACAGCAGGCGCGCTTCTGGCACCCATGTCGTTTCAATCCCAAACGGCGCTGCGCAAATATGTAACTGTTGGTAATTAAACAATACTTGCGCCCCTTGAGGTGTCAGTCGCTAATCTAGCGGATATCTATTCAGGGAAACATGGGAGGATGACAGCGTGTCATCGCATACCTTTTAACAGTTTGTATAAACTTACCTTGTCAGCATTTCGTCTCATAATTTCTTCAAATATTCTTCATTGTTCAAAGAATATGCGTCAGATTCTTTCAAAATATTGGATGTCGCAACGGTCTTACATCTTTTGTTCGAATTTGGCAACTTTCGATTTCATTCATGTTGATTAATTACTCTTCTGCCACAAATGGCTTGATCGTTGGAGTTTGACAGTATGCTTGGTACAGTCATCGTCAGCTGTGGCTACCCCACGTAGTTGAGTATCGTGTAGTTGTGGATCTCCCTACAACCCGGAGTCACTAGTTTCAGCCCCATGTGTAACAACGACTATTAACTTAATTCGGGAATAACTTACTAGGTACTGGATTGTTTTCAACAGACATTACAAAACGATTGTGTTTTGTAATATCTACTATGGAGGCTCTAAAACAATCTTGAGATTGATATTAAAATAGTGTCTACTCGACAAGTCCATAAATCATAAAAAAATCGGTGAAAAATTCTCAGTTGTTCCATACATACATTCCATTCAGACGACCTCTGTGGCGCAGCGGTAGCGCATCTGCCTACCACGCAAGAGGTCCCAAGAGGGTTCGAACCCCGGCTGGGGATAAAAAAACCCCCAGGTCTTGGATGTTTACATGTTTGTGATGTCGTTGTTTCTGGTTACCACGACACAGGGTATCCAGTGTAGGGCTAGAAGCTATGTATGTGCCTGTGTGTAAATGTTATGTTATGTTACATTTAAGTGGCGGAGCAAGTACTTTTAGTATGGTACAGACAGTCGATAATTTTTCGCTTCGATGTTTTCTGCATAGTAAAACTGTATGTACTAATATGGAAAACCTGATGTATATAGCGATTATGATACATCTTCTGTTGAGCTTCTATGAAGCGTTGAATTAGACCTTTCAAAATTACTCTGTAACAAAGTTTTCAGTGTTTGCTGTTTCATTATTCACCCTTCAATGGGAACAACATACCTATATTTGACAAAATGTCTACACTTCATCTTCTTCTTCGGCTATATTATGTAGTCCACTGCTGGACATAACCCTCCTCATGTCTACACACCCTCTGCTAATCCTGACGATTTGAAAAGACAGACTTTTGATACCTGCGTACAATATACCGACAAATAAAAAGTATCGACGTATCTACGTAAAAGGTGGAACGAATTTGATTTGTAAAAGTAATCGATGACGCCCCAGCCGCCATTGAGAGAGGCGAGCGTGAATGGATGATGGAAGTCATTCATTCTTTATTGAACATGGTTTAAGTTTTTGCACGTATGGTTTTTGTGAAAGAACTGGAGAAAAGCCTTTTCATTCACATCAAACAATTGTTGACAACTATTAGGAACCAATTTAATTTGTGTAAAAAAAGTTGTTTCCGATATCAGCCCGTCTAATAATATCTCTGTCCTATGTGCATCGGAGTAGACATAGGAGTCCAACTCAAGCGGGATCTAGCAATTTATTTGTTCTTGCTACCTCTCTATAAATCAAAAACTCCATACTGAGAGCCACTTGCACAAGCTCGTAAATCTTGGTTTAAAACAATTTAAACCGTATTCTCGATACAACAAAATTATACTAGACATAGTTTTAAGGGAACTGCGCAAGCTGCCCTTAGTCCTTTAGAATGTGGTTCTTAATTAACAGAAATTCTTCTTTTTAAACTCGTTTTGGTGCCAAATTATTTGAAGCACGTCTCGGTATGCTCAATATTGTATATAGATAGATAGAGAACACTTTATTGCACAACCACAAAAATATTACAACCATGATTCTTAAATCTAAGTAATGTTATACAATTGGCGGTCTTATCGCTAAGAGCGATCTCTTCCAGACAACCTTTGGATGGAGTGGATTGCATGAAGAATATAGTCGGTACGTGGTGCATGTACATAAATAATTAAATCGAAAATATATTGACTACAAACAGCAAGGGAGTGCGACCATATAATTACTTATAATTACCTACGATATAATGTACGTATATTTAAATAATAATATACATAGATACCTAAAAAATTCATACATATCCAATTAAATACATATAGGCAAGCAACATATACTTAAATAATAATATACATAAATACCTAAAAATAAATACTTAAACAATTAAATACATACAAGCAACAGTTTTCCAGTTGTATTCCAGTTTCCATATATTTTATCGAGCGTAGTTAGCAGTTGTTATGCACTTGCAGAAGTTACAACGAAATCTCGGATCTAGTTCTAGGTGTATTATAAAATAAAGAGTTAGTTTGATCTTAACTGTTAAAGATCGATGTGGTGTTTACAGTTTCTCAACAGAAGGGCATCTAGCGTGTCATTACGGTGCCGGTAACTTTACTAAACTATCTAGGAGATGGTAAACATCGTTATTAGGGTGATTTCTCGCTTTGCCTGCAACTGGAGTCTTCCTAGTTTCAGTTAAATGAGGTTATATTTTTTATTTATTTACTTAGATACATAGGCAGAGCTACACAAATATCAATTCAAGTTTAACGTAACAAGTCTGCTGGGTACCCAATGGAATGTATACATCATTCGACATTAAATATAGCAACACTACAAAAATACTAAGGAACACTAACTAAAAAAGAATTTAGGAAAAAAAGAAGAATTTACTTAAATAATAATAATAAAATAAATAAATATTCATGGACATATTATACAGATCTCGTTAGCCCTATACTAAGTACAACTTAATGACTTGTGTTATAGGTGCTAACTCAACGATAGATTTAATACAATAAATACATAGATAACATCCAAGACCCGAGACAAACTAGAAAAGTTCGTTTTCTTTTCGTTATCTTGTGGCGTGGTTGGAGCCGAGACTTCGGTTCCATAGCACTGGTTAAATGCGAGTATATAGACTTCCCTATCATAAGCAAGTATCAGTCCCCTGCTGCACATAGGCCTCTCACAAGACACGCCTTGAGCCCGATCTTAGCTCTCCTCTTCCAGTCACTGCTTTGCGAATGTCGGCGCTCCACCTGAACACAAATGGTATTATTACACCCTAGTATATCATAGAAAACTTAAAAAGTGTACAGAAGTAGCCGCAGTCACCTGAAAAGATTCTAAAATATATGCATTTAGGAATAAAAATAATGCGGCACATAAACCTTCTGTGGCTAGATTAAAGTTATTTGAGTTTGCTTTTGCGCGCACATAAAGTTAGGCAATGTATAAAAATGCATTAAAGCTCGCGCACTGCGTTACCATTGTATCATATTATTCGCAAGTGCGTGCAATCCTTTATACTCTACTCAGAATGAGCCACCTGTCAAAAGTAAAATGCTGGAACTCAATTATTCTGTTAGTTGGAACAGAATAATTGTGTTTCTTTGAGAATTCACTTTTGTTCTTCTTTCCGCGTTTGTTTGAGAAACAATAGAATTTCACCTGACTATTTTCCCCATAGAAACACGAACATACACCCAAGAGATATCTTGATAGAAGAGAATATTCAGGCAGAACATAACTCGTGAGGTAAAAGCTAAACTAAAAACCCAAATACCGGACGTTGATTGTGACTTATTGGAAAGAAGTCGCGATTAGCATCGAGCTAAACGTTTTTACCGATCCGCGGGAACCAGTGGGTCAGTAATGTTTAATCGTGCAAAAAACTCATGACCTCCATTGATATGATCATCGTAATTATAGTCGAAGTCTGATCCGGTCCATTGATAGTGTTTTGGATGATTTCGGATATTCTTGCGGAGAAATATTTTAAATACCGTCTACTGCAATACGTTTGTGTGTTAATGCGACGGTTGTGTCATGTGTGTGATCGAGAAATTAACATACCAGTTATTCGCCTTGACATAAAGTACGTGTCAGCAAAAAATCCCGACCAGTCATTCTTGAACCCGTTAATATTCGATACACGATGGAACTAATAGGTCTCTGATAACATTGTACGTAGAGGTACATAAAGAAAGTGATTTGTTACAGTTATTTCAACTTCTGTCTCAATCATGAATTGATGGAGTTTAACAATGATCACAATAAAATCTAGTCAGGATTTGTAACTGTGACAGTAGGAAATCTTTAAAGTTTTCACAAGTTTTGAGGAAATTCTAGTAGCATGTAACTTGTAACTTCTTCATTCAAAATAGCAATCTCGCAAAGATAATCCTAAGTCCACCTCTGGAACCATCAGAGACTCATCATCATAAGCTGTTTGCTTATTGGAAAATTTCTCCACGTTAGCTAGGCTGAGCATGTCTAAGTAAAGTGCCACGGTTAACAAATTGAGACGTTGTGTCATTTAGCCATTCCTAGAAGTGCTGGTTGGATTATTATGGATGGAGACACAATGGGCAATAGCAATATATTAATTATTCCAAAATACAACAACAATTTCAAAGCAGCGGAGTATCAGAGGCGTGATAAATTGCGTATGCATACATACCTAAATTCAATTCTGCATCCCAGACGAGTGTGCAGAGTCCAGATTTTTCCAAATGCAACCACCCTGATTAAATCTTTATCTTTGTGCGATTAGTAATTGAAATATGAATGCAGAGGAATTGAAAAATTTGGATTAATGTAAAATCTGTACTGTACTGACGGAATTACCAAGATAACTCCAGAGGCATCAGCTAAGACGAAAAAAAAGACTAAATATGAATTATTGTATCAATTAAAGTAAGTCGGGAAATCATAGTGAAAAGCGAAAAGTTGATTGAAAATATTTGTGACAGCAGATTGCGCGTTCATAGTAAGACAACTGGTACAGATCTCACACGTAAGTGATCTCTAGGCGTTTTGAGATCACGACCCCGCCATTTGGCAGCATTAGCCCTCGCTAAATGTAGTCATTTGCTGGTATTATGGACTATTGTTATCGCAACAGCATCGGAGATAACTCTGTTAAGTACTTCTTATACTCCCGTTAGTGCAGGTACCGAGATCAGGAGATACGTATTTTTACCCGATTGGAAAAGCAAAGGTTAGATTAGATCTCTTTATTACACATATTACACAAGTAATAAATTTACATAGTCTTTTTTAGCTATTCAAGATCAACCCTTGTATGTCCCTACTGCTGGGGCACGGGTCTCTTCCTGCATCGCATTAAGGTTTGGCCTTCCCCCACCATGGCGGCCAAGTCCGGGTTGGTAATCCTCCACCAACCCGGACAAGGCAAGGCAGTGGCGTGCCTTACTGTCAAAAGTTATCAAGCCGCCCATAAGGCTTCTGACATGGCTTATAGACTGTCATTAGATGACAGCCAGAACCAACGGCTTAATGTGCCTTGCGAAGCACGGAAGCGCTCGGAAAAAATGCCACTAGCGGTGGTCACGGGACAGTCACCCATCCTGCACCTCACCACGCCCGTTGTTTCTTAACTCAAGTGATTGCTTCCAATCACATGGTTCGACTAGGCCACGAGCGCTCCAGCTGGTCATATCGTTAAAAAAGTGATATTTAGTATAGATTCAGATAATATTAGGATGGGTAAAGGACAAATTATTGAAAAAAAAAAAAAACCTATTTAGAGGCTAAAAAATCCACCCATGTCGGGATTCGAACCCGCGACCTCTGGCTATCCGTGCCAGAGGTCGTGGGTTCGAATCCCGGCATTGGTGGAATTTTTAGCCTCTAAATAGGTTTTTAAATTGTCCTTAGCATGGGTTAGTGCATTAAAAATAAAAATACTATGACAAATTATTGATCAATGCGAATCGTGAATCAATGCAGTAAGGTTGGGTAAAAATTCTCAAATGGTATCCCCCCAAGGGGCACATGTGTGGTCAATGTCAAACGTTCAGGAAACCAATTGACAAAGGCGGAACTAAAAGACTCAGAAGAGAAATACTTATCTCAAAGGTGTCTAAAAATCTATGTGAATAGTGGCGTCGTCACCCTTAACCATTCGGCTATGGTTCTACTATAACAGTGATTTTTACCGCATGCCCGACTCTTCTGATTCATGAATATCTAACGTTTGACACGTGGCGCGCCGCAACTTGTTAATCACAGATATCCATCCATCCAAACCCTAGTGTAATAAATTTTCATTAACACATTGATATGCGTGCTAGACCTTGATAATTTTAATAAAGCTTTCATTGATAAGCCTTTTCCATTAGCCGATATCTGCCTATCTGGCGCTATCATTGTCAGGGGTGGCAAATTGGCATTGGTACGTCAGCACATCCGTTCAGACGCAATGCGTAATCGACGCGCACTCGAATGTTATTTTCTTGAAAGCCTTGTCCAGGCTGTCCAGCCCATGTATGTAAAGTTGCAAGTTATATTTGCAACGGGCGGTTATCCTCCCATTTCGGAGAGGCAAGGAGGTGTCAATGGTTTGAGGTGAAGGCAATGCTTTTTCATCGGGTCGGGTAAAAGTTTGAAGTCCACCGCGAGAGGCGTCGCATGGTTGCGTGCCGGTAAGTTAAAGCGAGCCGAGTCAGTTCGTGCAAGTCGCTTGAGCGGCGTCCACGTCCGACTCGCGCTCCCCTTTTCGAATTTGGAACGTTTTCGATCGGCGAGTGTGGTGCGAACTCGCTTTCAAACCGCGAATGCCGAAGTGTCATTTTTTGCAACACTATCCAAGTGCATTTCGCGGGATTGCCTCACTGTTACGTTTAGTGCCTCCACTCTAACTGTGTGAGAATTCGTAGGCGTGAAACTGCAGTTTTGTGAATAGTGGCTCATCAATAAGTGGAAAGTGTTAATTTGTGAACCTGTGCCCAATTGGAAACCTTTTTCAAAGACAATCCGTGTCTTTGTGATCAAGTTCAAGTGGAGTTGCAACATGGCCACGATTTGCTCCCTAACCATCGTTTGATTTATGGTAAGCAGCTAGGCTCACTTGTAGGAAATTTGCACGCTTGTGAACACATTCCGTCTCTATGTGAACAGGAATCTAAGGAATCTAAATGGACTGAGGCTTACTATGGTAGTCGTAGTTTCTTGCTTATTCCATTGTATTTTATCGGAAGCTATTTTTCTTTCAAGTGAATCTCATTAAACATCAATGTCTAGCGGACTATTATGTAATCCTTCTAGTTTTTACTGATTTTTGTGGATTTTGCCAATGTAGTGGCATTGAAATATTCGAATTAATTTATATTCGACTTATAGATAGGTAACAATACACGTGTTTTAGTACTCGTTCTCATCGACAACAGAATTATGATTTCAACTTCCGCGTCTAACGTGTTTGACCAGTTCATGCTCATTGACATTGAAGAAAGCGTTAAATTCTGTACCAATAACTGGACACGCGAATTTCAAGTGCGAATATTTGCAATTACAAAAATCCGCTCTGCTTAATGTAACTGAGAAAAATTACATCGAAGTTGCACTAGATGAAACACAACTGGTATTCTGCAAAATCCCTGTGCTTAGTAATTGCAACATACTCGTACTCGTAAGTGAACCTGAGTAATAAGTTTTGGCTAAACTGCAGAAAAAGTATACCTGAACAGAATCTTGCCTATTTTGAGATCAACGCAAAGAGTCAACTGCCAAACTTTAATGACAGCGAAGCACATACAGAGCTAATATTAAGGCAAATATTAATTAGGTAGTAAGAAATAAAATGCTTGGAAAGTAAAAGTAGTAATGAGCTTTTGGAGGCTCAAGGAGTTTGCTGGATATGTGTCAGAGACTCGGCCCAACATTTTAATTTGAACTAACATAACTAACTTATAATTAAAGCAGTTTAGCAAAATAAAAGATTATACGTAAGTTATCGACGACCCATTTTTAATAAATATCCTTTGTTGTACAAACCTCCTATAAAATCCACAAAAATATTTATTCATTTAATACATACATAAAGTCACGCCTGTATTCCGAAGGGGTAGGCAGGTCCTGCAATGCATGAAGAGACCCGTGCTCCAGCAGTGGGGACATACAAGGCTTAATATCGAGGGAGATACCAGGATTGGCCTCTTGCCACGATCCTGTAGAACATTTTACGCTCCAATTAGTCATTGCATGCACTTACATCGGTTTCGGGTACTTTATATTTTTCCCTTCACAAATAATCGACATTTATGTCCCCCTGGGGCGACTCCTACGGACACGGAGAAGAATTTTAATTTATGCAGTTGTACTTTGAGCCAATATCGAAGTTATACTATTTTTATTTTTAATGCACTAACCCGTGCTAAGGACAATTTTAAAAACCTATTTAGAGGCTAAAAATTCCACCCATGCCGGGATTCGAACCCGCGACCTCTGGCTATCCGTGCCAGCGCTCTTTCCAACTGAGCTAGTGGGCGACTCACCGGCATCAGTGAAATTTGGAACCTCTTTACACTATTCTCTGTATTACGTACAGGCAGCGACATCTGGCTTAAGTAAATTGCATCACTTACAGCCCCGACTACCTACTTTTTATACTACTCTAAATAGGTTTTTAAAATATCGAAGTTGTTCATTGAAAATAGCATCTGTGATGATCTTTTCACTCTGTGGCACGAGTAAAAGCTCACAGTGCCGGGTGTGGAAGTAATTAATTCATACTATGAATCGACAGTTTCAACTGGGTCGAGCACATTGATTGCGAATTTGTCGGCAACAAGTGGGACCGGCATTGTATGCTAGATTAATTTATTATTAAGCTAAGTAGGTCCCAGTCTACATTCACTTTCAGATTTTGGGTCTGATGATGAAAGTGAATCTTTTGATTTATTTTAAAGTCATGTGATCGTCTCATATTTGTATTTGTCATCGTCCTGTCCGGTGCTAGAATCTTTAGGAAGTTGCAACATGTTTTTGTTGACAGTTCTTTCTCTGACCTAAATTGGTCGTGTCATCACTTCTGTTTTATAGAGCACGATATTACGTGATGTTTTTTCTTAAAAAACTAGACTGTCAAATATCAAAGTTTGATTCTTCAAAATATTTGAATTTAACATTTTCATGCGTATCGAATACCAAAAATGTAATGCCATCCGCCTAAGAAACCTTCGCGGACCTATCGCATATTCAGTTCACCTAAGGATCTTTAACATAGACTTCTTAGTAAAACACTTTCTTCTCCGCCGATCGGGGTTAAAATCACTTTGCTTGGCCTGACCTGGCACCGGATTGAATTTCTAAGCCGTAAACTAACCCTTGCTAGCGATTTGTCTGCCTACCCTGACCCTTTTGTCACGAACGCCACAAATTGCCAACGTCGTGTTTTAATTCTATGACCTTCATGCTGGTAACACCGACTAGCGAGACACAGAAGTGATGGACGGGTGAAAGTGCAACAAAAGAGTAGGTACGATCGTGATTACGATAATGATCTCTGGAGAATTTTTGTAAAGACGAGTTTGTATGCAAGTTGTTAATTAATTTATCAATTTGATTTTAAGATCCTCCTTTACGCGCATTTACTCTGCGTGACAGTGCCAGACGGTATGTAAGTGGCCCAGACACATGCATTTTGGTGTCGATATCAACCCTTGTATGTCCCCACTGCTGGGGCACGGGTCTCTCCCTGCATGTCAGGAAGGTTAGGCCATACTCCACCACGGGGGCAAGTCTACGTTGGTGGAGGATTGTAAAAGAGTGGCGGGCCTTACTGTCAGAAGTGATCAAGCCGCCCATAAGGCCACTGACATGACTTAACGACTGACATTACATGACAGCCGGCACCAACGGCTTAACGTGCCTTGCGAAGCACGGAAGCGCTCGGGAAAATGCCACTAGGAGTAGTCACGGGACGGTCACCCATCCTGCGACCGCGCCTGTTGTTACTTAAGTGATTGATTCCAATCACACGGTTAGTAGGCCACGAGCGCTTCTGATGCATGTTGGTAAACAATTGGATCCATTAGCGGATATTTTTTTTTAGGAAAACTGACAATTCATGAGCGGCTTCTGCATTTCCGTGCTTGTGATCACACTGCCTTTAGTTTTATCCGACGGTTTACTAACCTCAAGTGATTCGCTTTTAATTCCGCCTACGAAAATAATCTACGGCGATTCTAAAGTTGCCTTCACTTTTTTCCCAATCTTTACCAGAATAATAAAGTCGTTAGGCGTCTTGAAGATTCAATTTAGGAACGGAAACATTAACTTCACACAAAAAGTTCATTAAATATAACTGAGGCGGCCAAACTCGTGGATGCAATGGCAAAAAACGTGTTAGATTGTTTGTGATTAGCAATGCAAGATACTGTCAAGGTTTTTGTATAAAAAGTGTAAGAAAGGTTCAATATTGTTACTCGTAGTATGAATAGAATACGTGGTTAATTTTCGGAATTGAAATAAAGGATGATGGGCGTTTTGGTCCTTATGTCCAATCAAGATGAGTCATATGTCGTTGGATAGCTCTTTTCAAGTGAAAAAATAAATTCTATGAAGACGAATCCGTATGAATTGTCCATTTTGAAATATGCTCGTCGGAAAGTACCATTTTTTGCTCTAAATAGAAATTAGAAAAATTCATATCTCTGGTTTAACTCAACCGATGCTCATGATTTTTACGAAAATCACATCTATGCATACTCTGTCATAAATCATTAGAGCCAGACAGCGACATTGCGCTCTCTCTCCCACTCACGGTCACGGGTAACGCTGGAATTCGGTTTTGACCCCTCTCGCGCTCCAGGACACGGCGCGGGGGCAGGTATGTTAGGGTGAGGAACGCTTGGCCGCTTGCGTAGGTAGTCAGTCGTTTGCTGATATTGTGTTAAGTGCTACGTTATTACGCTCCTCATTGTTCACATCGACTTTGACCTTGGCATCATTTTGGACTCTGTTACCCGTTTTATTTGTTGACCGTGGCTTTATATTGGACTTGGGTGCTTAACGATTGGATTGTTTCGTTGCAATGGAACGTTACCGTAACTGTGTAATGTGCCGAAGAGGGCTATACCGAGGCAGATATCAAGTACGCGTTCTGTCGGAAGCCTTGACAAGAACACACGTGGAGCTAGTAACATTTATACGAGAAAACGCTGCTCTGGAGGTTTGTACCTATTGCACTTTTTTTTTCCACTCGATCCTCACTGAACCTTCGATATAAAAGGAAACCAATTGAAATCATGTGCAACTGCATCCCAGATCTATTCTAGTAGTAAATGAGGTAACGAAGACGTAAAAGTGAAAACCGATTGATAAGTGATTCTGGTCGCTTAAAGAACATTCAAGTGATTCCTTTTTCACTTTTACGTCTTCCACGATGTATTTACCACCAAAACAAGGCCTACACAAAACCACAACCAATTACTGTGGTTGCGGTTTTGTGTGGTTGTGTGTATGCCTTGTTTTCGTACACACAACTACAGAAAACCGCAACCAGATCTCTGAGAAATCTGTGAATCTGTGGCATATATTTGACGATTCGCACACCTTCTGACAGAAAAACAAATCCCTCCCACAAATGACCCCCAATGCGTTATTTTGTTAGGTATTTTTCGGAAACCAAAGTTGTTTTTCTTTTCCTTACATTTTCATATATCATTTTCAGGTCGTGTTTGACAACACCCGAAGAGTATGTTACCGATGCTGGCAAAGAGCCGAAAATGCGACTAGAGGTCATGCAAACCCTCAACCCGAGCCGGAGCCGCAAGAACAAGCAGAACCGCAAGAACAACTACAACCGCAAGAACAACTACAACCGCAATTAGAAGAAATGCTTCATATTCCTGAATATATGAGAGCACCTAATACCGCGACGCATTGTATCTTTCATGGCTGCGCTAATGAAACCCGCCATCGAATTCCAAATGTTGTTAAAATCCACGTATTTTCTCAACATAAATTGTATATCCCCGACAGTGCCAGAGTATGTCACGATCACCTTAATGGGAATGATTGGGATGATTTGCCCCAACATTGCAACATTTCCCATGACTTTACGGCTGCCCACTTCAGGGATGTTTGTGACCTAATGCGAAATGCCTTAAACTCACCCAGATTACGTTTTAGCGACCGAGGCATGAATGAAGAAGAAATGCACTTTTGGACTGGACGTACTAATGATGAATTTAATGCCATCTTAGAGCAAAATCCATTATTAAGAAATAGAAGTGCAGATCCCAGAACCACTTTGGGCATTTTACTAACGAAACTACGCACAGGAGAACCCAACGCGAGACTTGCGACGTTGTTTAACATGTCTCGGAGAAAACTCGAACGCCAGTTGGCCATCGCACGAGAGTGTCTTAGCACTGACTACGTTGTGCGACACTTGGGAGTGGATCACATGAATAGAGAAGATATATTGGAGAGAAACTTGAGGATTCCAAAAGCACTGTATGGAAATGAAGACAACAATAAAGCCATTATTATTTGCGATGGTACGTATATTTATATATACAAGAGTTCAAACTTTTTGTTTCAGAGGCAATCCTACAGTTTACACAAGTTCCAAAACTTGTTGAAACCATTTTTAATCGTAACCACTGACGGATACATTATAGATGTTGGACCATACGCTGCAACAAAAACTGATGCGCAGATAATGAGCGACTTAATGACTGACGAGGAAAATCCCCTTCATATATTGCTTCAGCCGAATGACGTATTTATTTTGGACCGCGGGTTCAGGGATAGTCTGCAGCATATAGAAGCATGTGGCTACGAATTTCACGTCCCCCCGACGAAGAACCGGGAAGAGTCGCAGCTCACGACTTCTCAAGCAAATGATTCCCGGCTGGTGACAATGTGCCGATGGGTAGTGGAAGTGGTTAACGGGCGTTTCAAAAGAGATTTCAAGCTGTTGCGCCAAAAATATTTTAATAACACAATGCCTAATATGTTCGGGGATTTTATGATTGCAGCAGCAATTACAAATCACTTCCACAGGCCTATTGTCGATAGCCAACACGCAGAAGCTTTTTTACAAAAAATTGTTGAAAGAAGGCAAACCCCAAACGTGTTATATGATTATGTAGAAGCAAAAAGATTAAACAACAGAAGAGCCAATTTCCAGAGATTGGAAGCAAATGACATTCAAGACTTTCCACGATTGAGGGAACAGGACGTGATTTTGCTGTCATTGGGGACATATCAGTTAAAACTGGCAAAATCATATTGCAGCGAGCACCTCCTCAACAACGGCTTATATCTTATAGAAACTTATAGAGAAGCTGCTTTGGAGGATATCCATGAATATGGGATCCACGAAGATGCGTGGCTGTTGCGTGCACGCATACAGTCCCGACATGTACGATCAAAACAATATTTTTGCTATATATTATTAGACAGAAATAGTAGAAACATATTACAACATTATTGCACATGTTTGACAGGACGCCGCACGATAGGTTCCTGTGCGCATATTATATCTATTGTGTGGTATTTAGGATATGCTAGACATGAAGGCTTTACTGAACCAGCACTATTTTTAAATAACATTATCATGGATGAAACACATAAAACGATAAAACTTACTCTGAACTTGTTTTATTTACTTCGATAATAAACAAACAATGATAATATAATAATCAATGCTGATCATTTGTAATTAAAATCGATATACAATGTCGAAAAAATATCAAAAAGAATTAAAACAACAGAAAAAAAATTAAATAAAAAAAAACTTTTAACGTATGATTACTCAAATTGGACAGAAAATCGGGACTAGCGCTTCGATTATTCTTATTCTACAAAAAAATACCTTTCCAACGACGTATTACTCATTCCGATTGGTGCCAGGACCAGGTTCCATACATTTGTGCCCATCATCCTTTAGTATATGTCTTTTTGCTTGACGTAGAGTGATGATAGAAAATTATTCTAAAATAATTTTTACTAATATTGCTTCCCCTTGCGAGGGGTTTTGCGCATAGAAATGTAATGTTTTTTAGCAGGAGACGCGGCTTCAAATGATCACTACCATAGGCTACGTCCACGCAACTATTAAAAAAACTAGATGACTATAAAGTTTCAAAGCCTTAGCTGTAGTCTTGCCCTGTCAACTAAAAAAATATTGCTTTTGTAAGTGGCTAGGTATTCTATTTACTTACCTCTGCGACTGTTGTGAAATAAAATCGCGTTAATAATAATATAAAGCGAATTGTTAGCAGAATACTTGGTCGCGCTTCGCTTGCTGTTACGTCCGCTATTGTTGAGTAACAGCAGGACGAGCGTTTTAAATCGGTTCTTCTTAAAATATATTATGAATATGTATAAGACATCATCAACCCATTATGCCCCACAGAGGGGCACGAGTGTCTTCCCTGAGGAAGGTATAGGCGATACTCCACCACGGGGGCCAAGTCTGGATTAGTTGAGGTTTGCAAGACTAGTGGCTGGTCGTACTGTCAGAAGTTTTCAAGCCGCCCTAAGGCCTCTAACTCGGTTTAACGACTGCCATCTATCGACGGCAGCCGGAACCAACTGCTTAACGTGCCTTGCGAAGCACGGAATCGCTCGGAAAAATGCCACTAACGTTAGTCACAGACGGTTTACCAATCCATGCAATGAACGCGCCCTGTGTTGCTTAACCTTCGTGATCGTTTAAGATCACTCAGGGAGCCGGGACTACGAGCGATACGAGACATATATTATCTATCAGGAAGGAAATGTGCAAACGCCCCAAGTTATTAGCGAAACAAGAATGTCTTTGAAACGACCGGTCTGTAGTGACCTCGAAGATAGCTATTTAGTCAAATCGATTCGAAGTGTTTTATAGCGTCGCACATACATCATTGAGACATAGAATGCAAATCATTAACCAGATTTCGAATCTTCTCAGTATTATTTATAAAAAATACTTCCTTAAAACACAAGGAGTGTAGATGCATTTTAACCTAAAGACAAGGGCAATATAAATACCACTTTAAACTAAACGTTATCACTTAAAATAAGTCCAAAACTAATGAATAAATAGTCTGTGGTAGAGGGAAAGACGTAGGCACAGGTTATTGAAACTGCCTCTGAGGGTGTTTTAGAGGCATCGTGTTTAAATAACCTCCTCCTTTTTTGAAGTCGGTAGTAAATACATATTCCCAAATGTTACAGTTGTTCCTCATAGATCCCTTATTATAAATCGGGATAATTCTCATTCTCTATTGTATGTCATCAAATCTGTCTGTCATTCGCATACTTACTTTATGCAGCACTTTAACCCCTGGTTTCTGGTACACTAACACGGCGTTAATCTACTGCTCTCAGTTGGCCAGAGCGCATAGGAAAAAAAACATTCGACGGCTGTTAAATGAACAGATTGTTATTGTACAAGATACTGTAGCTTAAGAACAGTAGGCATACCCGTAGCGGTCGTAACTGAGTCATTTTGAAGCAGTTCGCGTAACAGCCAGCAGGATTATTTATTGCCATTACTTGACATCCTTTGCATTAGCTGGAACTGGTTAGTAGTTATATCCTATCCTGTGACTCACCGCACGCACGTCCGCCCGCAATCAAATCTGTGATGCGAATGACCACGCGTGTTTTAAAGACGCTCACACACGTTGCAAAATGATGTGTGAATTGATATGACCACGTGTGTTGATTAAGCCCATATTCTTTTTCTGAGAGAAAGTATTGTGTCCTACAGTGGGACGTATATTGGCTGAATTATTATGGGAAATTGTAAGGACTGGATATTCACTCAAGCTTCCCTCATGTCTCTATAATCCTGAGAGCTAAGCGGATGTTCGGTTTGAATTTTGTTTTGATGTCTTACGATCTTTATTATTCTATTTTTTAGTCAATCTACACAAAAAAATAGCATTCTTTTAAGGTGTTTCAGATTCAGTTATAAGAAGAAATAGTGTCAGTCATTTAGATTTAATGCTATCTATGAGGGAAGCGGATGTTAGATTTGAATTTTGTTTTGATGTCTTACGATCTTATTATTCCGTTCATTAGGCAGATATAAAAATAGCATTCTATTATCAGGTCTTGGTGAGTAAGCTCGTAATTTGATCAAACTTTTTATCTTATTTGTTTTTTTCTGCTGGGGTATGTAAGTGGTAAAGGGTTTGGGTAGTAAGTAATGTCAAATACTATGCCATCAAGAGGATTTCCAAACCTTATATTATATTTAATGCCTTCCAAGTATCTTGAACTGTGCAAGAGATTCATAAAAAAAATAATTGCAAACGAAAAGCTGTGCGAGAAACTGCATTTTTCTTTAATATTTGTGCTTGAGTTGCACAAAGTGTGTCAGCGTCTTTAACTCATAATTAGCCTGCGACTTCCGTTCCGATGCGTGTGCGCAATCTTTTAGCCTCTCTTACTATAGTTTCTCATTCATTCGAATCGTCATGTATCTACTTGAGACGCCGAAGTTGAATTATCAGGTAATAATTATGTTTGTTAAAAAGAAAAAGGACGTTCTCGAGAATTGTGGCAAAGTGGAGTACTGTTGTAATAAACGTAATTTTATTATTGACCCGATTTGATTTTAATTGACTTTGGTCAAAAAGCCTTTAATCGGTGGGTAATCACGATTGGTCATTAACGGCCTTACTTATAAACTTGGTGTAAGTATTGTATAACTATGCAGTGTTTTGTCTCTTTTCTTCCAACTGAAAATTACATTCAAATGACGTGAACAAACCACTGTGTAGCTATACCAGGCTTATACGGTGTTTATTAGTAAGATCCTAAGCCTATAACTGTATAAGAGAAGAGAAGGCTTGGGCCGTGCAGTAAGGTGTTAGTCAACATATTTTGTCGCGCATTTTGAGTTTTTCCTTTAAGAGTACCCTTGGCCTCTTGCGCAGTTTGCCGTTCATACGTACTAAGCGAATGTGCTAATAACAATTTATACCAATAACTATTTCTGTTTTATAGTAAAACTGAACATTTAAAGGTTTCCGATGACCGGTGTTTCTTATGGCCGATGGGGCCGAAAAGTTCTCGAATGGAGACCATACATCGGCAAGTGCAGCGTACGACGTTCAGCCACAAGATGCATAGAAGGTCTCTTCCAAGTGGCAGAAAGACACTGGATGCAAGCCGCTATGTCCAGCAGTGGAATTCTTGTGGCTTAATGATGACGATGATGAAAGGTTTCCACAACATACACTAATGAGTTGTACCAGTTGATTCCTAATAAATAAAATAGGGTGGATTATGCTAATGCGCCAGCAAACGATAGTTTACGAGACTACTACAAATATGTTGAATAATGTTACGCAAATTACACCAACCATTTAGAATCTATCTATCCTTCTATATTTAATTAACTATTGACGCCTCTGGTCATCACGTCACGCGTCATCGTCATTGCATTCACTCAAGTGATTTGCTGCGAAAGTTACATATGCCGACTATTAACCATTTTAAACGCATAATTAAACAAAACAGGAAGAGTTAAATATTCGTCTGTCAAAAGTTAGCTTCTAGCTTGTTAGTCAATCAGCCAGTAGCTTGCGATTCGAGATGCCGTTTTGGTTCTCAGCTGGTTAGATTATGCAATCTTTAATTGGTGTAGGGTAATATGGTTACGGTGGTATCTATTCTCTGTTCGCAGTTTTGATATGGTTAAAAAAATAGAAAAATAATATGCAAGAATTAGAAGAATAATTTTTATTCTATATCCATCGAGGACATCATCGAAACTTAGTTAAAGTCTTAAATATCTTTGTCAACTTCTATAGATATATAAAAGCCAAATTATTTGAGATTCCAAATTTCTTGGATCTGTAATACAATTATATTTCCAACATGCGCAATTCCTTTAACATTTTGATTGTAGTTTGTCGTTTACAACACTTTTTGTTCTAAATCTTTTGAATTTTTGTTTTAATAATCATATGTATTTTTTTTTCTATTTTGGTCGTAGCTTAAGTTTTTAGTTTTGAAAGATAATGGGTAAAACATAAAAGTTACACAACTTGGCAATAGTGCGCGTAAAGGACGATTTTGATTAAATTATGCACCCTAATAAAAAAATATAACCAAAAATTCATTGAACAAACCTCTAATTAAGACGTTTTAATTTACTTGTAACCCTGTATATCTCCGACAAGAATTTTGTACCGAGAGGGTTATATAACTACCTCATACATCTGACCAATCAAATTAATCTCGACGTCTCGCATTCTGAGCATGATATTTCAGTGTCATCGACGTTTTGTAGTCGGATTTTGAAAGTGCATACCATGTTCAAAACTACTTGTAATTACACTAAGATTCCTACGATGCTGAAGCAAACATTAAATTCAATTATAGTCCTGTCTGACTTCTCCAGCCATTACCCTCAGTTAGAACACAAAACGCGTCGATCAGTGTCATTTACAGTTCCTGTTATATCGATAAAACTATTTATTAGCCATCAGGATAGATTAGTCTTCTCTATTTAATGTGATTTGGCCTACGCTTCCATAGATTCTAGTCTTGCTTCAACATCTACCATAATCAAATTAACCTCAGCGTGGTCTTTAATAACCTTGGCATTGGGTCTAAAATACCTTAACCTGGACTGCTGTTCCTTTAAGTCGACTATAGTGTCTGGTTTTATCGATATCGCCGCAATATAATTTAGAAGATAAAGTTAACTGGACACTAGTAGATTGGCTATTAAAATTTAATTACCCCTTAACAGTGCTAGCGATATTAAATTTAAACTCTCTGTTTAACTGTGGTTTAAATCAGCTTAGGTGTAGTCTATTTAACGCTATCAAGGTAAGAGTCGGATAACTAACCTGTTTTTGTCTAGATGCAGTCTCTCCTAATCAATCTCAGTCAATCTCTCTTAGTTTTTGTTGTGCGAAGCTGTGATTCAGAATTAGAGTTGTCTTTTGTTATTAAAAGAGAAAAGGCTTATTTGCTTTGCTTGCACCAACTGCGTAAAGGCCTGTTCATAAAAAAATGGTATAAAAGTGTGGAATCAATTTTGTTTTTCTTTTCTTGGAGAATATGAGTTTCCTCCGGGAAATTATATTCTTACTGATTAGTATATCAAGAGCTGTATTTGTATTATTTTTCTTTTTTTCATTTGACAAATCTCAATTGAGCCGCCCCACATCGTACAGAATAGGCCTTAATTCTTTATCTATTGAAACGGGCGCAAGTCTATTAGTAAATACGTCATACCCATTAAATTATTCTCTAACCAGAAGGCCAATATATATTTATCTGTACAACAATAATATAATTGGCATAATAAAGCAGGACTTTACATTATATACGACATAGTGAATCGACACCGAGTCTCAGGTTTTATACTAGCAGTTTTGTCTACATCCATCCATCCATCCATCTACCCCATCTAAAATTCAATGTCTTAGGCATTGCGACGTGAGTGGTCCCTTCACCCATCTAGTGTAAGTGAAGGTGCCACTGAACGCTGTATAAATATATCATTAGCACAGATAAGTCCATACCCAATATTGTAAAACATAAAAATATTCGTTATATGTGCCTGTATTTTCCTCCAAATAAATAAATTAAATACGTAGATGCAAAGGCGAAATTTTTTTTGTCTACAACACAACTGTAACGCAATTTCATAACTTACGACTCACGCCTGTATCCCGGTGGGGTAGTCAGAGACTTGCCACTTGCCACGATCTTGACAAAACTCGTTACTATTGTTATTATTAATTAATATATCGCTTTAAGCGTGTAAATCACTTTGCTCTCGTAAAATGTCTATGAAGTGTGTTTTTAAATGAGTTCACTGCAGGAGCACTAATTACTATCTCTGGTAGGTTATTTCACGTCCTTGCTGGAAATCAGTCCTGTGGGCAAAAAACCTGCAGCAGGTACTGAGCCTGAGGCCGTTTTACCGCCGCATGGACATGGCTCGTATCCGCTTACAATATTCTGTCGTGTTTGTCGTGCTTACTGCTGCGAGTGCATGTATCATCACATCGCAGATTTTCAGCCCGTCCTTGTTCTCACTGAATTAAATGCAATAAAAGTTTGCGGATTTTTAAAAGAGAACACCGCAGTTTTAATCAAACAACGTATTATGTAAAAAAAATGAAAATTAAAATAATCGGTTAAGCAATATTTAGTATAACATCCAGCGAAAGGCACAAGGTGAATGGATATGCAGTGTGCAGTGTACAATACAACATGAAAATTAATTTCAAGTCAATAATACTATCAATAATATCTTTTATCATCCCCATCCATCCACTTACTGTCCGAATACATCCACTATTTGGCCCTATTAGGTAACTTTTATCATGCTGTATTCTTCTTTCTCTTCACGTGCCGTCTCCTAAGAGTTTCAGAGGCTGGGCAATTCGGCTATTTTTTTTGCTTTTCGAGTTTGACATACCATACAAGGAACTGGTACTCTCTTGAACACACTGTCGTAAGTTGTGTACCAATCATATCTTTAGTCTCCCAGTTCTTCTTCTTGCTCTATTACATTCTCTATTTGGTCAAGCAATAATTTCATTTCCAAGTTACACAATATCAATGCTACATTCTAATCTCGATCTTTAATACGAATGATTCCCATAGCGCCGCCTCTCACAGGCCATCTTTCAAATGGTATTAAGGTCATAAGCACCTGCCGTCACTTTCTTCCACTCCACAGGCAAGTGCGGTGTAATTCTACGGACCCGGCCATTAGAGGACTGCTTCCCAGCAATTAGTTCGCGCCTCGATGCGCCGGCGCCGCTTCGGGTTCTTCCGATACGATTTTAAATACCGCCTGTATGGCCTCCTACCTATTTTCGTTTTAATTACGAAGTAACAAAGTCTGCATTCTTTAGGACTGCAAAAATAGAGTAGGATCTAGTTCACGCATAATATGATGCTTTTCTGCCACAGGTACACAGTAAATTGTAGCAAAGCCGTAAAGAAGCTTCGTGGACCTAAAGAACGATAAAATTATAATTATAGATTTAACGGGTTTAAAAACTATGTATAAACATTGCGAGTCATTATAAATAGGACACGAATGCGAACGAATCAACTAGACACATAAATATTAAATGTAAGTATTTTTGCCTTGCTGTTTTGTGTCGCTAATAAATAAAATAAAATGAATACGATGATAAAATGATTCTCTTGGGAGAGCACCATCAAAATTATGTTAACACCGTGGGTTAGGATGGAGTGTTATTTTACTATTATCGTCTTTGACATCTTCACGGTTGTGGGTGTTTGTTAATTCGAATGCATTTTCAATTACGTACTCTGTATAATTTCAAAACATCGACTCTAGGATAATCACTACCTTACTAGTGTTGATTTCTGTTCTTACATTTATCTTCTCGCTTAGCGTCACTACGTTTATAGTTTCAACATCCTCTGGTTGTTAATACATTACTTTTTATCTTTCGAATTAGAAACTATTTTCACCATTTATCAGAGCCCTTTCAAATTTCTCTCTGCCAAGTGTGAGGCCCTTATAAATATGCTTCAATTCCTGTGTTATTTTACGTTTGACTTTGGACGCAATGCTACAGATCAAGAACGGCTTGGACCGACTTTTATTATCTTTGATTTATTGGCGTTGTCTTCGCCCGAATAACATTGAAAACCTTGGAAAAAATTCAAAATATATTTATTTACTCGTATCAATTCGATGCTTTATCGTTTCGGTACGCTTATAATTTTAACATCCTCTTGATGTTAGAATTGCGCTTATGCACAATTTCCATATAAAGTTAGTTTTGCTTTTAATCTACTACAATCGACATACCGGAACGCAATGAAACTTTATCAATATGTTTAGGGGACCCAAATTGGACGTAGGTAAATCCCTTGTATATCCCCACTGTAACGCGGGTCTCAGTAACACAATTCTTAAAGCTAATTGGAAACCACCTTATCAAAAAAAAATTAGAGGGTTCTGAAAAGTTTATATAGTCCACTGCTGGACATAGCCCTCCCCTAATGAGCGCCATAGCGCAAGGTTGTGCCATCATTGGGGGATAATGCCCATAATCCCCATGCTGGGCATGCGGGTTGGGATCGCAGTTTGGTGGAATTGTACTGCATGAGGCGCTGCTGCCCACCCCCGGTTTGTGTCCCTTGATAATTTTTATGAGGCTCTAATTTCTTTTTTATTCAGTTGTAAACACAAGCAAACCTCTATTTCTGTCCTCTTAACATATCGCTCACTACAACCCAGATCGTCTTTTGTGAATTAACACCAAACTACATTCGTATGGGCTTTGATGCTTGAAGAACCTCCTTAATACACGGCTATCATATCTTTCGAATAACAAACTATTTCCACTATTCATCAGAGCCCTTTCAAGTTCCTCTCTTCTAACTGTGAGACCCTTATCTTACTGCCCAATAAATTTTACCAATAATTGCTACGTGCTCTCAAGAAAAACCGTCGTAGTTACGTAAAAATATTCGACAAATTTCTGTTATTACTCAGCATACGTAATACTCGTAGTTTCGAGCCTTGGGGGGAAACTGCTGCTGACTAAACGTCTTCTTACACAAGCTGTTATTATGTGGGACAGCATTAACACTTCCCTTTTCTTTGTTAATCTCTTCCGACACTTTATCCTTGATTTCCGCAGCGTTATTAAATTGCTGGTAATTAAATGAGTAAGCCACTTTCTGTACATTCACATCTTAAATCACTGTACGCAATTAAGAAAGACAGTCTGGATTATAAAAAAACAAACTGTGCCCCGCAGTGTTACCCGCGGTTTATCAGGGAAAATCTATTGTGTATTAACAGTTAATAAAATCCCTAGTAAATTCCCTAATTCCCATGGGAATGCGATATTTTCCCGCAGTAAAACGGAGCCTATGTGTTAATCCAGGTAGTCAGCTAACTCCATACTAAATTTTATTTAAAATCGCCCCGGACGTTTAGACGTAAAGAAGTAACAAACATACACACACACTCACTTACAAACTTTCGCCTTTATAATATTAAGTGTGATAGTAACGTAGACACCTGTGACTCGGTTTGTTTTCAAAGTTACCTACATTCACTAGCACTCATGTACGCACTTCAGTACCTTTTCAAAGTCTTAGTAAATTTTCATACATCAGGCTAGAAGAAGTTAATGTGACAATGTTCTAAGATGTTTACATATTAGTGCACGCGACTGTACAACTGCGAATTTGTAGTAGCAATGCCACAGGCTGTGAAGGAAAACATAGTGAGAAAACCCGCGACATGCTTCTCTCCGCTCGTATTGACTTAATTAAAACTGTTTTTATACGGATTTATGCTCGTTTATTACATTTTTTACAATTTTCCAACGTTTCGGCACTTTTTCAGGTGCCGTGGTCCCGGATGACGGATGTGGAGTTTTAATTATGTCTACTGCTCGTGTTAACCTTAGAAAATACTATACGTATTGACTTGTCATTTCCGTGGGCTAGGCCGACTAAGCTTTCAGGATGGTATAGATGCTGGGCAAGCCAACAACAAATAGCTCAGGCAGAAAATACTATACGTATTGACTTGTCATTTCCGTGGGCTAGGCCGACTAAGCTTTCAGGATGGTATAGATGCTGGGCAAGCCAACAACAAATAGCTCAGGCAGAAAATACTATACGTATTGACTTGTCATTTCCGTGGGCTAGGCCGACTAAGCTTTCAGGATGGTATAGATGCTGGGCAAGCCAACAACAAATAGCTCAGGCAGAAAATACTATACGTATTGACTTGTCATTTCCGTGGGCTAGGCCGACTAAGCTTTCAGGATGGTATAGATGCTGGGCAAGCCAACAACAAATAGCTCAGGCATTGCAGTGTCCGAGTGATCTCTTCTCCTGTCTAGTGTGAGTGAAATGACCACTGGACGCTGTGTTAATCATCTCATTACGTAGAAGCAAAGGTTAAAGCTATACTTGTTATTATAATTGTTTATTGCACTAATAACATTGTAACGGTGCAAACCTTTATTTTATATTTTTTTAATTGTATCTAAATTTTCAAAAATTTTAAGTTATGTCGCACATTTTCGAGATTTTCCTCATTTTTACTATTACTAGGTTCTTTATATCTTGACTAGATATGACTATTATACCTGCTAATTCCGTTCTTATCCAGTTTTCTGTTTTTAGTATGAATAAAACAGTATAAATAAAGTACAAAGTTCGAAGTCGTACCAGTTTTATTATTCATAAAAGTTGTACAACACTACAATTATTGTAAATAATACAATGATACTATAATTATACAATAATACTTTTATAAATAGTACAATTATTGTACAATGTATACTTCCCGCTGTAGGCCACAGGCCTTCTCTCAGAGGTAGTATGGGCTTAGTCACCACGAGTGCCCACAGCCGATTGGTAATTTCAGGCGCTGTGATGTGGGAAAGCTTCAGACTCTCAGGTTTCCCCATGATGTGTTCCTTCACGGTTAATTAGTTAATTTTCTTTTCTTTACAAATAGTCTTTGGGACCACTACTTTTTTCACTGTTTGACTGGGTCTGTAATAGTTCAATGACCGTCGTTCAAGGTGGATCACCGGTGGATGGGAATGACGGAGATGGTGAATGTAATAACTTCCACCTAACACATTTACATGATCTGGTCCCAAACTAGGATACGCTGTGCTGTGGTAACCAGGCAATGACTTCACAATCGTGAAGAAGCTGCTAGTACTTCCCATAAACTCAGAGAGCTGAAATTTGGTACAGAGTTAGGGTTTAACGGCCACATAAAGGGAAAACAAAAACTAGGAAAATCGAAGATCTTGAGTACCTGGTGACCCTGACAGGAACCATTTTGAATACAAGAGCTCAACCAAACTATTAGAAGATTATTATTTATTTATTTTACTAAAATATAATGCCACACAAGTGTGGCACCCTCCACTCGGAATGGGTCCGACGATCTCTGTCTTTTTACCGACTTCAAAAAAGGAGGAGGAGCAATTCGACGCGTTTATAACTTTTTTTCAGTCAATATGTTGACCATTGAATGCAGACCAACGAGGGAGAAAAGTGATTAGCCAAATAAAAAAAATGTTCTCTTGCAATTGTAATAGTGTAATATTAAATTGATACGGTGTTCTTTGTAAAACGATTCCTCTAAAACACTCCTCAGTGGCAGTAATTTGGTTTACCACAGACTATTTAACCTGCCTCTGGGGAATGTTTTATAAGACTATATTATTTTATATTACGAGTGAATCCCTTCAAAACAAAGTTTTTTCTTTTGTTGGGATGTTTAATTAATCGGAGTTTTTAATCGAGATTCTTTACGTCGGGAATTAAGGTAATTACGCAATCAGACCCAGGTTCGCTTCCCAGTGCGGGTATGTACCAATGACTTTGTTTACATTTGTGAAGTTGTTGTAGCAATACCACGCTAACGTGAAACCTGAATGTCTGAGTGCTTAGTGCGAGTTTCTTAACTACTCGATCGCGTTAGCGTAAACTCATATTTCTATGGCATCGTGGAAGCGCCACCTAGCGACAAGTATGGAAATTAAAATTGCTGAGTGCGAGTTGTAATGGTATACGTTGAGAAGTGAACACGTTTACCAGCCAAAACACGAATAAACGCGAGTGCGAGTTGTACTGTGACAGCGTTTTGCCAGTTCAAACGGTTAACTTACACTCACTACTCAATGCTCGATTAACGCGGTAGTAAAGTTATTCGATTGTATCTGTCAAACTCGCACTAAGCACTCTGAGGTGTTCAAATACCTCAGCGCTTGAAATAGCCAATCCGCGATGGGCACGCGTGGTAATTTATCGCGTACTCTCTCGCGAAGAGAAGGCCTGTGCCCTGCAGTGGGACGTTTATAGGCTACATGAAAAAAACTGACTGTACTCGCCACTTCAGTCTACCCGTGACCACGGCAACTGCTACGCTGTCGGGAATTAAGGTAATTTTTAACGTTTTACCTAATAAATACTGTTGATTAGACCCGTTTAATATATAACTACGTATGAGTATCGCGAGTCATTAAGAAATACCATTGAATTTGATTCAATGGAAATACTAAAGTTTTCACTCTTACCTACGCAGTAATTGTTAGAATGGCACGTACATAAATACCACGTGTCCTGTTGTCAGTAGGTAACGTGCGAAGACGGCTTTCAGCCGGCAAGATTGATGGCCTATGGTCTAATATACATAACACATGTAGGAGGTGATTTTACGACCAATTTCCGATGTTCAATTTGTAATGAGCTTCGTCAATGTGAAAGTTTTGTGTTGTCCGCTAATTTCTCCCGTTAGGACATGCTACGGAGATTTACTAGCTTTTGCCCGCGGCTCCGTCCGCGTGGACTTTTTTGGCAACCCTGTTCAATCCCGTAAGGGTTAAATTTAAACAACGGCGAAACACGTGCTCAATCAATTGTGTTGTATTATTATTAATTGTGTTGTAGTATTTATTTTAAGTTTCAAGGAAATTAGACAACATTCTTTATACCTCCAATACACATTTAGGCAACCCTTTTCGTCCCCTTAGGGGTTGAATAAAAAAAACCCGGTCTTATTCCTTGCCTATATTATATATAGATCCTCTGTGCAAAGTATCAGTTTCCTAGGTCCAACGGCTTAGGCTGGGCGTTGATGAGTGAGTCAGTCAGTCAGGACTTTGAATTTTATTATATAGATAATAGCTCAATGTTACGATAGAGTTAGATAAAAAAGAATCCTACTACCAATGCTGGCTTCTCAATCGGAAGGTAGTGTGTTCGAACCACGGTACGTACCATGGACTTTGATTTCTAAGTTCTGTACATTTGTGAAATTATAATAGCAATACCACTCGCTGACTGTGAAGGAAAACATTGTAAGGAAACCCTAGTGTCTGAAGTGTTATGTTACCTCAGCACTTGCTACAATGGCCCAACTATGAGGCTAAGTGCGGAAATCTTAGGTCTAACTCACTAACCGTAGGACTGGTGACTAATTTATTAATGAATCATTTGATCTGAAGTTCTATGTGGTGAGTTGTACACTAATGAAAAATCGTCTCGAAATTTGTATGAAAACTTTGCGTAATAAGAAACACGATAGATAAAAAAATTTGTTTGTGAAACAAACGTGTACTCCATCAAAATTAATTTTATCTCAAAAATGCTCTCTTATCTCGGCCTATTAGCTCACGTATTTCTCACCACCAGTTTCACGTACATTTACCAACAAGCTGTTATTTAAGTTATTTTCGAATGCACTTTGGTGCACTGACAATAGTAGATTAGTATTTTTAGTGTACGATAAACAGGGGGACTGAGAGCGCTTGCGGGCGTTTGCCCTTAACTTAAAAAAAATATTTTACCTTTCACAAATATATATAATAATAATAAGTGATATGAGCTTCAGTATGTTTTCATACATTGAAAACTGGAGACTTGAGAAAAGATGGTTAGTGTGGAGTTGTTTTTCCGCTGCCTTTTTCTCCACTGCACTACTGCACGGCCCGAAGGCAGCGGCTTACATTTCACATTGACATTCAGGAAACAGAATGTAAATTTTTAAATTGAAATAAAATTGATTTCATTTCATTTCACACTTAAGTAAACGCTAGTGCGTTACAGCCCTAATGCCACCGTAGAAAGAGTTTTATTGCCCACCGATATCAGTTAATTGCGAAACCTATCCGATAAGAGAGACTAGGTTAGCCATATGAGGGCTTAAGTGTGTCAAATTGTGATGTCACAAACCGGCTACATGTCGGTAGTCATATTGGATATCCAGTTCTTGCTAGAAAGAGTGCTTGGAGGGAAAGAAACGCTGTCAATGTGACACACTTATTGTCCAAGGCCATATTTGGACCGATTAGGCTATAGGAGAGCGTGTGAAATTTCTAATTAGACTTGGTTTTGCATTAACTTGAGGAGTTGGTTAATTAAGCATTGGAGTATGACGGGTTCTAAGCGCGTTTACTTATTGAGTAAAACGTAATTATTAAAACGTACATTACCTCACTCCTGTATCCCAGAGGGGCAGGCGGAGACCAGGGACTGTCACTTGCTACTACATCGTATTAAACTTCAAATCGATATCAACCCTTGTACTCGTATGTCCCCATTGCTGGGACACGGGTCTCTTACTGCATCGCAGGAAGGTTTCACATACTACACCACGGGGGCCAAGTCCGGGTTGGTGGAGGGTTGTAAGACCGTGGCGGGTCTTATTATCAGAAGTTATCAAGCCGCCCATAACGCCTCTGACATGGCTTAACGACAGCCATTGCATGACAGCCTTAAATAAAAGGCTGCAATTCAACGTTTCCTTTTTTATATTGCCGATGAACAGCTGCGTAAAATATTCCGTCTGAAGGCCAGTCGCTATTTGTGTCCATTTTATAATTTTTTTTAAATTATCTTGTTGGGAACACAGAGCGAGCGTAACAGGTTTTTCGAAGACCTTGTATTGAATATCAAATAGATGTATACGTATCATCGATTGATAGATTTGTAACCGCAGTTACTGTGGGTAGTTATATGTAGAGCCGCCTCCGTAGACTGGTTTAAGAAAGCCTGGGAAAACATCAACTGTTATTAAATATGTCTAAACTGTAGAGTGAAAACATTTACTTGACGTGAATTGCGAGTCTTTTTCAATTAGCTGTTTATCGATTTATTTAATTATCTGACGGCCTCTGTGGCGCAGCGGCAGCGCATCTCTTACCATGTAAGAAGTCCCGGGTTCGATACCCGGCTGGGGACAAAAAAACCCCAGGTCTTGGATGTTTACATGTTTGTGATGTCGTTGTTTCTGGTTCCCACGACACAGGGTATCCTAGTGTGGGGCCACAAGCAATGTATATGCCTGTATGTAAATGTTATATTAACTATACCCAGGTTGCGAACGTAAGGCAAACACCTAGGACTAGACAACATTAGCGCCATAAAGGATTTTTTGGCATAAATGCTAGCTAGTCCTAGGTTCGAAAACCTGGATTCTCGGTGGCTGGTGGGTTCTGAAAATCAGTGTTATCATAATCGACCACATTCCATATTTTACAACGCGCAAAACTAAAAATACTGTTTCTTAATTTTGCTATCTTGATTATGAAAATAATATTAAGAATTTTTATTATTGCTTGATTTTAGAGAAAATAAATAAAAACCAAAAATTGTGTGATGACGTCACACATACGGTGGAATAAGGAGGTACCGTTGCCTCATATTAAAAATTATATGAAGTATGTCATTTTCAATTTCCTTCGTGCGAAATTACTTTTCCTTTCCTTAATTCCAATGGTTTTTAAAAAGGCGGCAAGGGGGTTAGTATTATTAAGCCGTATGTGTGACGTCATTTAGCGGTTACGTCCTTTTAGAATAAGACGAAATTCAAACAGAAAATTATGAATGAGAATCAACGAATTTCCGAAAATAAAAAAATATGGGTCGTTTTATTTCGTATCTAGTTTCCTTTAAGACAGTAAAATACGTATGCTAAAAATTGAAACGTTGTCAATTAGTATTCGTATGATCATAATTTTTGTCCGATGGTGGCACTAGTGATACTGTATAGAGTCCCCAATGAACCCTTTAAGGCTTCTGTGGTCTTTGGCATCGGTGCCGGCCCTAGAGCCTAATTATTATAGTTTTTTAATAGATGATATAAGCACGGCAATGGTTGTTATTTGCCTTAATTTGGTAGTCTATGAAGCAATAGCCATACAATGTAATTCCAGGGGTACAACCCGCGCAAATTAAATAGGCATCTCTCGCGAAGAAGATGCAATCGCGCGAGGCGCCGACTTAAGAATTTCTTTTAAGTTTTTTCAAGTTTATAATTTTTTTTTGTAATGAAATATTGCTTATTTTAGTATTTAGCAATTTCCCAGAGCACATTTATTTAGACAATTTTTTTTACAATAATTTAAAATGTTAGAATGTGCAAGCGAGACCGATTTTAAATATATACAAAATACGGGCTGACTATACAGTCGGCAGAACGTCAACCTTAACACGAGTGCACCCTACCCTACTCAGTTACTTTAAGGGCGACATTGCAACAAAAGCTAAAGGTTGACCTGGTGTCGGCTATACGCAAAATAAAATTAGAATCCATAAGCCACAAACCACAGGCAAGAGAATACTAAAACTACAGTTACAAACTATCAACTATTGTACATTACACTATTGGCACACCGCTGGCTGGAGCAAAATATATCGTATCAAAGATCACCAGAAAGAATGTTCTATCTGTAGTCCGACCGAACCCCCGGGCTAAATAACTGGCAGTTTACAGTGTAACCAACATCTGTTACCTATAATGGCCTTTATTTTAGGGTCTATAAGAGCGTGCTATTCTTCACTATGCTGGCCACTGTACCATTCACGTGAGTATTTTTGTTCGAATTTCATCTTAATATAATTTCCAATAAGCGTTGTCCTAAAAACCGTTCATCTACCAAGCCGCTCCATTCAATTTTGGAACAGCTGTTTGCTGGGCCGTTACCGGCCGCCATCTTGCCTGGACAGGTGATTGACAAGTGTTGTCTGCGCTTGCGCATCGTGCGGAAAAAGGCGTGTTCTAACGAAAAACCGGTTAGGTTTAAGTTCGATTTTGTTTGTGGTTATTTTTAGCCAAACTGCACTGATTCTGCATGAGTAGGGGAGAAATGTAACCAGTTTTTGATGGGTTCATTCACTGTACCCATTGCCAACCAAAATGTATCGTAACGTTCGGGGTATTAGTCAGTTCAGAAACTAAGTTAGCTTGATCTTAATTGTGCAGCCATGGCAGCCAATCAATTACCAAAGTTGTTATTAGTATTGCTTATTGGCATGCGATGCTCATATATAGTTACTAGCCGGTGCCCGCGACTTCGTCTGCGCAGAATTAGTATTTCTAGTTGCTGATATTAGCGTGGCGTAGAAAAGAACTAACATAACATTATGAAAACCTATTTAGAGGCTAAAAATTCCACCCATGCCGGGATTCGAACCCGCGACCTCTGGCTATCCGTGCCAGCGCTCTATCCAACTGAGCTAATGGGCGACTTATCACGGGTTAGTGCATTAAAAATAAAAATAGTATAATAATAACATTATGAAATTAAAATTATCACATAAATAATTTTTGGGTCGCATTTGAAAAATATGACACAATATCTTTATAAATTGTAGCCTATGTGTTATGCAGATGTATAAGCTATATTAATGTAAAGTTTCATTGAAATCTGGTAGTTACAGAACCCTCACTAATAGGTTTTGGGATGTCTATAACACAAGATAGTGGACTGTATATAAGGAAATATAAATGTATTGAAAACAGATAGGTTACAATCGTTCGCGTCGCGCCCGTACAAAAATCGGTCGTGTTGAGGTACGACGACGGTAGAAGAGCCGTATGCGGCGGCGCAGCGATGGGGGGCCCGTCTCGCCCCGGCCTCCGCCCGCGCCCGCTCAGACCCCGCACGCTTCCAAGTGCAACAGCGAGCTCTCTTAACCAAATACATTCAGTAGCTTTTACGTTAACCTCCTCACTGCTGAGACTCATTTTTTTTTCAGATCTGAATGAAATTCTAGATTGAAGTTCTTTAGGGGTTACTTTTTAACTAAAAAAATATTTAAAAACATCTAGCCCTAGAAAATCTAGGATTTTCTTATGTCCTACCACGAGGACAAATGAAGAGTATAACTATATTATGTAAAGTTTAAAGTACCTATTGACGTTAAGTGGTATTCAGGCTGGTTCAAGAAAATCTGTCTTTTGTCTCAAATTATTCAAACCTTTTATCGACAACATAAGGTTGATGAGATCTTGATGATAATAAAGCCTGCCCTCGGCCTGATGTAGTGATCTACGAGAGCCACGAGAACTTTTGCCTCGTCGCAGTCCTCTAGAAGTATGTCGGTGTATACAAGAAGAGTAAGAAAATGCGGGACTACCTGGTAGAGGTAAATCATCCGATTCTGAACTGCTTGAAGAATTAAATTTAACATTCGACGGTCTCCCGCAGGTGGTTCTTCGAAGGTTGGCCTTGGTCGTCTTCCTCGCCACTGAAATTTACGTCAGAATCCTCGAAAATTCCTAGAACTTCAGTCTCAGATGTGACTATAAAAAAATTCAAAATAATTAATCACTTAACTACCCGCAAAGTTCACACATTTAGAACATAAACATATAAGATTTGTAACAATATATGAGTTCTGTATGTAGGACATAAAACTTTAGTGCGTAATAATTAAGAGAAAATGGCAGTTAGCCAGTGTAGGCTAGGTCTACCTCACGATGGGCTGGTTGAGAGAGCGGAATGGGAGGTGAAGTGAATGGACTTACTTGGTGATGGTGGATGATGGCTCGCTTTAGCTGTTGGGCAGATGATGAGCGGTGATGGATGAGTTGATGCGTCCAGCGCACGGAGAACACTCCTGCACTGTTCACTTATAGTCTAATGTTGTCAATATATTGTTCTTTGAGCTGATAAAGTTTCTTGGTCACCAAAATGTCTATCATCTCACGAGAATTCGAGCACTTATCACGCGCGTATCTCACAGTGCGAATGTGTGTGCAGATGGCTGAGTGCTTAGTGCGAGTTTGACAGATCGAATCGAATAACTTATACTTACTACCGCGTTAATCGAACATTGAGTAGTGTGTATGAGTAAGTTAACCGTTCGAACTGGCAAAACGCTGTCACAGTACCACTCGCACTCGCGTTTATTCGTGTTTTGGCTGGTAAACGTGTTCACTTCTCAACGTAAACCATTACAACTCGCACTCAGAAATTTTACATTTCCATACTTGTCGCTAGGTGGCGCTTCCTCGATGCCATAGAAATATGAGTTTACGCTAACGCGATCGAGTAGTTAAAAAACTCGCACTAAGCACTCTGGATAAATTAGTAGCGAGCGAGCGGCACGAGCGACGGCACCGGAGCGACCAGAATAATGCACAATGAGTGACCACAGATTCATGATTACGTCGCGTCGATTCTCGCGCGAACAGAATCCATGTCTATTTTTGCAAATAATCGCTTGAAACTCCATAATAATAAGTATAAAACATAAATATTAGATGAATTATGTTACATCACATAAAAGTACGATTGGACAGGATTTAAAACATACCATTTCTCGTACACGCGATGACTCGTCTTGACCCAAAAGTCATTTTGGCACAAGTGACGTACCACTAGATGGCACTATAGGTAATCCGTTTGATGAATGTCAATATTTTCCTTCCACGATTTTTTTGTTTTCTATGTACTGCCCCTAGGACAATTTCAGTGAGGAGGAGAGTAACAAACATCCCTCCATACATACTTACAAATTTTCGCGTTTATAATATAAGTAGGATAGTATATATAGTTATATATTGTTAATATTGTCTTGACACCATATAATTTTACTGTAATAATTTTGACTATGACGAAACCTGTTTGTTTTGCATACCCAAATCTATTAATTTTTTGTTTGTATTGTATTTTGTTTTAACATTTGTAAATAAAGATGAATTTGGATGTTATATATTGAACGGGCGTAATCTCGATTAATCGATCCGTTTAATGCATAACAATGTTGTTATTTAAAAACCTATTTAGAGGCTAAAAATGAGGATGTTGTTATTGTCGGACTCTACAATCTTAGCTAAACGTTTATTTGGTCAATAAAGACTTCAACTAGTAAGAATAGTTATTATACTATTTTTATTTTTAATGCACTAACCCGTGCTAAGGACAAATTTAAAAACCTATTTAGAGGCTAAAAAATTCACCCATGCCGGGATTCGAACCCGCAACCTCTGGCTATCCGTGCCAGCGCTCAATTAGAAGAGCGCTGGCACGGATAAAAATAGTTATATTCTTTTTTTAATGCACTAACCCTAGCTAAGGAAAATTTTAAAAACCTCTATGTAATCTGTACGTAATACAGAGAATATTGTAAAGAGGTTCGAAATTTCACTGATGCCGGTGAGTCGCCCATTAGCTTAGTTGGAAGAGCGCTGGCACGGATAGCCAGAGGTCGCGGGTTTGAATCCCGGCATGGGTAGAATTTTTAGCAGCTTAATATATTTTTAGTAACAATAGTATTATTTAATTTCATTGTCATTTTCGATTACAAAGTAACGAGTATGGAGAATAAAAGAACGAATAAGATGCGCTCGCGCAGGTTGCGCGTTGCGTGACGTCATTGTGCCGGTTTCCTCTTTGAGGATTTTAAGTCGCGCATTGTCTTTGCTCTTTGTCATGTTTGAGCGCCGTGTAAAATTAGAAACTAACCCATGTACAAATGTACCGTTCCGTTTTAAGTATTAAAACCTAGCTAGAAAGTTGTGGAACAATAAGTGGAGATAGTCCGGTGTTAAATTCAAAGCCGGCATGTACAGTCAATAGCAGATCAAACTTTAAGTTACTCCGTTACGTTACGGACGACTTAGCAACAAAAAAGTAAAGGTTGACCTGCTGTCAAGCTAAAGGTTGACCTGCTGCTGTATAAGTGTTTTTCACTAATGGAAATTAAATACTACATCTGCGGGATTCGACTAATGTTCGATATGTCGCCAAGTTTTCGTCGTAGTTAGTCTCTTTCTTCTATAAACAATGTTTGATGCGAGTATGAACCCTTTTATAAGTGGCCCAGACACGTGCACATTGGAGTCGATATCGATATCAACTCTTGTATGCCATCTTGGCCCCCGTGGTGGAGTATGGCCTAACCTTTATGCGATGCACGAAGAGACCCGTGCCCCAGCAGTGATATCAATCCTATAGAAAAAAGCTTGATGCAGGAGGATTAAAATTTAAAATTTGTAACTACACTGAAGTAGACAAAGCTTAATCATCTTTGCTGGCTCTATCGGGAAAACCCTACGCGAATGTTCGTCTACTTCACAGCTGTACTCCTACCATTAATCTCTATCGCCATAAAGCCTGAAGCAATGACTGAGTTAAAGTATTACTGATGTTACGTTATTTGACAGCTGCCCCTAAAACTCTGTGACACGATAATTGCAACTGTCAACCGTCAAAAATATACAATGAATGGAGAATTTCGCACTATTATGACATATTATATATAATTTAGCAGTATCACACTCACATCGCCTATCTTGACACATGTTTTTGAAGAGCAAATACAATACCTTATGGATCGAATGACAATCCATGTTTTCCGGTTACTTTAGGCCCCCCTTCGTTCTAACTCAGTGAATGGTGATTTGGAAGTTCGAATTTGGTTGTGTTTGATGCCGGTTCAATAGTTCACCGACAGAAAGGCGAAATAAAATTGTAAACAAAACCGACTGATTGATCCACAATAGAGAATGGATTCGGAATCAGTGATGAGCCGGAGAAATTGACACGCAAATCGAGTGACCCCATTGGTTTTACTCATCAGGTTTATGGTTACCTCTGAGTTGAAGTAATAGCTTACTATCCGGGCATTACCAGTGACATGACTGATGTTTCCTTATACTTATTTGATCAAAGCCTACCGGCATTAAAGCGAACGGTTGGTCTTCTAGAAGTATCTGATTTCCTTCGGTTGATCAGTTGGCAAAAAATATATTTTGCTCTCATTAACAATATTTTGCTTTCACTATTAGATAAATAATTCCGATTAGGTTTTTTTTTCGCTTCACCTAATGTATTTCCTGATATAGTCACTCCACCCTTATTAAAAAACGCTCCGAATTCAGTCGGAAAACTAAATTTAATAATATTGTTTGGGGTAGGCAACTTCTCTTCTTCTTCTTTGATGCCTTTACTCCACCGTAGAGTCTGGGGCTGACACAAGGGCCTTCCATTTATCTCTGTTCATGGCGAGGGATTGTAGCTCCAGCCAAGTTTTTCCCTTCTCCTTCGTCTCGGAGAGAACCAGATATCTTCCACGTCCAGAACGGTCTTCCGGGACACAACTGAGACTACGTAAAAAATAAGTAATCTGGTTTGGCGTAGTTTTTGAATCCTATATATTATTTTCGGGATTAGGTTTTCATGTTTGATGATGACTGTCTTGTGTGTAATTTAAACACAATTTCACCGCAATCAAATTTTATGTCAACTAGTGCATTGTAGAGACATCAGAATTGTTTTTTTAATAGTTTTTCATTTTAAGTGACTACTCTTTAAGCAAATTTGTATTGCCATCAATATGCATCAATATACTAATAAACATTTGTTTTTTTCTTTTCAGGTAAGTTCGTCCGATTACCACTCGATATGGAGATCGATTCGATATGGAGTCAAAAAATATTGACGATGCGGTAAGCTTATGACGTACGACAAGTTATATTTTAATATTATGTAGACTTTTTTCAACGTGTCGAGATCCCAGCGTATTCTTGACCACAAGATTAGGTGCAATTTTTCTTATTTGTTCCGAGAAACTCATTGTTACTTGGCTTAGACCTCCCGCCGTTCCCATGCGAAACCTAATTGCATCCATAGGGTATGGTATCGTGCCTTAGGCTTTTGACTAGATCCTGAGACTCCTCAGTAGCTATTTCAAATAGATTTTCTCACAGTTTTTGCTACGCTTAAACGTGAAACATGATCTGTTTTGTAACTTTTTTTAACTACCTACGTACACACGACACTGCGAATATCACGTTACACTTTTGACGTTTTATTGTAAATCAGCATAAAACGTGACGTGTCAAACGTGTGTTTAGTAAGCTTTACTACAAAAATAGGCCATCATCTTTTAAAACAAAGGCTGCAGTTACTTACATCATGACTCGCAATAACAGCTTTGACATTGTATAGAAAAAACAGTTTCAAGGCGCATTAGTGGCACTTGTGGTCGTTTGAAACGCCGACTTTATTGGTGCCTCAACGAGTTTCATCAGACGTGTTCATTACCGTCTCAGGCACACTAGTATTTGTTGCTTCCCGTTCAATTATCACACTTATATCAAGAGCACTGAGGCCCACTACACGTGTTGCCGTGTTATTTATTGCTCATGAGGTGTTGTCTGGGAACTGCGTGACAAGTGCTAATGGTTGTGGATATCCACGGTTTTGCGGTTAACTAACAGCCGAATGATTGCTCTTGGCAATTAACGTGGAATCGCGGAATCAGACGACTATTTTATTCATATTTAACAATTTGTCTCAACATGGTAATAGTAATTAGCTCACCTGGTCTCATTATTCTTCTACTTATCATGGTAAAAACATCAGTCTCTCTCAACCATAGCGCATTGATTAACAAATCTGCTCGTGATCTTAGCACGGTTAAGTGTCGACGTTTTTTTTGCAGATAAATATTGACATGAGTCTGTACAGTGTACATCTTCAAACCACAAGATGTCGTTCTCGTCCTTATGACTCCTGAAGCTCTAGTTGTTATGAACGGCCTATGACCTGCGTCACCAAATTCGCGCTTCCAACTATGACCACATCTACGGAAGAAGCACAAAGGCCAGTTGCCAAAAGTAAATATTGTTCTACTCATCCTTCAGCGAAAGGTCATCTTAAACATTTGTGAGGGCGCGTATTAAATGCCAATTTCCTTTAAGTTATTTAAAAGATTTACAGGGCACGCAGGCGCCCTGTAAATCTCTTGCACAGAGAAGATGTAGACATCTGTAATCTGAGACACAGGCACTGACACTGAGAAGAAAGCGTATGAATTATGCGCTTTCGCTCTAAACACTATAACAGAAGGTTGTTTTTATGGCCGTCTTGGAAACTAGCAGGGGGGCATTTGCTGAAGTTAATATTTTTCTGATGATATTTTTAAATGGTATATCTACGTCTTTTGACCCGTCGCTTTAATTCTGAGTTATTCTCTTATTAATTGATTAGTACTTTGCTGATTCATCTCCCATTGTACGATACAGATTGTCGTAGGGGGATGAATACCAACAGATCTATTATTATTAGCCTTATTCATAGCACTCCTGCTAGTGACGTAAAAGAAATGGAACATGGTTTTGGAGACATATTCTCTGTATGTTTATAATGCATTGATTTTCAACGACTTCATTTTGCCAATTGGCAATTCCAAGCGCTGCCCTGGACACTTAGGTTTCCTCACGATATGTTCGTTCACTGTTAGCAAGTGTTATTGATACTTCATGTTTCCAAATGTACGCAACTTACAAAACAAAGTAATTTCATTCAGGGATTCCAAAACTTCCCGAATACCTTAATATCCTTGAAATTGCCAATACACGGAGAGCCCATACTCTCTGAGAAAAGACCTATGCCCCGCAGTATGTTGTATATAGGGTACATAAAAGTTTTGCCAATAATTTTAACCACTCGGAGATCGTTACCGAAACGAACCCTCTGTTTGGTGCTCTGCTGAGCCTTTGCTGGGAAGGAAACGCTCTGCACACTAGTCTTATCGCTGCAATAATTAAATCATATTATTTACTGTCGGCTCAGGTCAGATCGTGACAACGCAAAGGTAAGTGGAAATGGTGCGTGGCAATTGCGAGCGAGCCTGCAGGTACGGATGTCGGATAATGTTCAGGGTTTAGAGTCTAATATTAAACGCATCGTTGTTGATAGAGTGGTTAGCACGACAGTGGCCGTTATTTGATGCTATTTCTTCAGGCTATATTATGTAGTCCACTGCTGGACATAGCCCTCCCCTAATGAGCGCCATAGCGCCCTGTCTTCAGCTTGCCGCATTCAGCATCTGCCTGCATTTTTGCAGATCGTCATCCCACCTGGTCGGAACGTTTGCCGAGTCGCGGTCTTCACTCAAGAACACGTTTACTCATACGGTTGTCGGTTCTTCGCAAGATATGGCCAGCCCACTGCCACTTCAGCTCGCTAATTCTCTGAGCTATGTCGATAACTTTGCCATGCTATTTTTTAAAGTATTACAATGTCATTCCAATAACCCGTGCAAATTATATAGGCAACTCTCGCGATGGCACGGGTCTCTTCCTGCATCGCAGGCTAAGTTAGGCAATACTCCACCACGGGGGCCAAGTCCAGGTTGGTGGAGGATTGTAAGACAGTGGCGAGCCTTACTGCCAGAAGTTATCAAGCCGCCCACCCATAAGGCATCTGACATGGCTTAACGGCTGCCATTACATGACAGCCAGCAATAACGGCTTAACGTGCCTTGCGAAGCACGGAAGTGCTCGGAAGAGGATGACCGAGGATAGAGTAAAGTGACTTTCCTTGAGGGAGGCCTATGTCTACGGGCTCAATCGATTGTTTGATGAATTACTTTTTGGGGTCTCGCTCGTGGATTCGATTCCCACTGGAGGCCGCCGTACTAAATAAGTACAAATGGCCTCAGTCTGGGTGTATATCCATATTTTTGATGACCATAGCACAGGGTATCCTAAGTTGGGACCAGGTCAAGATTGTGCCGTGTGAAAGTTTTTTTTTATAAGCCCCACTTAAACAACGAATGAACGAAAATTATTGATTGCACTAGAAAAAAAAACAAAATGATAATGGTACAGCTTGTATTTTCAATAATCTCGCCATGATACTGCCTGCAATATGTCTACCGTTTCCTGTCTCAATTTCCCACAGCATTCTTTCAGCGTATCTCCCCGGCGATCGCAGCCCGAGTCAGCCCGACATTTGCCGAGACGAGAGCGAAAGTGAATCCGGCTTCGAAATATGAAATAATTTTCGCGAGGATATTGTTCACAGCTTGACGCCTCTCTTAGATAGCGTTGGACAGAGGTCTCGCTCCGTAGTAATTGTTGTAGTAGTAGTTGGCTATGTGTAGCATGGTTCTATCTGTAGTGGCCAGTTACATAAGCTCTCACCTCTCGCTCGCACAGCGTAGCCTTTCGCTCATATAGTATAGCCGTTCGCTCCCTTTTCGATTTTTGTCCCTATATTTTATTTTTTTATTTTTAGTAGTAGTAGTTTAGTTTAGTAGTAGTTTTAGTAGTAGTTTATTTTGAGAGCCCTAATGCGGGATATCTGGAACTGATGATAATGATTATGTTAACTTAGCCTAGCGACGCCAATGACGTGTACTACAAACAGTGCTAATTTTTGAACTAAAACTTTTGTAAGCACAACACATTGTAGACTTTTAGTCCGGATCTACTTACGGGTGTTGTTGGTCGGACTCTTCCGATATAACAACACCCGTAAGTAGTTCCGGACTAAAAGTCTACAAAGTGTTAATTTTATTGATTTTCTACTAAGACTAAAGGACTACCATTGCAAATATGTGCGGGTAGTTAAGAGGCTTCAGAAACATTTTTCGTGTCTTCTTTTAAAATTTAATGTGAGCTTTTAGGGCTTCTGATTTTGCTGATTGAAAATAATCAACACTGTATGTCACGATCGACTGTAGAAATTGAATAATTTGGCTAAATCGGGACTTCTGTCGTAACCATTCTAGAATATTTGGTCTCTGAACATCAGTCTTCTCGTTGACTGTTACAGCGTTGCAATAAGGACCAGTATTGCTTACCTTGCGTATTACGTCGCTAAGTAGACATGAGACGATGGGTGCATTGAAATGGAAATGGGTGAGGAAGTTGCGATGCTATCGACTGCCTTTCTTTTAAGAAGACCTTTTTCTTCTTACTTCTTAGTTTGCAGCTACAGGCCACCTATTTGAACACTTAACTCTTTGATCTCCTTCGTAGTACATTCTGCTATTTAATCATAGGTCTCGTAACAGTGGTCATTGTTTTGTATCCGTAAGGCTCGTCTTCAATTGATTTTATTGAAGGGGCGTGTTTGCTCTCTACTGGGTTTCTTGACATTTGGAAAAGCTTTCGTTTTCACTGTAGAAATTTACCTACAGATATTGTTCTATAATCGGTACTTCTCTTAGCTTCAGACTATGTAAATAACAACGTTTTACCTCTAGTGTAATCGTAGTTAACTCGAAAATGGTAATAAAGGAGTAGAATCGCTCCGGCTGCCCGAGTGATCTTAAACGATCACGAGGGTTAAGCAACATAGGGCGCATACAGTGCATGGATGGGTGACCATCTATGACTAACGCTAGTGATTTTTCCGTGCGGTTTCGTGCTTCGCAAGGCACGCTAAGCAGTTGGTGCCGGCTGTTGTCGATTGATAGCAGTCGTTAAGCCAAGTCAGAGGCTTTAGGGCGGCTTGAAAACTTCTGACAGTAAGACCAGCAACTAGTCTTACAAGTCTCCACCAGTCGCCCGTGGTGGAGTATGGCCTATTACCTTCCTTAGGGAAGGGACTCGGTGCCCCTCGGTGGGGACGTAATGTGTTGATGATGATACCTTTTTTTTTAAGTTTTCATATCATGCCTTTTTAGATATTGATTAACATATTAACCGAGAAGGCCGCCAATTGTAAACCTTACTTACATTTAAGAAATCATGGTTGTATTCTTTTCTCTAGTTGTGCAATAAAGTTTTGCCTATCTATCTGTTTTAGGTTTAACCCGGTGTAGCGGATTTCTTAAAACTCGAATAACTTAATAACACAACTTAGAAGTCATTAACGACTCTTAACTCATTTGTAAAAGATTAAAAGCCTCTTAACAAGGTCGTAAAGTTCGATGGTCAGGGATACCGCATGACTTAATCTCGCTTTATTATATCACGGTCATCAAATATTGTCGTTTTAAAACGGTGTTTGTCCATGTGACACTGACATTAATTTGTCTGTTTACATTTCAATTGTCGCTTCTTCGAGATCTCTTGTGCAATACAAGTCAAATACTACTATACTATAATAGGGTATACAGGGCATCCCAAAGTTATGGGCCATGAAGGGAAAGTACTTTAAATATCGTAGATAGGGTATATTGCTGAAAGAAGACTTTATGTTATTTTTAAAAGATAGTAATTCTGCATTCAAAGATTTTCTAAAAATTACTTGCCTTGTCTGGGAATCGAACCGACTTAAATGTAAAAAAAAAACTCTCCTACTTTTATGATGCCAATCGAAAGAATGACCAAAAACTAATAACTCTTCTTAAATAACATAGTATTTTAGAAGAAAGGAACATCGTGAAATTGATCATTTTAATCAAATTAAAAACATACATGAAACTGCCGAGTCAATTCAATCTACGATATTTAAGGTACTTTCCCTTCATGGCCCATAACTTTGGGACCCCCTGTATAATAGGTGGCAAAGGAATTTCGAAATCTACAACGTTTAAGATAATGTAAATTGGTCGTACCAATGAGGTTAAAAACTGAAAACATTGAAACAATGCCCTATGAAGGATGTATTAACCTTTGCCAGCCTAAATCTTGGGATCAAAAGTTTATGTTTATTTCTAGTATTTACATTGTGTTGGCTACCTGCAATTTTCAACTTGCTAATTGCATGTTGTATTGTTGTTTGGTCTAGACTCTAGACCAAACAAACAGAAAACAGATGTACCCTCTAGACTCTAGAGGGTACGGCTGTTTTCTTCAATACTTTGTGTTGTACTTTGCGTCTATAGTAGTCTTCAGGTTGAAAATGGGCATCACATAGTCTTGACCAAGTGCTAGCTTTCCAAATATTCTACGAAGAGCTTTCTCCCACAGTTTTCTTCCTTTAGGTTCCTTGGGGAATAAATGAATTCCCGTATTTTTGCAATCAACGTATGCACAAAGATAATGATATTATTTACAAAACAATTACATAATTCGTTTACGAAAATACTATGGAGAACTATCAAATCTATAGTACAACAACAGGGGTGACATCTGTAGTAGGCAGTTTTTAAGGCCATTGTGAAAACGGCCATTCCCACGGAAAAGAATGCTTTTCCCTCTTCGAATATCGCCCATGACATTCGACCTGACATGTTATGAACTTTTCGAAACCAGTCTGTCACTGTCGTGATATTGATAGGCAGGATCAACGTCAAACTTCGACGTGAAATTTCGATTGTCATATTTTTTGCGTGACTTTCCATTGATGCTATCAATGAGCGAAAAGACACAACATGAAATGAGACGGTCTAGTCTAACCTTTAACGCGTGTGTGTGTATATGTGTGTCTGTGTGTATATGTGTGCGTGTGTTTGTATGTGTGCACTTATTTATATATTTATGTCATAATCATAAATCGAAGAAAAATTTATTAAAAAGCACTAAAATTGAGCTAATAAAATTAACAAATAAACTAAAACATTGAATACCGCGACTCGGCAAACGTAGTGTAGGACGCCCTCCGACCAGGTGGGATGACGGTCTGAAAAACTGCCGGCAGATGCTGGATGCGGCAAGCTGAAGACAGGGCGCTATGGCGCTCATTAGGGGAGGGCTATGTCCAGCAGTGGACTAGTATAGCCTGACGACGACGACGACGATGGCTAGGGATGGTAGCTCCAGCTACCCTTGAAGTTTTTCCCTTCTCCTTCGTCTGACGTCCTCCGTCTAGCGTCAACTACTAGTTAAAGCTTGTAAAAAAACTGGTATAATAAAAATCAATGCGACTGCTAAGCGTAAACTAACGCTTTGCTCGTAGTCGCGTTGATTATTTTAACATCAGTTTTTTTACTTATTTCATACTGGCTGTGGCCCGCGGTTCATCGGTTTTCCCATGGGAATAAGATATTTTCCCGCAGTAAAACGTAGCCTATGTGCTAATACAGGGCGTCAGCTAACTCCATACCAAATTTTATTTAAATCGCTCCATTCGTTTAGACGTGAAGAAGTAACAAACATACACACTCAGGAGTTTTCGCCTTTATAATGTTAGTGTGATGTGATGCGATAAGTAATATGAAATCACCAAAAACCAGTCTAGCTGACTTCTGAAAAGACCTAGCCCGTACTGTACGAGTTGGTCGACTTTGCCACAGTTGCGTTTCTGTAAGGAAAGTGAAATTAGCAAGGGGCAAAAAGTCGGTCAGAGCCGCGCCTTACCTGGTGATTATTTCAACTTTTTTATCAGCGTTCGGCCCGTTTTATAGTTCCTTGAGCTAGGTAAGTTATGGAGTTTATTTCACAGCTCAACCTTTAAGGTTTTGTTTGATAGACACCAATGTGACTGTGTGTGTGTGTGTGTGTGATTCCTATCGTCTAACTCCATGCTAATTTGACAGGTAGTCGATTGAAGTTTTATGAAACTCCATAGGAAAGTAAAACAAATATAGGCGGTATAAATAGAGCGGTGGTAGCGGAGCGGTAGGCTTCCCAATCGGGAGGTCGTGGGTTCAAATCGTGGCATGTACCAATGATTTTGTTTTCTAAGTTATGTAGATTAGTGAAGTTATAGTAAAAATACCACTTGCTAACGGTAAAGGAAAACATCGTGAGAAGTGTTCAATTACCTCAGCGCTTGAAAATGCCAATCCGTGGTGGGCACGCGTGGTAATTTAGCCAATACTACATAAAAAAATGCGTGTCACGTATTCCTTCCTTTAATTGTTGACAACAATAAACGGATACCTATCTATCTATCTATCGTTATCAACCCTTGTATGTCCCCACTGCTGGGGTACCGGTGTCTTCCTGCATCGCAGGAAGGTTAGACCATACTCCACCAAGGGGGCCAAGTACTGGTTGGTGGAAGACTGTAAGACAGTGGCGGGCCTTACTATCAGAAGTTACCAAGCCGCCCATAAGGCCTCTGACATGGCTTAACGACTGCCATTATATGACAGCCGGCACCAACGGCTTAACGTGCCTTGCGAAGCACGGAAGCGGCCGGAAACATGCCACTAGCGGTAGTCACGGGACGCTCACCCATCCTGTACCTGACCGCGCCTGTTGTTGCTTAACCAAGTGATTGATTCCAATCACTCGGTTCGCCTAGGCCACGAGCGCTTCTATCTATCAAAGTCTACAATGCTCAAGATGCTACATGCTCTCAGACTGTACTGTTATAATTATGTTTCTCATCCGAACCATCTTGATACTTCCATACTTCCGTGTGATTTTGCAACAAAAACCGTATGCTTCTAACTGTTGTATCGTCTAATACTGGCCTAATAATGCTCTGCTCTTGTTTTTATCGTTAATTACTGGCAATTTGAAGCACGCATGCGCGAAATGGTTCGATGCAGAAGATGAGATTCGTTTTCGCATGAATTAACTTTATGAAATACTTGCTGTGACGCGCGGTGTTAGTTGTAGTTGTTTTCCCGCAGTAAAACGTACCCTTTGTGTTAATCCAGGGTGTCAGCTAACTCCATACCAAATTTTATTAAAATCGCTCCAACCGTTCAGACGTGAAGAAGTAACAAACATACATACTCACAAACTTTCGCCTTTATACTCATAACATTAGTGTGGTGTGATTGATAATATATAATATAATATAATGTAGTGTGATAGTGTAAACCTTACTGCTGATGATGAAGAACTGATGAAGAATACGTGACGACAACTCGTCCACTTGTGCATCATGCCTATCCTAACTTAAGATTATCAGAAGTCGAGCCTTAAGAGGACAGCGGGCAATGGAGAGCAGTATTCTGTGTGTGAAAAGGAATAACAAAATCCTTATTACAATGTTCCGCTCTGGAACCAAAATTGTCGATATTGAAGCTGCAACCCTTAAGCTGAAGTGGATTTGGGCAGACCATGTAAACCGTATGGCCCTAGACGGATGGGTAAGAATCGTCACTGATTGGGTTCCACTTGACGGATATGGCAAAAGTGACCGACCAAGCGGAGATGGCGGGACAGCCTCACGACCATTTTACCAGGTTGGCAGGAGGTAGCCATGGACGGGGAGGAGTGAGAAGCCTAAGGGGAGGCCTTTGCCCAGCGGTGGGACCAAAATCGCGGCTATATAAAAACTACAAAAATCTTACTAAGGGGAGCAGCGGTCGCAAATCGGTAGAACGCTAGCCGAGAGATCATAGGTTCGATTCCAGTATGTTCCGAAAACTTAGTTATTTACGTTTCGTAAATATTGTTGTGAAAATGTACACAGGGCGCAAATCCTAAAATAAGGCAAGTAGAGTTTGATTTTCTGATGGTAGTAATACCAATTGCTAACGGTGAAGGAAATTTCGCGGATTCGCACCAAGCGATTTGCGAATTCTCAAAGTTGTGGAACCCGTTCCGGACTTGGCGGTGGGCAGGGTGACGATTAAGCCCATACAGTCTCTGTGCAAGGAGGCATGTGCTCTGCATCAGTAGTAATATCTATTATAATTATGCTACTGTGTTGCATTGTTATTTTCGCTTCCTAAATGTGACGTTTTAATTTTTTTACGTTCCTCACTTTGTCACAAAATTTAGTGAAAAGATGAAACTGAAAGTGTAGTTTGTAGCTTCGGTAAGTTTCTATTCTATGACGTCCAATGCTTATTAGAAGCAGACTGGCAGTTTACGTAAACGTAAGATTCGCAGTTAGATTTTCCATTGTTTGGTCGCGTTTTTCCAAGTGATTGAAGATCACTTACTTGGATATCGTTCACCGTTCTCATGTTGGAATAATTGATTACTAATTGACACCTAGCAGTGGTATAAAAAAACCGGGGTACATATCGCTACAGTTTTTAACTTATTTTCTTATTAAGGCACTAATCAGTTTTACGCACAATTTTAAAAACCTATTTAAGAGGCTAAAAATTCCACCCATGCCGGGACTTGAACCATAGGTTTTTAAAGTTTTTAACTTGTAAATTCACCATTGTTCTCTTTCCCACGGTCACATGTTGGTTGGAGTGAGGGCTACAATAGGATGTCGAATAAAGGTTGCTTTGAAGGGAGAACTTCCCGATTCTATTTTTAAAATTAAGGAAATTTTATATACGTTTACTAACGTTCTAATCTGTTTAGGTTTTTTTAAAAAAATGTTTACAATAATAATTACTTCCACACGACATAAGCACTTGACCTGGTCCCAAACTAGGATACCCTGTACTATGGTAACCAGGCAAGGACATCACAAAACGTAAAATGAATACACACCCAAACTGATGCCACTTGTCCAAATGTACGGTGGCCTCCAGTAGGAATCGAACCCACGACGTTTTGTCTTGGTACCCAAGAGCCCTAAAGGCTAGACCTACGAGGCAGTCGACTTTTAGGTCGAGGCCTACTTACTTTTGATAAATTTGATCTGAGACTTCGCTCTAGTGGCTCAAATGTGAGTGGTTTGAAAGCCGAGGTTATGTGATTACTAATTAAAGATGCCATCTATTTAGACTGTTACTTTAAATCATGGACGTAAAATAAAAAAGAATGTTGAGAAATGTTGTCCTTAAAAATCTTGAATAATTAGAGCCGCCTCTCCGTCTAAAGGAGGACTTAATGCCATCGGTCATTGTTCTACAATGACCGATGGCATTAAGTCCTCCTTTTGTATATTATCTTTTGCATAAAAGATAATATACAAAAATATTTCGCATCTGGGGACCAAACCAAAAAAACCCCTAAGTCTTGGATGCTTACATGCTTGTGATGTCGTTGTTTCTGGTTCCCACGACACCGGGTATCCTAGTACCTTTATGTAAATGTTAATATTACGATATTACAAAAGAATTCGCGAATCACTTAGTGCGTCATTGATAAGTTGTTTTCAAAATTTTAAATTTTCCAACCAATATTTATCAATCAATAAGTGTAGGATAAAAACCTATTCACAGGCTAAAAATTGCACCCATGCCGGGACTCGAACATTTCAAAATAGTGAAGAAAAGCTTTATACAGAGCAGGCAGTAGTATGACACTCGTGTGCTTTCGGCGAAAACCGCCTAAGGTTTTTAAAATTATCCTTAACAGTGCATTAAAAAAAAAGAAGAATATAAGTGTAGGATTACAAAAATGAGTCTTTAATTTCCGTAATTTTATTAATGCCCACAGTTATCAAAACAATACACAATTTTGAAACATCCTTTAGAGCAGAGCTGCTGCCCACCGGGGGGTCGGCAGCAGCGCCCACTGCAGTACAATTTCACCAAACTGCGATCGCAACCCGCATGCCCAGCGTGGGGATTATGGGCATTACCGCCCCCAATGATGGCACAACCTTGCGCTCATTAGGGGAGGGCTATGTCCAGCAGTGGACTAATATAGCCTGAAGCAGAAGAAGTTTAGAGCATTCGAGTGAGTCGGCGTGCTAGATGTAACAGCAGCCTTAGCGAAAATATGGTCGGTCAACGGGGGCGATACGAAAGTAAAATTACGGACATTCTTTGGAACTAATCAAATGTCCGAGCCAGTACTCGACGGAATCATTAAATTTCGTAATAGTAGCCTAGTTTAGTTATAGTTCTATTGTTCGTCAGAACGTACCTTTAATCCACTGACATCATTAGTGTGCGAAAAAAGTAACGTTGTTCGATATGAAATTGCGAAATAAGTCTACTTATTGTAACGGTCAAAATGCCTATAAGTACAGACGACACAGTACGTTGATCTTTGCATGCGCATACAACTGTATTTGTTGCGGACGAATTTCTAATGGAAAATGAATCTTACCGCCAGGCAGATGTTCTCTTTAGGCAGATAATATTCTTTTTAATAATACTCGTAACTGCCACACAACGCAATGACTTTTCCTGATCCCAAACTAGAATACCTGTGATCACAAACATGAAATTACACCTACACTGAGGCCATTTACGAGTATACAAAGGTATGGCGGCGGCTCCCTATGGGAATCGAACTCACGACCTCCAGCGTGGTAATCAGACATGATACCGCTAGAACGACAAGGCAAAAGTAAGGGTGAACTTTAGTTGACATATTTCAGAAATTACGAATTTCGAAGTGACCCAATAAAAATGTCACCTTTTCTAACTTTCATTTAGCCTCTTTTGTGTTTGTTCCACTTCTGGACAAACTCCCAAATCTCTCTTATCTTCAAGTTGACATGTTTCACGAATTGCGAATTTCGAAGTAATCCTCTGTAAATGTCACCTTTTCTAACTTTCACTTCGCCTTTTGTGTGACTCTTGAAATTACCATATCTTCAATTAATCAGTCCGTACTCGTCCTCTGGACATAGACCTCCCCCAGCCCATCTACGACTTTTTCGAACCGGATCAAAACCTTGAAAGTGGCGCCCCCCTTCAGTGTTTGAGAAAAACTTTAAACTGCCAATGAGTAGCATTTTGGGGACCATTTATAAACATAATAATCTTTGAACTAAAACTTTCGTAAGCACAACACATTGTAGACTTTTTGTCCGGATTTACTTACGGGTTTTGTTATTTCGGAAAAGCCCGACCAGGTTTCGCTCCGATTCGCAGAGCTTAAGTATGGTGAGCAGAGACGGAGCTCGCGTCGTCGGTTGCTCGTCTCACACCCGTAAGTAAATCCGGACTAAAAGTCTACAACATAATAATCCTTTAATATTAGGATTATTATTTTTATTAGTGTGTTTTCTTCTTGACTCACTATTTGTTCAAAAACTAACTGGGCGTATTGAAATGGAAAAGTTTGATTTTCAAACATATTATATTAAGATTCGACTACTGGATAAAAACCTATGAGATTGTAGGAATAGAGGCTTCATTTGTTTGATATTTTAAAATTCTTGTCTCAAGGATTTGGCGCCCCCATTAAACTGCCGCCCGGGGCAAGTGCCTCGGTTTGCCCCCCCTTAGATCCGGGGCTGATCTCCTCCAAGACAAAGGCAGCGTAGGACTCGTACCAGCTGGACCCACAACCTGAGCCAGTTTGCTGGTAGCGGTTGGACGAGGATGGCGGAGAATAGAAAGAAATGGCGGGCGTTGGTTGAGGCTTATGTGCTAGTAGAAGAGTACTGGCTGATTGATATCTCATTCAATCTTTTTTTTTTGTTTGCAGAGGTGATTCCACTCTTCAATTACATCTTAATGTTGTATACCGACTGGCAGCCATGTAATCGATCACAATGGACCAATTCTCGTCTATCACGAATGTTACGGTCCACTTTTTGCCGTCAGATTGAATTTGCCTGCGGAGCCCTTGAGTTTGGGCGCTGTGAAGAGACTTCATTGAAATGGAATGAGTTTTTTTTCTAAGATAGTTGGCGTTGAAGAGATTTTGTAACTTAACAGTTATGTTACTTCGTTCGATAGGAAGTGATATTAAATGTCAAAGTTAACACAGTACATTAGGTAAACTCACGCCTGTATCCCGGAGGGGTGGGCAGAGACCAAAGTTTGCCACTTGCCACGATTCTGACAGACCTCTTTTGCTTTACTTTTTATATTCGCCTTAGCTAATACAAATTTGCTAATTTGGTCGAAGTATGTGCGCCTGGGACGTCCCTTACCAGTCCTTCCACCGATATACACATGAATCATGTGTATATCGGTGGAAGGACTGGTGTTAGGTTATAGGACTGGAGGTTAGGTATTTATGTATCATGTGACATGATACATACATACCTAACCTCACGCCTGTATCCCAGAGGGGTAGGCAGAGACCGAAATTTGCCACTTGCCACGATTCTGACAGACCACTTTCGCTTCATCAACATTCATTAGTATTTGCGTGTGCGCACGCCGGTTTGAATTATTCCACTTTGCCCCACTACGCCGCCCCACTGGTGGGGCAAAGTGGAAACCTAAAATCTGATAATGGAATCTGCCCCACTGAAACTGGATGTAGTCTTCAGTCTCAGTTCGGCTACTTTTTATACTCCCAGTTTCAAAAACCTATTTAGAGGCTAAAAATTCCACCAATTCAAACCCGCGACCTCTGTCTATCCGTGCCAGCGCTCTTCCAACTGAGCCAATGGGCGACTCACCGGCATCAATGAAATTTCGAACCTCTTTACAATACTCTTTGTATTCCCATTTGCTAATACATCCCCGAATTGGTCGAAGTATGTGCGCCTGGGACGTCCCTTCCCAGTACTTTCACCGATATTCACTTGATATATTTCTTTAGACAATCTTTCCTCCTTCATCTTCTCCGTATGTACACAGATAGTTTCGGATGTTATGGAGATTTGGATAGATCGATAGAGAACACTTTATTGCACAACCAGAAAAATATTACAACCATGATTTCTTAGTTATGGATAAGAGCGATCTCTTCCAGACAACCTTTGGATGAAGTGGATTGCATTTAGTTACACCCTGTATTTTGGTATGTTTATACCTTTAGGAAACAGGATTTACTTCTTCTGGCGAGCTGTTGGCAATACTGAAAATTGAGTGAATGAAGATGGCTGAGTGAACGATGAATCAATGAACGAACGAACTAATAAATGAATGAATTCGCTCTACTAATAGAAGTTTGATTTTGGAGCGCACCACGACGGGCGTGACGGCTGTCGGATGAGTTGAAAATTGACGTCTTGTTTTTTGATTGTGAAACGTGATTTTTGTTGCAATTAGATTGCCGGGCTTATATCTTCGTGTGAAGTGCGAAATAAGTTCAACGACGGATCCCAACATCGACAGTTTGGTTGTTGGGCGACGGCTCGCCCAAAATAGTAGACATATATTGTATCGTATAAAACGCGGTGCCGTGAAAGTGCAGGTAGGTAGCTTTCTGGGGAAAGAGCTCTTGGGGATAGACGGGGAAGTCTAGGGATCCCTAAACCTCAGTGCACCCATCCCGAACGGCGCCGGCTGCCAAGTCGAGAGGCGTCGACGCGGACAGACTTTGTAAGTGTCTTGTTTTCTCATTAGTTTTTAAGTGGGTCCTTTACCCAACACTATTGTCTCTGCTTGTGTTCGCGTACCGTACTTAATTGTGTGTAAAACTGTTTTAAATTCTAGAGACCCATCTAATCGACTACAACGTTTCATCAACAAAATTGCTTCCACTATCGCCCCTTTACAAGTATGTTTTTATTTATTTTCTAAAAGGTACAACTTAAGAAATTATTTTACCTTTCTCAACGCGTCTATAATTTCTTTTAAGGATATTCAGCGATGACATAGAAATTGCCAATCCTCGGTGGGCACGCGCAGTAATTAAGCCCACACGCTAAAATGTGTCAATTAAGCCCATACACTCTCTCTCTCTGTCTGAGAGAAGGCCTGTACCCTGCAGAAAGACGTTTATAGGTACATAATTTTTTTTATATTTAAACCGAAACAGCCCTGCATGGACTAATATCCAATACATCACCAAGAACGTAAAACTCGAACGACGCTCAAACCTGTTACCGTTACGTTATACGATTCGTAATAAAAATGTAGGACGTGCATAAACTTGTTGCGCAACAAGATGAAGAATTTACATCCTGAAAAAACTAGGAAGAGTTCGTGAATAAAACGAAGAGAAATGGGCCCGTGGTCGTAAAGTTTACAATATTGTAATACAGGTCTTTTGCCGAGACGGAAACTTTATATCTGGGTGAAATTTTAAAAGTAGCTATGTTGAGAAGCGCTCGTGGCCTAGGCGAACCGAGTGATTGGAATCAATCACTTGGTTAAGCAACAACAAGCGCGGTCAGGTACAGGATGGGTGAGCGTCCCGTGACTACCGCTAGTTGCATTTTTCCGAGCGCTTCCGTGCTTCGCAAGGCACGCTAAGCCGTTGGTGCCGGCTGTCATATAATGGCAGTCGGTAAGCCATGTCAGAGGCCTTACGGGCGGCTTGATAACTTCTGACAAAGGCCCGCCACTGTCTTACAATCCTCCACCAACCCAGACTTGGCCCCCGTGGTGGAGTATGGCCTAACCTTCCTGCGATGTGGGAAGAGACCCGTGCCCCAGCAGTGGGGGCATACAAGGGTTGATAACGATTTTGAGAGGCCGTTGTTAAGAGCGGAGGTGCCGTAGCTGTACTGCCGACTTCTCAATCAGAAGGTCGCGGCTACTTTGCTTTATAAGTTATGTTCGATATTCAGTCCCTTTTTTTAAATTAACGTCGCTATACTCTACTCTAGGCCCAGTTAATTTTTCTGCCGGAGGAAAAGTTCACATCCCGGAAAAACATCTATTTACAGCCACCACTACGAAACAACATGGACTGGACACAACCATTAATCGATGAGGGCGTCTCGATTAGAATCCAATTTTACAGCTTCGTCTTCTTTAGCGTTTCCCCTTTTATAACGCTCATTACAAGCTTGGACAGCCGTAAATTCCATCTTTTAAATCCTTTTAAATTACTTTCCTAAAATTTCCATCAAACTGTGTCTGGTTTCCCAATCAGTGGCTCTTACATCTGTGTATGTATGTATTTAAATATATACGTGTTTATAATGTGCGTGTGTGTGTGTGTGTGTGTGTGTGTGTGTGTGTGTGTGTGAGGGTGTGTATGTGTATGTGTGTGTGTGTGAGCACACGCTTATACTTAAGCCCGTATTAAGGCGCTACCTGTGGGATTTAAATTGTTATTACTATTACAATTGTTACATTAAACAGCTGAAGCTGAGCGAAATGAGGGGGTCGTGCTAAAGTTAGTTTGTTGAAGTATACTTAAAGAAATTCAGCTGTACTTTATTTTATTTGAGATTTTAATGTACATAATTAATCGCAAAGAAAATAAGTACAATAATGTACATAATTAAAATCGCAAATAAAATAAACTACAGCTGAATTTCTTTAAGTATTTTCACATTTATAATATTAAGTAGCCCGGTATGCAACTGGCGGTCTTATCGTTTAAGCCGATCTCTTCCATAAAAAATTTAGCATGACCCCCCCCCCCATGCAGAGAACTCGTAGGTAAAACCGAACGTGAAAAGCAAACGTTATTCGAACTAAAGGCTTAAATTTGTTCTCCATTTAGATCTCACGACACCTTTCCCCAACTTGTTAGCTGTTGACAAGAAAATTGTCTGTTTTCACCCACTTCGGTAACGCTAGGTTAAAGTGTCGTACGATTTTGTGCCTTGTATCAATGGTGTTAAAGTTCAAGTGCTCCAGTGATCTGAAATAGCTCGGGGCACATATGCGTCGACAGGCTGTCATAGAGTTTGTTGATACGTGAATTAAGATCTAGATTTACAGGGCCATTGCAGTTTGCAGTCATACTGCTAAGTGTAGGAAGTTGTCACTGTCTGTAGACGATACAGTTAGAACTTATAGGCCGTGCGCCGGCCGTCGTTAAACCTACGTCAAAAGTTACCAACGTGAGACCATTTATTTATATTTTCAAAACATACATAGTTTTTCAATAGAATGATATAAGCACGACAATGGTTGTTATTTGCCTCAATTTGGTAGTCTACTAAGCAATAGCAGTACTATGTCATTCCAGCGGTATAACCCGCGCAAATTAAATAAGCATCTGATCGAATCGCGCGAGGCGCCGCTTTAAGTAGCACGGATTATACCATTGCAATGCGATTGGTTACTAGACTACCGATAATCTGAATGAAACGACCATTACCGGACTAATATGACTCTGTTGAACAACTATGCAGTTTGGAGACTCGCCCCCCTGGTCTCTGCCTACTTCTGTGGGATGCAGGGGTTAGGTTATGTTATATTTATAGTCAATATATGTACCAAAATTATTAATTTTCATTTCGACATGACACTTTCTCTTGTCAAAACTTACAAAGTGCGATTATTGGTGAAGTTTTATTTTCTACTGATAACAGTTAATTTTAATGGGTTTTCAAATTATAGCTGTGATTTTTTTTTGTAGTTACGTTTTTATAAGGGGGTTGTTCAAGGCATATTAGTCTTTTTGCTGTTTAATAGATGTCGTTGCATGGTGAAGCTAAATCACATAGTGTAAATACTTTAATTGGGTCTATATAAGACTTTTCTGGTAATAGAACATGCCTTCAGTTATGGATTCATAGTATTATTTCATGTAGATAGTTGTAAACACTATTAGGTAGGTCGGCGCCTGAACAGGGGTTATTTTAGCTTTATCAGGATTGTGTCAATTGGGGAATCCTGGTCTCTGCCTACGCCTCGAGAGACGGGCGAGCTTTTAGTGGTAAATTTTTTGCAGTGTAACGATTTTATATTAGATTCTATCTTTTTTTTATTTGTTTAAACGAAAACAGGTGGTCTTTCAAAAAAAACATGTACAATCTTATAAATAAATAGACCTATAGTTTTCCTGACTAACATTTTTTTATAAATATCGTTATCAACCCTTGTATGTCCCCACTGTTGGGGCACGGGTCTCTTCCTGAATCGCAGGAAGGTTAGGCCATACTCCAACACGGGGGCCAAGTCCGGGTTGGTATTTTTTTATAAATATAAATCATTTAAAAAATACTTACGACTGCAGGGCTGTCAGGCCACCACGCCACGATTCGCATGTTCTTTGACAACCTTTGGCATGCATACCCCTAACTTGTTATCATGTTATCACCCTTAACATGTTAATACTTACCATGTTATCTCATAAGCCGCACTACCAGTGCCAGCTCCAACTTCTTAAGCCCCACCTTAACATGTTATCAAGCTCAGTGCTTTCCTTAAACGCAAGTTCGGAGCAGGAAACGCGTGATTGATAAGCCGATATTGATTCCGGGATCTCGACGCCTAATCTTTAGCTTCCTGGGACCGTTTATGGCGTGCATAGACTTCCAAGTCGCCTGTTTGAAGACTGTTGATTAGGACAGATAATTGACTGTTTATTTTCCAATTATGTTTTTGTAGACTTTTAGTCCGGATCTACTTACGGGTGTTGATAATGTGTTGTGCTTATGAAAGTTTTAGTTCAAAAATTATGTTTTCATTTTTTATTTATTAGGTACAACAACAGCAAACACGCAAACATGACAAAGCTTATAAGTATAACTTATGGCTAGCGATATTACCAATTAATGTACATATACACAGCATTTGTAGACTACTTGTGAGAATTATTAGGCCCGACTTACATCAAGCCAGTGGAGAAGTAAGAAAATATCAGCATGCTTATAACAAACTCTTCAGGCGCACCCCTAAATGTTTTAATGATTTTTTGCAAGTTATTGATATATTTACAGTTACATAAAACGAGTTTAAAAAAAGCGGGAAGCCTATTGCTCAAATACAACTAAGTTATAATGGCTCCTAAATCTGTTATAAAATACTGTTTATGATTGCACGCTTTTCTAATTATTATTTTGTTTACTTAAATATTTATGATATGATGATATCCGATGACAGGATATGAACAATCTATAAATATTATTGGTTTAACATATTTTAAACTTTAGCGACTTGTACACATAGAATATTTTCGGGGCTTTATCGCGTAGTAGTTTATTGCTATTTTACCTCGACGTTAAAATAGCACTAAATTACTAGAAATAGATTAATTAATAGTATTATTGATTTGTAACCAGATCGAGTTAAAAATCAATAATATATGAAATAATACGTACTGCACTGTACAACTATACAATTCATTTTCAGAAGGCCATCAACACGCTGATACAGCTGTTGCCGCTATTAAATCCTATTCAGCTGGTTCATCTAAGTCACTTGGCCGTGTACCTCCAGAGATTAATTCATAAAACGTCACAATGAGAATAATTACAATAACCATCTCGAATGAACACAATTGCTCAGCGTTGCCAATCGGCGCCGTAGTTAAGCCACACAAAGGTGTTGTTTTCCATCGCCCCCGACCATTTCCATTAATTTCGATTTCACCGACGAAATCGCTTTTATTGAGTGAGACTTTCTTTCTTTGCTGCATAGTTTTAATTGCCATCAAATGTTATGGTGCCTGTCTTCTCCAGTTTTCGGTTGATTGAATAGAGAAGGCGCAGAAAGTCTGACTTACACATGAAAGTCTGACTTACACGTGAAAGTATGACTTACACATGAAAATCTGACTTACACATAAAAGTCTGACTTACACATGAAAGTCTGACTTACACATGAAAGTCTGACTTACACATGAAAATCTGACTTACACATAAAAGTCTGACTTTCACATGAAATTCTGACTTAGTTTATGAGCGATCCCGATGGTAATCGTAACAAATAGGTGAAAGTCTGACTTACACATAAAAGTCTGACTTACACATAAAATTCTGACTTACACATGAAAGTCTGACTTACACATGAAAGTCTGACTTGGCTTATGTATGAGCGATCCCGATGGTAGTCGTAACAAATAGGTGGACAGGGCAAGCTGAGAAGGCAGTTGTACACCACATTTTCTTTGACCCATACATTACAGAAACTCACGCCTCTACGCCGAAATGGTAGACAGAAGTCGTGGTTTTTTACTTGCTACGTACGCCCGTGACCTACTATTATGTACAGTTGACTCCCGGACCTCACCGCTTCTCGACTTCGCCGGATTTTAGGATGGAATGCGGTCTTTAGTTTTTCCCGCTGTTTCACAGGTATAGCGTTTGTTAGACCTATGATTTCGATATGAAATGAAAAGTTTTTATTCAAAGTAGCGCAGAAACTGCGGTTTAATGAACGTTACAAGTGAAACTAGGTGTCCATTTCAAAATCTAGATAATTTTGAAGAGAAAATGGACATAAAACTCCAAACTTAGTCTTTTATTTCAGTACTCGTCCTTATATTTTCCGAACTTATCCTCACGGTTGGGCCTTTGTAAGTAGATATAGATTTTAAATCACTTCAAGCTGAATCCGCCGACTTTGTTCACGTGTGATTATCCTCTTAACCCTTGGTGGTAAAAGATATTCCGAATCTTCTGAAACTACGTAGGTGTTTAACAATATGTATGGTCCAAAAAAAATATGCAATAAATATTGAACTTAAAACAGTAGGTTTACTAAATTTATTTAAGAATATAGGCTGTTTGTTAAAAAAATTGTTGATGATCGGACATGTAGGATAGGGCTTAGGAGGTTAAAATTAAAATTCAGTGTAGTTAAATAATTATTGTAAATGGAAGTGTCCTGTAATTTGAGCAGTTTGTGACCGATATCTTTATTGACATTATGCGTTATTGGTTATATGGCCTGGCGTGGGTTTATGGAACGACGGTGCGAGTATCTATTTGTACAGCACAGTGCGATTTTCTGTAGATACCTATACGTTGACGACCTCTGTGGCGTAGCGGTAGCGCGTCTGCCTACCATGCAAGAGGTCCCGGGTTCGAATCCCGGCTGGAAACAAAAAAAAAAAAAAGTCCAGGTCTTGGATGTTTACATGTTTGTGATGTCGTTGTTTCTAGTTCAGACACAGGGTATCCTAGTGTGGGGCCAGAAGCAATGTATGTGCCTGTGTGTAAATGTTATGTTATGTTGTTATGTTTTAGTGCCAATTCGTTGGAATTTAAATCGAATCATTTGTGTTCCCTCGAAACTAACTGGACCTTTAAAGCTAGGAAATGAGTATTCATGTAGATTTTATGGACCAGTAGGTACCCTTATTTGCAGGGTACATGGAGCGTGGACCTTTACGTACAGACAGGAAAAATATGTGAAAAAAACAGGCGGCGCAACAGCTACATACATGCATACATAACCTCTCGCCTGTATCCCAGAGGGGTAGGCAGAGACCAGGGACTGCCACTTGCCTCGATCCTGACAGATCACCTTCGCTTCATCAACGTTCATATGTCGTTGCATGCACGCGCGCCGGTTCCGGGTACTTTTTATCTTTCCTTTTGCTAATACATCCCCTATGTGGTCGATGTATGTCCGCCTGGGACGACCCTTACCAACCCTTCCACTCTCACTCGCGCACCAGCTAGTGTTTTATATATAGGAGTACGAAGGAATACCGTATTTGTTCGTTCGTTCCAGTTGTTATTTGCATATTATATCCACAACTAGGCCATGGGAACCTCTGAACTTTACAACTTATCAAGTTGAAACTTAGACCGACCAGCTAAGACTTATGCTAGTCCGCGCAATAATTTCTTAAGGCGACAGCTTGACATGAAATCTAAGCTCTACATGCAGTATGAACCCTATTTTCAATGGTACAAGGCGTATATTCAATTGCTGCGTGATTACTACCTTGTCTAGTCAAAAGTTGCTGCTCTGAAATATGAGAGGTTATTTTAATGGAACTTAGCTTGTCCAGGAGCGGATTCAAAATGAAAATTGGAGTGTTGTCGTTTATCTTCGTCTGGCTAAAAATAAGACTACATAAAAAAAATATTTATTAAGCTGAATGTTCTTATGCAATGTGGACGTATTGAAAGAGCCTGGTCTGAGTTAACTTCTTTGTAAACATTGGTGAAAATTTAAAAAAACCTATTTAGAGGCTAAAAATTCCACCCATGCCGGGATTCAAACCCGTGACCTTTGGCTATCCGTGCCAGCGCTCTTTCCAACTGAGCTAATGGGCAACTCACCGGCGTTGAAAATTGTCCTTAGCACGGGTTAGTGCACAAAATATAAAAATAGTGTAAATTGGTGAAAATACAGCGAATCAAAATCCTTAAAAAGAAAGCTGGTCAAGCAGTCTAACCTGGCGAGAGAAGAAAAAAAAAAGAAATTCTATACATGTATACAGACCCGTTTTTGACTGTCGTCCAAACTCCCCAAAGTTTGTTGGAAGACATCTCTTTCAGATATAAGTACATGTACCTGTTGTTTTTTATGTAATGTCCTGTTTAATGTTACGTGTGCAATAAAATGTAATAATAATAATAAACGTGTTCACAGAGTAGCTTTAGTGTCGTGACCGCGGTCACAGAGTAGATACACCATTACGGCTGCCATAATTAAGTAAAAAGCTTACTAGGTATACACGAGAGTGGGATTGGTCAATCTTTTCATTGTTTCCTATTATCAATGATATTATTGTAAAGGAGAACCAACAAGTATTGGAGTAATTATTCAGGTATCGAAGGCATTTTAAACATTTTAAGAAGTATTTAGAAGACAATTAAAGAAAATCCTAGATCCGCTCCTGATATAAGTACGACTTGACGCAAGATTGATCGCAGGATGCTGGAATTTCTTTACTTCATAAGATGCAATCTGATGGAAAATTAGTTTTAATTACCTACTTTTCGATCCTATTAGATTATAGATAAATTATATGTATTGCACTATGGAGGTAGAGCGGTGATAACGGAGAGGTAAAACATCTGCTTTTTCAGTGGGAGGTAGCACGTTCGAATCCCGGGAACGAACCAATGACTAAGTTACGTAGATTTGTGAAGTTATAGTTAATAGTATATTGTTGCTTAACTCAAGTGATTGAGTTGATTCCAATCACTCGATTGGACTAGGCCACGAGCGCTTCTCTCAAAATATTCGAAGGCTTAGACATTTGTAGCATAAAAACAAGATAAGATAACTCGACAGAGTCAAGACATTTATTTTCTCATTCGAATTCAATGTAGAATGGCGTTCAGAATACAGACTTTGGCTGTCGCTAGACTTTATGCGTAGAATTCCAAGTCATAAGCCTTAAAGTCGTATACGACTTATTTGCTAATGAAGTGAATTCTCAATTCTCCCATTCGGGCCCCCAGGTCTCGCTCTTATTCGTAGAGCTTAATCATGGTGGTGAGTAAAAATAGAGACCTCGTTGTCGGCTGCGAATTCAAGTGATTTCGGAATTAAGTAAAGATTGTGTATATACTGCTTCTTCTTGTTCTTCATGTGCCGTCTCCTATCGGAGGTTGGCAACCAATTCGGCTGTCTTGCTTTTCGAGGTTGCCAATCTTTTTATTTTTTTTCTTCAGTCTATACTAGTTATGCTATCATAGGGGTAAAGCCCATAATCCGCACGCTGGGCATGCGGGTTGGGGATCGCAGTTCGGTGGAATTGTACTGCAGGGGGCGCTCCTGCTCACCCCCCGGTTTGTGTCCCTTAGTCGCCTTTTACGACACCCGCGGAAAGAATTGGGTTGGTGCTATTCTCTAGGCCGACACCACATAGCAGCTTGCCAATATAAACAGTATATCTAAACGTATCTATTCTAGAAGAACTTCAGATAAAGACGAGGCTCCCCACAAGCTGTACCCAACGCATCCTGAAGTTCTTCGGACATACCGTCCGACACGGGCCAGACAACCTGGAATATTATCACCGGTCGTGCGAACGAAGCAGAGGATGAGCACCAACGCGTTGGACAGATATCATAACAAAAGTTTCGGGAGGGACCCTACAAGCAGCCATACATCTGGCGCATAAACGAAACGAATGGAGAGAGCTGGTGGCGGAAGCTGCCCCATAGTCACGTCCCTCAGCCATGAGGATACGACGAAGAAGAAGAAGAGAATATAAACAGGAAACTGGTACTCTGTTGAAACCACTATGGTAGGTTGTGTAGCCATGATATCTTTGGTCACCTAGGTTTCCTTCTTCCTGGAATCATTCCTTGTAGGATAAGTTGAAGGAGACTGTAGTTGTTGAAACGTATTCTTATTATACGTCCGAAATACTCCTTTGTGTAGTGCTTCGATATCAACCCTTGTATGTCCCCACTGCTGGGGCACGGGTCTCTTCCTGCATCGCAGGAAGGTTAGGCCATACTTCACCACGGGGGCCAAGTCCGGGTTGGTGGAGGATTGAAAGACAGTGGCGGGCCTCACTGTCAGAAGTTATCAAGCCGCCCATGAGGCCTCCGACATGGCTTAACGACTGCCATTACATGACAGCCGGCACCTACGGCTTAATGTGCCTTGCGAAGCACTGAAGCGCTCGGGAAATGCCACTAGCGGTAGTCACGGGACGGTCACCCATACTGCACCTTACCGCGCCTGTTATTGCTTAACTCAAGTGATTGATTCCAATCACTCGGTTCGAATAAGCCACGAGCGCTTCACTAGGCCACGAGCGCTTCGAATGTGTAGAGCTTACGAAAGTTTTACTTTGGCGTTTGATTGTCAGTGGACGATTAGGCTCTGACAAGTATTTGGACACCACTCTAACAAACCCATGGAAGCCGTAAAGCAAACCTACACTTCATATCCTACTTGTATTGCCAAAGGCTAAGCAATCACACAGTTGTTTGCACGCAACATCTATGTTTCCTGTCTATCTACAGTTACTTTGTAGAGAGAGCAGCTTCTTCTATGAGTCCTGCCACTTTGACGTAATTATGTTCAAACTGCGTTGAAATAAATAACTTTGAATGTCGTAGGTCTAGCGATTAACATGTTTATTACAAAATTACCTTATTACCAAAATAGAGGTCTTGGCTTCGAATCCCGCTAGAGGCTACATGATTTGTTTTTGATATTACCTCAGATTAGGTGTTTGTTTTTCAATATTTGTGTCATTGCCTGGTTACCTTAGCACAGGGCATCCTGGCTTGGGATCTAGCCCTTGATTCTCTTAGTACATTACAGTACAATGACAGATCATAAACGAGTCACGTGACGTGTTTTTATACCTTTATTTTTTTTATACCTTTATACCTTTACTTTTATTTTTATAGAAGTATTGACACGTGTCACGTGGGGGTTAGACTTAATCAGCATTGAAATGAACTCACCAGTAATAAATAATCGCGATGCGACACGTTTAATATATAACTCAATAATACTATTTAAAAACCTATTTAGAGGCTAAAAAATTCACCCATGCCGGGATTCGAACCCGCAACCTCTGGCTATCCGTGCCAGCGCTTTACCAATTGAGCCAATGGGTGACTCACGGCATCAGTGAAATTTCGAACCTCTTTACACTATTCTCTGTATTACGTACAGGCAGCGACATCTGACTAAAAATTTTTAGCCTCTAAATAGGTTTTTTAAATTTGTTCCTTAGCACGGGTTAGTGCATTAAAAATAAAAATAGTGTAATAATGTGGGTACAGTGATATCGTTCCGATGTTAAACCTAACTGCAAAAGTAGGTAGTCGGGGCTGTAAGTAATGCAATTTGCTTAAGTTAGATGTCGCTACCTGTACGTAATACAGAGAATAGTTTAAAGAGGTTCGAAATTTCACTGATGCCGTGAGTCGCCCATTGGCTCAATTGGTAGAGCGCTGGCACGGATAGCCAGAGGTTGCGGGTTCGAATCCCGGCATGGGTGAAATTTTTAGCCTCTAAATAGGTTTTTTAAATTTGTTCCTTAGCACGGGTTAGTGCATTAAAAATAGTGTAATCAATAATACTAGCTCAATGTTATAATGAAATAGTGTCCACTTGCAAAGCAACATTAAGTAAAACTGTCAAAAAACATTAGAGCCTTATAGTACAGGTTCGACCTAGTTTAGGGATTTAGAGATAATGATAGGGATAGGGATAAGATATCATAATGTAAGAAACACTATTTTGTAAACATTATTGCAAACCATTTGCTTAAATAAATTATCTTATCTTAACTATGAAATCACCATGTTTATGGAGTTGTCATTGTACTACAATGCATTTAAAGAATTTAGGGCAAGAACAAGTGATTGATTTGTGTTTCTGTTATTATGAAGTATAGATATATATCTATACTTAATCAACACAAATCAATCACTTGTTCTCTATCTAGAGAACACTTTATTGCACAACCAGAAAAAAAAATACAACCATGATTTCTTAAATCTAAGTAATGCTATACTGGCCGTCTGATCTGTTCCAGACAACCAGTATAGGATTATTATTTATTATTGAGCTCTTCGGGATCTTCCCAATAAGTTTTAACCATTGGAAGTCCTGTGGGACGCACATGCGACGCTAACTTCGCGACAAGAGATGATAGAATTTATTATAAATGGAGACTTTCGCTGTAAGATAAGATAAGAACATTCTTTATTGTACACTGGAAAAACAACAAATACAAAACAATTGCAAATATACATAGTATAATTGGCGGCCTTATTATTAGAAGCAATTTCTTCCAGACAACCTTACGATGGAAAGTTGCTGAAGGAAATTAGAAAGACGCCAGTGCAAATTTGAATATTGATACATACTTAAACTTAATAATAATACACTTACATACCGTTACTTATATAAACTCATAATTTATTATAAACGTAATAACCCCTATACACAACCCCTATACCTACAATAATTACTATCAATGGATAATGGAGTTGTCTACGGTGACCCTAGGGCTGTTGTGTTACTCTATGCTGGGCTCAAGCTACATCTGGCAGAAGATGACGATCTATTAATTAGCTTCGATTGTATATTAGTAGTTTATGATACTGTTGCTTAATATGGGTTCTTATAACATAAGTGTGTTTTAAAAAAACGAGCCGTAGACGAGTTTTTTATAGTATCACACGAGTGTTATAAGACCAAGTTTTGTACAGTGTCATACACTACTTCTACTCTAATACATAAAATAATATTAAACGGAACAAAACTTTGTTTTGTTCCGTTTAATATAAAATGTTGGCGCCAAGGCGCAAACATCGATTGCGCATGCGTCTTGCGTCGCCGCGGACTTGTTCATTGAAACCTTTTTTTAAAAAGTAGTTTAGAAAAGGTTCAACCTTCTTGGTCCAACTGGAGGTTGTATAGGTGTATCTTGTGATTAAAAAGTTATATTATGATACAGGTGTCCGTGGATACAAGACCTGTATCGCAATAAAACTTTTTTTATTTTTATTATTTTTGGCCTATGCGATTACGCATTAGTTTGTCGTAAGAGTTTTGTTTTCAGTTTCATAATCCTCGTATTATAGTATCAGAGTAGATAAATATATATAGCTAACACTTTATGGCAGAAACAGAAAAAAATCTGTGTATCTAAATCATTCTTGTCAATTGATAAGAATCATCTTTATGAAAATATGAATTGAAATTTAATATGAAAATAATTACTTGGAATGACAGGATACGCAATAGTCTGATTAGAGAACTTCGTGGACTGAAAGAGGATGTAGGGACCAGAATTTAGAAAGGAATGTTGCGTTGGTTTGGACATGGGGAGGGCGAAGGAAGAAAGATTGACGAAACAAATATATTTTGCTAACGTGAGAGGAAGGGCCATTAAGGGACATCCCAGGCGGACATACGTCGACCAAATAGGCGATGTATTAGCAAAGGGGGAAATAATCAGTACCCGTAACCGGCGTGCGTGCATGCAACGACTTATGGACGTTGATGGCGACGGTGATCTGTCAGGATCGTGGCAAGTGGCAGTCCCTGGTCTCTGCCTACCCCTCTGGGATACAGGCGTGACGTTATGTTATGAAAATAATACCCTTTGATTATAAAACTAATGCAATGATTACTACTTAGTCAACTATTATTTTCATTGTTTGCTAATATTTAAGAAAGAGAGAGAAAGAGAGAAAGAGCTTGTCAAGCTTGTCAGGATCGTGGCAAGTAACGCACCGTGTTCTCTGCCTACCCCTTTGTAATACAGGCGTGAGTTTTTATAATGTTATGTATGGTAATGTTGTCATGTGAAGAAAAGGAGCCATTTTACCCAAACCTCATTTCTGAATTTGAAAGGAATTACATACCTGTCAAACAATTCTTATTTATAGCTCAGATACATGCTTTAGGTTCTCTAGTTGGTTCGTTAGGTATATTATAAAATGACCATAGCCTTACAAATAAAGAGCTCATTACAGTTCACTGCTGAGGCTTCTAAACCGATGCAAGGCTTGACCTATTTGCTGCAACAACCTGCCAATCACGTTTAGAACTGCAGACGTGATTTATTCTTGCTGACTTTATCGGTTTCTATTATATTATACAGCGATACGACAACTTAGGTTTTTGTAGTTTCGTTGTAAGTCCGTCTGCCTGTCTCTTTTTTTATTTCAACTTAATTATCATTACAGGGCGTCGCTAATTTAATGGTTAAGCTAACAAAAATGAACAAAACACAAACAACACTGAATAATAAAAGAACTATACAATTAGAAACACACAATTATAAACTATTAATTATAAATATGAATTTTTACAAAGTTAACATTTGAGTAGCGTCTTTTGTGAACATAAAGGTGTGAAATTGAAGATACGTTGATCATTGAGTCAGGCACACGCAGTCAAACGGCTTTGTATATTGGGTGTACTGCCCTTTTTTAACATAACTCTTTTAATGGGACCAATTTGGCAAATATTTGAGATATCTTTAAACTATGTAATCCTCTATTTAGTATTGGTGCCCGCCCGTTATGGGAGGTTAAGCTGACTAAACTCCCATTTTGGTAAGAACTATGTTATACTATTTTTATTTTTAATGCACTAACCCGTGCTAAGGAACAAATTTAAAAACCTATTTAGAGGCTAAAAATTCCTCCCATGCCGGGATTCGAACCCGCGACCTCTGGCTATCCGTGCCAGCGCTCTATCCAACTGAGCTAATGGGCGACTCACCGGCATCAGTGAAATTTCGAACCTCTTTACACTATTCTCTGTATTACGTACAGAGAATAGTGTAAAGATTTTGTATTTATTAATTTTAAATAAGAATTTTTACAAAGTTAACATTTGAGTAGCGTCTTTCGTGAACATAAAGATGTGAAATTAAAGATACGTTGATCATTGAGTCAGGCACACGCAGTCAAACGGCTTTGCATATTGGGCGTACTGCCCTTTTTTAACACAATTTTTTAATGGGACCAATTTGGCAAATATTTGAGATATCTTAAAACTATGTAATCTTCTATTTAGTATTGGTGCCCGCCCGTATGGGAGGATTATGGGAGGTTAAGCTGACTAAACTCCCATTTTGGTAAGAACTATGTTGTTTTACCTTTTGGTTATGTCAATAACATATAAATAAAAAATAGAGTAAGAGCATGTTTTATTAGCAAGTGGCTTAAATGTACTATATTATTATTATTATTATTATTATTATTATATACATACTTAATAGCAACTATTGTTAATTAACTTATTTAGTATTTACATATTTACAAAATAGGTTTTATATAAAAAAATACCCTGGACCGCTGCCAGAGTCCCGTTTGTTTTATTTATTTATACATTTTAAGTGAGTACAACAGGTGAAAACAAGAAAATAATATGTAATAACAAGATTACGGTTCTGAGCGCGACAGACAATCCTGAATTAACACATTTTATCCCAGTTATACAATGTCGAGGGATAAGATACGAATATCATTATTGTACACCAGAGCACATATTATAAAACATGTAAAGATACAAAGTACAATAGGCGATAGGGATAATTAAGTTGTTTTATTTATTCAATCCCACGAAGTCACAGGCACGGACTGAGTGCTTAGTGCGATTTTTTTAACTACTCGATCGCGTTAACGTAAACTCATATTTCTATGGCATCGAGGAAGCGCCACCTAGCGACAAGTATGGAAATTAAAATTGCTGAGTGCGAGTTGTAATGGTTTACGTTGAGAAGTGAACACGTTTACCAGCCAAAACACGAATAAACGCGAGTGCGAGTTGTACTGTGACAGCGTTTTGCCAGTTCGAACGGTTAACTTACTCATACTCACTACTCAATGCACGATTAACGGGGTAGTAAAGTTATTCGATTGGATCTGTCAAACTCGCACTAAGCACACAGTTTACTAATAAAATCTGAACACACACATACCCAACAGCTGCAAGGTGTGCTAAACAACTTTTGCGTCTTATTTTCGCACATGCAGTTTCGAAAGGCAAAGGTTTGTGCTAAGCTCACTTTTAAGGTCGTTTCACGGTCACAGCACATTTTTGGTAAGTCATTCAACGCGATGCATGCAACTCACCTCGTGTGATGACGTCATCTGCAAAGCCAGCTGTTACGAGGAATTGTAAATTGGCACAGTTGAAAATCCCCTTTGTGTTGTTAGGTTGCGTGTGTTGTAAGTTCCTTGATTGTTTCAAGGTGGTTAATTGCTAACTTATATTTTACTTATCCGTTTTTGTTCTTTGTCAGTAGCCTATTCCACTAATCGAACCAAATAAAATCTTTCTTTAACAGGGAGTAATTTCTCGCTACTAAGAAAGAAATTATTTTAGTGTATATTTTGTCTTATTGTTTTTGGCATAGGCATTGACAGCAAAGGGAAAGATTAACAGTTACGGAACCGGCGTGCGTGCATGCAATGACTAATGAACATTGATCTGTCAGGCCCTTATGTATGCAGTCTGCCACTACGGTTAGTGGCAGTTTAGGGATCTGCATCCCAGAGGCGTAGGCACGCCTGTGCGTGTTATTAACCCTTGTATGTCCCCACTGCTGGGGCACGGGTATCTTCCTGCATCGCAGGAAAGTTAGGCCATACTCCACCACGGAGGAGGTTGGTGGAGGATTGTAAGACAGTGGCTGGCCTTACTGTCAGAAGTTATCACGCCGCCCATAAGACCTCTGACATGGCTTAACGACTGCCATTATATCACAGCCGGCACCAACGGCTTAACGTGCCTTGCGAAGCACGGAAGCGCTCGGAAAAATGCCACTAGCGGTAGTCACGAGACGCTCACCCATCCCGTACCTGACCGCGCCTGTTGTTGCTTAACCAAGTGATTGATTCAAATCACTCGGTTCGCCTAGGCCACGAACGCTTGCTGTGCGTGTGGTTATGTTATATTATGTTCTCCAGGTCTTCCCTACTGCCTTGACAATGTCGTCGCGACACCTGGCTAGGAGTCGGCCGTCACGTCTGCCTCTCAAATCTTCAAAAACCAAAAATTACGATAATCCCAAATCACAGTAGTGAGGAGGTGTATCATCACGATGAAAGGTCACCATGATTAAGCAGCATTACTCTTACGCAACGCGGCACAGTAATCGATATTGCAACAATCGGTGTTGTATCAAAACAGCCATTGTTTTCAACTTCACTTATTCAGGTTGGAACAGCGATATGCCTCCAATGAAATGGAACGAAATTTACGGTGCTTCGATACTGTAGTTTGTATAATATCTCGCTGCACTAGGTCTACTTTTAACGGGTCTGATGTGAACTTTAGGTACTATTCCACCTTGCGGACGAGAGTCAAATATGAGTCTGCAGAGTTGAAGGAAAAAGTGACATAATATGGGAAGAATTGGAATTTAGTTTAATTTAATTCGCTTTAACTCGGTCTATGGTTGTGACGCTGAGGCGCGCTCAGCGTCACAACCATAGACCCCAGGGCTGGCTTTTACCTCGGGCAGAGGGTAAGTCTTGCAATTCAACGAGGTAATGTAGCCAGCATACTGGGGACTCTCCCCAGAGGCGGCGATGATCTGGGCGCAGTATTTGACTTTTAGGTATTGTTTTAAATAAGTTTAGTTATAAATATGTTTAGGTAAGGTTGGTTTTATTAATATTTTGATTTAGTTTGTCATTAGTAATACATATACTATTTAAGTTCCGTTCACACTATAAAGATTTGATTTTAAATTTAAATTTGAAGAGATTTAATTTTTTAATAGGTGAATGGTAAACCTTTCTCAGTGAAGAGACCTGTACCTCTCGGTGGGGAATAATGGGTTGCTGATGGTGATGATGATGAAATGGTGAATAATATACTTAAGTCAATGGTTTTACCAAGTCTCGATTAGGACATTGCCCTACTTTATTGGCACATTAAGAGGATAGTTACCTTTACATCTCTGTAATTTCCTTTTTTATGTAGGTACAGTACTACACATCATAAAAGTCCCTTCGGGAATCTACGTTCACGCAGACTAGGAAGAAGTGTAACGAAAGTACCCGAAGCTATAAGTACATTCAACATGATCTTTAACCGATACGGTTAAGGTGCAGAATTGATTGCCGCAGTAGCGCTACCTATTTCGCTCACGCTAATATTGCCAAACTAATAGTCACCAGCATCGATGACGTTGATTCAACCAATAGCAACAGAGGCGCGCGGCCTGCCATAAAATGAAACTATCTGATTGGTCGATCAACTTGCAAAATTTGGTCATCTGCGCTGGTACATCCGCGAGACTTATTTCTTGTGTAGCACTGTACGATAAAGTTTGCTGTGACACTGTTTATACTCGACCCTTCAACGACCAAGGTACTCACTAGTTTAAACGAATTTCGCCATTATCACATCACACTAATATTATAAAGGCAAAAGTTTGTGAGTGTGTATGTTTTAATTGCTTTTAGCAATAAGGCCGCCAATTGTACTTTGTATCTTTACATGTTTTATAATATATGCTCTGGTGTACAATAAAGAATATTCTTATCTTATCTTTGTTACTTCTTCGTGTCCAAATGGCTGGAGCGATTTCAATAAAATTTGGTGGGAAGTTAGCTGACACCATTAATTAACATACAGGCTACGTTTTACTGCGAGAAAATATCTTATTCGCATGGCAAAATCAATAACCAGCAGGTGAAACCGAGGGGCACAGCTAGAAATAAATTTCTGGAACCCTGTGGTCCTAGAATTGAATTTAGATCTTTGTAGATAAATTCTCTGCGACGTGGTTTTGAGTTTGATTCCTTGCTGCCCGACATGTAAGGATTAGTTGAGAAGGTATTTTAGTATTAAACGGGACTAATCGCGATAATTGACCTACAATAATTGACTGTACTCGCCACTTCAGTCTACCCGAGACCACGGCCACTGTAACGCTGCCGAAACGTCGGGAAATAAGGTAATTCCATTTTACCTAATAAATAATCGCGATTTGACCCGTTTTATATATGACTATGTATGAGTATCGCGAATCATTAAGAAATACTATTTGGTTTAGTAGTTTTATTTTAGGTCAGTATTTATATTAGTTAGCAAAGCATTTCTAACCATAAAAGATACATTTAGGTGTTCGTGCCTACGCTTGAACCACAGGTGAGATAACGCCCTTGTAACTCAGCCCTGTTTACAGCTTTTTCTTGACAGATAGCGCCCTCTATCGGCGTTAAAGGTACTAACACTCGCCCGGTGTGCCGCCGCCGGCTGTCAGTTGGTCAGTACGCTTTTGTAACTCAGCCGTGCAACACGTATACACAAGTTGAAACAAGAGAGTTTAATCTCTGGTAAGAGTCTTTCTGTAAGCTCGGTAAACGACAACTAGATCCGCTCGGCGCCTAAGCCCAGCGACGGGACGCAGTTGCCTCTCTAGGCACCGTCATGATGTACTAGTCCGTACATGTCGGCTACCGCCTCATGAGGCGACGAGCGTCGTCTCACTTGACGACGACGCATTTATTACTTGCCAAGGAGCGTGTCTCCTTACACGACGACAACGTCGTGTGGGTAGACAACATGTCGCCTCACATAATGTTATTGTGTCGTTTCATTCGACGACCGACGGGATGATTGAATAGTTGTTTGGTTAATTACAGATGATGGCGACTACGCCGACGCAAACAATGGGTGAATTAGCCGAGCAGGCTCCCGATGACGACGTCAAGAAGAAGGCCTTCTTAGCAATACTTGACTCCATACAAAACAATTATCCCAGGGGTTGGGAACTATGGAAAGTATTAGACTGCTCGTACGAGGACCTTTTTGGCAAGGAACTGCCACCAAATACGGACAGCAAGTTAAGATTTGGTCTCCCAACCACTGACATTGTACGAGCGTTCTTTCCAAATGCAAAAGATCTTCCCGAAAGGGCTTTTAGACACATTAGAAAGATTTTAATAGAATGGCCACTAGGAAGAGCCTTGATTTACTCACCGCACGCCATAGTTGAAAAACTCCACGCACCTTCGTATACGGTCTTTATGGGTAATATTCGAGAACTAAAAGCTCAAGGCAAACTTACCAACCGAGAAAGGACTTCCAGGATATTAGCTGACGAGGACGCTCACTCTCTACGAGCTTGCAGTTCTCCTTTCTCGACAGAGTCTCGGAACAGAAAAAGAGGGGGGGAGGCAGTAACAACCCTCAGCCCGAGGGGCTCCAAGCGCCCTCGTGGGGCCAGAGAAGACTCACCTCCTCCGAAGCAAAGTCCTATAGACCAAGGAAATAGTGACCATCTTTTGGCCTCAGTGCTACAACAACAAATGCACCTTTTTAACAAGCTCATAGAAATGCAGTCTAAACAAAACAAAAAGCTTGATGAGCTAAAACAATCAAGGGCGACAACTTCTTTTTTGGACGAATCGTACGAGTCGATTCCGGATAGTACTGAAGAGATCGAAATCAGGCCTCAGCGTTATCCCGGTTCAGAAGAAGCCAACTACGATTCTGATAACGCCCAAGAAGAAGAAGTAGCATCAGATGAGAAAATCACCGCTGAGCATTGCCTTAATGATGAGATAGCTAGAACTGAACAGCGTTTAAAAGAACTTCGCTCAGCCAGAGCTTCTAATAGCGAGTCTATGATTCCAAGCGAAAAGACATCAGTGTTTGACTTTAAACCTCGTACGACAGAATCAGAAACCAAATTTTCAAAGGCCGACCCGATTCTAGCAGAGCAAGCAATAGATTGTCAAAGGCTTGGAACCGAAAGCTGGAAAAATATTCGTTTCACTGACGTACAAAAACAGTTTCAGGCAACACCAGTGTTTTCGTCTTTGAAGGTGAAAAACCAGTTTGCCGGGATTACTCCAAATTGGACTTCTGTCACCATATTGGAAAAATCGGACCTTACCCTGGGCGCTATAACAAACGGTCTTCTTCAGCAAAGAAAAATTTTTGAGGAACTATGCGATAAAATGCCTCAAGAGCTTAAGCACACAATCGGAAAGGAATTTCTAGCCAATAATTCCAAATTTCGTAAAAGCTCAGATGACCTTCTTCAATATGTCTGTGGACGCAGAGCTGAAGTTATTCAGCAAAGAAGAGACTTATATAAAGTCAAAAATAATAGAACGCTACACGACATCATTCACAGCTTACCGCCTTCAGATACACATCTATTTAAAGAACCAGAGCTGTCTCAGACCGTTAAAGATCAAGGCGGGATACATAAGTTCTTTCCTTTTAAAAAGACAACATACCATCGATCGACAAGAGTTGAGAATAAGTCCTTGCAGAAAGTTGGATTCAAGGGAAGGGTTGGACAATTCAGAAAAGGGTCTGCGAAACAAGTTGGCAGATTCTTTAATCCCACGTCCAATATTAACACCAGTAAAAGAAGTCAACCTTTCAACGACCAACTCAGTAGAAATGCCGGAGGACAAAGTAAATGGAAGGGCCCCAAAAGGGCATGACTTCAAGGCGGGGCAGTTATTGTTCCATCGAGAAAAGTGGACCGAAATAGGAGCTCCATCAGCAGTCCTAAAAATATTGTCAGGCTACAGAATTCCCTTTCGAGAAAAGCCACCTCTGGTAAAATTATCAAGCCGACAAAAATCGTTCGAGCTTCGTCTTTCAAAAGAAATGGAAATCGAAATACAGAAGATGATAAGCAACGGCGCCATTCGCAAAAGCGAACATCGAACGGGATTTTTCTCAACAATGTTTCTGAGAGAAAAGCCCGATGGAACAAACAGACCAATTTTCAATCTGAAAAGGTTGAATCGGTATGTTCATGCCCCCAAATTCAAACTCTTAAGCCATTTTCGAATACCTTCTGTTCTGAACCCAAAAGATTACATGGTAAAAATAGACATCTCGCAAGCATACTACCATGTACCGATAGTAAAAACGCATTGCAGATTTTTGTCTCTACTACACAAAGGGGAAACGTACGAAATGACTTGTCTCCCATTCGGGCTATCAAGTGCCCCACATGCTTTCTCAAAAGTTACAAACTGGTTGGCACACTGGTTCAGACACACGGCGGGCATAACAATGGTAGTCTATCTCGACGACTTCCTCTTGATCCACCAAAATCAATCCATTTTAGAACAACAAACAACGTTTGTGCTGCTGAAGCTAAAAGAGCTAGGCTGGTTCGTAAACAACAAGAAATGCCAATTAGAACCTACTCAATGCCTAGAATACTTAGGCATAATATGGAACACACGCACGAACAAAAAGCTGCTTTCGGACACAAAAATCAAACAACTCGAATCAATTTGCCAAACATTCATGAAGAAAAGACAATGGAGCTGGATAGACGCAAAAATACTCCTAGGAAAGCTAAATTTTGCAGCGTTCACGGTTCCTTTAGGAAGGCTGCATTGTCGTTGGTTACAGATAGAGTCCAACAGGCTTCCAAAATCAAATCGCTATGCTCGCTATCCCATGACAAACACAACCGTGGCCCAGTTGGAATGGTGGTTAAGAAATGTAAACAGAAGCACAGCCATTCACAATGCCGATCCAACAACGTTCATAACAACCGACGCAGCCGACTCAGGGTGGGGTGCGATAGCAAACGGTCAGAAACTACAGGGCCATTGGAAGGAATCACAAAAACGTTGGCACTGCAACCAAAAAGAGCTTTGGGCACTTTACGAAACCGTCAAACTTCTGGGTCCTGCACTAGAAAACGTAACGGTAATATGGCAAACGGACAACCGGACGGCAGCTGCGTATATAACGAAACAAGGTGGCACGAAATCAAGGAGACTCCTGGAAACAACAGAAAGCATCCTTCATCTATGCGACCAATACAATTGCAATCTGATGGCGCGCTACATTCCAGGACCATACAACGGGCTGGCCGACAGTCTTTCCAGGACAAAAAGTCTACCAGAATGGCATTTGAAGGCTTCGATAACGAGAGTTATTTTTCATCATCTGGGTACCCCGGAAATAGACTTGTTCGCTTCAATGCGCTCGGCGGTAGTTCCTACTTACGTGTCGGAGGATGCAACCGATTTGAAGAGCCAGTTCACGGACGCTTTCAGCCGAAGCTGGGAGTACAATCTAGGATGGATTTTTCCTCCACCTGCTCTGATTCCAAGAGTGCTTCACCACCTACAGCAATCAACGGGGATTTATCTCCTAGTAGTACCGGAGTGGCACAAAGCATTTTGGGCACCGGAAATAAAGAGACGAACAACCCAACATCCATGGAAAATCCCAAGCCTCTCTCGACACCTCGTAGACCTGCAAACGAATTTACCACCACCGGGAGTAGACAACCTCAATTTGCAGGTTTGGACAGTACGGGCTGGGCCAGTGAAATTTACAAGTGGAGTGACTTCGAAAAGTGGAGCTGCTTCAAGCTTCCTGGAGAAAGTCCACCCTAAAGACTTACCGACCAGCGTGGCTCAAATGGTGCAGATGGGCATCTGATAACAATATTAAAGTTGATGACCCAAGACCAGCGGACCTGGCACGGTTCCTTTGTCATCTGTTTGAAGTTGTAAAATTGGCACCTAGTACTATAATGCTCCATAAATCTGTGGTAGCCACGTTTACCAACCCACATAAGAGCTCTTACTTGAGTTCTCATCCGATTGTTTTCCACACAATCAAAGGAATCCTATCAAAACAACCGAAAAGAAAGGCACTTCTTTCTTGGAAGATCGATGACTTGATGAAATTCATTGAGACCTATGACTTGGACAGTAGAAGCTTGTTCGAAGTGTCACGTCATACCAGTATATTACTGTTACTGGCGTCAGGCAGGAGGGTACACGATTTGACTTTGTTAAGCTTACATCAAGATAATTTTGAAGAAAAGGTCGATGAACTCATTTTTTGGCCGAAGTATGGGTCGAAAACCGATAGCACCTCATACCGACAATCAGGATGGTCTATCAAGGCTATGCCAACAACGAGATTAAATATAGTTTATTGGGTAAAGCAGTTAGTCTCTCTATCTCAAAGTCGTCGTGGCTCGACACAAATACAAAGCTTATTTATTACCACACGGGGTGTAGTGAAGGAAGCGTCACGGGCCGTCATCGCTGGATGGATAAAAACACTTTTCAAAGAGGTAAACATATCAGCCTCGGCGGGAAGCATTAGAGCTGGTGTAGCTACATATAACTGGACACAGAGAAATATGGACATCGATGAAGTTCTGAAAAGAGGAAATTGGAGATCGAAATTCACATTTTTCAATCATTATTTCCGAGAGATACAAACGCCTGCTTTAATGAGCGACAGTGCTAACCTTAGCACATGCTTTTCCCCTGTTGATTAATGAATATATTATAATACGTTCAATTAAGACTGATTATATGGTTTAAAGATTATATGGATATAAATGGTTTGGTTTATTTTTGTTTTGTTGCTATGTTTTCTATTAACACAATTATTAATTGTTGAATACGAATTTAACTACTTTTGTTATTTTCTAATTAAAGCATTACTTGTTTCTAGAAATCACGAGACATTGGTTTTATTTTCGTATTTAAGTACTTGATGCAACAACTTTCTCATCACAGTACGCCCGGTCCCGCGCCGGCAGAGGTTAAACACGTCTCACCTGTGGTTCAAGCGTAGGCACGAACACCTAAATAGAACCGTTTTTCCCCCGAAGGGTATAAAACGGATATTTAGGTTTCTGCCGTAGCTTGAACCACACCTGATGGCCTTGCCGGCTCCACGTACTGACCAACTGACAGCCGGCGGCGGCACACCGGGCGAGTGTTAGTACCTTTAACGCCGATAGAGGGCGCTATCTGTCAAGAAAAAGCTGTAAACAGGGCTGAGTTACAAGGGCGTTATCTCACCTGTGGTTCAAGCTACGGCAGAAACCTAAATATCCGTTTTATACCCTTCGGGGGAAAAACGGTTCTATTTAATTATACTCGTCTGCACCGAATAACCTTCTATTTAAATTTCTAATACAATAGACCTTGTGCCTAATTAGATGTACCTTATTGCGTACTTTACAAATAACTTAGTGTTTTACTATGTGCTTATAAAGCGTTAATTTCTTATTTGCTTTGCGTACAATGCCATCAGTTCCCTTCATAAGGGTCAAGCTATGAGTAAACCGAAAGGCCAATAGGTAAAATTTCAGTAATAAATATAATTTATACTTAGTTATTAAATAATTAAAACCTTTTTAAATAGATAGATAGACAACACTATTCTGTAATATAAAAATTAATCACTGAATGTGTTGGTAAGCGCAAATCTCGAAAGCAGCTGAACCGATTTTGCTAATTCTTTTTTTAGAATATTCATTGAGGTACGGGGATGGTTCTTACGGAGAGCAAAAAATATATAGAACCGACTGTTAGGCGGTACGAAGTTCGTGGGCCAGCTAGTTGTATATAAAAAAAAAAAAAATTGTTCTCAATATTAAGTTCCTCAAGTTCCTGAAGTTCTTATTCCTCAAAAATTCAGGAATTCAAGCGGCAATTGAAGCCTCGCCTCTTACATAAAATGCTAGAACTCTTACCCACTAAGCCATACGGACCTCGCTTCATCTAGAGACGAGGTAATCTTGTTCAGATATATCTAGGTACCTAATTTAAATGCGGCGAGGCGGGAAGACCGTGGATGGTCCAGGGCAATCACGTGTATGGGGATGCCAAGGGAACGTTGACATGGACGGGAAAAGGGCTATACTTTTGATGATAATGATGATGATAAAATGATGTTGATGACGATGTGGTGATACGAAATTGGTCTTTCTCTCTTTCTATCTCGGGATACACTCCTACTCTCTTGTAGCTAGAGAACTTGCCAAGAGACCGTGAAAATGGCACTATGGGGAAAATCCTATACACAGTTTTGGGCAGTTGTGATGATGATGATGATCAGGTGATACCAATTGCATGTTTATGTGACATAATATGTCTCTCTCTCATTCTATCTAGGCATACACTTCTACTCTCTCATAGCTAGAGAACTCTGCGATCTCTGGTCAATTCCATTTATTTCGTTCTACCTTCAAATTGAATTTGTATCGAGAGTACTTGGACGCCAATATGTCCTAGGTTTTCAACTAAAACAACCACGAAGCTCGTTCCTAGTTTACTGCTTTGTAAACTTGCTTCCTTTGTACTTTCTGACCAACATCTATCTATATAAATAAAATTCAAAGTCCTGACTGACTGACTCACTCATCAACGCCTAGCCTAAGCCGTTTGACCTAAGCTGAAATTTTGCACAGAGGGTCTATATACAATGGAGGCAAGGAATAAGACGGATTTTTTGAAATTCATCCCGTTAGGGGGCGAAAAGGGTTGCGAAAATTTGTGCGGGTCGTATAAAGAATGTTGTCTAATTTTCTTGAAACTTAAAATAAATACTCTTCAACACAATTGATTAAAGACTTGTTGTTTCTTCGTATTGTTTTAAATTTAATCCTTAAGGGAGTGAACGGGGTTGCAAAATTTTGTAGCTACTAAAGTCCACGCGGACTCTATATTTTAAAACGTACGTACATAAACTAACGCCTGATTCCGAAGAGGTAGGCTGAGACCAGGATTTACCACACGCCGCGATCTCGACAAAAATCTTCAGCTTCATACACATTAACTTCAGTAATTACTTTTAGTAATAAGGCCGTCAAATATACTTTACACAGGTACTGTGTAGATGTTTAAGTCTCTTATCTAATTCCTGGTGTGCATAAATAATAAAGAATAATCTGTCTATCTATGGAATTAGTCTTTGCATGCACGCTCGCCTTTTGCGGAACAATTTAAAACAATTACAATTTCACTTCTTCTTTCACAGTTCTTTATAGTTTTAGAGATCAATGGGCGCTTAAATGGCCATAACCAAAGTAACCTTTCGCCCCCCTGGCGACTCATGCGCACTTGAAACATAAATAATGTTTAGAAAGGCCACTTCGCAGCGGATGTCTATGGGCATTCATTCGTTACGATGTCATTGTAGATTGAAGTGCTAAAGGCATCTTTAGTAGTTACAATTCATGTACATTCTAATTGCTTTAGCTTTTAGAATAGGCGGGACGAAGGCATCAAATAAGCAAAAGATTCTTATAAAAAAGAGATTACCAATATTTGATAAAAAAATAAAAGATTTATAATACAATAATGAAGTTTAAGTATGTATCAATATTCAAATTTGCACTGGCTACCCGTCTTTCTAATTTCCTTCAGCAACTTTCCATGGTAAGTTTGACTGGAAGAAATTGCTTTTAGCAATAAGGCCGCCAATTGTACTATGTATATTTGCAATTGTTTTGTATTTGTTGTTTTTCCCGTGTACAATAAAGAATATTCTTATCTTATCTTAGTTTCAGCCATTTTTACCGAAACATCCGTCACACCGCGTGATGTCACGCTTAGGTTAACGTTTAGTAAACTTCACCCGTGCTTTATTGTACTACTAGTGATTACGATGTTTGTTTACCTGGGCGTGACGTCAGATTCGACGCCATGACACTGCGAACTGTTTTCCCACAGATTGAAAATAATTTTAGAAAAATGGCTTTAACCTTCGTTAAACTTAATTTAGTAAATTAACTATGGCTTAAAAGTGTTAACTTTCTTTCATATCGGTATTTGTAGCATGTTTTGTCGATTCTCTTGCACAATTCCAATGGCATCAGAGTTAGAGTCAGTAAATGGAGAGACATTAAACTTTCTACAAGACGTGGACAAATGGATAAATTAAGTAATTGGTAACTTGTGGAGGCAAATTGCTCGTTGATTTGGTTGGTTTTATTGTAATTGTGGAAGCGCTCGTGGGCTAGGCGAGCCGAGCGATTGGAATCAATCAATGGGTGACCGTTCCGTGACTACCGCTAGTGGCATTTTTTCGGAGCTTCCGTGCTTCGCAAGGCACGTTAAGCCTTTGGTATCAGCTGTCATATAATGGCAGTCGTTAAGTCATGTCAGAGGCCTTATGGGCGGCTGGATAACTTCTGACTACTGTCAGGCCCGCCACTGTCTTACAATCCTCTACCAACCCGGACTTGGTCCCGTGGTGGAGTATGGCCTAACCTTCCTGCGATGCAGGAAGAGACTCGTGCCCCAGCAGGACTTACAAGGGTTGATAACGATAACGATTGTAACAATTGTTAACAAACGCTGGGGAAACCCGCGGCTTGGTTGGCTCTGCACGTATTGACTAGTCTGTCCTTTTGGCTAGCCCGAATAAGCTGTCAGGATAGTAAAGTAAATTAAATGATTTATTCTTCGACCAATAAAGGTCATACAAATTGTGACACGCATGGAAAGTTGCTGGGCGAATATACACTATCTAAACACCAATGTCTAAGCACTGCAGCACAACAAATACTGAACGAATAAACGTCCCACTGCGGGGCATAAACCTTCTCTCAGAGAGAGAGAGAAAATGAGCTTAATTACCACGCGTGCCCACCGTGGATTGGCAATTTCAAGCGCTGAGGTATAAGAATAGCTTAGACGCTGAGGTTTCTTCATGACGTGTTCCTTCATAATTAGCAGAACATAACATTTACATACAGGCACATACATTACTTCTGACCCCACACTAGGATACCCTGTGTCGTGGGAATCAGAAACAACGACATCACAAACATGTAAACATCCAAGACCTGGGGTGTTTTTTCTCAAGCCGGGATTCGAACCCGGAACCTCTTGCATGGTAGGCAGATGCGCCACCGCTACGCCACAGAGGTCAAACACAGAGAACTCCAATCGTTCAACTGTATAGTAATTGCTCTTGCAAACGACTGAATTCCGACAAGATTTGACTGCTAGCATCTGGTGCGCATAATTTAGGTCATAGTTTTTCAAGCTCTTTTCCTCTGATAAAAGATTTTGATGATGATGAGACGATGATGGATTCTAATCTTGCCCTTTTCGTTTTCAGGTACGTCCCTACGTCCGACAGTAAATCAACACTGTTTTGTCACAGTACAACGCCGATTGTTACCGGTGAAAGGTAAATATTATCCTACATAGCCGCAGCCGACCATAAATTAACCCTCTGTGGGACACGGCATTAAATCTTGCACAAAATTGGGTCCATCGTGACCTTACGCCTTTCCTCGACGAGTAGACATAGGAAAGAAGGTCCAAGGGAATGTTGGTTTTCAATTGAATTGCATAAGAGAAAATTAAAACTAATACACAGGCGAGCTTAGCGAAATCACAGCTCGCAGTAGTTCCATGATTTGGGCTTATACGTAAGAATGGAACTACTGCGAAAATAAATTCGCAGTAGTTCCATCATGGAACAAGCCAATGGTACTACTGCGAATGTTTGAATGCTAGATAGTATTTTCTCCAGATCATTGATGTGAGGAGTGGAAGGGGTAGGATCAGAAAAAAACCATACAACTGGAAGTTTTCTAAGTTACATTTGTGAAGTTGTGTTGAATAATAGTAATACCACTCGCAGTATGAAGAGGAAAACTTCGCGAGGAAACCTGAGTGTCTGCGATGTTCAAAGCGCTTGAATTTGCTAATCTGCGGTGGGCACGCGTGATAATTTAGCCCATACTCTCATTCGCTCTCTGAGAGAAGGCCTGTGCCACCGTGTCCAAGTGGGACGTTTATAGTTCCCTTAAAAAAAACTTGACGCCATGATGCTTAACGAAAGGTAACATGGGAATAAAATCTGGGCCGGAGCAGCACCGAAGGTGGCATTGAAGGCAATGATGTCTGAGCAATGTGCAGGCTCGACTCCTTCTTCGATGGGACTTGGTTCCGATCGTGAATACGGGTCTAAGATGTTATGCGCTATACTTTTAGATGCCTCGTCATCATCATTATCAGCCCACCGCTGCCCACTGCTGGGTATAGGCCTTTTCCCCCAAATGCCATTTCTAACGGTCCCTTGTCATCCGCATCCATGGACCTTCCGCCGACTCAAGTACATCGTCCGATCATCGGGCTGCTGGTCTGCCCACTGAACGTCGTCCTGATCTCGGTCTTTAGATGCCCATTTTAATACTATCCGCTTTTAGGTATTTTTGTCCCCAATTGTCTCTTGAAAAAATAATGGTGCTGGTTGCGTGGGTTGAAAATTCAACGGATTATCATATGCCATATTTATTTTAGCTTCCGCGCTCGTAGCCTAGCCGAAAGGAGTGGTTGGAACCAATCACTTGAGTTAAGCAACAACCAGCGCAGTTAGGTGCAGGATGGGTGACCGTCCCGTGACTACCGTTGGTGGCATTTTTCAGAGCGCCTCCGTGCTTCGCAAGGCACGCTAAGCCGTTGGTGCCGGCTGTCATGTAATGGCAGTCGTTAAGCCATGTCACAGGCCTTTAAGGCCCGCCGCTGTCTTACAAGTCTCCACCAACCCGGACTTGGCCCCCGTAGTGGAGTATAGCCTTATCTTCCTGCGATGCAGGAAGATACCCGTGCCCCAGTGCAGTGAGGACATATAAAAGGGTTGATATCGATAAGCCTTCTTTAATAACAGTCGGGCAGTTTGTTTTTATAAGAAGTTATTTTAATGTATTGTCTCCTATGGTTTAAAGTCCTTTAGAGAAAGGTCGAAGCTCCTTATAGAACATGTCTCGACCCAGTCGACGCTTAGCCTTCCTTCTGTTAGATTTGTTTAGTGTTTTCCTGTTAAGAGACCTCAAGACCTCCCTTATAAGTAGGTGCCTAGTTGAATAAGCTTGGAACAACTAGTGATGTTATAGAAACGTCTGATGTATCTGTAGGAATGTTTAATTAGTGTGATGATTAGGTACATTATTTGTGGCTGATGTCACAATTTTATCTTTCAAACCTGAAACGCATAGATCTTATACATACTTTCTTTTGTAGGATTATACATTATGCCATAATTTTACCTACCTGCTAGTATAATGCCAGACATGTAACATGTAACAGACATGTAAGAATAAATGACTGAAAGTTTACTTATCAAATTATTAGGGATCGAGCTGCTGTCATTAGGTATGTAGTTTTCTGTCAGTGGCAAATTTTATTTTTGTTACAAATAAATTTGTTTCATATAATTTAATTTCAAATTCCTTTCACTTCGCATGGTCGTATTTCGGGCCATTGAGGATTAACGATTTGACTTATAATTTTTCGGACTATCAAAATTAAAATATGTTTATCCAAAATAACACAGAAACGGTGACTTAATAAACGTTGTAAGATAAACTAGGTGTCCATTTTGAAATTTAGGGGATTTTGGAGAAAATGTTGTCATTTTTTTTATAAAGTCTTCTGGTCCTTACTTAACAGAGTTTACAATGTCATGTTACTCTAAAACTTGGAACTCGTGCATTGGACTGGTTTTATTTTCAGATAATTGTTTCGTTAAATTACTAAATAATAATGTAAAAAATGGTCATCGCACATTGATCCAGACTTATGTAAGTTATTTACTTCGGAATTCAACGCCGGACAATATAGTAGGTAGCGTAATATCCATAGAAATGACCCAACGTCGGAATAAAAAGCGAGATTAGAAGGCGATCGAAAGAATAAAATAAACATGAACATTAGAAGATCGATTCATAACAAATGAGATTTTAATACCCACTGCAGCTGGGGTTTTGATAGTACCCAAGAGTAAAAAGATCATCGACACAAAAGCCGACTAAGTGCGTGTTGAATTAAGATTGGATTTCGTTGTCATAAGCTTAACTTACTAGAAACATTAGTTTAAGCGCTCGTGGCCTAGTCGATCCGCGTGATTGTGGATGGGAACAGGCTCCGTCAGGATGGGTGACCATCCCGTGACTACTGCTAGTGGCATTTTTCCGAGTGCTGCCGTCCTTCGCAAGGCATGTTAAGCCGTTGGTGTCAATTGTCATGTAATGTCAGTCGTTAAGCCATGTTAGAGACCTTTAGGGCGGCTTGATAACTTCTGACAATAAGGCCCGCCACTGTCTTACTATCCTCCACCAAACCGGACTTGGCCCCCGTGGTGGAGTATGACTAACCTTCCTACGATGCAGGAAGAGACCCGTGCCCCAGCAGTGGGGACATACAAGTGTTGATATCGAACTAGATTTTTTTTTCGTGTAGCCTAAAACTTCTCACTGCCGGGCACTTGGCGTACAGATAGACCAACATCTGAATTTAGACATAGGATGACATTTGCAGGGTCAGCTAGTTATAAATAAGCCAAAGTTAAGGCAATCAGGGGCATTAACTAGCTCCACCAATGGAATAAAAATCATAAATTGTTTCATAATACGTTTTTATCTAAAAGTGAAAATGAGAAATCTTTATATTCTTTTTAATGCACTAACCCGTGCTAAGGACAATTTTAAAAACCTATTTAGAGGCTAAAAATTCCACCCATGCCGGGATTCGAACCCGCGACCTCTGGCTATCCGTGCCAGCGCTCTTTCCAACTGAGCTAATGGGCGACTCACCGGTATCAGTGAAATTTCGAACCTCTTTACACTATTCTCTGTATTACGTACAGGCAGCGACATCTGGCTGAAGTAGATTGCATTACTAACAACCCCGAGTACCTACTTTGCAGTTAGGTTTTTACATCGGAATGATATCGCTGTACCCACATGAGAAATCTTAACAGCTGTCATAAACCTACAGTCTAGAATCTAGGATCAACAATCTAGGACTTTAATGGATTTCCGCCAAAAGCGGCCGTTTTTAGCGGAAATTGATTTTAGTCCTAGAATATTTATACCTACTACATTCTTGGCTATACGAGTATTTTTAAAAATAGTTAGATAAAAAAAATTGTCATGTTTACTTTTTGAAAAAAAAAACTGTTTAAAATAAGTTATGATTTTATTCCATTGATAGATAGATAAAACATTCACCCCCGGTTTCTGGCACACTAACAAGCCGTTAATCTACTGTTAGCAGCTGTCAGGTGGCCAAAGTGCATACAGAAAAAACGTTTGACAGCTGTTAACAGTAGATTAACAGATTGTTAGTGTACGAGAAACTGGAAGTTATTCACGTAAGACTTGGTTGCACTAGGCGCCTCCTTAAGTTAAAAGTTAAGCCTATACACTGAACCCCGAAAATTGACAAAGTAAATACTCAAAAAGGAGCCTTAGCTGCGGCTTTAGGTTACAGATTGTTGAACGGTGACCTTGAATGACAATTGGTGTAGTAAGAGGCCCAAGATGCAACCGCAATTGTTGCGTCATCTAGATTCAAGCCGTTTGTAAGCAGACCAGTATTTTATTCCGTAATACCGTTAATCTTGATACTTGTGTGGTTAACGTAGGGTGATAGAAGAGTGGAAGAAAGAGAGAGTGAGAGTGGACGGAAAGATAAAGGATTACACAACGAGGGTGTTAGTGAGAAACTGTTTAAGAGCGGTGGTTGAATACCGGCGTGCACCAATGACTTTGTCTAAGTAACATATATTTTGAAAACCTATTTAGCATTTATAGGCTAAAAATTCCACCCATGCCGGGATTCGAACTCGCGACCTCTGGCTATCCGTGCCAGCGCTCTTTCCAACTGAGCTAATGGGCGACTCACCGGCATCAGTGAAATTTCGAACCTCTTTAGAATATCACTGATGCCGGTGAGTAGCCCATTAGCTCAGTTCGAAAAAGCGCTGGCAAGGATAGCCATAGGTCGCGGGTTCGAATTCCGGCATGGGTGGAATTTTTAGCCTCTAAATAGATAGATAGATTGATAGAATATTCTTTATTGCATGTACACCTAGGATAGGTTTTAAAGTTGTCCTTAGCACGGGTTAGTGCATTAAAAAAATAATATAACACATATTTTTCCAGTTACAAAAGCAATACCAGTCGCTTACTGTGAAGGAAAACATCGTGAGGAAACCCTAGTCTCTAAGGTTACGTTAACTGTAATCACCTAAACGCTTGCAACGTACAATAGCCCAAGTATGAGGCTAAGTACGAAGATCTCAGGTCTAAACGAACTAGAGGAATTGTTGAAGAATTGTTGATCTATTTAGTTCATGACAAAGTGTTTAATATAATACATTGTTTATAATTCATAGATAGAAACGAAAACAATGAAGAACGTTGTTATAATAAAAAATAACAACTAGACCCAATCAACGATGTTTTATTTGTAGAAAACTTCTCAGATGCAGTTTATTTAATCTGTGGTTACGTTTTTCTCTTAACCACAAACTATTTGAACTGCCTTTAAGGTGTGTTTTAAGGAATTGTATTTCCATAAATAAATAAGCCCGTGAGGATATACTAAATATTCATCGCGCTAATCTACGAGTAAATAAACACTTTTCCTCAAAACACTTTTTTTTTTATTAAACGTCACGATTTTTATTAATAAATACCGTTTCAATATGACATACAAATACATACGGTTGTCTGGAAGAGTTTGCTATTACTGATAAGGCCCCCGTCTGTACTCTTAGGTTAAGAAATATCTTTGTGATATCCATTATTATGTACAAAAAAGTGTTCTCTATCTATCTATCCAAAACTTTGTCGTTATAACCCGCCTAGTTTTGCATTCTAGATTGAGATGTTTCACTAACAAACGAGAAGTGGTACAGATGCAATGATACCTCGAAACAAATAAAGCTATTAAGGCGTTTTCATTAAGTTATATTCCGAGTGGTGGTCTGTAGACTCATGCTTTTGTTCTGGTTTAATAAGTCACCATCAGTAGCGAAATTTAAGTCAAAATTTCTCATGATTCAACTCGGGAGATTGATAATTTCTCGCATCGTAAGTTTTCGTTCTGCCATGTGAAATGAAGATAGATTGTTTGACTGTACCTTTTTATTACATTGGAAAATGTTTTTAATCGAGTGAAGTCAAAATTCTTCTAGAACTTTCTGAAATATACAATGTTTTAAAGTGACGAAAGAAAGAGACAACTGGTTACTACTGAAGTGACATCGTTAACTAGTTCAGTACGAGTATGAAAAGGACATAAATACTTTATCAACGTGACGGTTTTCGAATATTTTCTTTTTATTTTCATAACAAATATCTTTCATGGTACTAAAGTCCAACGTTATCAACCCGTGCATGATGTCCCCACTGTTGGGGCACGGGTCTCTTCCTGCATCTCAGGAAGGTTAGGCCATACTCTACCACGGGGGCCAAGCCCGGGTTGGTGGAGGATTGTAAGACAGTGGCGGGCCTTCCTATCAGAAGTTATCAAGCCGCCCATAAGGCCTCTGACATGGCTTAACGACTGCCATTATATGACAGCCGGCACCAACGGCTTAACGTGCCTTGCGAAGCACGGAAGCGCTCGGAAAAATGCCACTAGCGGTAATCACGGGACGCTCACCCATCCCGTACCTGACCGCGCCTGTTGTTGCTTAACCAAGTGATTGATTCCAATCACTCGCTTCGCCTAGGCCACGAGCGCTTCGTAAAGTCCCACGTAAGATGTTTTTTTTTTCTATGTGAACTTTAAGGCTTATCACGCACGTTTTTTCCCCGCACGATTTTACCGAAATAATCTGTGAGTTACATTTCAACAACCAAATCAGTACGCGATTTAAAGTTTGTCAGAAAAAAAAGTTTTGTTTATTTTAAGTACTTATTTGTTTTTACCATAATGCTGGAATAGATCTCTTAGATGTACATGTTTAAATTAATTATGAGGTTGACGTGAGATATTTTTCTCATAAATCAAATAGGTGCTATACTAAGAACTCACAATAGCGAAGTGAAAATAAAGCTTTTGTTACACTTTTCTTGTCCCTCACACGTTTCTGGGCCTAAATTGTCGACAAGAACCGTCAAGATCATCTTGAAATTAATTACGCTCGTAATTTCACAGTTACTTTTTTTATTTTATTCGTCCAAATGCAACGAATACGTGGGAAACGGAAACTGGGTTTACGAAATGGCCGCTGGCGTTCCATTTACAAATTCTGGTGCGAAAACCGAAGTCATGTTCACTCATCGGTATTCTACGCAGGGTTTTTAAACGTTCGATTCTGTAACGGTTACATTTAAGTAGGTAAAGAATGTTGAAGTTATTGCCACACTGCGAGGAATATTTATGTTGAGCTTGCTTGCCTCTTGGTGGTCTGTGGTAAGGATTTCGGCAGAACATGTTCTTGTCTACTTAATAAATTTAAGACGAATCTAAAGAGTGCAATCAGTGCACTTTTGTCAGCCAGCATTTAGCGAAGCGCTCGTGGCCTTTTCGAATCGAGTGATTGGAATCAATCACTGGAGTCAAGCAACTACAGGCGCGGTCAGTTGAGGCAGGGTGGGTGACCGTCCCGTGACTGCCGCTAGTGGCATTTTCCCGAGGGCTTCCGTGCTTCGCAAGGCACGTTAAGCCCTTGGTGCCGGCTGTCATGTAATGGTAGTTGGATAGATAGCTTCTGGCAGTGAGGCCCGCCACTGTCTTAAAATCCTCCACGAACGCGGACTTGGCCCCCCTTAGTGGAACTTTCCTGCGATGCAGGAAGACATCCGTGCCCCAGCAGTGGGGACATAATTAAGGGTTGAAGTCGTCAGCATTTGGTAGATTTACATCTGTATATCATGACTGATTATGCATAGTTTTAGCGGCAAATAAACTGACGTGCTGTCTTTGTATGACAAAGTAAATAAAATATTAATCAGCAAATTTTGGCATGGGGTCGAAAACTTCAGAAATGTCACAGAAGATGTCACGAAGTTCCTAGTCAATCTAATTTGTCTGTTACCGGCAATCTGTTTAATCCGGTACTGAATAATTATCCGGTTTAATCCGATACTTCATGACTATGAGGTATTGGTACAATTCCCACCTACACAAAAATTTTTTCATTCTCATCCGCCAATATACATACATATACTTACGCTTGAATGATAGCTTATGTTGCCGACCTAAAACTTTCTTAATCACATTATTAGCTTAATCTCGACAAAAAATTAAGTGAGTAAATCCCGAATGAAGCTAAAATAACATATAAAGGTTTATTAAAACTAACACTAATTTCAAAAATATAGGCAGTACATAGTATGCAAAGGCTAGTACCTATTATTTATAAATTTGTTAAAGATAGCTTAGTGATAGAATTATTATCTTATTTATACTATTTACTTTTTGATTACAAAACCTCTAAGGCAAAGCTTAAGTTAAGCCTCTCAATTAAATTTTTCAAGCCTTAAACTTGACACAGTGAGTTTGTATGAAAATTTATATCGAGGAATTTCATTTTATAAAATTTAAAGGAACCGGTTTTGTGTTATGTCAATTACAAGTTGCTTGTTTAAAGTGTTTTCGAATGGTTTGTATAGGCAGATCGAAACTAAGATAAATTGTTTGTATTACGTATCTTTCGAGCCTATCTTTGGAGTTAGTTCCACCTACCAATATCTGTGTCAGATTTTGAGGTCAGGTTAAGTCAATTAATAAACTCCATGTCATAATTTGCTTTCATTCATAGTTTACTTTAACGTGCAACGACACGTCAATTTATTTGCCGCTTATTGTGACCCTTTGGCGATTAAATGTAAAGGTGCGTTTACACTCTACCCCTGGTTTCTGGTACCTACACTAACAATTTGTTAAAATTATATAGTAGCTGATTGATTATTACTTTGAGAGAAACCAGGGGTTAATCTAATTTTCAATGCAGCTACAAAATATTTTCAGTTAAAAATTACTGGTATTATGTTTATATATTTAACCAGAGCAAATCTTATCCTCGAGTGCTTATGGGCAGTACGTATTTTAGTCGTTAGTAGTTATAGTAAGACACTTGAATCACAAATGGACATTAATTGAGTCCATGTATGTTTTGTACGAAGAATATTTTTGGTATATACATTGCTTTACTAAAAGCGAGTTTTTCAAGTTTTTACCTTAAAGTACATTTCTCGTTTAGGAGTTAATTGGCCCTGCTACATTTTTAGTATGAACGGAAATCGCAAAACCATTTCGAGAATTTTGCTTTCCGTTCAATTTCTATTTATCAGATTTGTAAATGAGTCTATTTTTTTAAGATATTCAATAAAAAGATTTGACCTTGAGTATTAATCCCTTGCCTTACAAAAAAGAACAAAATGTCAACGTGTGATTATTTATGTAGTCTGTGGATTATTTTCTCTAGGATTATTTATGTAGTCTGTGGATTATTTATAAGCACCACAGAGTAGGTAGGTACATGGTTAGCCAACTATTGTTCTGTGAGCCGACCAAATGAACGTTTAATGTTCTCTGAAATCAGCTGGCGTTAATGACATTTGTTTTTTTTATGTAAGCAAAGACTATCCCTTCAAACATGCTCTGATGCACCACCGCAAAATTTCAGAAAAATATTAAAAATAGAAATAATTAATAAAATTCAAAAGTAACGAAATCAGTTTCTTGAAATGGTCCGTACTTTCGAAATGAATTAAAAAAAACGTATATTAAAAATAATTAGCATAGCCAATTGAGCAGACTCATTATTTAAATATTTTTTGTTACACCCCTACTTCCTCGCTGTCCTCTCTCTCCGACTGTTGCTCTGTCAGCGAGAGACCCATTTACTAAAGGGGGATAAGGCTAGAGCGACGTGGAAACTTGTAATAAACAGGCACCTTTACCTGTATTGTACTGTCTATCTATTTGACATTCATTGAGTACGATGACGCGTTTGTGTTACAATCCATTACGTCCACTTACATGCTGCATTGTTCTGCCGCGATTACATCATTTGATTACCTCCTGAAAATTATGGTGATCATTTTGTCGTTGGTAATTTTTGTGTTTGTATGTTTAGTTTAGAAGCGGTGGTAGCTCAGTGGGTAGAACCATGGACTCGCAAGCGAGAGCCCCAGGTTCGATCCCGAGTGCGGGCATGTACCAATGACTGTTTAATTTCAAAGTTACATACATTTGCGAATTTGTAGTCGCATTACCACACTCTAACTGTGAAAGAAAACATCGTGAGGAAACCCGCGTCTTGGTTGGCTCCGCACGTATTGACTAGTCTTTCCTGTGGGCTAGGCCGATTAAGCTGTCAGGATGGTATAGGTGCAGGGCAAGCCTACACCATCTATAAAAAAGCCATTTCCTAGGCGATATACGGCGTCGGAGTGGTCCCTTCACCCATCTAGTGTGAGTGAAGATGCCACTGGACGCTGTATAAATCATCTCATTAAGTAGATGCAAAAAGGCCAATATTATTAATATGTTTAGTCATAATCTTTTGTTTCTTGTAAACTCGATAGAAAGTATAATTTTGAACAGTTTATCATCGGTGGACGCTTTTTTTATTAAGTGTAATAATCACAAATATTGTTTCGGTTCGTTTGTAGTATTTTAATTGTATTTTTTTTACGTAACCCCTAAACTAAAAGTTCCACTGCAACGCATAGGTCTTTCTCTCAGAGAGACAGAGTATTAGCTTAATTACCACGAATGACTACTGTGGATTGGCAATTTCAAGCGCTGAGTTATTAAAAAACGAGGGGTTTCTTCACGAATTTCAATTAAAATCGAATTCAAGGCGTAATTGTGCACAACACTAACTAGGCTGTTTAGCAGAATATCTTTCACAATCGTCAATTTTCTGTCTATTTTCCATTGAATCCCTCGCATTCATTTCATCAGCCCATATTCTTCCAGTGCAAAATATAATTAAGTATCTTTGCCAAAAGGCATAGTCGAGTTTTCCAGTCCGAGACGGCCATGTTTGCATTTAAAATGCAAAGCAAATTGTATGGAATTTGACATACTACGAGTATTGGAATGTACCAACGAATTTGTATTGTAAGTTATGTACATAGTTAGAATATTTTCGGGGCTTAATCGCGTAGTAATTTATTGCTATTTTACCTCGACGTTTCGACGACGTTACAGTCATCGTGGTCACGAGAAGACTGATGGCGAAAATATTCTAACTATGTGTACAAGTCGCGAAAGTTTGAAATATGTTAAGTTATGTACATTTGTGAAGTTATAGTAGCAATACCACTCGCTAACTGTGAAGGAAAACATCGTGACAAAACCTGAGTTACTAAGGTGTTCAACTACCTCAGCGCTTGAAATTGCCAATCCGCGTTAGGCACGCGTGCTAATTATAACTAAGCCTAATATTCCCTCTTAATCGGCGTGCGACCATGCAACGACTTATTATATGAACGTTGATGAAGCGAAGGTGATCTGTCAGGATCGTGGCAAGTGGCAGTCCCTGGTCTCTGCCTACCCCTCTGGGATACAGCCGTGAGGTTATGTATGTATTCCCTCTTTCTGAGAGAAGGCCTATGGTCTGGACGTACAATATATAGACTACGTGAAAAAAAAAGTTCCCAAATACGTTTCGCACGCTCCCCATAAAATTGCGCAAAACGTCGATGTAATCTTCCACCTAGAATTTACGATGGATCATATTGCACCAGCACAACACCTAGACCACACACTTAACAAATACCACCTGATATCCTATGAATCATACGTTTACGACGAACAGGCATAATCGAAAGCATGTACTGTGCATCTATTTCAAACTTCTGGGTTGGTATTCGCGTTTCAAAACTGTGTTAACATTCTCAAAATAATATTATCTTCTCGCGTCTTTGGAAACAGTGAATATCATACATAATTATTAATAAAAATCGTAGCTCTTTTTAGAAACTACTGACAGGAACCTAGGTCCAAGAATCTAGGACCTTAACCCTTAATAAGGCTTGGGTAGTATGATTTTTTTATTGGTTTTGAACTCTATTTCAAGGTGATAAAGTTCAATTTAACGTGGAAACTATTTTTCCCTCGCCAACTTAAGGGTTAAAGCAGTTTTGCCAAAAGCGGCCGTTTTTAGCCGAAATTGATTAAGGTACTAGGTAGTCCTAGGTCCTAGATGCTGTTCCTGTTTTTATCCTTGATCTTCTCGTGTGTTGATAAGCTCTAGGCTGTAGGTTCTATAGATACCTAATTGTCATAGTTGTTGAGATTTTTGATATTTACTTTTTGAAGAAAATGTTTTATAAAACAAGTCATGGTTTTGACATGATTCATACAGCGCTAAGGGTTTACGCCCGCAGCACCATGCTGAGTCAGCTGCCACTTGCAGTAGCAGAGACACCGCAACAAACTTTGTAAGGTCGTCGTCGTCAGGCTATACTAGTCCACTGCTGGACATAGCCGCGCGCCACGAAGAAGAGCGCCACGTTGTGCTATCATAGGGGGTAATGCCCATAATCCCCACGCTGGGCATGCGGGTTGGGGACCGCAGTTTGATAGAATTGTACTGGAGGGGCGCTGCTGCCCACCCCCCGGTTTGTGTCCCTTAGTCGCATTTTACGACACCCGCGGAAAAATTTGGGTTGGTGCTATTCTCTAGGCCGACGCCACAAAGCAGCCGACACCACACAGCACAAGGGGATTTTAGTTATTTTTAATGTCCATACTTTGTCTTTGTATTTTTAATTTGTGTGTAATTGTTGTTGCAGTAAATGTTTTTCTTTATTTCTTTCTTCTTTCTATTTTTATTCTATTGCCGGCGCTCTTTAGAACCGCGTAGCGTCTTCAGCTGGGTACTGACCAACGTTACGAGGGGTAATGTAACATTCGCTGACAGCCGGGATTAGCACTCAATCTGCTGCACACTCGCTGGTTTCCCCGTAACACTACCTACAGACAGCCTGAATGCTCGCTGTGTAACATGTTACTTTACACCTCGTAAAGTTGGTCAGTACCCAGCTTTAAGGGACTCGTACCTTGTACCGTAATTTTATCACTCCTCCGCTGTAAGGCTTAGAACGCATTACGGATAATATGTCCGCGATTTTTTTTTCTAACATATTTTCAATCGCTTAATCTGGGTACTGACCAACGCCAACGTTACGAGGTGCAACGTCACATTCGCCGTCAGACGGGTGGAGTACTTAAACTGCTGCACACTCGCTGATTTACCCGTAACACTACGTACTGACAGCATGAAATCCGTACCCAGCTTTACTGATTTGGTTAGAGAACTATTTACGCGCTATTTTGTATATAGAAAGTGCGTGCACTTTCGTACATTTTCTATATCACAAAGATTTTTTTGAAAAAAAAAACTCGTAGTGAACAATCGTAATGGGTACTTTACCGTAGTCAAAATAGGCGGCGCGGCGCATCTAGCACCGCCGAGCACGTAGAACAAAAGACACGCGATATGCTTGACACAGTCAGCGGAGAAGAAAGATAATATTGTTTTAGGCCGTTTTTAGACGCGGTCTTGAATTACGAATGCTCATGGCAGGATTTAGAGCGTTTCTGCTTTGCGGTACGCTTTGCTCAATGAAAACATGTTTCCGAAATACCTTTACGGTGGCCCGAAGTTACTTGACTGCAGATAAAGTTCTGTCGTGGGTTCGATTTCTATCTGGGGCCCCCGTACATTTTTAGAAATCTCAATTGGTCTTGGTGTCATGTTTGTGATGTCCTTGCCTGGTTAACATAGGGTATCCCACTGAAGCGTTCGTTGCCTAGTCGAATCGAGTGAGTGGAATCAATCACTTGAGTTAGGCAACAACAGGCGCGGTAATCTGCAGGATGGGCGACCGTCCCGTGACTACCGCTAGTGGCATTCTTCAGGGCGCTTCCGTGTCTCGCAAGGCACGTTAAGCCCTTGGTGCCGGCTGTCATGTAATGGCAGTCGTTAAGCCACGTCAGAGGCCACATGGGCGGCTTGATAACTTCTGCAAGTAAGGCCCGCCACTCTCTTACAATCCTTCACCAACCTGGACTTGGCCCCCGTGGTGGAGTATGGCCTAACCTTCCTGCAGGAAGAGACTCGTGCCCCAGCAGTGGGGACATACAAGGGTTGATATCGATAGATCCTACCGTCCCAAACTAGGATAGCAAATAACTTTTACGTTGTGTCTAGTTTGTGACCATTTCAAAGAAAGTGAAATCAAAAAGGAGCTCTAGGTATGGCCCCTTCTTGGATCAAGTCAAAAAGGGGCCATACCTAAAATAAGTATTTTGCCTTAGGTTACCAGCATAATTTCATGTTCATGGAAGTGTTTCGACTCCTGTTAGGCCCGTTAGGGTATCCGTTTCTATGGAGACCATACATAAATAAAAGACACGAGCTTTGCGCCGCTTCCACGTTTTGTAGGAAACGCTTAGTTTTTTTTCACGGTGAAATTTAATTCCAATGCGTGTTGGACCCATGATCCATGAGCTTGATAGGTAGATAGATAGATAGTCTAGAATACAAAGATATCTGGTATTACTCAGTAGATTAAAGTTATTGGGCATTTAGAGAACTATTGTGTCTAGTGTACAACATATTCATGAGTAATATATTTTTAAAATATTTTCTATTTATGTTATATTTTGATAACTAATTTTTTTTTATATTATATATATAAACTTATTTTTAATATTCAAATCTTAGCATAAAAAATTATTACCTATTTTTTTAAATTCCGTCACAGACACATATACATATAACAGATTAGTATCCCGCCAATTTATGTCGACATTTTAAATATGGAACTCCGCGGTGAGTTCCATATTTCATAACAGTTATCAAATTAATAATAAAATATATGAATAGAATTGTTCTCAATCCTAAAGATCACGATGACAGGACTCTCCCCCAATCAGACTAAGGAGGTCATATTCGTACACACATAATTTTCAATAGAATTTCATAGAGTAAAAAACTGAGTTGTTTTCACTACCTATTATGGTCGTACATAATGAAGACTTTCACTACGTCTGATGGTGCGATAAAACTACTTACCCGATATAATTATTTGCATTTTTTGCACATAACAATACATGCGAACGTATCATTCATCATTTTCGCTCACTTTAGAAGATGCTTATCTCGCTTTAAGGAGGAAAAGTGCTATTGCAAATTCGAACAATCGAGAACTTCAATTGGTCTAGCACTTTCTACGCCTAAAGCTGTGTGGACAGTCCAAAGCCTAGATAGAAGTACACCTTACCTATTAAATACCAGACAGTTAAGATTGTATCTATGTGGAGCAAAGAATGTATCTGTAACAATGATTTAGATAGTACGGCACGGTGTCGCAAAGAAATATCTGAATTTATAACGTATGCAGATAGAACAGGTTTACCGAAGTTTTTACCAATTTCTGCATGTACAATACTGTGACCGGGTGGAGCGAAATTAATTATGTACGCAAATAAAGCAGGTTTACCGAAGTGTTTACCAATTTCTGCATTTACAATACTGGGACCGGGTGGAGCGGAATTTATTATGTACGCAGATAGAACATGTTTACCGAAGTGTTTACCAATTTCTGCATTTATAATACTGTGACCGGGTGGAGCGGAATCTATTATGTACGCAAATAGAACAGGTTCACCGAAGTGTTTACCAATTTCTGCATTTATAATACTGTGACCGGGTGGAGCGGAATTTATTATGTACGCAAATAGAACAGGTTCACCGAAGTGTTTAGCAATTTATGATACTGTGACCGGGTGGTGCAGAATGTATTATGTACGCAGGTAGAACAGGTTTACCGAAGTGTTTAGCAATTTCTGCATTTATAATACTTTGACCGGGTGGAGCGACGACTGTTGCAAAGTGTAGACAGTGACTGGCAAGGAAGAGCCTGAGATTGGGCTCAGTGGCATGTCTTGGGAGAGGCCTATGTCCAGCAGTGAATGAACACCAGCTGATTATGATGATGAGGAGTATTTTATTACTTAATAATACCTACAAACTAACTTAATAATATTTTCGATCCATCGCCTTCATTTGTCTGCCGAGCGTTGAAGGGGAACTGCTTGCACTACAGCGATGGGGATTAAAACTGGATAAAATTGCCATTTACATAAGTCCGCTTTGCATATCGGACAGATGTCAACGATAGATTAACTCAAGAGTTTTCCAAAGTTATTTTGACTCTGACGCCCCCTCTTGTCTTGTAAAAAAGTACCAACTTCTTTCCGGGTTAAAAGAGGTATTTATTTTTCTCTTTTAACTGCCTGCGCTTAGTTTTCCGCGCTTAGCTTCTCACAATGGGGCTTAAATTTGGAAATTGCCCTTTCTATCTTTTTCCCTCCATTTATGAGCGATCCACACATGTTCTTTAGCACTGTAACTAGTAATCTATGTGAATAGCTTCGCGACGCCTCAAAGACTATGCTCCGACGCCCCATGCCGTCCAGTTCGGGAAGCCCTGGTTTTCATACCCTAACAGATTTTTATTGCACGAGAAACCGACAGTTGAACAAAACGTTAGCAACGTACAAGAAAACGCAAATAGTGGCAACAACCTAATTTTCCTGAAAGCTTTGCAGGCACGCGACAGAAATTAGGACGAAAACGACAGGTTTATGACAGTAGAATTAACATTTCCGAAGGCTTGTCAGTTGTCTTTTGTTTGTTCCCAAAGAGACTGAAACCTCATTTCGCTAGAAAACGATTCGTTGTGGTGTCACAAACAGGCAGGTGAAGATGTAACGATGTATAGATATCGATGGTTTGAAACTATCTAACTAGAAATAATCGATATAGGTATTAGATATGTTTGTACAATAAAGTAACGATTACATACGATAAGATTAAAATTCTTTATTACCCACCATACATACAAAAGTACATGTAAAATCTTAGTTACATAATGGAGTGAATTTCAACAGGTCTTATAAAATCTTCATTTCCATGTACTTTTTTATCTTAAGGTTTTTTTACAAAACAAAACTCTTTTATTGTTGTTTTTGATAATGTATGTACTCTTGCTTAATATCTATCTGATAACTTAAAAAACTAGCAAGATAAACTGGTCTAAAAATTTCGTGCCACGGCGATGAAACATGAGTGCACGGCAATGAAACAAGCGTCCACGGCAATGAAATAACTGTGCCATAGGAATGAAAGAATCAACCCACGGAAATGAAAACATATTTTATTTCTCCGAGAGGGAAATGCAAACCCAGATATTGGTCGTTCCTTAATTTTTGACGTCTTTTTTTTCAGCCAATCTTTTTCTCTCCTTTCTCTCCTCCTCAGATAATTTTGGTTTGGGCATGTTGGCATCTTAAAAATAAACAATCCATTATTAATATCAGACTGCAGTATGTGCTGGTGCGTTCGTTTGTGAGGGTGTATTATACGATTGATAAAGTACTGATAAAGTATTACATCTTTTAGTAACATTACTTGATAAAATGTATTTTATCATCTTTTAGTAACATTACTTTATCAAGTAATGTTACTAAAAGATGATAAAATACATTTTCTTTACCTAATCATAACATGGCGATGAAAACAAAAGTCACGGAAATGAAATACTTGGCCACGGCAATGAAAATAATTTCTTTAATAAAGCATGGCAATTAATTTTCTTTCATTGATGTGTCTTTTTTTTCATTACCATAGCAAATTTCACCCACGGAAACCACAGCAATGAAAACACGGTGATGAAAATCGAGGCAATAAATAGAAATAACAAAAAATCTATTAACCATTCGACAAAGTAAACACTTGACAAATAATCATAAGAGAAATAGCGTTCTATCGAATATTTACTTAAGATGACAATCTTAATTTAAATAGAAGTTATACCTATCCACGGCAATGAAAGAAAAAATGTCCAGCAACAAAAAAAAATATTGACTTAACGAATATCGCGAAAACGCAGGCACGTGCGTACGTCCTTCTGCGACGAGCACTTAGGCGGCATTAAACACAAACGTTTCGCGCACCGGGGATGGGAAACAAGTCGTTAGGTAAAACAATATACTTGAACATGATTAGGACACGGCGATTAACGGTAGTTCTGGGACAGATACATTTTTATTAACCATTCGTTGTACTGTGTAAATATTTCAATAAATGTATTTCGTAACAATACTTTGACTATTAATGTATCAAATAAAATTAGTTTTTAGTACAAAGAACCAATAGATGTTTATCAATGAAGAATAATACACAACAAGGTGACGTGCGGACAAACATGGCAATGAAAGATTTCGGGATTTAATATTTTTTTTTGGAGTATCCATTATTCTTATTAACAAAATGTTTAGTGCTACACATAGATTACCATATCATCTAACCGTAAAAAAATGTTAGAACATTAAAACTTTCTTTTTTATTACCAATTTCATTGGTGCCACGCAATTTTTAGTTCCGGGAAATTCATCCAATGTACAACTGGCGGATAGAAGTGAAGATATTTTCAAAAGAAGTCAATATCACATAAGTTGATCCCATAATATACAAAATGGTTAAGAAATTCGTAGTATTTATGGAAAGTTTTACGTGTATCTATCGGATGTAATACATGCGTTATATTAAAATTGCATAAGTACTAAGCTGCGGTCAAACATCACACTCGGAAAACATGTTTATTTTATACCGATGGTGTTTAGTTAATTTTTTTTGTCATTTTCATACATCAAACTTCCGCCTTTATTCCAGAAAGGTAGGCAAAGACCAGGCAAAATAGATTCCGCCTACTCCTTGCCACGATCATAATAAACATTTTTCGCGTCATGAACATTCAAAAGTCGCTGCATGCACGCACGCGGTTTCGTGTACCGCCGGTAATTTTCATCGATATATTTTACCCAATCCTAAAAACCTGGCAACAAAAAAAAAAATTCCGACTATGTAATACCCGTTGCGAATCTGCTCATCTACACACAATCTTTTGTATGTTAAGTGAAGTTTTATGGCGTAGTGCTAGTAAAATATAAACGTGCGACCGATACGTGAGTATTGTTTTAGGTAAAGTTCATTAGAGTGCGTTGCGCGTGTGTGTGTTTGTGCGTTGCCTGTCAGTGTTACAGTAAATAATTTTACAGTTTACATATCTGTGGTAGGTACGTCATCGGTTAATATCAATGAACGGGTATTTAGAAATAGGGGACCAAATAGGGGATGTATTAGCTAAGGGGAAGATAAAAAGTTACCGGAAACGGCGGCGTGCGTGCATGCAACGACTTATGAACGTTGATGAAGTGGAGGTGATGTGTCAGGATCTTGGCAGGCGGCAGTCCCTGGTCTCTGCCTACCCCTCTGGGATACAGGCGTGAGGTTATGTAGGTATGTATGTAGAAATAGTTAAATAAAATAAGTAAGTGAATAATTTCAGTAACGTCCGACTTCAACGTCGTAACTGAACGCGGTTTATTACTAAACTTATACAGACTTTTATCTAGTATAAAAAGTGGTGAACTGCACATATGTATAGAATTCTAATCTCCGCTTACACCAGTCAATTTGACCGTGCGTAGTTGTGATTTTGTGATAAACTGCGTTCAATTTGACTGACAAAATCAATACTAATAAGCTGTATCGCCAGGCTTATTACCTTTAGTTTCGGCGTTTATTTATAGAATCAAGTCGATTAGTTATTCGTCTAGCGTCGCGTGCCTTGAGGCAGTTGCCATGCGAATTGTCTGCAGCTATTGTCAAATTGTTCCATGTCTTAGGCTAGGCGCATGCTGAGACGCAGGCGTCGCCCTGCAGCACAGCGCAGCGCAGATTTTGGAAAGCATGGAACGTTATTGAGCTACGTACGCTGCGGCGCAGGCACGTGCGAAGCAGACATGTGTCTGCCCTGCCCTGCATCTCGTTGTAGTGCCGACACAGATTTCTGCGCGACGCGTGCACGTCAAGGCGTGTTTACTAACAATTTTGTTGCAATGACAGTACATTTAATTGAATTAGTTCGCTGTGAATCTTGTTTGTATGATACAAATCATCCAGACTATTAAAAAAAGATATTGAAATAGTTATTATGGGTGAGAATTGCCAGGGAATGGAGCGAATAGTTGCATCGCAGCATGCGGTGGGGGCCTATGTCTACCTCAACTGCTCTGCCCTGTACTGAACTGTGCTGCGTCGCCTGCGTCTCAGCATGCGCCCAGCCTTAGCTTGTTTTATGCGGCCCTCGTTCTTGTTAATAGGTTCTGATTCCTCGAATTGTTGGGCGACTAGACTTGGAAGGGTAATTTGGGTATGTATGTTGGTGTAAGGTATAGTTTCTATTTATTTATTATTCTTATTTTTTATTTATTTTAATAGCAAAAACCGTTTACGTTATGGTTTTACAAATGTCGGCAAACTGCTGTGCAGTTTGTTGGCTTGCGCTCTTATAACTTAAGGTTTCCTTTAATTATTTTGCAGCTACATAATATTAGCTGTGTGGTGTCGGCCTAGGGAATAGCACCAACCCAATTCTTCCCGCGGGTGTCGTAAAAGGCGACTAAGGGACACAAACGGGAGGTGGGCAGCAGCGCCACCTGCAGTACAATCCCACCGAACTGCGATCCCCAACCCGCATGCCCAGCGTGGGGATTATGGGCATTACCCCCTATGATAGCACAACGTGGCGCTCTTTAGGGGAGGGCTATGTCCAGCAGTGGACTAGTTTAGCCTGACAACGAAATAATATACTTAATAATGTAAGTAATTATTTATTTTTTTACATAAAAATTAGTTCCTATACCTATCTTAAAATAACATAACATATTATTATCATAACATATTTACTTAACACCGGCTTTTGCCAGCAAAGGGCCAGTTTCTGAATTGAGAATTTCGCTAAGTAAATTGTTAACTGTAGTGCTGTCTCTTTGAAATTCTCATGAAAGAGTGTGACAGAACGTTACTTAAGTATTTACTTAATGAAATTCTCAATTCACAAACCGGCCCTTAGTTTTTAGAACATGTACAGCTTACTAGATACTTATATTCTTGTTATTCCTGGATTTAATTATTCTGTTTTCTATGTTACTGTTAATCTTTCATAAAATTGTTGTTAAAATTATTTAAATTAAATAAATAACGAATAAAACTAATAGAGCGGTGGTAACTAAGCGGTAGAATGCCGGTTTCTCGATCGTTATGTAGTGGGTTCGAATGCCGACAGCCACCAAAGACTGCTTTCTAAGTTATGTGCATTTCTGAAATTATACTCGTAGCAGCAATACCCTTCGCTAACTGTCAAGGAAAACATCGTGAGGAAACATGAGTATCTGAGGTATTTAAAACAGAAGCGCTTGAAATTGCCAATCCACGGTGGGCACGCATGGAAGTTAAGCCCGTACTCTCTCTCTTTCTGAGAGAAGGCCTGTGCTTTGTAGTGAGACGCATAAAAACCGCCCTGGAGCGTTTCAGAAGACGCTTGGAGTCCTATATTTCCAAAACAGTTTCCATTCTTAAAGTTTGCTCTAAAGCGGAATCTTTGCCACACTCCCACATCGCTCGAGGGCATTGTCACTCTACATAAAGGAATGCAAATGTAGATATGTGTGCGCGATCTCAGTGCCTTCACACTCACGCAAGCACGCGGCGGCTTGGAGCTTTCGGCCCTGCGAAGGGCTTATAAAGTAGTTATATCGTGTCATCTGACAATCACGCCAGTCACGTAAGTCACTAACTACTGTATTCACTTAACAACATGCGCTGCGCAACCTTAATTCGTTTCAATTAAACTCAAAAGCCTCGTCCGATGTCCAATGGCCCTTCATGGGGACTGCTAATTTGATGAGTATTTTTCTTACAAACACTCGGGGACTTTCCAATGGCCGGTTTTACTTTGGACGATAAGCGTGATTGCAAGACGTTGTTGGACTACAGAGTGACTTTCAATTCTTTCACATTTTTTTTATGGTCGCATCCTAACCGTTACTTCAAATCATGTTGCACTAAGTTGTATGAAAGAAGGAAGAGAAGGAGGCCGCGTCAGTAAAAAATATTTTTTATTAGGTACCCTAAATTATTTACCTACAAATAATGTCAGGATGAAAAATTATAAAAATGGAAAAGACTATGTTCGAGCGTCTTAGTAGCCGCCGGTCAAACGAACGACAGTTTCTAAATATTTAACAACAAAAACATTTTTCAACGTTACGGTATGTACTTCGACCACTTGCACATTAGATTCAAAGTATCGAACAAAAAGATCGGAAATTCGAAATAATTATTTAGAAATATGGTATTTTAGCAATAACCATTTGCAATACAGACTACACTGAGCTACTTTAAAGAAAGAAAGCTCCTGTGGTAGTCTATATATTGTCATGATGACAATTTAAGTAACAAATGGGTTGAACTATTCTGAAATTGGTGTGCAAAAGTTTTTTTATTATATTTTCAATGTCATGATATAAAAAGTATTTAATAAAATAGATAGATAGTATACTCTTTATTGTACACAGAAATTACATTTACAAAAATGATGTAAAAATATAGCACTATACCTAATCCCTTTTCAGCACAAATCTGACACGTCTGTCAAATTTTATTTAGCACGTAGATAATTTTGACAGCCGAATTACTGTTCTTCTATTACGCCTGTAATAGGGAATCAGGTCTACGAATTGCTTGGAGAATATATGCTAAAAACAAATACTGTCATGATATCTGTAAAATCTGAAGTGCCATCAAATTAACGGGCCGCTATACTTAATTTTTTTAGCATTAGAAATTTCTTAAACAAAGAAGCAGGGCTACTGCTTATTATTACGTAGATATAACATCTGAAACATAGATAGAAAGCTGTATTTACTTGGCTCAACAGTGAATTAAGTAGGCAAGTATGTTAAAAAAAAAATTCGGCAGACGATTTTTAGGTTGACTAGCCCTGCTTCTTTGCTTACGAAATTTCTAATGCTAAATAAAACGAAGTATAGGGTGGTGCCACTGCGACAAAATATATTGGTGAGTTAGGAGGGACACAAGCGCGAAGAGAATTAGGTACTTTTACGTTTTACGGTATTCTTGGTTGAGGGAACACCTCATGGAAATATTTACACATCCTCATGCAGTTGATCAGTTGCCGTGTGTACATCTATCGCCTTCTGGCCAACCACGTAACGTTATGAATGAATGATCTACGAAAAACTATTTAATAGCTCGAAAGTGACTGTTACCATCAATTCTATACAGTTTCTCACAATGGTCAGTGGGCTTGTTTGCACATTTACCACTGCCCACACCCGTGGTATAATGTTTCTTTAGATGCTATCTCATGCATTTCCATTTGTTCAGTCACCTGTAGCGATTAGTCATGTAAGTATGTGATATATTTTTCCTTGTAATTTGATAGTAACCCCCGGTTTCTGGTACACTAAGAAGCCTGAAATCTACTGTTAACAGCTGTCAGTTGGCAAAATTGCATACAAAAAAAAAAAACATTTGACAGCCTGTCAACAGTAGTTTATCAGATTGATAGTGTACGAGAAACTGGGGATAATTGTAATTAAAGTAGTAGAAGTAATACTCTATTAAATTCGGAAAACTATAGGTCTATCTCTTTGCAACACTGTTTTTGTATAAATAAAAAAATATGTGACCACAGTTTCGAGCTCGTAAACAAGTAAAATTGTAAAATTTTGAAGGCATGTTTAAAGTTCTAAAGAAATATCAAAATTTTATCTAATAAATGCGGTGTTTAGTTAAACTACATTGAAAAACATCTGCCCACTATTCTTCTTTATATCTTTATATAAGTCCCTGCATCAAATCCTCATAAACCTTATTAATTCAATCATAATGACACGATAAACAAACACATTATACACAACTCCACGTAATTATGATGCTCGATTCCCCTAAGCTTTCTCTAAGGCGTAATTAAATGAGCGTAAAGGTGAATTTACAAGCTAATGATTAGAAGGTATTGTTTGATGAATGGATGCCGCAGTTTGAATGATGATGAATGTATGTTATCAATTAACATACGGACGCCGTTTGGGTAGGGTTAAAGGTTTGAGCGTTTAGCAGCACGGGCACAGCTGCGCTTAAAAAAAATGTAATGTATGAAAATGTAAATATTGTCAAAGTCTAGTTTTTGAATTATCGGAAATCCTCTACATAGTTTTCTGTGTGAATAATTAAACGCCCACAAACTGTGAAAGGCGCTGTTTAATTTATCGTTTATTTTGACCATTGAAAGATTGATTACTAACGATCGAAAATTTGAATTATTGTCCAGGTATTTTTACGGTTCAGACTAATTACTTCCGTTTATAATTCTAACTTTAATTTGCATATTATGATATTCTAATGACATATTATTATTTGGAGCGTAAAGGCGCCACCCGGTGCTAACTAGCGACACCAACAAAACAATCATACCTTGTTTTATTATAGGTACAGTGATACACAAGAAATAAGTCTCGCGGATGTACCTGCGCAGATGACCAAATTTTGGATGTGCGGCAAGTTGATCGACCAATCAGATAGTTTCACTTTATGGCAGGCCGCGCGCGCTTGTTGCTATTGGTTGATTCAACGTCATCGATGCAGGTGACTATTAGTTTAGCAATACGTGAGCGAAATAGGTAGCGCTACTGCGGCAATCAATTCTGCACCTTAACCGTATCGATTAAAGATCATGTTGAATGTACTTATAGCTTCGGGTACTTTCGTTACACTTCTTCCTAGTCTGCGCAAACGTACCCTACTACTATTCCCGAACGGACTTTTATGATGTGTAGTACTGCACGTTAGTTATAATTATATTAAACGGGTGTATAATCGCAATTAGACCCGTTTAGTATATAACTATGGATAAATGAGGGATGAAGCAGTAAAAAAGAGGCCTATGCCCCGTAGTGGGTTGGTGTGGGCTGATTTTAGATTATAGATAGATAGATAGATAGATATGTATAAATATCGCTAATCATTAAGAAATATTATTATACTGTAAAGAATCAAAGGAAATAATAAGCTGCCGGCAGATGCTGAATGCAGCAAGCTGAAGAGAAAGCGCTATGATGGCGCTCATTAGGGGAGGGCTATGTCCAGCAGTGGACTACATAGCCTGAAGAAGAAGAAGAACAGAAACAGAATATGAAATATTTACGTTGAAATAAATAAATTGATTTGCTTTGATTGTCAGTAAGTTCTAACAATAACTACCATATTTATGAATGCAGTGCAAGTGCTTTTTAATTCCAACTTATTAAGTTAAAAATGGCAATACAAAATAAAATAGTTACAAAACATGTCACTTAATAAAATAAAAAAAATACATGCACAGTAAGATATCCAATAAATTTTCGTCAAGGACACATAAACACAAAAAATTACATACTGGCACATACATTGCTTCTGGCCCAACACTAGGATACCCTGTGTCGTGGGAACCAGAAACAACGACAGCACAAACATGTAAACATCCAAGACCTGGGGTTTTTTTTTTTGTTTTCAGCTGGGATTCGAACCCGGCACCTCTTGCATGGTAGGCAGACGCGCTACCGTTACGCCACAGAGGTCGTCATAAAATAATAATAATAATTTAAACACACAAAAAAACACTAACTGAACAAACCACTCCCGAAAATATCTGAGCCAAAGGATCCCATATTTATGAAGATTTATGAACTTCACTTTTTTCAAGAGCCCGTTGTTACAAAAGTATTTTTTTCCATTGGTGACGGTAGTTGGCACCGCGTAGTGCCTTAAGATTTGATCGCACTAATAAAGGAAGCCGACTACTCGTTACCCCGACACTGATTTCTCTTAACCTGCTCTACTTTCAGGGTTGAAACTAACTCCGTGAGGAAATCCTAGTCCTAAAATATTTATTCGTTAAGTCACGCCTATATATACGAGGGGTAGTAAGCAATTTTTAATATAATTGCTTGTTTTTTTTTTCTGGGATCAGTTAGTCATTATATATCAGTAAGGAAATAAATTTTTTTTTTAAATTAATTTAGGCCACGAGCGCTTCGAGCGGTACGTGTATAGGCTACATAAAAATAACATTTGAAATATCTTACAACCAAATATGCTGACATATACAGTTTACAAAGCCACTCTGGGTGGCACACAAGCAATAAACCATGTTATGCACTTAACGCATATTGCTGCAGCACAACTAATAAAACATCCTTCATTATGCAAGTCATGAATAGGCCGTTATCTGCTTCACACGGCGTTGACAACATTCTTCAGATAAAACTTGAATGAGCACATCTGTCATAAAACTTGTAAACATGAGAGTAATTGGGTAAGCAGAATGTAGGTGGTAACTGTTTACACCAGCGGCACCTAAACCTATAAACAATCGCGATTAGCCCCTTTTAGACCTATGTATGAGCATCGCGAATCTTCAAGAAATACTAAACTTTTTAGGCCAAAGAACACTTATAAACCTCACGCCTGATTCCCAGGGGGGTAGGCAGAGACCAGGGACTGCCACTTGCCATGAACCTGATAGATCGCTTTCGCTTCATCAACGTTCATAAGCCGTTATGAAATATCTTTGAACTTTCGATTTTTATGTACAATAATGTGTTCCCTACCTATCTAGATAGGTAATAAACTTGATTTTATTTTTATTTTCTATGTTTATATTTGTGTGCTCGATGCTCGCGCAATATCAGACAACAGTTTTGAATCAATTAATTTTATCTTTATTAATGGTTGTTAGAATGGTCTTACTCCGAAATTCGGTTAATGAAGTGATAACATGGAAATCGTGATCCACCGAAGCGAAGGGCGTGCCTCAGTAATAGTTTTATTACGTAATGTTATTATCTTAAGACGAAAAAATACACCATGTTACATGAGTTACGTGTTCGCACTGTACTGCGGTCACGATAGGAAGTGTGATGTCTCCCGGCGAGACTATAGATAGATTGAATATTCGTTATTGTACACAGAAATTACAGTAACAGAAATAATATAAAAATATAGTACAAATAGCGGGCTTATTTCTAAAACTATTTTATTTTAATCCTCGGAAACGCTCGATTTTAAGTGCCAGTGTTAAAGTTGAAGTCGAAACATTTTTATTCACAGTTTCAAAGTGGCGTAGAAGCAGAGCCTTTCAAGGATAAAAACATTTTGATGAAACAATAAAAAAACACTATGTTTCAATGTTGGTTCTTAACTAACAGAGTTTATATTATTATTCCAAAACCAAAAACTCCTAAATTGAACTAGAAAAGTTAGAGTAATTATATTATTTTTAATGCACTAACCCGTGCTAAGGACTTTAAGTAAGAGTAAACTAAAGTTCTCATCAAAATAGTGTAAGTAACATTGTCCAGAATGTTACTTATACTAGAGTATTTTTCAATAAGGAAATTTTAACAACCTAAGACCCCGGGTTTGTTCCCTTTGGGGCCGCCATACCTTGATTAGCACAGATGTCTGTTTGCTCACTTATTTGGCCATTACAAGTAACTGTATGTATGTTATTGATTTTAGCATCTAGTTTCATCATCATCAACCCATTATGCCCCCCCTAAGAGGCACGGGTCTCTTTCTTAAGGAAGGTATAGGCCATACTCCACCACGGGGGCCAAGTCTAGATTAGTGGAGGCTTGCAAGACTACTGGCTGGTCCTACTGTCAGAAGTTTTCAAGCCGCCGTAAGGCCTCTGACTTAACGACTATCATATATCGACGGCAGCCGGCACTAACCGCATAACGTGCCTTGCGAAGCACGGAACGGCTCGGAAAAATGCCATTAGCGTTAGTCATAGATGGTCACCCATCCATGCACTGAACGCGCCTTATGTTGCTTAACCTTCGTGCTCGTTTAGTGATTCAGAATCTATTTTATCAATTTTACACAACAGAAAACTTAAACCATAGCTTTACAATACAATAACTATCTGTGACATAATTCTCCTTCAGGCAAGCCGCTACTTCATGAAAAACAATAAGCAAGAATATAATAGATTCTATTGATCGTGAGAACGTTATTTCATTCAACTCTGTGCGATTAGACGCGTTATGTCAGGTGCTCCATTATACGCCGACCGGTCTGTAGTTATGATGAATACGAGTATAATGCATCTTATTGGACCATTTGTGACAGATATCAATCAAGAATTACGTAATTCCGAACGCTTATAACATAGTTTGGGAGTTTTGTCTCGATACGTTAAGAGATATTATCATTTGTCTCAGCTTTTTAATGGCGCATTCACTTTCTTTGATGGATCATTGGGTATTTGGGACGTCGAAGAAACAGATGTAGACCGGGTACCTGATAAATGTTAAGGAGCTTCGGGCTGCTAACTAGCCCTACCAATGGAAAAAAAATCATAATTTGTTTTATAAGGTGTGAACTAAATATGTATTCGTATCATAAGCACATTTTTACTTTTGAATAAAGTTCTTTTTATTTTATATTATTTTTAAAAGAAGATAAGATAAGAATATTCTTTATTGTACACTGGGAAAACAACAAATACAAAACAATTGCAAATATACATAGTACAATTGGCGGCCTTATTGCTAAAAGCAATTTCTTCCAGACAACCTTAGGATGGAAAGTTGCTGAAGTAAATTAACTAACTCAATAATAATACACTTACATACCGTTACTTATATAAACTTATAATTAAAATTAAACTTATAAATAAGATACGTTTTTATCCAAAAATTAACATGAGAAATCTTAACCACTGTGACACCTATTTTTTGTACCTACTTTCTAGAATCTAGGATCAATACGCTAGAACTTTAATCGATGTCCGCTAAAAATACCTACTACTGTTTTTGGCGAAAACGAAATTCCTTGGTTTTTTATTCAGGTTCTTGACTGTAGGTTCTGAAAATACTTGTCACCAGTTGTTAAGATTTCTCCTGTAAATTTTTGGATAAAAACGTATTATAAAACATGTTACGATTTTTTCCTTGATGGCGCTGGTTAGCGGTCTGAAGCGCTTTAAATATATTTTACACTCTTTACTTTTTATTATAATTCTTCTTCTTCTTCAGGCTATATTAGTCCACTGCTGGACATGGCCCTCCCCAAATGAGCGCAAGGTTGTGCCATCATTATGGGGTAATGCCCATAATCCCCACGCTGGGCATGCGGGCTGGGGATCGCAGTTTGGTAGAATTGTACTGCAGGGGGCGCTGCTGCCCACCCTCCGGTTTTAGTCCCTTAGTCGCCTTTTACGACACCCGCGGGAAGATATTGGGTTGGTGCTATTCTCTAGGCCGACACCACACTGTCTAGTATAGTAGTCCACATAGTCTGTTTCGCACTTGGGTTTTGACTTGGAAGTTTGTTCGCTTTACTCCCAAACTACAAAACAAACTTTTGGAGCATCAAATTATCCATAACAAGGATTTTCCGTAAACGATTATAATTATTTATCCTTTTTTATGTAGCCTATAAAGGTCCCAATGCAGGGCACATGCCTTCTCTCAGATAGAGAGTATGTGCTTAATTACCACGCGTGATTGGCGATTTCAAGCGCTGAGATATTTGAACTCGGACATAAGTCGTTGCATGCACGCGCGCCGGTTAAAAGGGAATATTAGGCTTAGTTATAATTAGCACGCGTGCTTAACGCGGATTGGCAATTTCAAGCGCTGAGGTAGTTGAACACCTTAGTAACTCAGGTTTCCTCACGATGTTTTCCTTCACATTAGCGAGTGGTGTTGCTACTATAACACAAATGTACACACACAACTTAGAAAACAAAGTCTTTGGTACTTACCCGCACTGGGAATGGAACCAGGGTCCTAGGCTTCAGAGTCCATTGTTCTACCCTCTGGGGTACCTTGGCTCTTATCCTTAGCTTGCTCTCTAAATATATTAAAATGTTTATATTCTTTTTAATGTACTAACCCGTGCTAAGCACACTTTTAAAAACCTATTTAGTGGCAAAAAATTCCACCCGCGATCTCTGGCACGGATAGCCAGAAGTCGCGCGTTCGAATCCTGTTATGGGTGGAATTTTTAGCCTATAAATAAGTTTTTATTATCAAAATGTTTACAACGAAATTGTTGGGACAGATGAATCAACCGCTCGTAAAATAGTAAAAATAAGATCACGTCAACGGCATAGGCATTCGAAAAGGAAGAAAACGCATTCCGTCAGTCAGTGAGGATTCGTTTTGCTCCTCATGCTTTTATTTTGTTACTCGTCCCGTTTTAGAGTTGCACAGGGTGATTTGTTGCGCTAGTAATATTATGTGAGACCCTCAGGTTATTCTTTGATGTCTCCGTGAGAGTCCATCTCCCCAAGACACGCCACTTCCTTTTGTCCTCTGCCATCCTCATCCAGCCCCTGCCAGCAATCCTCCTCAGATCGTCGGTCCAGCGAGAGTTTTGTTGGATGTAAACTTTTGTAAGCTTAATCTTTATCCCACAACAATATAATTTCCTCGAAGCGCTCGTGGCCTGGTCGAACAGAGTGATTGGAATCAATCACATGAGCCAAGCAACAACACGCGCGGTCAGGTGCAGGATGGGTGACCATCCCGTGACTACCGCTGGTGGCATTTTTCCGAGCGCTTCCGTGCTTCGCAAGGCACGTTAAAAGCCGTTTGTACTGGTTGTCATGTAACGGCAGTCGTTAAGCCATGTCAGAGGCCTTATGGGCGGCTTGAAAACTTTTGACAATTAGGCCGGCCATTAGTCTTACGTTTCTCCACCATCCGGGACTGCGACGCAGGAAGAGACCCATGCCCCAGCAGTGGAGACATAGAAGGGTCGATCGACAATATAATTTCCTTGACTAAGGGCTGCTGGTGGTTATCACGTACACTGACTATATATTACGGTGTATCACTAAACACATAATTCATAATCGTTTTACCCCACCCATGCCATATAATTTCACATTTTCAATTAACGTGGCTTGTGCACTCGTAGAAAGATGCTTTTCTCCACTATCGGCCGAGTGAATCTTAATTGATTTCGCTATTTACTACCGAAGGGCGTTTCGGTAGACCTTTGTCCCGTAATGTTTGTTGTGATAGCGTCCATTGAGTCCTTCATTTATTGTGAAGTTCATAGCATTAGTAAGGTTTTTCGGGGTTAAAGTGCTGGCAACTTGAATATCCCCTTTTCAAATAAAAGAAAAAATTAGTAGGCTTATATGTTTTCAAATGTTTGTTTTTCTTTTAGCAAGCCAAGCAAGCTGCATTTTTGACCTCTGTGAAGGACGAATGAATATGACCTGTGATAGCGTCCATCGAGTCCTTCATTTATTGTGAAGTTCATAGCATTAGTAGGGTTTTTCCGGGTTAAAGGTGCTGGCAACTTGAATATCTCTTTTCAAATAAAAGAAGAATTTAGTAGGCTTATATGTCTTCAAATGTTTGTTTTTCTTTTAGCAAACCAAGCAAGCTGCATCTTTGACCTCTGTGGAAGACGAATGAATATGATCTTTTTTCGAAAACTCAACTCGGTTTTATTTTTAATTCCTTATTCGTTCTTAAGGCTGAGTCTATAGAGGGTAGATTCACCAGTAGAGTTTAGGATCGTCCGTACATGATACTTACGGCCAGTTTCTGAATTCAGAATTTCTCTAAATGGTTAACTGTAGTGCTGTCTCCATGAATTTCTCAGAAACGAGCGTGACAGAACATTACTTAACTATTTACTTAGTGAAATTCTCAGTTCAGAAAGGCCTTTATTGTTTTTTACTGATCAACTACTTCTAAAAATTCATAAACTCACGCCTCTACGACAGAGTGTGTATGTTTTACTGGTAGCCGTAGAAACCGTAAGAAATCGTATTCATTATTGACGACCTCGGTGGCGCAACGGTAGTGCATCTGCTTACCATGCCAGTGGTCCCGGGTTCGAACCCCGGCTAGCGGCAAAAAAAAAATCCCAGGTCTTGGACGTTTATATGTTTGTGATGTCGCTGTTTCTGGTTCCCACGACACAGGGTATCCTGGTGTGGGGCCAGAAGCAATGTATGTGCCTGTATGTAAATGTTATGTTATTTGTCTACTAGCCGGAAGCGGTGGCAGCGGAGCGGTAGAACGCAAGGCTTCTTAATCGGGATGTCGTGGGTTCCAGTCGCGGGATATACCAAGACTGTTTTCTAAGTTTTGTGAAGTTATATCAGCAATACCACTCGCTTACTGTGAAGGAAAACATAGTAAGGAAACCCTAATGTCTGAAGAGTAAACATACCTTAGCGCTTGGTACGTAAAATGGCCCAACTATGAGGCTAAGTCCGGAAATCTCAGGTATAACTAACTTGTCTATTAGCCACATTACAGATAAAGAAAGCAAAGTAGGCACAAAAAGAACACCCTGTAAACTTATAGAGAAGCTTCTTGATATCCTTTTGATCTATTCGAAGGTAATTACGGTCGGTGTAGGTCGGCCTTCCATCGCCGTAGTCGGTGCTTTGATTCGATACAGTTCTGTTCCGAGCATTTCTTGTGAACCAAAAATTATAGGGTCCTGTGATTCATAGCTTGGATCCCGTCTTGGTCTTATTATAGAGTCCCCTTATCAGTGCTGTAAATAGCCTTTTCTGCGCCCTGTGCGATCTTCTATAAATGAGCCCTTGTGTTTTTCCAGGTATTAAAGCAATGCCATGTATCATCATAACATAACGTAACATAACATTTACATACAGGCACATACGTTGCTTCTGGTCACCCACTAGTATACCCGTGTCGTGGAACCAGAAACAACGACATCACGAACATGTAAACATCCAAGACCTGGGTGTTTTTTATCCCCAGCCGGGGTTCGAACCCGGGACCTCTTGCGTAGGTGGCATAGGTGAAATTTTTAGCCTCTAAATAGGTTTTTTACAAGTGATTGATTCCAATCACTCGGTTCAACTAGGCCGCGAGCGCTTCGATAAATGTAAAAAGAATTAAGATCTTATTCTACTTTTTTGTTGGCGTGATTAATATGTTTGTCCATATTGTTTATACCAAATTTCAGCTTTCTAGTAGGTACTTATCATCTCTGAGCGGACAGACAGACAAACAGAGAGACAGACAAGAAGGACGGACGGACGAATGCCGAAATTATAGTTTTTTTTAATGATTCGCGACACTCGTACATAGTTATATATTAAACGGGTCTTATAGCGATTATTTATCAGGTTGCCATGGTCCACGGCAACTGTAACGCGATCGAGAAATAAGGTAATTACGTTTTACCTGATAAATAATCGCGATTAGACCCGTTTGATAAATAACTATATAAAATAGTGCTCATAAGGGGAGGGCTATGTCCAGCAGTGGACTACATAATATAGCCTGAAGAAGAAGAAGAAGAAAATTGTTCTTCCTTGTCGACGACCAAACTCTAAAAAGACTTAACAAAGCGTTTCTACCTCTGAGATCGCTCTTGATTGCGAATTCCAAAATGCCGTTCGGAACTAAAGAACAAATTGGCGCCACATTCAAGCATTTGCATTCGAGAGCTCTATTAATACGGCCTTAAGACCGGTCCGACGACAATTAGTCATTAATGTACATTTAAACTACACACAAGCGGCTGCATTTATTTATCAACTATAGGTTTTGTCCGCGAATTCCTCCGCTTTGCCTACAATATTTTTTACGCGTGTTATTTTTTAGATATTTTTATAGTTATTCTCCTACTAGCTGTACCCGTGTTACCCGCGGGCTTATCGATTTTGCCATGGGAATAAGATATTTTCCCGTAGTAAACGTAGCCTATGTTTTAATCCAGGGTGTCAACTAACTCCATACGAAATTTTCTTAAGATCGCTCCAGCCGTTTAAACGTGAAGAAGTAACAAACATACACACATAAACTTTCGACTTAATGTGACGTGATGTGACGATTCGGGACGGAGACAAATGCAGCAAATCAAAAACCTTGAACATCGGTCTAGATATTCTCAGGCTATGACCCGACTTTGTTCTATATATCAACATTAATGTCCCCATGGAATGTGCCCTTGGAACTGGCAGAAGAATGCCCATTTTAACCGGTAGACAGACAATAGCTCATACTATTTTTATTTTTAATGCACTAACCCGTGCTAAGGAACAAATTTAAAAACCTATTTAGAGGCTAAAACTTTCACCCATGCCGGGATTCGAACCTCCCTCTGGCTATCCGTGCCAGCGCTCTACCAATTGAGCCAATGGGCGACTCACGGCATCAGTGAAATTTCGAACCTCTTTACACTATTCTCTGTATTACGTACAGGCAGTGACATCTGACTTAAGCAAATTGCATCACTTACAGCCCCGACTACCTACTTTGCAGTTAGGTTTAACATCGGAACGATATCACTATACCCACATGATTATACTATTTTTATTTTTAATGCACTAACCCGTGCTAAGGAACAAATTAAAAAAATCCCGAATCCCGGCATGGGTGAAATTATTAGCCTCTAAATAGGTTTTTAAAGACAATAGCTCTCTTTGTTATTTTGGTCACGGGCAAGGTGGATGCTCCTGAGCTCCGGAATCGATTATCTAGCTAGGGATGTAAGTAAGTAAGTAAGTAATAGTAAGTAAGTAATAGTAAGTAAGTAATTTATTGCCAAAAACATACAATGTAACTTTCAATATGTGTACACAGCTTTCTTATAATACTTAGCGTCCTGACTCCTAAACTAGGGTAACCTGTATCTTAGGAGTCAGTCCTTCCCTAATGGTGCGATTAACACTGTTTTTAACTATTACAAATATAATATGATTATAATAAGGATGTACTATACTCATGATCATCAACCCATTATATCCCCACCAGGGGGCACGGGTCTATTCCCTAAGGAAGTTACGTTTACGCGTTACGTTTGCCGAGTCGCGGTCTCCACTCTGGACTAAGCACTCCACAGTGGCAGTTTATTTAATCTGTGGTTACGTCTTAAGATAAGATAAGATAATGCTTTATTCATACACATGACACACATTAAACATTTGGATGAAATTAATACTAAACACAAAAAAAGAAAACTCATACACAAAACACATTAAAATATTTGGGTGAAATTAAGATTTACACCCAATTTTGATTAAAACACACTTGCATCAAGAAACAAGTACGTCTTTTCCATGAAAAATCTCCATTACAGACTATTTTAATCGGTGTTTAGAGTCTTCATAAAGATCCAACACTTGGAACAAATAATGATTACCATCTTGAACCTGACATTTCGCTAACTAGACCGTTCAGGTTTTTTGCATGTCATCGTGGTCCGCAACGAAAGTGACGTCTAATTTATAGGAGTGATCGTTGCAAAGACGAACCGTTTTATAAGACCGTATTGTGTTCCGCGACGATAGGACCGTTTTACGTTTCATTATAAAGCAGTGCCAGAGACTCTAAAGCAGTGCCAGCGTTCGTTCGTCGCGAGACCAGTCCTTAGATTATTTGACGCGGATATGTCCTTTAGTGCTATATTAATAGAGCCTAGAACGTAATGAGATCATTGCGACGTCGTCGTCGGCTCCTTGCTCGTTTCGTTCGTTTTGGTCTGTGATACAATAAAGTAATCTTTATGTCTATGAGTATACAGTCGAATATCGTGTAAAACAACTTATTTTTTCCGATGTTTCGTGATTTCGTATCGTTCGCACTCGTTTGACCGTCCTCTGCGACTTGCTCGTTCGCATACAATGAAACCAGTTGCGAACGAGAACCGTTTCGAGGACCTGTTTTCGTTCCAGAAAAAACGGTTGCGTTTTGTCGTCGAAAAATCGGACAACGACCCACTCCTACTAATTTATTTGATAACCCTGAAGTGGAGATAGAAAACACATCCAATGCTGTTCACAGCTGTAAAAAAAATCAGAACAGTTTACTTCAATAAAAAATACACATGCGTCGATATCAACCCTTGCATGTCCCCACTGCTGGCGCACGGGAAGGCTAGGCCATACTCCACCTCCGCCAAGTCTCGGATGGTGTAGATTTGTGAGACTAATGACCGTAATATATCCGACATATCGTAAAAAGTGATCAAGCCGCCCATAAGGCCTCTAACATGGCTTAACGACTGCCACTACATGATAGCAGGCACCCACAGCTTAACGTGCCTTGCGAAGCACGGTAGCGCTCAGAAAAAAAATTACTAGCGGTAGTCACTGGATGGTCACCCATCCAGCACCTGACCGCGTCTGTTGTAGCTCAACTCAAGTGATTGATTCCAATCCCTCGGTTCGACGAGCGCTTAGCCCCGAGGTTAAGAAATATCTTTGTAATTTCCATTTTTATGTACAATAAAGTGTTCTCTATCTATCTATACAAATTAATTTGAGAGTTTTTTCTACTGAAGTGAAAGTTGCAGTCTTTGTAAGTTTTTGCTGTTGGTTTTTGGCCGGTAATGTTTATGTATGATTATGCGTTGGTTCGTCGTGTATTATATTATGTCTTCATTAATCTTCTCTGTCTAAAACGGATGTTTACTAAGCAATGGAAGTAAGTATAGTAAATAAACCTATTTTAATATCAAGAGAAATCTTCATCCGTTCATTGTAGGTATATAGAATTTTTATTAAGGCTTTTTTGTGTAAGTATGTCTATCCTCCTAAGCCCTGGCGTCCTAGAAATAGGACATCACGAATAACTTTCTTAATTCACACCCAATGATTTAGTAGGAAGTCTGGAAAACTTACTGTTCCAGGTCCAATATTTTCCTCATAATTTTTTTCTTAAACGTAGTCTTAAAAGAATTGAAGTAACTGTTACCTCCAGGGCTTTGGAGGCTATAAACGTCCCACTGCAAGGCGCAGGCCTCTCAGAGAGAGAGTATGGGCTTAATTACCACGCGTGCCCACCGCGGATTGGCGATTTCAAGCGTTGAGATATTTGAACACCTGAGACACTCAGGTTTCCTCGCAATGTTTTCCTTCACAGACCTATGTGAAGCTTCAATAAATTATCCTGATAGATGCTACGCTAACCATAAAACAGTAGTTCTTACAAAAAGACAAAGACAAATTATTTATTTGTAAAGCATGAATTGTGTTATATGAATTCTAATCATGCTCTGCTCTACAAATTGTGAAAAGAGGCACCACCAATAAAACTATCATATAAAATGTCAACGAACGAAAATTAATATTATCGCATAGAAATTAAATAGAATGTCTATTGAAAATGAAAACGTTAATTACTACCACTCCAATAAAATTATTACAATAATGGTTGTAATAAAGTCAATTCTTTTGTCTCATTATTAAATTCATACAAAAATAGCCTCAAGTGCAATTGCAATAAGATCTGCATTGGGCTCTCTACTATCAAGTTAGTCTTAGTTTACCCAAATACACGAACGTCAATAGAGCACGTACCCCATCCATTATCTTAGGACCATAAATATAAACTTCAATATACTTACCGTTACCGCGCTGCCGCTGGACAGATTAAATTGTTCGACGGCCCCGAATGCACCAATGGAGGGTTTGCTAAACCTAGGTTTTGGCATCATGACATCATAATGTCTTCTCTATAGTGTTCAGAGCACTAACTCAGACAAGGGTTTATTTATTTATTTAGAGATCTACGGTAAACTAAAAGCTATTACAAAAAAGATAGAATCTTATATAGGGAAACATAAAGCTAATTACAGGTTCACACTTATAGAACACAATTTAGAAACAGGTTTTAAACACTAACCGAGTCGCTCGCTGCACAAGTCACTGTTAAAATAATTAATTATTCTGTTAAGATAAAAATAAGCTTAAAGCTACTGATTTCGACACGTGATTTTAGTATTGATGCCTTAAGTGGATTTATTTTCTTCCATAGCACGAGTATTTGTAAGAGCCCGGTCCTTTCAGCATGCGTGTTTTTAGACTTTGTAGGACAAAGATCGAGATGCTTGAGAATACTTGCTATCTCCCGAGCATGAAGCGTCAAAATTTGACGACAAACTTGGCAAAAAAACATGGAACAATAATCGTTGTCAGGCTATACTAGTCCACTGCTGGACATAGCACTCCCCTAAAGAGCGCCACGTTGTGCTATCATAGGCGGTTATGCCTGTAATCCCCACGCTGGGCATGCGGGTTGGGGAGCGCAGTTCGCTGGAATTGTACAGGGGTCGCTGCTGCCCACCCCCCGGTTTGTGTCCCTTAGTCGCCTTTTACGACACCCGCGGGAAGAGTTGGGTTGGTGATATTCTCTAGGCCGACACCACACAGCAGAAACAATAATGGCGGCCGTTTTTCCCAAAACTCATTTCCATATGCATTACCCTGGGCAGCAGATGCGTTGTCAGCTCGTTTGTCAAATGTAAATAAGATCATCTCAAAAATACTACTATGCCACGGGCTTTTCAGAGTCAGGACAAGTGGTATATTTTTGACATAAGCAGACGAGTTGTTGGGTCTTTTTCAACTCGGTCCCAGTTTGACATTCATTATGACATTAACTTAGTCTTGCGAAGCACGAAAGCGCCCGGAAAAAATGCCATTAGCGGTAGTCACGGGACGGTCACCTACCCTACACCTGACCGCGCCTGTAGTTGCATTACTCAAGTGCTTTATTCCAATCACTCAGTTCGACTAGTTCTTGAGCGCTTTACTAGGCCTCTGGCGCTTCATATAAAATATAAAAAGTAAAATTGAGGGTTGCCAATTTATTTTTAGAAATAATTTTCAGGTTTTGCGTAATGACAACGACAAACTCGTTGTATTTATCGTTGTCATTACGTCGATTTTGTCTATTGGCATCCTTTTCAGAAGCATCACTTTGATGCAAGTGGCCACTGGTGCGGGTCACTCTGACCCACCCTCGTCGTTTGGCGGGCATTAGAAAGTCCAGATTTAAGTAAAAGTTAAGCGTTTCACGGGAACCGTGTGATGTGATAGGTTTTCTGTTGCCCCGCATGCCTAGTATGCACTCGATACAGATGCAGCAGTATCTCTCGCTCTTTCTAGTTACATAGAGCAAGATGGCAAACAATTTGTCGCGACACCGAGTCAGATTTTCGAGTGCATGCTAGGTCCAGCTCTATTACAGTATAGCATTGATCATGTCATGTCCATGTTATATGGGGGCGAGGTGAAAATGTTAATGATTGTTCGTGTTTTGAGATTACTGGAACGCTCTGAAAGGGCTGACCAGACTATTGAGGCCAGACTTTCATCACCTACCTATTGTGTTTGCTTCTAACTTGACGGTCGAGTCGCGATAATGTTTCAAATCTCAGCTATCTTCAATCCAGTTCGCGAATACATGGTTCTAAGGTATCTATCAAACGGCGCCTGTACGCAGCGGAAAATTTTAAAATTGTGACATAAATAGATTTTAAAAAATCGGACTTTAATTATCACTGATGTTCAAAATACATAGTGCGTGCATGCAACGACTAATGAACGTTGATGAAGCAAAGGTGATTTATCAGGATCGTGGCAAGTGGCAGTCCCTGATCTCTGTGTCACATCTGAGGGATACAGGCGTGACGTTATGTTATGCTATTTTAAAAACTTATTGAACAAAAAACTAAAACTGAAGTTGTAGAACAAAATTGTAAAAAAAGGAATCTACGCGTCTTATTGAAAACCTTCTTTTTTGACGCCGGTTAATTACAAGTAATTTTTGAGATAACCCGCTAGTATTATGTGTATAATTTTCTATAATATGAATAGCATTACATTTTTATAGTCGATGTAGTATTTTCAACAATCTATAATAATCATTACTTTTGATTCAGTCACCATTTTTCCGATGAAATAGTCATTATGTCACCGATGGAGGAAAACCCTTTATAAATAGTTTCTTGATGTTTCATGCATATGTGACGCTTACTATTGGTATGTATCAAAGTCGCTAACCTAGAGTAGGTTAGGATTGCTACATAGTACGTTACCTAACGTAGGCATAATTTGATTCCGAATTTAAAATTGCTGACATCGGCTGTATCAGTCGGTGTGGGTGGATACAAATGAAAACGGGGCGCGCCACAGAAATTGAGTGAAGAATTGAAAAAAAAGGTATTACTTAAAAAGCTAGTAGACTAATTAAGTTTTTTTAGCTTGATTCAGGTTCACTTCCTTGATTTTTTATCGGAAGAGTCCGATTTGGTTTTCGCAAAACTTAATCATGATTAGTAGAGACGGAGTTCGCGTCTTCAGTTCCTCGTCTCTGACATAATCTTAACCTCTGTGAATCAGTGGGAAACCTGGTCGGACCCTTTCCACAAAAACTCAAGTTCGTGAATTCAGAATTAAGCTAATGGTGTAGTGCTGCGGTTGCTCGTCAGAGACGACGCGAGCGACTGCTCCCCTAATTAAGATCTGCAGCTCAGAGCGAAACCGACCTTACCTTAAAAAAAGCACTGTACCTTAAAAAAAGCACATCAATTCGTTGATTCGTTTTTTTGTAAAAAAGGGACAAACATAAAAAAATGTTTTGCATACGACTGCATACGAGTGTTTCAACGACCCGACTTTTTTTAACTCAAGTTCTTACGCCACAGAGAGGGAAGTGTAGTAGCTATTGCTTCCTTTGCAAATCCGACTCATATCCTCACTTATGTTCTTAAATAGGGATTTAAGAAGCAACTGTACACGCCAATATTTATCTCCCCGTAAAATTTAGATGACTCGCAGAACAACAAGCGGCAATGACTGCATACGCTAAACCATAACCTCCAATTAGCCGATGCCGATACAAATAGCCTCACAACTATTGCGTAAGTCGTTAATTTTCTATTAAACATTGGCTGAAGAGAGTACAGTCTAGAGAAAGTTTTAGGAACTGTCGAGCATCAATCTCGGCGTGTCACGACGACAAACGACATGGGGTGCGACTCAGTAAGGTAGAGAAGCTACAGTAGGACACTTGGTTAGCCGAGTTCGTTTCCCACTGCTGATAGGGTTACCAGGTCCAAAAATGAATGATAGAAGGCTACAAAAGAGGGGCTAGCCATCTATATTTGTAAATAGGGTGGCTAGCATTGATTTTGAATAACAAATAAAAACCTTTTTTAAGGTTGAGCGAAATCGCGAGTGGAGCTTACGTGGCCGTGTTCGACTTTCGACTAAAAAATCCGGACGGCCGGACTTTACAAGTTAGCGGAACATAACTGTATACTTGTATTGAGCAAGACATGTCCAGTTAATCTGGCAACATACAGAGCAAAGTGCAGACACTTTTCCCATGGTCTTACACTTCTCCATGTGTTGAGTCATTCTCTCTCTCTGGACAAAACGTTTAATAAACGCCGAAGTTTGAGTCGTGACTATCGTATGGGATTTTACTGACGGGCAAATGTTTCTAAACGGGTTGCACACGACGGACACCGCAGACGTGGTCTAAGTTAGTAATAAATTTAGACGTGAAAACTTTAAGCTTATCTAGCGTGATTGTTGTAAATAACGGGTACAGATACGAGCGCGCAAATAATTTTGGAAAGGACTCTGTTCACATTTTCCTGGCATTTAACTCTGATGCAGGTTAGAGCAGTAAACTATTAATATGCTTAGTTTAAGTCTAATTCTAATTCTGGAAAATAGTCGATTAAACAATTGTCATAAAGTACAAATCGAAAAGAAGTTATGGTGAATTTCAGTGGAACACTGAATCCAAAACAAACTAGTGGTCTACGACTAGTGTTTTTGCTTTCCGCGCCAAATTTCTCGGCTCTAGTCGAAGTCGACTATCGTACCTTCTTTACATCTCCTAGCAAAGGCCGTAAAAGAGCTTATTGCTTATGAAGATCGCCTCTTCATGATAATAATATGGCGTTACGTAAATGAGCGTATTGTTGTGCCCTTACATCAAGCACTACCTAATAAACAGATGGAAAACTAGGCTTTAGTTTAAATATTATAATTTTTCACTGTGAAGGTCCGACGATATTACGAAAGCGGCTGGGGAACATTGGACGAGACTGAACGACTGGAAGATAGGTTAGTGTTTAGGATCCAGTGCCAAGGACAAAGAAATTGATAATTTATGTAGGTACAAGTACACTGAAAGTAAACTGGCACGTTGGAAATTATAATGTACAGAAGGAGTTAACACTGACTTACTGCAATAATTAGATGAAACTAAAAACTATCTAGCATCTGCATGAAAAACAACATTAAATTATTCATTAAATCGATTCCGATAGCAATCATACATTTTTTAGACAGAATAGAAATAACAACTTTTTAAATAAAATCTCTATTCTTCACGCAGCCTGCCAGCTATGCTTGGCGGTCGCAGGTCGAGCAATGAGGTTCGAATCTGCGCGCGCCTGATTGCCGCCTGAGAATGTGGTGTAGAGCCAACCCCACAAGTGTGACAGAGAAGTCTACTTCAAACAGAGGCCTCTGTTTATGGGCTGATTAGATTAGATGAGACAAGACCTTTGGTAATGAGTGACAGATTCCCCATTTCCTGTTGCTCAAAAAAGAAGACGCCGATAAAGTTCCTAATAGGCAGAACAATTGGCATGACGAAAAAGTTTGAATTCCTCTTCCATAGAATTCAAGCTCATTTATTATTTACAAAATATCCTATATTTCAGTAATAAACTAAAGTTTAACTAAGGTTTAAGCCATTTTTCTTCCCGGACTTGGCCCCCGTGGTGGAGTAAGGCAGGAAGAGACCCGTGCCCCAGCAGTGGGGACATACTAGGGTTGATAACGTAAAGCCATTTTTGTAATATTATTTTACATCTGTGGGGAAACAGCTCACAGTGTCGAATCTGACGTCACGCCACATCGTAATCACTAGTTGTTACAACAACAATGCATGGGTGAAGTTTACCAATGTTAACCTAATTAGACGTATGTGATGGTGTTTCAGGCTGGAAGCAGTATTATAATCTTTTATTTTATTGAAAATATTGGTAATCTAATTTCTATTTTATAAAACTAAATCAGTGTTTTAAATCCTTTTTCAATATGTACTACTTTCCCCTAATATCGTTAAATCTTTGATTATTTGATACTCTCGTCACGCTTATTTTGTTCACCTTCCCACTGTTTTAGACAAAACCACTCAAAAACAAAGCTCATTATTGGGCATATTATATAGGCCGAATGGATTGGCGTGAAAGAGTTACTCAGTCGCCTATACGAGCTATTATTTGACGAAGATAAAAAAGTTCACCTGCCGACCATACTTCTGCTGGTCTTACATCACATCAATCGATCATGGAGGACCGCTGAGGACCAATCGCACGCGGAAGGGCTTTGTCTTTGCCCTGTCGAGGTCAGAGATGAAACGGTCGCGTGATTTGTGATTGTTCGTGACTAAGAATTGCATTTAACTATGTTACGGGTCATTGTATGGTGTTTCAGAGTGGACTGTACAAAAAAAAAATATGGAAATCTTGTGAAACGAAATATAATAGGAAAATATTAGAACAAATGGGCAAGAAATAAGACATGAGAAAGAAATGTCAATAAAACAAAAACTATGTAAATTATAAAATTAATCATGTCGATACTAACCCTTGTATGGCCCCACTGCTGGGGCACGAGTCTCTTTCTGCTTCGCAGAAAGGTTAGGTCATACTCCACTAGGGGCATAGAGTCCTGGTTGGTAGAGCATTGTTACACAGTGCCGGGCCTTCGTCGTCGACATCTTCGACTGTCGGAAGTTATCAAGCCACCCATACGGCCTCTGGCATGGCTTAACGACTGCCATTACATGACAGTATGGATTGTTGTGTCTGTTGTTAATAGTGGAATGGCACTCAACTTGGCAAAGTACTCTGTAATATATATATACACGGGCAATTAAAGAAAACGCAAGAGTAAATTTTATGAATCTTTAATAAAAAAAATGACGATATCTGTGGCGTAGCGGTAGCGCGTCTGCCTACCATGCAAGAGGTCTCGGGTTCGAACCACGGCTGGGAACAAAAAGAAAAGCCCAGGTCTTGGACGTTTACATGTTTGTGATGTCGTTGTTTCTGGTTCCCACGACACAGGGTATCCTAGTGTGGGGCCAGAAGCAATGTATGTGCTTGTATGTAAATGTTATTTATTTTTTTAAATCTCTTTTTGGCGTTTACATAGCCACATTCCTATTTAAATTATACATACATAGACATATTTAGAAAAGGTACAGTAGAAGTTAAAACACAGAAAAGTTTGACCTGTCGTACATACACTTGTAACCAACGTTTGAACTTATCACAACCACAGTATATACTCAATTATTGCGCAGGAAACCATCGCTGCTATAGTCTGTTTCTTCTTCTTCAGGCTATATTAGTCCACTGCTGGACATAGCCCTCCCCTAATGAGCGCCATAGCGCAAGGTTGTGCCATCATTGGGGGATAATGCCCATAATCCCCACGCTGGACATGCGGGTTGGGAATCGCAGTTCGGTGGAATTGTACTGCAGGGGGCGCTGCTGCCCACCCCCCGGTTTGTGTCCCTTAGTCGCCTTTTACGACACCCGCGGGAAGAATAGGGGTGGTGCTATTCTCTAGGCCGACACCACACAGCAGTCCCCATCAGTTCAATTTTGTAGTCCCGGCCAATTGTCTATCAAATTCCATAAATAGCAATTAGCCATGGACTCCGACAGGATTTTGTGGACATATTTAGGCCCACGAAGAGCTCGTGGCCTAGGCGAACAGGATGGGTGAGCGTCCCGTGACTACTGCTAGTGGCATTTTTCCGAGCGCTTCCGTGCTTCGTAAGGCACGTTAAGCCGTTGGTGCCGGCTGTCATATAATGGCAGTCGTTAAGCCATGTCAGAGGCCTTATGGGCGGCTTGATAACTTGCCACTGTCTTACAATACTCCACCAACCCGCTCTTGGCCCCCGTGGTGGAGTATGGCCTAACCTTCCTGCAATGCAGAAGAGACCTGTGCCCCAGCAGTGGGGACATAAGGGTTGATAACGATTTAGGTCCATAGCCCTGCAGCGCCAAACGTAGTAGCACGTTTATAAACAGATTACCGTAACAGAATGGAAAGCCTAAAGACAGTGAAGCGCGTGGCTGGTCAATTTTCCTTAACGGTAATTTTGCGAATTTTCACACGACTAAATTGCGATCAATTGCTTCACGCTTTGCTTACCCTGGGGCTGACAGAGCGTAGAAACTATTCAATTTTTTTTTTTAAATTCTGCGTTGAACGAGTAAACAAAAGTAGAACTAGCGGGCTTAATAGTAAATAGTAAAAAAAGTTGTAATTTGTTCCAACCAAAGGTGACGTAGAGAGGGGGGGCGCGGGGTAGCGCCAAACAGTGGAATGCTATCATAATGAAATTTGTTTTTAGTTTTTGACCGAACCCAAGCCTTAGGCGTAGGGCGAGCACGAGGGTAGTATGTAGGGAGTCTTCAAATGTCTTTTTTAGTATTTTTATGTACCTAGCATATAAGATAACTTGAACTTGTAAAACCAAGAGCATCTGCTAGCAAACTGTTATGCAGTTTTGCAGAAAATAACTTCTGTATTTTTTTTTGTATTTTTATTTCAATAAATGTTTTCAATCAATCAATATTGAACAATATAACAAATTTGTTTTTTTCCGGCTATTTACGAGTATCGTTGATATTGACTTTAGTAAACTTACCTGAAAAGCCTTAAGGGGCTTGGGGGCGCTAACTGGAATAAAAATCATAAGTTGTTTTATAATACGTTTTTTTTGAAAAGTGAACATGAGAAATCTTGATATCTGTGGTAACTATTTTTAGAACATACAGTCTAGAATGTAGTATAAGTATCTTAGGACTTTAATCGATTTGCGCCAAAATCGCTGAAAGTTCTAGATTGTTGATCCTTCTAGGTTCTAGACTGCAGGTACTAAAAATTGTTATCAGTTTTAAAAAACCTATTTAGACGCTAAAAATTCCACCCATGCCGGGATTCGAACCCGCGACCTCTGGCTATCCGTGCCAGCGCTTTTCCCAACTCAGCTAATGGGCGACTCACTGGCATCAGTTATTAGCTCAGTTGGAAAGAGCGCTGGCACGGATAGCCAGAGGTCGCGGGTTCGAATCCCGGCATGGGTGGAACGTTTAGCCTCTAAATAGATTTTTGAAATTGTCCTTAGCATGGGTTAGTGCATTAAAAATAAAAATAGTATAGTTATCACAGTTGTTAAGATTTCTCATGTTCACTGTTAGATAAAACGTGTTATACTTAACACAAGTTATGATTTTTCTTCCATTGGTGTCGCTATTACTAAGGCCCTAAGCGCCACAAGTGTTGTTCGGTAAAGTTAGTGCTTAAGCGATACAGCGATATTAAGTGAATTTTGAGAGACAGATTGTTAATCTATTGTGATTTTGCACAGACTATAAATTGTTGTCAAGTCTTAATCCAATAAAAACTGTGTTTACACGGATTTTACTCGTTTAATTTCACATTTTTCCAATTTTCCGACGTTTCGGCACTTTTTCAAGGACCGTGGTCTCTGAAGACTGTAAAAACAGTTTTTATTATGTCTTGTGCTCGTGTTACCCTAAGAAAATACTAAATCTTAACCCTTAAACGCGTGAAGCTAGTATACATTTTTCGTTCGTTTTCATTCGTATTGTATGTCTGGGAAATTCCCAATCCGTGGTGGGCACGCATGGTAATTAAGCCCATACTCTCTCTTTGAGAGAAGGCCTGTGCTTTATAGTGGAACGTATAAAGGCTACATAAAAAAATATAGGGGTTAAAGTATGAAATTGCCGTTTTATTGCAATAGGTTCTTTGAATTGACTTAGAATCTTCATGGTTTGATGTTTTCGAATGAAACTTTTTTCAAATGGTTTCTATGATGTTCTTTTTTTAAAAAATGTTAAACATTTGAATATCGACTTTCAATTGTTTTTGTTATTCAATTTAGACAATTTAACCCCTATTATTTAGCTGGGCACAGACCTGTGGCGAGCACATGTCAACTCGCGCGCGCACTACAAACTCCAACATTCCTGCATCGCGCAATCAAAGTGTATCATTGACATATTATAAATATAACGTCCGACTCACCATAGTTGGACCTGCCGTCCCCAGGCATACAATCTGCCTGGCGGGAAATATCCCTTTATAGTGGAAGATCATCCGCTCTTCCCTATAGACCTTTTCTCAGAGAGAGAGAGCCTACGGGCTTAACCAACACGCGTGCCCACCACGGATTGGGAATTTAAAGCGCTAAGGTATGTGACCACCTCAGAAACCCAGGTTTCCTCACGATTTATTCCTTTGCCGTTAGCTAGCGGTATTCCTACAATAACTTCGCAAAAGTACGTAACTTAGTAAAAAAATACATGCCAGGAATTGAACCTACGGCCTCCCGAATGTAAGGCCGCTGGTAAATATATCAATTTGCAATCCATACGCACACCATTATCTCGCCTTCGGACATTATCAATAGTTTTCCTCATTGCTGGCTACACCCAGCTCTGTCCTAAGGCATAGACTTCGATATCCATCAAATTATTGCAAATTACTCCTTAACGACTCGCCTTAAGGGCGCCGGCCAGATAATTTACGATCGTTTATTTATGAATAGCTATGAGACTGGGAGGGAAGTGTCAAGATAGGTAATTGAATACTGCGGTTTTGATAATTGATATACGATTAGGGATGCAAGTAAATTTTGCCTAGAGAGCTCTGACTTGCCCGTTGTTAAGGCGCCACGCAATGCAATCTAGCGCCGCGCCACTAATTAATTAAAAATTATAATCTTTTAATCTTTTCAAAAAGTGAGTTGTATAAATCAACTGTGACATCTAGTTCTAGAACCTATAGTCTAGAACCTAGGATATTGATCCTAGGTTTTTAATCCATGCATAGCAATTAGCTATGGACTCCGACAGGATATTGTGGGCATATTAATCCGCATATGATGGGCATAGGATATTGATCCTAGGTTTTTAATCCATGCATAGCAATTAGCTATGGACTCCGACAGGATATTGTGGGCATATTAATCCGCATAGGATGGGCATAGGATATTGATCCTAGGTTTTTAATCGATTTCCGCTTAAATCGAACGTGTTTTGCAAATCTCCTTTAAAGCCTTATTCGTGGACCTAGGTTCTTTTCAATAGGTTCTTAAAGTAGCTATTATATCTTTTTAAGATTTATGTTGTTCAAACAAACCGGGGGGTAGGCAGCAGCGCCCCCTTCGGTACAATTCCACAAATCTGCGATCCCCAACCCGCATGTCCAGCGTGGGGATTATGGGCATTACCCCCCAATTTGATGATGGCACAACCTTGCGCTATGGCGCTCATTAGGGGAGGGCTAAGTCCAGTAGTGGACTAATGTAGCCTGATGAATTAGATGATGTTGTTCACTTTTTCCAAAGACGTGTTATAAAAGAAGACATGTTTTTTCCATTGGCGGCGCTAGTGAGCACCGCCTAGCGCATTAAGTCGGCATTGGTAATGTTTCAAAACGGTGAGCAGAGATTTAACTTCAGTTTGAATGAACGTTATAGCGCTGAAAAGTTTTAGTAGTTCCGTATTTGACCTGGTCCCTAACTAGGATACTCTGGTAAGCAGCCAAGGATATCTTAAATATGGAATGAAAATGAGCCCAGACTGAGTTTTAAACTTCCATAGCGCAAGGTTGGGAGATAATGCCCATAATCCCCACATCGCAGTTTGGTGGCATTGTACTGCAGGGGACGCTGCTGCCCACCCCCCGGTTTGTGTCCCTTAGTCGCCTTTTACGATACCCGTGGGAAGAATTTGGGTTGGTGTTATTCTCTAGGCCGACACCACACAGCAAAGCTTTAAGCAGCAGAGTTTTAAACAAATTCGTATTATTATACTCTTTTTTTATGCACTAACCCGTGCTAAGGACAATTTTAAAAACCTCTACAATAATCTCTGCATTAGCGGAGTTCGAATCCCGGCATGGGTGGAATTTTTAGTCTCTCAATAGGTTTTTAAATTCGTATTAATCAAGATATGTGTATTCTCATCACTCGTGGCTGAAGTTGACAAAGTAATAATCGACAACTTTCCTTCAATTCCAGGACTCCTCCGGCATTGCAGGCCTGACACCCCAGCGAAGGAGGGAAGGCCAGCACCGTCCAAGCAACATGTGACCACCGACAACAGAAACCAACCCAAACAAAACCACAAGCAATCATATCTTCAAATTCATGAATCACCCGATTACATGATCAAGATCAAACCTACGAATAAGTGTATTTATATAAACATAAGTCAACGATTCTAGTCGTAACAGCACTTGGAACTACGAAGCCAATAGTTTAGCGAGTTTTTTTAATAATTAAAACTAGTACAAAGTAGACTGAGGAATTGATAAGGAGTACAATTGAAGAAACAAGCGTGTTGGGACCGCTAAAGTCAATTTCGAGAAGTAAATTGATGTTTTAGAGGTTGCGCCTGTAAAGGAATCAAAATGTCTGCAAGTGAGTATATAATAATTTTTTCTTTAATTTGCATGAGGAAACAACATTAACAATATTATGCAGTATTGGGCTGCAAGTGATGCAAATTGCTTCAGTCCGATGTTGCTGCCTGTACGTAATACAGAGTATTGTAAAGAGGTTCGAAATTTCGCTGATGTCGGTGGTCGCCCATCAGCTCAGTTGGGAGAGCGCTGGCACGGTTAGCCAGAGGTCGCGGGCTTGAGTCCCGGCATGGGTGGAATTTTTGGCCTCTAAATGGGTTTTTAAAATTGTCCTTAGCACGGGTTAGTGCATTAAAAAAGAATATAATCAAGTGGGTACGGCGATATGTAAAACCTAACTGCAAAGTACCTACTTTTTAGTACCTACTCGTAGCTGCAAGTGATGCAAATTGCTTCAGCCAGATGGTGCTGCCTTTACGTAATATAGAGAGTATTGTAAAGAGGTTCGAAATTTCGGACGTGTACAGGCTGCATAATATTTTAAAAACCCATTTAGAGGCCAAAATGTTCGATTCCCGGTATGAGTGGAATTATTCCACCCATGCCGGGACTCGAACCTAATAACACATTCTGTGATAATTTTAACGGCTAACAACAGCATAATGGATTAAGTCTTTTATATGTTGATCGGACAGACAGACAAAAAGCCCTAGGCATATTGAGAGGATCTCGGTCGATCTTTACCCAACCTTTAGGTAAAAAGTTCTAATGGTACTCATCAGAGATTCTTCATCTCCTTCAGGCTATATTATGTAGTCCACTGCTGGATATAGCCCTCCCCTTATGAGCGCCATAGCGCCCTGTTTTCAGCTTGCCGCATCTGCCGGCAGTTTTTCGCAGAGATTAGCATACATTAATCGGAACAAGGTTATAGCTGTCTTTTTTTAATTTATCTTCTCATCTCTTCCTTCAATTCCAGGTTTCGAAAACTCGGCCATGAAGAGCAGTTTCTCCCTCTCTTCGCTCCGCAGCGCGCCAGTGCCCCCTGGCGGCCCGCCCGAGCAACTGGAGCGGCCCTACCACAGCCTCACCAAAAAGAGGTAATTCAGACCCTATTGCTAAAGAGTTAGAGCTCGAAATTATTGAAATTAAAACGCGCCATCTGTGAGTCAATAAAGAACTGAAATAACAATGCTGACTGACAACACAGCTGAACATTTATTCGGTAATAAACAGGCTGCCCAACCGAAGTAAACCATTTTCCTGGAAATGAGTCTTAATGTGAATTTTTATCCAATCTGCTTTGTAGCTTCTCAGCTGTCGTGTTTTTTGTTATTTTTATTTCACCTAAAGCGACGCCATCTAGTGACACGTAGCAAGTATAAACATTAGCGCCACCTAGTGAATCCGACGGGAACTTCAGAAATATTAGATCGGGAATTTTGTAATGTTTCTGTGTTGGATTTATGCTGATTCAATAAAAACGTAAAATAATAGCAAGACTTTATTAGTTAAAATCCGATTGGTTAAAGAACTAACGAGCCAAACAAATTACAGTCCTTTTTATTTCCGCTTTTAATCTGGTAATAAATAATGCCGAAGGAATTATTGTACACTAGAGAACAAATAGAGATATATATAATTTTACTAGGGTTTACTAAACTGCCACAACTGAGCGGCGCTTACAGTAAATTAACCTTGCAATCAATCAGTCCGTACTCGTCCACTGCTCCTATGTCCAGCAAGCATGCCTCCGAAAGGCACGCTACTTATTACTATCATCGGCCATCCGATATTTGATGGGGTACATTGGTTCTAGAGCGGAGACGCACAACGCGAACAGATTTGAGACTGATTTTCGGACAGAAATGAACCTTTGTCTCTTAAAATTCCAGGAAAGACCCGTGCCGCGAGGCGTGGCGTCGGAGTTGGGGCTCGGCGGCTAGCGGCGGCAGCTGCGGCGACGACCTGTGGCCTCTGCTGCAGCACCACTATGACTACATCATGGATAACCACCTCATCGACACCTGCAAGGTATTGTTGATTTACTTCTCTCAGCGCCCTAAGTGAGGAGCATAGCATGTTACGTGTCGGGATGTGCGATCGAGTTCGAAATTCAAATTCAGCAACACGTGCGACGTATCTTCTGTTCTTCTTCTTCTCTTAACGCCTCATGTGAGGAACATAGCAGGTTAGGAAGAAGTAGAAAATACACTCTTATTACAGCAATAGTTACACAAAACATTTAAGTACGAGTTACACAAACTCACTATTGTGACACTATAATACAAAATGTTTAATCAAAACATGAACAATAGTCATATTAGTCAGCACCTGTCTCATAAGCGTTCCACGTGCGGCTGATAAAATATGATTAATTACTACCTGCATAAATTGAACTAAATTAGGTGTCAGGAAATACTGCACTGCGCCATGAATGCATATAGTTAGTTGATGTAGGTGCCTAAAACGCGAAAATCAAGTGGAGCTGGGAATACCACAGGCCGAATGCATCCTGATAGGTGGGCACGACTCCCAAAAAGTGGATGCGGCCAGCCGGGCGTCATATACATGGTAAAAAAAGGCGATGGCGTGACAATGTCCTCCGACATTATGCTGGATTGATATGAGGTGGACTGCTAAAGATACATCTGGATTGGTATGAGGGACCGGGGAAAGATAAATCTGATCTAAGTTAGAACAGGATTTTGTCGAAGAGTGGGACACAGAGGAAACTCGACATCATCGCCAGTTCCCAGGCAGATTTTGTGCCTTCCATTCAAGCAGAACCATATTTCCTCAACACAGATTTTTCGTACTGGAGCGCCTCCAGGTGGTGATAACAAAATACAAATATGATAATATGATAAAATTTAACATTTCCCTGGGGGCAGTACGGAGTGTCTCGTCCTATCTTCTGCTGCCTTCAGGCCACTTTAGGCTGAGTGTCTCATGCCCGCTGCCTACCAGTGAGCGTTGCCATTGACGAATTTTATTGGAGTAAACATAGTTTCCTGCTAGCATCTGATTAGTCTTTGTTAGACTTTTCTGATTTCCGGACCGCTTCTTGCTTCGATTACCTCGGGGATTCGGCCTCCGGCCTTGATACATGAAGTACAAGCATAACGACCATAGTCTCGCGTTGTTCGCTGGCCGCTTTGAGCAGGAGTCCGCCTTCGGCCTCTACTTAGCCTGGGGACAACTTCGAATATACTCTCCCAGCTTCTGCCATGATAAATAAAACTCTGCCTTCAGGGGTTTCGTATTTCGTGACCCCAACCTTTCCATACCAAATTCGAATCAAAACGGCCGATACAAAAACCTCCAAACAATTATTCATAGTACCCAAAATATCTGATTCCAAAAGAAACTTTAAATGAACATGTACTTTTTCAACTTTCAGGAAGCAAACGGCGAATTGTCCTCGCACAATACGACCGTTTTGCTACACAGCCAACCGGCCAGCACATTTAACCGTCAGTGGAGCCTCAACCAGCTCGTGCACGAGTTTACGGAGCTCTGCCAGTGGCTCTCCAGGGTTCAGGATGAGATATACTCCAGCGCGGAGAACCTGTCCAGTCGGAGACTCAGGATGGTGAGCATCTTCGCCTATATAATCACCTTACTCCAATTTGTTGTAAATGGTTTTCTCCCAGCGCCATCGGTTACTAGAGAAATGTTTTACATAGGTACTAGCGCCATCTAGTTGTCGCAGTCCACACTACGTCCAGGTTACAGGACGAGATTTACTGCAGTCCGGAGAACTCCACTCGGTGTCTCAGGCCTCGGCCACGCAGAACGGACGTGGAGCGAGGGTGCGGAAAAGACGCGACTTTTTTCCAATTCACTTTCATACAAAATGTACTAAAGCACGTCCCTTAAATACGGGCACTAGGCCTCAGAATGCCTAAGGCCTGAGGCACACAGGAAGGACGTGGAACGAGGGCGCGGAAGACGCGACGTTTTATAGTTCGCGCCCTCGCCCCGTCTCCTTAGTGTGGGGTTCGCCCCTTCCCTTCGGTACATGTTCTGTAAAAGTGAAGAAAGACGACGCCTCTTCTTCCCGCCTTGGCGCTACGCCCTTTATGCCGCCGAGTTCTAGCATTTCACCTGCTTTCAACGTTCTGTTCGAAATATTCTCCTCCCAGCGCCACTTTGTTACCCATAGACACTAAGTTTAAAATGGGCTCTTTCCGTGAAACCAAAAACTTTTCTCGATAGCACCCTTGTGTTATGGAATCGCATGAAATGACCAGTACTTTGGGTCCATGCTTGTTCTGCTACCGCCAAGCCTTCTATTTTTAGGTTTTTCATACAGCGTATGTGCTAGGATTCTGAGCAAATCTGAATCAGAGCGACGCCTCAAATAAATGATGCATTGTGCTTACGAAAGCTTTAGTTCAAAAATGGTAGAGCACCACAACACGTGCTATTGAACCAATGTGTTGGACCGACCAAGTTAAGTCCATGAAAGCACTAGAGCGGCGTTTAACCGAGAGGAATGGCAAGAAATTGTACGGCATGCAACATCAGCCTACAATAAAGCCTCTTCATGAGGACCACGACCGCTCTGACAGGAGCGTACCGTCTAAGAAGAAGATACGAGTAATTCTGAAGTAAGCAATAAAACGTGCGACACATGCACTTCGTTGTAATGACCGATTGTAGTGCTGAGAATTTCCTATTAGACCCATATTCAATTGCGCGATCACGTCTAAAGAATTCCATTGCCGCTTCAAGTCTACGTACGCACCCGCATGGAACCTTTTAGGTGCCCAGTCCTACCATCTAACCTAACCCAACCATGACACTACCATCACAAAACCGACCAAGAAGAAGACGTTCAAAAATTGGCGAAAAATATTTAATTTTTAAGATTTTTTTACTAGTACAACGTGATTGTAATGTTTGTTTCTCTAATTCCAGAGCCGAATGTCTGAGCTAGTGTCGGCCGAGCCCCGCCGAGCCAAGTTCATTGAGCAAGCCTCCGCTATACTGGACCGTATACCAGAGGCCAGTGCTGAGGTCAGTAGAATATTCATTGCCGTATCTATGCGTATTCAAGAACGTTTCACATGCCCTGTCCGCGCATCATATTAGGCATTACGTGGGAGGATAGGGTCACAAACGAGAGAGTCCATGAGCCAACACAGCTGCCCAGTCCCACAGCCTGGCTCAAAGAGCGTCGCTTGCGTTGGCTGGGGCATATGCAGCGCTAGATTCCATTTCACGCTTGGGGAGGTAGTGCATGTCAAGAGGTGCGTCGTCAGACTGCTACTATATCCTCCTAAGCCTTGGAGGTAACAGTTACTTCAAGTCTTCTAAAACTACGTAGATGTTGAAGAACTTTTTCTTCTTGTTGTCCAAAAAATGATGAGGAAAACATTGGACCTGGAACAGTAAGTTTTCCGGACTTCCTACTAAATCGTTGGGTGTAAATTAAGAAAGTTATTCGTGATGTCCTATTTCTAGGACGCTAGGGCTTACACCAGGATATAGTGATAATGATGTGATGATTCTTTCCACCGACACCAATACTTGTGTGAGAAAATGCGGGACGCGTTTCGCCTCTTAACAAAAGGCATCCTCAGGCTCACAAGTGACCGTCACCGCAAAAACACTCCGTATTTATAGGCTAGGCCGCCCCGTTCCCCGTTAACATTATCTAACCGTCAAACCGGTGACCGTAAAACCGTCAACCGCCTAACGGTCATTATTGTTTTGCGCAAAAATAGCGATTAATGGGAAAATAGAGGAGCTGAGGAGCGACCTGTTCATTCAGCATTGTAAATAATCCTTAGATAATTTGGAAATTTCCAGCTTCTCAGGTATAGATAATCTCAACCCCTTACTGCAGGTGTGTAAAAATGGTTATTATTAAGCACATGACCTTTATCCAAAACGTGTTTGGCACAATTAGATTTATCCGGATGATTGTTCCACAAAGCCGCCACATGTTCCCTATACCGAGTTATGAAACTCCTATCCGTCTGGCCAATATACACTCCATTACTTTCTTGACAAGCAACTCTGTACACCGCAGACCACTGGAATCTATCGACCCTCTCTTTTTGATTACACAGATTCCTGGCCAAAGATTTGCCCCTCCTGAACGTAACCCGTATCCCAGATCAGGACAGGCGATTCTTGCTTGGTTTTAAGCCAATATTTTTTCTTTGATAGAAGCCCTACAACGGGACGTTTAATCATATAGGCTGCATAAAAAAATTGATTGCTGTGTGGTGTCGGCCTAGAGAATAGCACCAACCCAAATTCTTCCCGCGGGTGTCGTAAAAGGCGACTAAGGGACACAAACCGGGGGGTGGGCAGCAGCGCCCCCTGCAGTACAATTCCACTAAACTGCGATCCCCAACCCGCATGCCCAGCGTGGGGATTATGGGCATTACCCCCCAATGATGGCACAACCTTGCGCTATGGCACTCATTAGGGGAGGGCTATGTCCAGCAGTGGACTAATATAGCCTGAAGAAGAAGAAGGAAAAAATTTATGAAACGTGACCTCAGAGTAAGCTGCCGACTATCACCTGACCTTCGGGGCCTGTGTTTAAAAGGAATGCCTCAGCTGCGCCGACGAAACTGAACGAAAACTTAAAGAGTGTCTCGTGTCCAGGTGACCTGGCGTGTGGAGCACCTGAACGCAAAGTGGGAGGGACTGCGGCTACTGCTGAGTCCGGAGCAGCGGCATAAGGACGGCGAGGGGTCCGACACTGTCGGTTAGTATTGTAATGTTTTAAGATGAGATGAGATGAGATGAGAATATTCTTTATTGTACAGTAGAACAACAACATATACAAAACTATTGCAAATATACATAGTACAATTGGCGGCCTTATTGCTAAAAGCAATTTCTTCCAGACAACCTTAATGAAATGTCTTTGGTTTGTTTTATTTTATGTAAGAATAAGAAACAAATACAAGTACAGGTAACATTTAAAAACAAACAGATGTAAATAGACTTATAGTAGGTACTGCATCCCTAGACCTTCACACTGAGAAGTAATATAATATTAGGGGGAGGTCCCCCGGTTTCGGACACTTAAGGAATAATTTAAATAAATCGAAGACAGTTAATTATGTATTTTTTTAAAAACCTATTTAGAGGCTAAAAATTTTTTCACCCATGCCGGGTGAAAAAAAAAAAGAAAAAAATAAAAATTTTTAGCCTCTAAATAGGTTTTTAAATTTGTTCCTTAGCACGGGTTAGTGCATTAAAAATAAAAATAGTGTAGTTAATTATGTAATTTGTTTATTTATGTTATTATTACTCTCAACTATATACTTAATCATCACATGTATATAATCAGTCTCAAATTATAGTAGGTAGACTTATAGTAGGTACTGCATCCCTAGACCCACTGAGAAGTAATATAATATTTAATAATAAAAAAGTGACGCTTAAACAATAGATTACTGTAAATTAGTATTATCAAGCAAAAGGTTCATCTACAACTTAGTTTGAACTTAAGTGAGCTTATATTCTTTTTTTAAATGTACTAACCCAGTCGCACTAGCTCAGTTGGAAGAGCGCTGGCACGGTTAGGCAGATATAGCGGGTTCGAGTCCCGGCTGGAATTTTTAGCCTCTAAATAGGTTTTTAAGTGAGCTTACTTATATATGATTTATATACAAAGAAAAGACAACTGTGACAAATTACTAACTTATGCACGTAGGTACCTACATATTATGTTGGATGACAAAATACCACTAAAGTATGGTGTGTACTTATGGTTCACATTGATACGTGACGTTTACTTCTAGTCGCCAAGAGCGTTGATTTGAAAATGTATTGTGCTTAATCAAAGGTAGTTCGTTATCAACCCTTGTATGTCCCCACTGCTGGGGCACGGGTCTCTTCCTGCATCGCAGGAAGGTTAGGCCATACTCCACCACGGGGGCCAAGTCCGGGTTGGTGGAGGATTGTAAGACAGTGGCGGGCCTTACTGTCAGAAGTTATCAAGCCGCCCATAAGGCCTCTGACATGGCTTAACGACTGCCATTATATGACAGCCGGCACCAACGGCTTTACGTGCCTTGCGAAGCACGGAATCAAAGGTAGTAAATGAAAAAAAAAAATACCACTAATAAAGTTTCGTATTTCTTAATGATTTGCGACACTCATACTTAGTTATATATTAAACGGGTTAAATCGCGATTATTTATTAGGTAAAACGTAATTACCTTATTTCCCGACGTTTCGGCAGCGTTACAGTTGCCGTGACTTCTAATTACTTAGCACTGGATTCCACGTACTTGAAACCATCCTCTCTGCTGAAATTCTTGTGTTTTTTAATTTCAATTCCTTCCCGAACGATTCATCGGTAATACTGTCGATCGGTTGAGAGTACTTTCGGTCGATGTAGCTCGATCCAGTGGTTCCTAATACGTTTTACCTAATAAATAATCGCGATTTGACCCCTTTAATATATATAATAAAGTTTCGCTTCCGGTTTCTTGAATTTTTGGACAAACTGTACGGACTCATCGAGAGCTTCGTTCGGGAAGCTCACATGTACAGTGCTACACAAGAAATAAGTCTCGCGGATGTACCTGCGCATTTGACCAAATTTTGGATGTTCGGCAAGTTGATCGACCAATCAGATAGTTTCATTTTATGGCAGGCCGCGCGCCTTTGTTGCTATTGGATGATTCAACGTCATCAATGCACGTGACTATTAGTTTGGCAATATTACCGTGAGCGAAATAGGTAGCGCTACTGCGGCAATCAATTCTGCACCTTAACCGTATCGGTTAAAGATCATGTTGAAGGTACTTATAGTTTCGGGTACTTTCATTACAATTCTTCCTAGTCTGCGCGAACGTAGATTCCCGAAAGGACTACTATCATGTGTAGTACTGTATAGTCGGTCAAAAAATTCAAGAAACCGGAAGTGAAAGTTTATTATTACTATTAACGAAAATCACGACCATTTACTACCTTTAATTAAGTACAATACATAATTTTAATGCAATGACTGTAGTTTTTATTTTCATAATGCTTGCAAGTGCAAGAAATTAACTAACACAGACAAAAAGTCTGAGCAAAACTTTACTCTTTAATTTCTACACTTTTTGGACAAAGTGTACCTATGTTATATTTGTGCCCTAGACACGGCCCACGAGCTCCGCTGCCTGCGCCGCTGGCTGCATGGCATGGAGGGCCGACTGCCGCCGCCCTCGCTGGCAGCAGCGCGCGCCGCTCCCTATCAGGAGCTGCTGCGGCGACTCTCAGAACATAAGGTAAGGCAGAAGACTTTCGATACTAACCCTTGTATGTCCACACTGCAGGGGCACGCGTCTCTTCCTGCATTGCAGGAAGGTTATGGCGTACTCCCCCACTCGGTCCAAGGCCTGGAGGACTTTAGGAAATATTTTTTTTTTAATATCAATGTACAATTGTAAGAGACACAGGTATGCATCTTTTTGTATGCTTAACTTTGGGGATAGTACTTAAAGTAAAATTCTTAAATCCACCCTCACATTTATATTCAAACTTGTTACATTGTCAATTAGTTTTTACACTTATTTGAATAATTAGAAGAATAAGAAGGAAACAAAATTATACTCGAATTTTAAAAATATACCTTCCCTCCAAAAAACGGCAACGACAAGCCAATATGGAGCCTCCTTTCCTTTTTTATAGTGACGTCATTATATGAAGGTTTCGTAACTCCATGTCAATTTAGATGGCAATGGAGACAATTCTCCTTCCATTCGCAAATGATTCGTACGACTAAGGCGTATGACTTGAATTCTACATAAAAAATCATACGCCTTCTGACAGACATTATGACATATGACACCTCACAGCGAACGAAATTAGCAAATTTTGCGCATACGACTTTGTGAGAATACATGAACTGATTTTTATGCGACAAAATAATGTCTAATCCTTCGAATCATTGCGTCTACGCTTTCAATTCGGCTGGGCGAGAATCGGCCCCCAAGTACATTTCAGGACTAGTCAGTTACACAGATTAAAAAGACAAAGTCATGGTGATCACGCTCCGCCGCACTCGAGAGTTGCTGAAAAGACCGAGAAATCAGGTAAGTGATAAATTTACTGTTGAGTGGTATTACGGGGCAGAAAACTGTAAAAAGACCAGTTTTTACTCGTAATACCGGCACCAGTATTCTTTAAATATTGTTACTCTAAAAAAATTCGTATGTTATTCAATATAACGCAACGGTATAAGTTTAGGAATTTGGTTTTATGCGAACGTAAGCTATAAAACAAAATATTGAATCATGAGAATGAGAAAGATTAGGAACGTACAAATAATTTCGAATAGGATCCGCGTAGCGAGAGCATTTTTCAGGATTCGGCAGGTTTAGGTTAAAAATCCAGCTCTCTAGAGGGCCTAATTTTTTATTCTTAATAAATAAAATTATATAAAAGTAACCGAGACCGCGCATCGGCAAACGTAGTGTAGGACGCCCTCTGACTAGGTGGAATGACGATCTGCGAAAAACTGCAGGCAGATGCTGGATGCGGCAAGCTGAACACAGGGCGCTATGGCGCTTATTAGGGGAGGGCTGTGACCAGCAGTGGACTGGTATAGCCTGACGACGATAAAAGTAACTAAACCCCGATATACCTCCGAAAGTAGGGCGCTGTACAGTACTAAAAACTTTCTCTATGAAAAACACTTCGTAATCGCAAAAAAATAAATCGCCTGACTTTCTGATGTTTTTTACTGTTTTGTCGCAAATCATATTAGATAGATAGATAGATAAAACATTTATTCACATAAGACACACACACGTATACAAAGCAAAGCAGTACATTACCAAATACAAGTCACAACACGAACAAAGCATATAACAAAAAAGTAGCATACATAAAAAGCAAAAACACAAGAAGATAGGCATTCACGGTACTGTAGTGTACCTAGGCTATACTGGACTGAGAGTGATCGACGTAAGTGTGGCAAATGTGAATGGGCTCCGACTCAGCATGTGCTGAAAGTTCAGGAAGAACTTCAGCGCTGGTATTCTGCCGGTACCCGGTGTGAGCGGCATGCAGCGCCAAGAGAGCTGAGGTATAGTAGACAGTCACAACTGCTGTCGTACCGGATTAAATAGTCTAATGACTGGCTGGAAATATCAGTATAAATTGTATTTTATATGAGTATATTATTAGAAATAAATTGTAAATTGTAAATGACCATATAAGCTAATGTAAGAAAAAATAAATAAATATATTGAATCTAGATAAACTTTGAGTACCTACTCAAAGTCACAGATATTGAGTAATTAAAAAATATGAATTGTTAAACAATAAATATCAAAATAATAAATGTCATCGAAATTTAAATTTAAAAAATTAAATTGTATTATAATATAAAATTGTATTAAATTAAATAATTAAATTGATAATAAAATAATAAATGTCAAAAACAGTAAATTGTAAGTAAAAATTATATTATATGCTTGAACGGAGGAAAATACCAGACAGATAAGATATATGTACCAATAACTCAAGACGCAAATTATTCCTGAAAACTTACTAGGACAACGATTTCTGCTGGTTCAGCAGAAACCCTTTAAAAGTTTAAAGTATTGACAAGTATAACCCCATTACTGCAAAAATATGCGGATTAATTTACACCATGTATCCTACCTTGTATCCTTGCAAATTGAACGTAACGAGACATAGTAGCTTTGTTTGGAGTTGCAGCAATTTTGCATTTCCTTATAAAAAAAACTAGCACTTTGAGTTAGTGCAGAGATTTATATTTTCTTTTAGTCCCAACAAGTCTTGTTCACCAAAGGAAACATATAAATCTCTTGCACACTAAAAATTGTGGTCAGAAACAAAGCACAAAATGTAAAGCCTGTAACGTCCTATAAATTGATTGTGTAATCGTCATATTTCACAGCTACATTTAACGGCAATAAAATCAATTATGGAATCTAGACCAATATAATAAGCAACGGGGCCCCTACTCTTTACTTTAAATTAACGACACGACTTCTTCTTCTCGACTTCTCTTGGGTACTTACTCAAATAATTCTTTATACATACATAACCTCACGCCTGTATCCCAGAGGGGTAGGCAGAGACCACCGACTGCCACTTGCCACGATCCTGACAGATCACCTTCGCTTCATTAACGTTCATAAGTCGTTGCATGCACACACGCCGGTTCCAGGTACTTTTTATCAAATTTTTAGAATAAGATTTACATTTAAAAACCTATTTAGAGGCTAAAAATTTCACCCATGCCGGGATTCGAACCCGCAACCTCTGGCTATCCGTACCAGATTTATATTAATACTAAATAGTATTAAGCCCGAGAAAGCCTACCGAGAAGTGACGTGGAGAAGGCGGGGGGTAGTCTCAAACAGTGAGGTAATATTTTATTGTCAAATATCTTATTTTACACTTAAACTATGTATTAATATGTACAATAATTTTAACCTTCCATCCCGAGTAGAAGCCCTGCTCCAACAGCCGTAGATCATACTCGGGCTGTTAGCTGGAAAGCGCAATCACGACCCCACGTCTGCTCTAATTGGGACTACTTACATTGTGCAGGATTTATAGCATTGTTACCGAATGGTGTGGTGGTAGAGCAGCAAGGAAATCGGTGCAATACCTTCTTGTTTGACGTTGTGTTTTTCTTGCGTGTTAAGGCTGCTGTTGTGCCTGGCATGCTGTCTTAATATTTTTTTAGTGATTGCAAAGAAATTAGTATAGTCCGACAACCGTTGGAGTAAACGTGTTCTTGAGTGGAGACAGCGACTCGGCAAACGTAGTGTAGGACGCCCTCCTATCAGGTGGGATGATGATCTGCGAAAAACTGCCGGCAGATGCTGGATGCGGCAAGCTGAAGACAGGGCGCTGTGGCGCTCATTAGAGGAGGGCTATGTCCAGCAGTGGACTACATAATATAGCCTGAAGAAGAAGAAGAGTATAGTTGACGATCGCTGTGGCGTCTACTGTCTACCATGCAAGAGGTCCCGGGTTCGAACCCCGGCTGGGAATAAAAAAAAACCCCAGGTCTTGGATGTTTACATGTTTGTGAGGTCGTTGTTTCTGGTTCCCACGACACAGGGCATCCTAGTGTGGGGCCAGAAGCAATGTATGTGCCTATATGTAGATATTATGTTACGTTACTTTTGATAGACAGTAAATTGACGGAAATTGAAAAGTGACAATATAAAATTTTGTCAATTTTTTTTATTACTTTCTTCACAAAATGTATGTTAATATATGAAAATCTAGGTAAAGGATGTGGTTTATCATCATCTTCTTCTTATGGTGCCTCTCCGACTAGCGAAAGTTGCCTTTTTTGGCCCTATAAAGGGCATCCTCCGGAGGACACGGGGGAGGGAAGTGGTGAATGCTCATGCATAACAGCACGGAACCGGTCGTGCTGCCAATGTGGGACTCACAAGAAATGCGCCCACCCACTAAACACCACCTTGGGGCTGGTTTTGGTCGTAAGGACCCCTAAACTCATCCTAAGAAGCCCTAAACCCAACCTAAGGACCCCTAAACCCAACCTAAGCACCCAGAAACCCAAGGTTGGCAGTCAGCACTGCGTGTTTTATATGTCCGCTCCATACTCCCACCATCGATTTTTTAGTGATTGAAAGGAAAGAGTATATTTTTGATATATGTGGCTGTGACTTTGCTAGATAATAATATTGCGGGCAGTTTTGTTTTCTTATAAGTGCTTCATTTTTGACAAACATAAGTTCTTTCCATTACTTTTAGTATAAATTTTCGCAATGAAAAACTAGCCAAAGGCTAACAAAAATGTCTTTAATGTTATTTTATTGTCTGGTAAAGCCTCAAACCTGAACCTCAAACATGTATCATTAAGTATTTAACCTATTCTTGTACAATCAGTAATAATGATTTATTTAAATCAATAACAAATTTAGATTGAGATTGTGAACAGCAGTGTTAGAGGGTGATCAGGTGCTGGCCGGCTAAATTGTTGTTAAAATTTTGTAAAACAGTCACCCAAAAATCGGCCAAGTTATTGTAGTCCAAATCTTAACGACTAAGCTCAATGTAAACTCTATTCGGTTATTTTGTCACAAAGTTGAAAAATATGACTGCTAACTGGGTTGTTTAAGATGAATCAGTTCCTATTTTAACTTTGTAAGACATAAATAACATTCATACAACTAGGAACAGGGTATCCTAGTACATCACAGACACGAAACTAAAGCCGCGTTTTCACGGTCTTTGTGGACTCGGACCGAGAGCGCTATCCAAGTAAGCTATTGCTTCTGATTGGCTATTTTGGTGTTGTCAGCAGGAAAAACCGTCCAATCATAAGAATTAGTTTACTCGTATGGCGCACTCGGTCCGAGCTTACTAAGACCGTGAAAACCTGGCCTCAGACTAACGCCACTTGAGCAAATGAAGGATCGGTCCGCAGCGGGAATCGAACCAACGAGTCCTGAGTTCGTAATAAAGCTTGTCACCGCTAGGCGAAGGTGGCTGTCAACTTGGGACGCCAATACACTTTCGCTTCATAAAGTTCACCTCGACCAAGCCATGTTTTACTGTAGCCAACAATTCACCCTACAGGGTCATCTTCTAAACATCTCTGCATCGCTCTACGATGTTTGTCTGTATACAAATTGCCTCTGAGCTTATCAGATCCTTATTTACAAACTGAGTGCAAAATATAACTGTGCTGTTTGTGAAGCCTTATGCCTTGGGAATAGGTGTTATATTGATGCATGGAGAAGAGGGTTCAGGCGGTGGTAAGTACAACTTGATTGACTTGTGTACAGTCAGTATCGAAATATAATCAATTGGAACTAGCTACGCTATTTTGTTAATGTTATTTTAAATGTTTCAGTTCCCGTAAATTTCATGTTAGTTTTTAAAAGGCTTTTTAGTTGACTCGGCAAATGTAGTTTTCCCATATTAATTAGCCTACGACCTACGAGATATACACAAAAAAATCATATAAATCGTGATTTTGGATCATAATTACCACGCGCGCCCAACTCACATGAAAAACTCTGTGCTATTTGACAAATTAAATTTGAGGTAAGTATGCATTACGTTCTTACGTACTTATTTCATAATAAAGTCTAAGCTTAGTACGATTACGATTTACGGATCTTCTTAATGATTCGCGATACTCATACATAGTTTTATATTAAACGGGTCTAATAGCGATTATTTATTAGGCAAAACGTAATTACCTTATTTCCCGACATTTCGGCAGCGCTACAGTTGCCGTGGTCGCGGCTAGACTGAAGTGGCGAGTACAGACAATTATTGTGGGTAGTCACTATTAATTATTACGTTTTACCTAATAAATAATCGCGGTTAGACCCGTTTAATATATAACTATGACTTACGGTTCATCTTCTTCCCTTAAAGTTGCACGTTTCTGCTAGTCTAGATATTTTCTATACCTACTGCTCTTTTCAATGTTGACTATCCCCAGTCAATTTGTACAGTATGCCCACACTTTCCCGCTCCACCCAACACGATAAAGGTATTAACCTCCGATACCGGCGGCCGTTTACAAGAGTTTTATTTGACACGATTATGTGGAGGGACCCCAGTTATCTGCTTGATCAAACTTTGGACCAATGGCTGGGACACGAAGAACAATTTGTATCGGTCTTATTGGGAAAGAAACCGAACAGATAGGTTCTGTATAACTAACGCTATGTACAAACAGTTCGCTATCGATATCTACCCTTGTATGTCCCCATTGCTGGGGCACGGGTCTCCCTGCATCGCAGCAAGGTTAGGCCATACTCCACCACGGGCGCCAAGTCCGGGTTGGTGGAGGATTGTAAGACAGCGCCGGGTCTTACTGTCAGAATTTATCAAGTTTCCTTTCCCATAAGATCTCTGACATGGCTTAACGTAACGACTGCCATCACATGACAGCCGCCACTCAACGTTCCTTGCGAAGCACGGATCAGCTATCATTCCCCACCTATTTGGTAGCAGACCGCTCTGCCCAACTTGGATTTAATTATAATTTTGAATAAATGTGTCTTTACTTCAGTTCAAGAATGTGCAATTTAATTTAGGATTCTTTTTATTGTGTTTTTGCTATGTTGTCAGCTTAAAAAAGCAATGCTCACTTACCCAATCACATATCCTACGAAACAATATGGATTTCCGAAGGGTTAACTATTTGGTGAAGGTAAGAAATTATTGATTTGTAACTGGACAAACTTAGTTATATTTTATACGGGGCTGATCACGGTTATTTACCTATTAGGTAAATCGTAAATACCTTGGTTCCCGACATTTCGGCAGCGTATGTTTGAGTATCGCGAAACATTAAGTAATACTTTTGCAAACCTCTACTTGACTTTTTGTTGGAAGAATAAGTTTACCCGGTTGCAACTCAATAATGTGTAGTGCTTAGGAATGTTTTAGTTAAAAAAAAAAAATAGGAAATATTTGTAAACGATGTTTAACTCATTAAGCATTATAAGAAGCTTATTACTTCCACATAAACAATAAAGATTGGATGAAGTGTCATATCTCACCTAGATAGGCCAGTTAATAATAAAGAGGGAGAAAGGAGACTGTAGGTATAATGTTTAATTAGAAATAAACGCTAACTGGTTAGCACAGGACCGTGAGGAATGGCGCAAAAAAAAGGAGGCCTATGCCCAGCAGTAGGTTGATGTGGGCTGATTATAGATAGATTATAGAAACGCTAAATATTTAATTGCACCTCTGCTCCTTGCGGATCAATCTAAAAAAGTAAAAATGGCGGGTCGTCGCAGCTGCTTTCATACGTTGGCCGTGAAGGGCCAACGTGTGCATGATGTGTCGTAGACACACCATCTTCTCTCTTCTTCTCTTCTTCAGGCTTTATTAGTCCATTGCTGGACATAGCCCTCTCCTAATGAGCGCAAGGCTGTGCCATCATTGGGGGGTAATATCCATAATCCCCACGCTGGGCATGCGGGTTGGGGATCGCAGTTTGTTGGAATTGTACTGCAGGGGGCGCTGCTGCCCACCCCCCGGTTTGCATCCCTTTGTCGCCTTTTACGACACCCGCGGGAAGAATTTGGGTTGGTGCTGTTCTATAGGCCGACACCACACAGCAGCTGGCAGCAGCGTATTTGCACGCCGCCTGGAATAGCCAAAACGGTTGGCTCGTATGGTAACTAAGCCGACGCCCTCTCTGTCTGGGTAGACACACCAATGGTATGTAAATAGGTTGCATGGGTAGTCAATATCGTCCGTAAAAAATTTAAGACTTTTTTGTTCATATTTTTGTGAAATCATGTGCATGTTTTGGTAGGATCCCACATGTTTTCTTCCACGACTTATATGGCCAGGTTTTTTACGATTCTTTTATAACTTTAATTACGGCAACAAAAACATAATGTCCAATCAACAATACCCTAAAATTAACCATAACTGTCATGTTAATCGTTTTTTGTTGCGTAACTTCTTCCTTATGAGTAAATTTGGTCAAAAGTCCGAGTTTTAGTATGTTTTAACGGCAAATCACAGCCAAGTATGGTGCTTTTAATGTAGTGTAAAATGTGTAAACATGAAAACGTTTTGACTTTCCTTGCGTGCCGGATTTTTGTTTTTCGAGGCAATTTTATTGCTTCAAAAATAGAACGTTGGTGAAGATACGAGTATGAACAACTTCTAAAAGTTCCCAAACAACTGTCCAATATATAAGGTTGCCCCGAGTGCGGCAGACGTACGGGCTCAGTGAGTGATTCGTTCGGGATGCACCCCATGAAATATGTTTTCTGTGTTACTATTATTCTTTCATATTGAGCTGTTCGTCTTCTTTAAAATCCAATAAATAAACTGTCAGATGCTATAATAAGGGTGATCCAAATTTAGTTTCCTTCATTGGCTACACTGTCATAAAAGGTGTCGATAATGGCGCGTATTTGAAACGTCAAATGATAGTTTAAAATAAAACATTTACGCTATAAATAGTTTTGTAAATTTTTCCTCCAAAATGAACTAGATTTTGAAATGCACACCTAGTTTGACTTGTAACGTTCATTAAGCGGCAGTTTCTGTTTTAATTTAGTTTCGTTTCATTCCTCGACATGGTGACATTAACTGACCGCCAAGATCATCAGCGATTTAGATTTTTTTCTATGTTGTTTTCTTAGATATATGGACAAACCTGCTACAACAAAGAGTTATAACACCCGAAACTTCATAACATGCATAAAACTACCTCAAACGAATCGACTCCTGTATAATGTACCTACACTACGGCCCGAAGGCAGCGGCTTTCACTTTCATTTTACATTGTGCATTGACATTCAGCAAACAGAATGTAAATTATTTACGTTCAATTGAATTGAATGGCCAGGGGGGCTCATATGACTAATATAATTTTTCATACTTAAAACATACATACATAACCTCACGCCTGTATCCTAGAGGGGTAGGCAGAGACCAGGGACTGCCACTTACCACGATCTTGACAGATTACCTTCGCTTCATTAATGTTCATAAGTCGTTGCATGCACGCATGCCGGTTCCGGGTACTTTTTATCTTTCCCTTTGCTAATACATCCTCTATTTGGACGATGTATGTCCGTCTGGGACGTCCTTTACCAGCCCTTCCACTCACATTTACAATATGTATTAGTTTCGTCAATCTTTCTTCCTTCATCCTCTCCACATATCCAAACCAACGCAACATTCCTTTCTCAATTCTAGTCACTACATCCTCTTTCAGTCCACAAAGTTCTCTAATCAGACTATTGCGTATCCTGTCATACAAAGTAATACTACACATACTTCTCAAGGACCTCATTTCTACTGCATTAATTCTACTTTCTTGGTACTTTTAAAATAAATGTATATTTGTATTTAAAACTAATTTTAAAATACTAAATATTTCATTAGTCGTCGTCAGGCTACACCAGTCCACTGCCGGACACAGCCCTCCCCTAAAGAGCGCCACGTTGAGCTATCATAGGGGGTAATGCCCATAATCCCCACGCTGGGCATGCGGGAATTGTACTGCAGGGGGCGCCGCTGCCCACCCCCCTTTTTATTAGTAAATAATCATAATAACTTCCACACAACACAATCATTTGTCCTGGTTCCAAACTAGGATACCCTGTGCTACGGTAACCAGGCAAGGACGTCACCAACATGAAAAGACATATAGACTGAGGACACTTCTACAAATATTCGGCTATCCATAGTCGGAATCAAACCCACGACCTCGTTCTTGGTAGCTAAACAACTTAACAGCTATACCAACGAGGCAGTCAATAAACTAATAATATTTTGCACAGTCCGTGTTTTTTTTAATGAAAGTTCGAAACTTAAATTGGAACACCCCATTTGACACTGTAAGCTTATTTTGTCTCGTGCTTATACAACATAGTAATGTTATATACCAACAAAAGATAATCCGATTTTGTTACAGATAGTGGGATTAAAGTCGTATCGCTTTCATTGAGCAACTAAATAATTTGTCAAAGACACTAAATCCTAGTTGAATGAAAGAAAATCTACTGGCTTCATCTTCTTAATTACTTAGCCAACTTTAAATCTAGGTTAGCATTAGACGAAAGGAGTGTTGATATAGGTAATTAATTTAACGGCTTAAAGATTTAGACATTTTCAAGGATTTGGTCACGGTTTTTGTGAAAGAAGTAGTACGAAGCTCGAGCCTCACGCGCACTTCCGCATTTTCGACTTGTTTTTATTTCGTAGGTACTATTTGTGAAGATATGGTAGCATACCACTCACTGACCGTGAAGGAAGACATCGTGGAGTTACCTCAATGTCTGAGGACTTCATATACTTCGGCGCTTGCAATTGCCAATCCGCGGTTAGCTCTCCGCGGGTCATAAATAGGCATATAAATTACTCTATTAGCAAAGGGCAAGATAGAAAGTATCCGAAACCGTCGTACATGTATGCAACGACTATCGATGATCGTTGATGAAGCGAAGTTGATCCGTCAGGATCGTGGGCAAGTGGCAGTTTCCGGTCCCTGCCTACCCCTCTGGGATACAGACGTGAGGATGTGTTATGTGTTACAAAAAGTACTATAATAAATAGTTATATATTAAACGGGTCTCGTCGTCGTCGTGGTCAGGCTATAGTATTCAACTGTTGGACATAGCCCTCCCTTAACGAGCGCCACGTTGTGCTATCATAGGGGGTAATGCCCATAATCCCCACGCTGGGCATGCGGGTTGGGGGTCGCAGTTCGGTGAAATAAACGGGTCTAATCGCGATTATTTATTAGGTAAAACGTAATTACCTTACGTACGCCTTCAAGTACGTGGAATCCAGTGCTAAGTAGATACAAATCACGCGCCTTATCACTGAACCTGTCCGTGGACGTAGTGAGTGTTGTGTGTCGGCAAGCTGCGAAAAATTAGAAGTGACTACCCACAGTAATTGACTGTACTCGCCACTTCAGTCTACCCGAGACCACGGCAACTGTAACGCTGCCGAAACGTCGGGAAATAAGATAATTACGTTTTACCTAATAAGTAATCGCGATTAGCCCGTATAATATAACTATGTATGAGTATAGCGAATCATTAAGAAATACTACTATAATAAAGTCGGAATAAAATCCTCAGTTGATTTCGAACAAGATAATCTGTCGAACGATGTTAAAATGACTGGCTTATGCATTCCCTCTCTCCACACTCGGTGAGTTTCAAGCTCAGTTTACTATGAAGGCTTTCTCCTAAATTGGCGCTGACCTTTTAAGGATTATGCATTTAAAATGTACTTGTTATCGCATTAATGTAATTTCTTAGACCCCACACATAAGAGATCGTTGCAAAAGAGTTGTTATTATACTGCAGAGGGCTATTCGCAGTTGCATACATACCTACATACATAACGTCACGCCTGTATCCCAGAGGGGTAGGCAGAGACCAGGGACTGCCACTTGCCTCGATCCTGACAGATCACCTTCGCTTCATCAACGTTCATAAGTCGTTGCATGCACGCACGCCGGTTCCGGGTACTTTTTAATCTTTCCCTTTGCTAATACATCCCCTATTTGGTCGATTTAAGTCCATCTGGGATGTCCCTTACCAGCCCTTCCACTTACATTCGCAATATATAATTGTTTAGTCAATCTTTCTTCCTTCATCCTCTCCACATGTCCAAACCAACGCAACATTCCTTTCTCAATTCTAGTCACTACATCCTCTTTCAGTTCACAACGTTCTCTAATCAGACTATTGCGTATCCTGTCATTCAAAAAAATAACAATAATAATTATAAAAATCATAACTAGTTTTATAGTTACACTATTTTTATTTTTAATGCACTAACCCGTGCTAAGGAACAAATTTAAAAACCTATTTAGAGGCTGAAAATTTCACCCATGCCGGGATTCGAACCCGCAACCTCTGGCTATCCGTACCAGCGCTCTACCAATTGAGCCAATGGGCGACTCACGGCATCAGTGAAATTTCGAACCTCTTTACAATATTCTCTGTATTACGTACAGGCAGCTATAGTTTTATAGTGTTTGACGACCTTTGTAGCGTAGGGGTAGCGCATCTGCCGACCATGCAAGAGGTCCCGGGTTCAAACCCCGGCTGGGAACAAAAAAAAACCCAGGTCTTAGATGTTTACATGTTAGTGATGTCGTTGTTTCTGGTTCCCAAGACACAGGGTATCCTATTGTGGGCCCAGAAGAAATGTATGTGCCGGTATGTAAATGTTATTGTTAGTGTTATAGTACGTACTAGTCACGTACGTCCTAAGCTACGTTGAGTTACTGTGACCAAGTTACGTACATTTGTGAAATTTTTGCATCTAGGCATATAAAGTACGGCCCACAGCGGAAATCCACAACAGAAAAAACACATTTCCACTTTGTAGCTCGTAGAACGTCGAGTTTCTTTACTGATGTATCGAACTTATTTATTCGTATATGTATCGAACTTATTTGTATCATAGTCTTACTGGAAAAATATAGTAGAAACTTTACATGAGGTGTAGGAGGAATTAAAATAAAAATAATAAAACGGCTTAAAAAAAGTGTATGAAAAAAGTTGAGAATTTTACACTTTTGTTCATTGAAGTTGTTTTACTGAATAAACTTGTTTACCAATTGGCTTTACTTTAATAACCGTTGCACTCTAAAATTTTTAATGAATGAATCAAAGAACCAATGAATGAATCAATCGATCGATCCGTTGGTCGGTCGATCGGTTGGTGGGTCGGTCGGTCGGTCGGTGGGTCGGTCCGTCGGTCGGTGGGTCGGTCGGCCAGTCCGCCCGTCCGTCCGTCCGTATTCGTCTACCGCTAGACAAAAGATGATCGGTCGGTCGGTCGGTCGGTCAGTCGGTCGGCCGGTCCGCCCGTCCGTCCGTATTCGTCTACCGCAAGACGTAAGACCAAATTTTACTCAAAAATTCCCAACTCAAATGTTATCTACGCCGAATGCTGTACCGTCTATGGCGTCTTTTTGCACAGATGAGTTATAAGGCATTTGTTACAAGGTGATTTACCAACAGCCTTCGCCTTTCTCTAAAAACCGTTTTATGCATAGGAAACATAAATCAAAGCACCACGGGTGGTCATACACGTGTGATTCAGCTATGTTAAACGAGGCTATTAGGCGTTTAATTTAAGTTATAGCTTTTGCCGCTGGTGTGATCTTCGGATCGTGAGGAAATCCGCGGTTTAGTTGGCTCCGTACGTATTGACTAGTCTTTCCTGTGAAAATGAAATGAAATGGTTTTATTCAAAGTAGCGCAGAAACTGCGGCTTAATGAACGTTACAGTTTAAACTAGGTGTCCATTTCAAAATTTAGATCATTTTGGAGAAAAAATTGATAAGGAAACTCCAAACTTACCTAATCTTTTCAACGTTTAATTAACAAGTTTACATAATTATTATAAAACATAGAACCCACGCCACACATCATTGTCATCTAAATAATTTTTAATGTTATAGTAGCCCTTTTGGTACAAAGATACAAAGATGTACATAACACCTTTTTTGAACCGCCTGGGCTAAGGCCAACTAAGCTGTCAAGGTATAGGTGCTAGGCAAGCCTACAACACCATCTAAAAACAAGGTCCTACGCACTGTAGCGTCCGAGTAGTCCCTTCACTCATCTAGTGTATGATGCCACTGGACGCTGTAAAATCATCAGATGCGAAGACAAATCTTAGGATATCCGTGTATTTACTAACTAGAACTAGTCAACGGAAAGTATCTCTGCTTGCTCCTTGAAACTAATATTGGTTTTTTAACATTTACTGCTACACAGATATATCCACTTTTAGTTTGTAAGTAGTTATTATTATAAAACACTACCTATATTCTTATGTATTCTGTATTCTGGAAGAAGCCTGGCTATCCATAGCACAGGGAATCCTAGTTTGGGAGCCAGAAACCATTTTTTCTAACCGTTTTACAATAAAGTTTCATTTCATTTACATACAGGCACATACATTGAGTTTTATAATACAAGCATGGAAAGCGCCATTCTTAAGAAGCGACTTTGACCTAAGATTAGTGACGAGTTCCGTGACTATTTCTTTCTAAAATGTCGATAAAACAACGCAAAAATATTATTATTAACTACATTTTTGCACCAGGTATGTAAATATTGTACAATAGACGATTTTATTAAACATGGCCAAAGTACATAGTACACAAACAATTCAAATAGAGTTAGATACATTGCAGATACCACTTACCGGACATAATTCTTTGTAAATTAGCTAGGTTCCTATCAACAGCGGCTGTATACGTATAATGACACTGCCAAAATTGACCTTTCATCTCAAATAAATAATCAATTAATTATTGTGAGAGCCGGTGTTTGTACTTTCAAAAAACTTTCTTGTGTCATTGCTAAATGGTTATTAAATATGATCTTAGTGCGGATGTTAATCTCTACTCATGAATAGTAATTGTGGACTTAGACTACTCGTCTAAAGAATGCTTCCTTAAAATATTTACTTGCACTAAAGTCTTTAATAATAAATTGATTTTTCAAACTACTTTATTGAAATGTAGAAGGAGTAAGTTATAAAAGACAATTATCGTTAACAATTAAATTAATTTATCATAAACGATTAAATAAATTCACAACAATAGCTACTTTAAAAAATGTATTTTACTTTAAACAACTTATACTCGTAACCCTACCTATTCGACCTTTTTAACCCCTCATAAAATCTCGTTTCATCTTTTTGTATTCATTGACTTTATTTCGCATTCGTTCAAACACCGTTTAAAATATCATAATTGAACCAATAAGCTTACTAATTGTTAAATAATAGTATAATTTGACTAGAGAAAGTTGTGAACTGAAAGAGGATGCAGTGACTACGAGTAATTTAGACAAGAATGTTAAGTTGAATTGGACTTGTGGAGAGGATGAAGGAAGAAAGATTTACGAAACAAATACCTATATCGCGCGAATGTGGATGAAAAGGCCAGTACGGGACGGCCCAGGCGGAGATACTTCGACCAAATGGGGGATGTCTGTGCATGGGAAGTGGGTGCATGCAGCGACTAGTAAATCTTAAAGCGAAAGTAATCTGTCAGGCTCATGGTAAGTGGCGGTCTCTGTTCTCTGCTTACCACAGTGTTATTATTGATACGGCAATTGCCGTAATATACGGTAATTCAGGGATGTTTTTTCAAATATACGGTATACGGCAGGATTTCGACTACCGTATCATATAATTCGGCAATTCAAGTCCAACGTGCTCGTAAGCTTATAACAAAAAATACTACAAACGAAAGGTAGATTTCCCAAAGAAATTTTCCTGGACATAAACTGAACTATATGTCTCGTGCTATCTCTTTTATATATCCCACTCTTAGCTAAACAATCTATTCGAAATCAAGGCGATTGCACAAAATTTCAGGTGTCAGGATGAAAAACAAAGAAAAATATTCATTGCACAAGCAGTGTATTGGAAACATATATGATGAAGAAAATATAGAAAGTTGAAAATGTACTTATTATTTTTGTGTTTCAATCACTAATTATTTAATTAAAAGATAATACGGCAGATCTGCGATTTTGTTTCATAAATACGGCAATTTGAAGTTTTAGATACGGCAACCCAGATTTTGACAATAATAACACTGACCTACCCCTCTGGGATATAGGCGAGAGTTTATGTCATGTTTACTTTACAAAGGTGCATACCATACAGTATGCGTATGCGCCTTTGTGTACCACACTCCTTGTTGTTGATATAAATGAATCGATATCAACCCTTTGTATGTCCCCACTGCGGGGCACGGGTCTCTTCCTGCATTGCCGGAAAATTAGGCCATACTCCACCACGGTTGTCAAGTTCTGGTTAGTGGAGGATTGTAAGTCAGTGGCGGGCCTTACTGTCAGAAGTTATCAAGCCGCCCATAAGGCCTTTGACAAGGCTTAACGACTGGCATTACATGACAGCCTTGCAAAGCAAGGAAGCGCTCGGAAAAAATGCTACTAGTTGCGGTAGTCACAGGACAGTCACCCATCCTGCACCTGACTGCGCCTGTTGTTGCTTAATTGAAGTGATTGATTCCAATCACTCGGTTCGACTAGGCCGACCGATGTTAATGAACACGGAAGTTTTATTTCCTCTCTTGGGCACTTATAATAAGCAATATACGTTTCGTCACTGGTGAAAAGCTAAATAAATAGGTGCTCATCAATTTTTGACAGCTCAGGATGTTAGTATAAAATGTTACCTAATTTTATGTAACTCGTGATTGTTTGCAATGACTCCGTAAGCAAGCGTAGCCAATTTATTTGAATTGAAACTCTTCACAGTAATTATGACTTGCCGATTAGCAGCCATTACATTAAAAATTAATTGAATGTTTGGCCACACTCACATCAGGTTTTTGGCAATCCTACATATAATTATTATTATTAAGGAAAACAAAGTGAGGAAACCTGAGTATCTGAGGTGTTAAGGCCTACGCAGACGGGGGACTTTTGTCCCCAGGAAACAAAAGTCCCTGAATCGTGTAAAAAATGTCCTCCGAGTACTTGTCGCGGACTCAACGTCTACGGTGTGCGCCATTTGTTCCCCGGAAATCGAGTGAAGCGTACGCTATGGAAGCAAATATTCTGAGATTACGTTGTGTTGTAATTTACATGAAATTGAAAAAGAAAAGTCGTTTTAAAAGAAAACACTGATATTTCGCCCAGAGACCGGTCTCTTGTCCTCGGTAACTTAAGGGACTTTTTGTACGGGGTACTTTTAGTCCTTCGTTATTCGATACAATTGACAAAAGATCTATATCGACGGACAAAAAAGTACCCGGGGGATAGTACCTCGTCTGCGCAGGCCTTTATAGCTCAGTGCTTATCCTCGGTGGGCACGCGTGGCAATTGAGCCCAAACTCTATCTTTGAGTGAAGGCTTGTGCCCTGCAGTGGGACGTTTATAGGCTTGATAAAAAAATACGTTTAATGCACATAAGTAAACTTTACAATGGCAAGGCGGCGGACTTAAGTGCTACAAGCATTTTCTACCAGTCAACCGCCGGAGGTGTATAAAAATTACTGATAGGCTTACAGAAGTTTGAAAAAGACTAATTCACGAATAATCACAAAATCAATTAAAATAAAATAAATAGGTAATATAAAATAATTTTTTTGTCGCCGTGATGTTATCGCGCTCTTCTGAAACGGCTTTGATTCACAGATTTTTATGATTTTTTTTGTGCATATGGAAGGCCTAAACAGAGGTCACGACCTCTTCTTAGGCCTACCAGGTTATTAATATTTGGGGTTATTAATATTTGGTACAAAAGTAGCATTTTCTACCAGTCAACATATGGTTTGTGGATAATGGCTGAGTGGGTAGTGCAATGTGCAAAATATCTACCTAAAGTGGGGAGAGGGGAGATTACTTATATATACAATACACGAACATTTATTAGGAGTTAGTATCCTAGGTAGTTATCCTGGTTAGTAGGCTAATAGATATTGCTTGGATTCTTTTGTAGGAAAAAGAATTAATAATAAGAATGGCATGAAGTTTTAAAAAAGTTTTGGACACAGTTGGAATACCCACCATTAGTTTACAGGAATATCTGCAATCCCATGGTGTTTTGTGATCTGTATTTTTTTCTCTTTTCATATAGATATTAGAAAGACATTTACTTTCTGTTCTACACAGATAAAAAGACGACACTTTCACGCACAACATTAGGGAAATAGAAAAAAAAAAAACGGATAGAAACCATTTCCCTTTTGTTTACAATCTTGTTTTCTTGTCTCTGGTTGATTGATGCTGGGTGGCATTATTGGAGAAAAAGTAAAAAAAATCAAATTAACGTTTTTAACGCTGGCCGTTTGCGGTAACTTTCCCTTTTAGTTCTTTTTGTTTATGAAAAAAAAAACCGTCCATGGAGACCCGAAGTTAGTCATGCCAAAGAGGTACGTAGGTACCTATTTTGATAATGATAATTAATTTATTGCTGATTCGCGGCTTCCTCACCAGAAAATTTTACCTCGTTAAAAGACAAAATTTCTTCTTCATAAAACAACTGCCCTTCAGAGCTTTCATATTCATACTGGCACACCAGAGTGAAATTACGCCGATATCTCGTATCATATTGAATACGAAACGCACAATGTAATGATTAATGAGTGATTCAAGTGCAGCGTCGTTGCGCGGTGGCAGGTTGCGCTAACACGGTAACTTCTAGCAGAAATTGTCACTAAGTCACTTCACTGTTTACTTTTTTTCTCTGAAGCTTCCACGTGTTCTACTGAACAAAATGTTCTTTTGAAACTTTATTATTTATATCTATTTAATCAGCATATAATCAGAGCTCACGATTGGGCATATACCTCTTATCTTTTGCGCCAACCCATCCGACCCAACCCATCCCACAATGTCGTCGGCCCACTGGGCTAGTGGTTTATTAATTACTTATTTATAGTTAGATATTATATTCTTTATTGTTACACCATAAATTACAAAAGAGACTTAAACAATTACACAATGCAGTAAAATTGGCGGCCTTATTACTAAAAGTAATAATTTATTGTTATGGTCAGAATTGTATAGGTTGCTGGGGCACGACTACTCCATCTAAAAATAAATCTCCCAGGCATTGCAGCGTTCGAGTGGTCCCTTCAAATATCTACTGTGTAAAGTGGTACTGGACATAAATAATCTCATTACGTAGATGCAAATGTCAAAGGTTTGGAAAACACAATAGGAAAAATTACATAAGACTAAATACTGATCAACGGTGAACAATCGAGCAATGAAGTTAACACTTCCTTGTCGCTGCTAGATGAGATTGGGTAGTGCCAAACCGAGAAATGAGAGAAGTATTACCTGTTTTGATGCTATTAGCTGACTTGATGCTATTAAGTGATGCTGGTCGAAGGGCCTGTATAGGCTACATGCCCTATACACGAAGGACAAGATAAAAAGTACCAGAAAACCGAAGCCAGATACTAATAAATGTTGATGAAGCGGAAGAGGTTTGCTTGAATCGTGGCAAGTGGCAATATTATCAAGAAAATTAAGCTAGTTTCGGTGGTGGCGGAGCGGTAGAGCACCGTCTTTTCAATCGGTAGGTCGTGGGTTTGAATCCTAAATGTTACGTTATGTACATTTGTGAAGTTATAATAGCAATACCATTCGCTAACCGTGAAGGATATAAATCGTGAGGAAACCTGAGTGGCTGAAACCCAGCATGTACCAAGTTATGTACATTTGTGAAGCTATACTAACAATACCACTCGCTAACCGTGAAAGAAAGCATCGTGAGGGAACCTGAGTGTCTGAAGTGTTCAACTACCTCAGCGCTTGAAATTGCCAATCCGCGGTGGGCACGTGGCCCTTATTAAGCCCATACTCGTTCTTAGACCTGTGACCTGCAAAGTGACTTAAACAAACTATGTACATGAAAAAAGTCTTGAACCGTGCTTTTTGGGCAGAGAATACCTGCTTCCCCTATTCCTTGCGCAGTAGCAACTTTCGCTCCCTCGGGCCGTTCCGTCTCCTTCACGATGCTTCCATGATTAATACGCCGAAGAACACGTGTAGAACTGCTTCATTATTGTTATCACGCCTTCATTGCTTTACCACAGTACTCGTGGTGTCGGTATGTAACGAAAATAAGCAGTTCGTACGCAGTTCTGACCCATAGTAAACATTACACGGATTTTTTATGAAGCTTATAAACGACCCACTGCAAGGCACAGGCCTTCTCTCAGAGAGAGAGAATGGGCTTATTTACCACGTGTGCCCACCGTTAATTGGTAATTTCAAGCTCTGAGGTGTTCAGGGATATAGTCACTATTATTTATATTATTAGAAACTCGCTGACCCAGCGAACTTCGTACCGCCTAACAGTCGATTCTTTATTTAATTTTTATTTTTCCCTCCGTAAGAACCATCCTCGTACTTCAAGAAATATTATAAAAAAAAATTTAGCGAAATCGGTTTAGCTGCTCTCGAGATTTGCGCTTACCAAAACATTCAGCAATTCATGTTTATATTATAGATAAGATAATGACCATTGATTGTTCGTAAAGAAAGATACAATTTCGTTTTATAATAATTTGTGAGTGCATAGACAAACCAAAATCTGTGAAGCCAATTCTGTGAAGTTGAAATATAAGGATAGTCCGTTTGCACCTATTCTAGTTTTAAATTACACAGTGTCAAAGGTACCAGCGATCTCATAAATTTATAAAGGACATTAATTTGAAGTAAAAGTCCGACCAGGTGGGATGACGATCTGCGAAAAACTGCCGGCAGATGCTGGATGCGGCAAGCTGAAGACAGGGCGTTATGGCCCTCATTAGGGGAGGGCTATGTCCAGCAGTGGACTAATATGGCTTGAAGCAGAAGAAGAAAAGTTTCGTAAGCACTACACAGTATTAAGGCGCTTCGGGGTGCTAACAGCGCCACTAATGGAAAAAAAACATATATCTAAAAGTGAACATGAGAAAGCTTAACAACTGTGACAACTATTTTTAGAACCTACTGTCTAGAACCTAGGATCAATACACTAGTCTATAATTATCAGCGCGAAAAACATTTCCTTAAAATTTTGCTAACGATTTTCAATTCATGTAATCTGTAGTGCCCAAAATTGGCTAACGAATCAGCCTACTCCCCCAAGATGCAGGTGTGATCTCGTTTAATTTAATGTAATGTAATATGGTCTTTATACATTGTATACTATATTATATATTAAATGTGTAAGCCTTTTTATGTATTTTGTTTTCTGGTGTGTACAATAAAGAGTTCTAATCTAATCTTTAAAGTCTAGTCCAGTTTAGTCTTTTTTGCTGTTGATATATTAACACTACGCCACGAGGTTACGAGTGCTTCGTCCTGATATAAACAAAGCTCCCCTTAAATAAAATTGCTTCGGCACTACAATAATTCCCAATTAATTTCTCCCTATCGGAGCGTTGCCATCGCCGCTGGCGGATTCCCTGTCGCAATTTGTAGGCAAAACACAGCTGTTTAACATGTTAACTAGACTACCGACAGCGAATCCGTTTAATAAGGCCAGCAACACTTCCCGCGTTGGTGCACTGAGAAGACGTACTGCCAGCAAAACAATATTTTAATTTATCGCACGTACTCGTAAACGACGTTTACATTGCTGTGTGGTGTCGGCCTAGAGAATGTCACCAAACCAAATTCTTTCCGCGGGTGTCGTAAAAGGCGACTAAGGGACAAAAGCCAGGGGGTGGGCAGCAGCGCCCCCTGCAGTACAATTCCATCAATCTGCGATCCCCAACCCGCATGGCCAGCGTGGGGATTATCGGCATTACCGCCCAATGATGGCACAACCTTGCGCTATGGCGCTAATTTGGGGAGGGCTATGTTCAGCAGTGGACTAATATAGCCTGAAGAAGAAACGACGTTCTCCAAATACGTTTGTTATAGAAGTTCCAACTAAAACACGCTAACTGCGACACGAAGGACAACATCGTGAGGAAACCCGCAGTTGGTTCGCCCAGTACGTATTGACTTGATTTTCATGACTGGCCTAGCATAAGTTCGTTCGTTATCAATCCTTGTATGTCCCCACTGCAGTCGCGCAAGCACAAGAACTCTGTTTTGAAAACATTGTCCCACCACCAGCGTGAAGGTGCCACTGGACGTGGTATAAATCATAAAAACACAAAAATTATTTTTATTCATTGTAAAAACAAAATTTTTACTTTTTTGAACTAAAACTTTCGTAAGCACAATCAATACATTGTAGACTTTTAGTCCGGATTAAGCTCTGCGAATCGGAGCGAAACCTGGTCGGACTTTTCCGATATAACAACACCCGTAAGTAAATCCGGACTAAAAGTCTACAAAATTTTTACTTAATGAACGTCAAAGTTATCGGTATAGGACAGACACACAACAGTCACTAAGTTGGCGGACACGTCTGGTGATCAGGCCTGTGATTTGTATTTATTAGAACTATATTCCACGTGCTTAAAAGCTTCAAACCATCTACTTATGCTAATATTCTGGTGTTATTTAATTTAATTTTTTTCCCGGACGAACAAATATCCGCTACGTAGTCCCACTGCTGATACGTTTAAGAAGCGTTTGAAAGAGCACTATCTATCTCTGTCATAACTTTGAGCTATGTATTAATATCTATGTATAGCTTTATTTTCTTTTGTTCTATTAATAAAACTAAATAGTTTGATTTTATTTATTTCTTCTAAAGTCAGATAGGTTATTTCATATTTAATGTAGTCTATTTTGTACACGTATATATACCCGCTTTTTCTTCTCCAACTCTCTAAGGTTTGCTGGAAGAAATCCCTTTCAGAGATAAGCTCGCTTTTGTAAATGTTTGTACCGCCGTATGTACTCTTAGCTTAAGAAATATCTGTGTAATTTACATTTTTTTGTACTATAAAGTGTTTTCTATGTCTATCTACCTGTTATATCTTATGTAAGGTTCTGTTAAATGTTTCGTGTGTAATAAACAATGGCCTTTGATAGTAATGTCGATTGGTTTCTACTTCGATGGTCCTTAATGACTGAGGATTGCCATCATGGGTCACTGATTTTCCGTTCGGGATAAAGGAACGATTGTAATCTATATAAATAAAATTCAAAGTTCTGACTGACTGACTGACTTACTCATCAACGCCCAGCCCAAGCCGTTGCACCTAAGAAGCTGAAAGGATATTGACCATTTTGTTTGAGCATCAGGCTAAACGTGAACAGAATATCAGTAAAAAGATAACTTGGTCAATAATTCTTATTTATTTTTAAACAAATAATTTTGCTTTCTTTGTTGTAACCATTGAACGTAAAAATAAAAAAAATATTTTGCCGGATCGACATTCTTGTTGAGATGAAAGACGCCATTGGCCTCCATTTTTAAAAGTTTCAAGTTTTTTAAGTACGTACATGTTATAAAACTAAAGAAATGTGACTCACATAATCACAAAAAAAGTTTTTAAAATATGAAAAAACATGTTGTGATTGACACTATTAACAGCTTTTTTTTTGTTGCCAGAAATAAAGTAATCGATTTCCGATTCGATTCTTGTCGTATTTCTTTTCATTTGCTCGTGAGGGGTTTGTGAGAAGCTAAAGATATTAATCGATACACTTTTGCCTATTTATTCATTCCACACAAAACATTGTTTACAGAAGACACCTCATTGCTTACAAAACACACTAAAAAAAACATAACATAAATCATGATATGAATTATTTCCCAATCGATAAAAAAAAAATTAGTACTGGCAACACCAAAGCCGAAAGTGGCAAAAAAAGACAGAAAGAAAACTTATTAAATTGATTGTTTTTATCGTTTTAATGGTCACTCCGAAAATATAAAAAATATTCGTGTTTTTATTAATAATGACCATTTGTTACTTTGTATCATTATGAACATGCTGTTCACGCATAGCCGAAAATGGTCAATGTCCTTTTGCACAGAGGGTCTATATACCTATAATGTAGGCAAGGAATAAGACCGGATTTTTTGAAATTCAACCCCTAAGGGGCAGAAAGGGTTGACAAAATTTGTATGTGGGGGAGGCGTATAAAGAACGTTGTCTAATTTTCTTGAAACTAAAAATATACTCTTGAACAATTGATTGAACACGTGTTTCGCCGTTTTTCTAAATGTAACCCTTAAGGGAGTGAACAGGGTTGCAAAAAAAGTCCACGTGGACGGAGTCGCGGGCAAAAGCTAGTGTAATATGTACACGCAGCCTTCTTTCACCTTCCTGTGTGGACAGTACCCGTCGCCGGCCGCGACAAGGCGTCCATCGCTCCACGCGATTGTGATCTTCCTTATGATGTTGCCGCGCATGCGTCGAGATACTGTCAGTGAAAGCTGCGCGCGCGCGTGTCGTGCGTGCTGTTACGATTTTAGGGGGGTTTTGTTGGGTCGTTAAGCCGTATCATTTTTACCTTCGCACTGTCAAGTATGTCCGTTCTAGAAGATGTGTTTACCGATTATTTTCTTCTTATATTCCTATTGTAATCACAAATAATATTACGAAGGTATTTAATAAGAAGACAGCGAATCTCATCGACTCCACGTTAACAGGCGACAAATGAAATGTAAAGGTTGATTGCAGTCGACTGTATAATTAATAATCTTGTACATTCCGTACATTAAGTACACACAAAGATAACATTTCTTTATTTTATGAACAGGATGCAATGGACAGTGATTGGAACTCTTCGGTTAAGCTCAAAACCAGTGTAAGGAAAGACTCGCTGTCCCAACAAACATAAATTTATATTTTTTCCATAGTGAGATACTAAAGGGGTAGACCCCTTCGCGATTATTTATTAGGTGAAACGTACTTACCTTAGATTCCGGCGTAACTCTTTCTGAACATCGCGAGTTATTAACAAATACTATCGCGACTTTTCTGTCCTTAGAAATACTAGTAATACTACTTTACTTTTAATAAATACCAATAATACTTTAACTGTCAACTTTTGACATTTTAGCGCGACAAAACGCGTGACGCGTGCCATCGTACATTCTGGACATCACAAACACGATAAACTCTTTTTGTAAAAACTAATTCCGACAGAGCCCTGCCCACGAAAATCCTACCTAAGCCCCTCTGTCTTTTGCCCATTGGCTCAATTGGTAGAGCGCTGGTACGGATAGCCAGAGGTTGCGGGTTCGAATCCCGGCATGGGTGAAATTTTTAGCCTCTAAATAGGTTTTTAAATTTGTTCCTTAGCACGGGTTAGTGCATTAAAAATAAAAAAAAATAGTGTAACCCTCTGTCTTTACCCCGAGTTAGTTGTGTTCGCGACAAAGATTATTTTGCCATATTTTTACTTTGGCAACATTGAGTTACATTGTTATGTTGTCACTATTGTAGTACACTGAGTTCGTGTTTTGCCGCTCCCGCACGCGGTTTATCTGACTTTATAATATAGTCCTAAAAATAGTAAAACTCGTTTTTAATCAATCACCAGCCTACAACATACAGTCCACTAAACTACAAGTGTGTGCTACAAGTTACCTGAGACCTGAGATTTCCGCACACACTACCGCACTCAGAGACGTCCATGAAGTTTAATGTTTTTTTTTTAAATATTCTTTCACTTATTATCAATGAAACAGAAAAGGACCACAGCATACTTAACGGAGATTAACTTTTAATTGACGTTGCAACCGGTGAGATATATGTTAAGACTTCAGATACTAGGGTTTGCTCACGGTGTTTAGCGAGTGGTATTGCTACCATAAGTTCACAAATGTACGTAACTTAGAAAACCAAGTCATAGGTACCTGCCGTTATTCACGACCTCCCGATTGAGCTACCTCTAACGGCACAGTTAAAGTTCTAAATGTCTTCCTCTCTAAAGGTCTAAACTGTGTACCAATTAGTCTGAGCATTCACTTAATCTGTTTGAGTACGAATTACTTAAACATTGATTACGTACCTTCCTTATAGTACGCAACAAATCTTAAGTCAAAGTAAACCATCTCCTGGTTAAATACCATAAAGAGGCCCTTTCTCTCACGCACAGAGTAAGCTGAAACAGAATTTGACCTGTCTGTAAAATCTAAATCGTATAATCACATCGCAACATAACACTAATATTATAAAGGTGAAAGTTTATGAGTATGTATGTTTGTAACTTCTTCACGTCTGAACGGTTGAAGCGGTTTAATAAAATTTAGTACGGAGTTAGCTGACACCCTGGATTAACACATATTCTACGTGATTATACTATTTTTATTTTTAATGCACTAACCCGTGCTAAGGACAAATTTAAAAACCTATTTAGAGGCTAAAAATTTCACCCATGCCGGGATTCGAACCCGCAACCTCTGGCTATCCGTGCCAGCGCTCTACCAATTGAGCCAATGGGCGACTCACCGGCATCAGTGAAATTTCGAACATCTGTACTATACTCTGTATTACGTAGAGGCAGCGACATCTGGCTTAAGCAAATTGCATCACTTACATATTCTACGTTTTAATGGGAAATAAAGAGAAATTAGATAATTCCCGTAATAAGAATAAGATTATTCCCATGGGAAAATCGATAAACAATCGGTAATACAGCTAGTAACAAATTATTATAAATAATAATGCAGCCTATATAATGTACGACACAGGCCTACTCTCAGAGATATGTAGTAGTAATTACTATATTAATGAGTATTTTTCCTAATATACACGTTTTTTCTTTCAGCATAAAATGTATGTTATTAACCGACTCTTAAGGGACGCGTCCCTTATTGTGTAAAAGCGTGGAGGTATCGAGTTGAAATTATCGTTAATGTAGCATTTTTTTTTTACGTTTACATACAGGCACATACATTGCTTCTGGCCCCACACTAGGATACTCTGTGTCTTGGGAACCAAAAACAGCGACATCACACACTTGTAAACATCCAAGACCTAGGGTTTTTTTTTTTGTCCCCAGCTATAACCAATTATAGCCAGTACAATGCATGAGTTCTATGTTTTATAATAATTATGTAATCCCTGTTAATTAAGGATTTTGAAAAGTCTAAGTTTGGAGTCTGTCTCCATTAAAGAATGTCTACATTATTTGGGAGTGTTTTTGTCCATTTTTTCTCCAAAATAATCTAAATTTTGAAATGAACACCTAATTTTACTTGTAACGTTCACTAAGCCGTAGTTTCTGCGCTACTTTGAATAGAACCTTTTCATTTCATGATATGTTTTTCTACTAAAAGTAGAGGAGAAATTCTATAAAACTATACATTTGTAAGTTAATAATAAATCATAAAATTAGTCTTTAATATTCTGGAAAAGCTCGGAAAAAACTGCGAGACTATTCCGAATTTGTCGTACGTAAGTACCTACCTACAAATTTATACGGTGCCATCGTTGCGTGAGTACGATTCGCACTTGGCCAGTTTTTTTAATTATTTTATCATCAATTATTGATTCGTAACCTCGAATCGCTCGTAGCCCCGGCTGCCTGAGTGATCTTAAACGATCACGAAGGTTAAGCAACACAGGGCGCGTTCAGTGCATGGATGGGTAAAGCGTCTATGACTAACGCTAGTGGCATTTTTCCGAGCGTTTCCGTGCTTTGCAAGGCACGTTAAGTAGTTGGTGCCGCCTGCCGTAGATAGATGGTAGTCGTTGAGCCAAGTCAGTGGCCTTAGGGCGGCTTGAAAACTTCTGACAGTAAGACCAGCCACTAGTCTTGCAAGTCTCCACCAATCCGGACTTGGCCCCCGTGGTGGAGTATGGCCTATACCTTCCTCAGCGAAGAGACCCGTGCCTTTCGGTGGGGACATAATGGGTTGATGATGATGAACCTCTAAACATAATGGTAAACCAAAAACCAAACTACGTTTGGTCGGGAATGGCTGCTTGAGGTCGGTATAACCTTCTGCACTATAGGGACCTATGCTTAAAGCAGAGAGGCATTGTTTCAACTTCTACTAATCTTGAAGAAGACGTTACTTCAAATATTTTTTTTTTCGTAAATAAAACACTGTTTACAATGAATCACTAATCCTAAAAAACAAATTGTGTCGCAATTAGCAACGGTCACTTGCACTGCCTAATCGACCAGTGAAATCTAAATCTAAATCCGCCGTAGGGACTCGCGATTAAGACAATGCTCTCTCTCCCTCCGAGAGAAGCTTTGTGCCCTATAGAGGACGTTTATTGACGATACGATACGATATTGACCCTTGTATGTCCTCACTGCTGGGGCACGGGTCTCTTCCTGCATCACTGGAACGTTAGGCCATACTCCACCACTGGGGCCAAGTCCAGGTTGGTGGATGATTGTAAGACAGTGGCGGGCCTTACTGTCAGAAGTTATCAAGCCGCCCATAAGGCCTCTGACATGGCTTAACGACTGCTATTACATGACGGCCGGCACCAACGGCTTAACGTGCATTGCGAAGCACGGGAGCGCTCGGAAAAATGCCACTAGCGGTAGTCACGGGACGGTCACCCATCCTGCATCTGACCGCGCCTGTTGTTGTTTAACTCAAGTGATTGGGTCCAATCGCTTGGTTCCGCTAGGCCACGAGCGCTTCTGTTGACAGCTAATGCTTATTGCGTCATCCGTCATTCTGTCATGTTATGTTACAATATTCATTTAAATAAAGAAATAAATGTTTTTCCCTGGTGTCTCGCTCCCATTATTTAACTACCAGGTTGTGATAACAGAGAACACCCAAAATTTTTCTTTTTTTCTTTTAATCCAATCATTATTGTGGGCGGTGAGCACTACCCAGCACCACTTTCCACATATCCCAGGGTAAGCTGGAAGAATATACTCATTAAGATTAAGCTCGCCTTTGTACAAATATTGAGCAATAAAGAATTTAAAAGAATCTACATTGCTTACAAAGTTCACCTTTTTCACCAAAACTGTAAAAATAAACGCGGCAATGGTTTCTCTTGGTAGAGGGAGTTCAGAAACCATCTTCACGCTACGTTCAACAATAATTTATGAAATTAATTAACAATGACAATCCTGATATTGTAAGAAACATTATTTAGGCAAGATTGCTATGCTTCACGTGACTACGTTCGTAGTATTGTATGATATTATCACATAAATTATTACACTATGTTTGCTGTCCTTCTGGAACCTACTCGGTTTGGTTCTGAGACGTAATCTCCGAGGAAAGTTGCAGAACCCCAACGAACACAGCGGTGTAACAGTAGCGCAGTGTACGACCGACGGAAAACGCAGCCCGGCCCTGATTCACGGTCCTCCGGTAGTAAGAAACCGAAATAAATGGAAAAATCTTGAATTTTGTTTTTCAATAGCCTGACTATATTATTTTATTGTAATAAACTATCGTTTTACCTAATAAACGATAGCGATTAGACATATTAAATGTATGCCAATAACTTTTGAAATAATGATTTTATTGCTTTATTAGTCTAAACTCATGTGAAACTCAGGTTTGTTCAGTATCGTACTTACTTAGACCTGAGATTTTCGCACTTAGTCTTATGGTTGGGTCAATGTACGTAAAATTATAAATTACGAAGCTAACTTGAACATTCAGGCTTGGGTATGAAAGCTTATGTATGCCTCACAGGGGGCAGGGCTATTGAAACAAAACTCGAAAGTTTCTTCTGTTTCAATGAACACATTGCTTAAAATATTTTAATAAGTTTCAAAGTCATAGTTATAAAAAAAAGTTTTGGCAGCACATTTTGCCAGTAATTTTAAATTATTTGTTACTGAAAATTTGTTATATGTAAACTGTTTCGTTGGTGGCAATAAATGAATTATTATTTTGGAGGTTTAGTCTCTCATGTACACCATTGGCCGCGCTTAAAAACGCATTTAAAGTCAGCTGCGTTTCCGTACCGAATCATTGTGAATAGTCCACTTTGTTTCTAACAAGCGACTACAACACACTGTCTTCGTCAAGCCTCAAAAAGGCTATCAATGCCGTAATCGATCCCATACTTAACCCTCGGGGCCCACCATTCACCATTGTGCCTACAAAGAGGACATCAAGGTGGACTTGTTCTAGTCTAAAAATGTTAACAATATCAGCAACATTAGACATAGGCAAGATAAAATATATTTGCAATATTATATTAATTACATGTGACATAGAAATTATATTAATCACATTAGAATTAATAGTTATAATTCAATGATACGAGTAATAGTAGAAAATGTCTACATTGTTTGTCAGTGATTTTATCAGTAGTATAATGAGAATCAGTAATACAATTAAAGATATAAATACCTGTAATAACATTTATAAAAATGATATGGGAATGACTATAGTCTACATCATTGTATACCTAGTAACTATCCGTTTCATATTCATCGCAGCTGTGAATGCACCACTCAACAAGCATTCTTTTTTAAACTAGTTTTAAATGTGGCTTCAGCTGCATGCGCTCACAATATCTTTAAGTTTCTTATATACTTCCGCACCGGTGATTTGTAGCAGTCTTGGTCAAGTTTCGGGCTATTGCCAGTTTATATTAGCCCCGCGTTTCGTAGGCGTGCGGGTCTCACATTCACAAGATATTAACAAATTAATGTAATCTAATCTTAATCAATTGGCAGCCTTATCTTTCTCCATATCTTTAATTGTTTTTTTATGAAACGTAATCTCGTTCACAATAAAATATATATATAGTATTACAACCGAATAAAATTACTAGGCTTTTTATCGTTTTACCGGTTGAAATCCAATAATATTTTAGTTCAAAAAATTAGCCAAGAATATTTATTCCTATCTTATCTCCACGGCGGCGCGAGTGTTGCTGCTGGCGCTCCTGCACCGTATCGTTACCGTACCGAGTGCTCAAGAATAGGCCACCTCTTGCGCCCAACAAGAGGTGTTGTAGCCAATAATTCTCCAGCGAGCGGGCCGACAGCCGATACCATCTCAGCCTCAGGTGGTCGCTGATAGTGGCGAAGTACTTGCCATGAATATTATGGGCTCTATGAGAGCGGCCGACTAAACTGGGAAGGAGTACGGTACGGTAGGTGCGTCTGGAATGTGTTGCTGGCTGCGGAATAATAATGTAGTCTTATACGTTTCACCTTAGGGAACAATTCTTCTCTCAGAGAGAGAGAAAGAGAGACAGAATATGGGGTTAATCGACACGCGTGCCGACCGCGGATTGGTTATTTCAAGGGCTGTGGCACGTGATCACCTCTGGCATTCAGTCTTCCTTATGATTGTTTCCTTCGCGTTTAGCGATTGCTACTACATACAAATATACTTAGAAAATCTGTTTACTAGGTAAAATAGTGTAGTGTAGGACGCCCTTCGACCAGGTGCGATGACGGTTTTTCACAGCAGCAGCATGTTTTTAGCGTTTTCGTAAAATTAATCATTTAGTAATATAACTATGTATTAGCAAACTATGTCACCGGCTCATTTGAGCTTATTAATGTGTCTGCGAGCGTAATCTTTTCATTGATTTAGAAAGTTTTTGGGCCCGCGAAATGCCCTCTGCTACGCAAAACTGGCCGCGTGCCGATAGCAATAATGTAGCAGGGCTCTGTTCGAATTTCACCAGACAATTGAGAAAAGGAAAGGCGAAATTCTAGCAGTAATAACCTAACCTGTGCTCCTACAGTCGTCGGCAGACGGATTCCAAGATAAACTTACTATAAGTCTACCGGAATCTCATGGCATAAAACAAAAATAAAAAAATGCGATTTTGATTACAACGCCCATTTTCATAATACGCCTGAATAACTTTAACGCGTTGCTCGATTGTGTATCTTTCCATGGTTCAAATTGAGTTAGTCTGAAATTGAGAAATGTGAAATGAAGTGCAGAAACAAAACTTGTCGTGCAGGTGTGGTTCACATTCAACATCGGCCCTTAAAATTTAACCACCCTATACCAAATTTTTTTTTTCATGACATATTTTACTATCTTAAAAACTGGATGTGTAACAACATACTTCACACACATAATATACCTAATGGTCATTAATAGGTAGAAAAGACATAAGTAAATAAAAATCAAAGAGCATCAAGACCACTTAATCCAATTTCTCCAGTATTGCCCTCAACAAATTTTTATTTCCCTATTTGCCATGAGATTCTGGTAGGTCTATAAGACTGTATTATGTGAAAACTGATTAACGGATTTTGAATGTTTTACCGACATCATTTTGGACGGAAGAGTCTGGATAGCACGCCGACACAAGTCGCGCATAAAAACGTCAAAAGACGCGACTTTCCAGTGGATTATTTGTTAAAATCTGACGTTTTGGCGCCACAAAAAGCTATGCTGGCCTTCGATTCTGTTAATGTACTGTAGGACGAGCGCGTGGATTTTATTACATTGCCAGTTTAAGAGAGGTGCCACACGGGCGTTGTCAGTGTGTTGCGTTAACAGTGCGTTGAAATGACGGACGGCGACGCAACGGACAAAAAGAGGTGAGAAAATGAGCTGCGTTAAAACGACTGCGAGAGGTGCTACACGAGCGTTGTCTATGCGTTGCGTTAGCGAGGCGTCTACTGAACGGTTACGCTCCGTGGTTCTACGTATAACTATGAACGACATGCCACACGCTGCGTTGAAATTATCGACGCAACGCACACGGAGAGGAGGGAGACGAGGAGGTGGGGAAGGGAGTTCCATTAAAACGACGACGGAGCGGCAGCGCAGTATTGACGTGGTTTATATGGAGATAGATCACGTTGACGCAGCGCCGACGCAGCGCTCGTGTAGCATTCACTACGTAGAAATCATAGCGTTGCGATGACGCAACGCAGCCGCAACGCCCGTGTGGCATCGCTCTTAGCGGCAGAGTCTAGTGGTGTGTACCGATTACAATTTTGTCCTACACCAACGCTGTGACGTTGGAGGTAGCTGGGTTGACGCAGCGCCCGTGTGGTATCGCTTTGAGCGCACACGCATCAATGGAATGAAAAAATATGTCACGTGAACCATCCTCAGATCTGTCATTGTACTATAGTGCAACAAGAGAATTGGGGTCCTGGATCCGCTCTGATCCTCAGTTGAGTGTATTGAGACAGAGTCCGCGTTTACAGCTTTTCTCATAAAGATATAGTCTGTATTTAATATCTGTTGTGCAGAAAGCTTTCGTTCATAAGACATTAAGATAGTATCGTGGGGGGTCGTCTGTGCCTCCTATGTTTATCTTACAAGAAACTCGAGGGAACTATAGGTATAATTTATGCTTACAATGTCAAGAAGAAAATTAAATGACATGTCACGGTACGTGAAATGACATTTTAAGTGCCAACCTATTTTCCTACCTTGACTGCTGAAAGATTTACTGCTGCTTACAGTGTTGCAAACTCATAGTTGATATTCATAGTTGATATTTTCAATGACGTTTAAGGTTGATATTTTCTGCTGCATAATGATAATAGCTTTCGTATAGCATTTCACTTTTCCTGGTCCCAAATAAAGAGTACCCTGTGCTATGATAATCAGGCACAAACAGCCAACGAAAATACACCCAGTAGATAGTAAGATAGTCGGAAAGTCTATACAAAGTCTATACAGATAGTCAACAGATAGTGTTCCATTTCTAGACAGTCTTGTAATACACCAATTATGATGAGCCTCTGTCCTTTTCATCACGCATGATTTCTAAGTTTACTTATGTAGGTACCTGTTTATAGAGAAAATTATGTATTTGAACTTAAGTCATGAATAACGTGCGATTTATTTATTTACTTCGATCAACGACTGCCATCTATCGAAGGCAACTGGTACCAACTGCTTAACGTGCCTTGCAAAGCACGGAATCGCTCCAAAAAATGCCACTAGCGTTAGTACATAGACGTCAACCATCCATGTACTGAACGCGACCTATATTGCTTCTCCTTCGTGATCTTTTAAGATCACTCAGGCAGCCGGGGCTACGAGTGATTCTGGGGCTGATAAAAGGACTTTATGGTAGCTCCAGCCTCTCCAAGTTCTCCTCCTTCGTCTCAGAGCGAACGGATGAACGGAGAACGGACTTACGAACTACGTAAGTACCCTATATTAACTTTTACACTCATGCCCTCTATTCAGGTACGTTAAAGTACATTTCACCCTTATTAGAATATGCAAGTCCCTTAGTCTAACCATAATTTTATTACAAGTGTTGCTCACACGCTAGCGATGCCGTCTAAGGCGGATTCTATAGTCCATTCACGCCGTACGAACACACGTCGATTTCCAGTTGGCACAAATTAAATTCACCATCCGCACCCCACATCTGAGAGGCAAAGTTCATCTTTAAATTACCAACTAAAGCCCTTCAATTACTGCCGCGAGTGTTGGTATCTTCAACCCATCTTTCTTCGGGTGTTGATTTTAAAGAAACAGAAGGTTGACGTACCATCAGCCAGGGTTGCAGTGGATCACCTCAAGGTTTGATTTCCCCTGCAACGCCCAGATGCATCCGAACAGTGTTCGCTCATAAAAAGAATTTCTTAATCATTCGCGATACTGATACATACTCGTAGTTATATATTGAAACTAATCGTGATTATTTATTAGGTAAAACGTAATTACCTTATTTCCCGACGTTTCGGCAGGGTCACAGTTGCTGTGGTATCGGGTAGACTGAAGTGGCGAGTCCGAAATTAGCCCAAAAATTGAGTTTTCTTACAGCCGTGTCTTAAAAAAGGTTACCTAATAGGAAGTATTTGTATTTGTATACCTATGCAAAATTAAACTCTTTCTCGAGTCCTTTTTATTTTAAAGGAATTTTGTAATAAGGCCGCCAATTGTACTATACTTTTATATCATTTCTGTTGCTGTAGTTTCTGTGTACAATAAAGAATATTCTATCTATGTATCTTTTTCGTGCACTTAAAAAGTTATTGCAATTTTAAAAGTGTGATAATTAGTTTTGCTGGCCAGTGTAGTTAACTGTAGTGCTATCTCTTCGAATTTCCTAGAAAAGAGCGTGACGGAATATTAGTCAAGTGTCTACTTAGTGAAATTCTCAATTCCGAAACAGACCCTATAGCGTCCGAGCTGTCACTATTAGGTGTGCTGCGGGTCGGTTCTTCCGTCTTTCCAGCGTGCATAGGATCGGGTCAGGTAGTTTCATCGCACGCGATGCTACTTACTCCGGGTGTTGGAAAGCCTTTGACTTTCTCGGGTTGGCTTATTGATTACCCCCTACCTGCCTGCTGTGGTACAGTCGACAAATTACCAGCCTTACACGCGTGAACTCCACTTCGTTACGTTACGCCTTACGCGTGACTTTGCAGCAACGAAATAGAGGTCGAACTGCTGACTCTACTCCGATAAATCAAACTTCCCAAATATTTTTTTGTGATTGTGAATGGCCGCTACCTATTGTAATTAATTTCTAAATATAGCGTGCCGAAGCGTACGTTCCGTAGGCCTTTCTTAAGTTGTGCATGTAAAATTAGAAAACTAAGAACGACCGCCGCTAACAGATAAACCGAACACGTTTCCGAGAGCGGCTAGATTATAAGAAACATTTGTTACATAAGGTATTTAACAACTTTAAAAAAATATATATATTAACATATGCAACAAAGAAATATGGAACATGAGAAGTGGAATTTAAGGATTATAGAATATAATTATAAAAATATGATTGCCTCGTCTATTTTTCGAAAGCGTTATTCCTGGAAGTATCAATAAAAGCAGTTTTTTTAGTCTGAGGCCTTGGCTTTAATTGTTAATCTTAATCTACTTCTTTCTTTAAGCTTGTCATTAACCTTGTGAGAAGTATTTTATTACGTCTTTTTTTTACTTTTACTTTAAATCATTTTCACTTTACTTCTATTGAACTACACTATTTTTATTTTTAATGCACTAACCCGTGCTAAGGAACAAATTTAAAAAACCTATTATAGGCTAAAAATTTCACCCATGCCGGGATTCGAACCCGCAACCTCTGGCTATCCGTACCAGCGCTCTACCAATTGAGCCAATGGGCGACTCACGGCATCAGTGAAATTTCGAACCTCTTTACACCGAACCTTTTTAGCCTCTAAATAGATTTTAAATTCTATTGAACTGATAATGAATGAAACAGTATAGCAATAATAAGACAACATGTACCCATTAGAATCTCTTTTCCAGGACCAAATATAACTAACTAAGATACACTATAACATTACACTACCCTATGTTGATACGCATGGAAGACGGACTTTTTGTAGTTAAAAGTCTTATGTCCATATGTGTGTTGGGGGTACAGGGGGTTGACCGTTAAACATATTATTGGCCTTGCGTTTCAACCAAGCTAGGATCACCAAAATCAGTTCACACTTTATTGTGAACGAGAGACAGTTCCAAGGTGTTTACTCGACGAAGCTCAAACGCAGATTGACTGTTGGATCGCCGACAGGCACCGAGACTCTGTCGAAGCGCGTCACGCCGATAGGGGGCGCTTGACAAACACGTGACACGCTTGACGTTCCGTACAGCCGCCATTTTGTACCGGATACGACATGTATATGTACAAGTCATATGTACAAGTCCATATGTATCAGGAATTTCGAAAATATTGGTCGCCATCTTAAATACTTTAAGCAATGCTTATTCTCACTCTGTCCTCTTCTATTGACCTAAGTCAGAATGAAAGAGAACACTCTTTAGCAGCTGTTTTAAGCTAGCGGACTATTATGAATAAGGGGGTAGGAATAAACGTAAATTTTCATTTCCTTAATGTAGACTTGCAAAATTTAGTACATCCTTTGCGGAGCACTGTAATAAGGTTAACTACACGATATCTCAGGGTATACCTATTAGAGCCACCTCCGGCTCGGTTTAAAAAATACATCGAGCTGTGGAAAAAGGCTACTATAAGTAACATAAAAGACTTTAGTTACCCTATAAACGTCCCACGGCAGGGCACAGGCATTTTCTCAGAAAGAATATGGGCTTAATTACAACGTATGCCCACCGCGGATTGGCAATTTCAAGCGCTGAGGTACACCTCAGACACTCAGGATTGCTCACGATATTTTTCTTCACATTAGCGGGTGGTATAGCTACTATAACCATCGATAAAATATTGGTAATAATATTTTATCGATGCTATAACTTAAGAAATGTACATAACTAAAAAACAAAGTAATTAGTAGATCCGTGCCCTCGTACCCACTGTGCTACCGCCGCTTTTTTACTGGTATTTATATCTGGTATTAAACAATACAATAGAATAAAATGAATAAATAAATAAATAACCGCACAAATTAAATAAGCATGTCACGCGAAGAGTACAAATCGCGCGAGGCGCCGAGTTAAGTAGCACGGGTTATACCATTGCTACGCGATTGGTTACCAGACAACCGATAGTGTGAATGAAACGACCATTACCGGATTAATATGACTATTGAACAACTATGCATTTTAGAGACTCACCGCCGGATCCCTAACTAGGATACTCTGTACTTTGGTACCTAGGTAAGGACGTCACGATCATCTAACCTTACATCTCTAAAAATCTTAGTCAATAATGCTGGCAGAAACTTTCATCGGGAGAAAGCATAAGGTTCGCGCCCTGCAAGCGTCTGCAGGATGACTTTGATAATCTTATTATGCCACCCATTCATGTGTGCACTTAACTTTTAACGTTACACTGCACTTCTGGCTCAGGGAGAAAGGTTAATTTTGAACTAGCGAGTTACGGATAGTCCACTCGACTCAGTCCGCTATTTGACTCGTATCAAATTTGACGCGATAAATGAATGTTTCCTGCTGACTTTGCCAAGTAAGTATGCAGGATGGCTGCAAAATGTGCAAAATTAAAAATACCGCTTTTGATTCGGAACTGTGGAAAAGCTACCCGCCATCTTGAAAGTATCTTTGGTTTGGTGCGCTAGAAAGGATCTTCCATTGGATGGAATCCTTCCATATAACTTTTCATACATATATTTTCACTTAAGAAAAGTAATGCATAAGCCAATCCAATACAGAATACAGTTTCAGTAGAGGCGATAACATCAGACATCTGAAGAAGCTAACAGAGTGATAGTGATATCTTCCATCTTTTTACCCGTTTTATTTTAGAGTAGAACTCAAAGAGAAAAGTGCCAGTGGAGTTGACGAGTTGTGTAATTGGAACATAGCCTATCGGAAAATAGAGATATGGTGCAATCCGAGCAAACATGACGTTACTTTTAAAATAGTATGAAGCTAGCCAGTCAGAAAGCTAATGAAAATTACCGAACGTAATAAAACTTGCAAATCAAATAATAATAAATAAATATATTTTATTTAGTTATCAACTTAACATTAATTTTACACTGTGGTAGGGACTTCCTATTAATTGTACAGACACTTGTGCCAGGAAACCCCACTTCCTGTACTAGATTAATATTGGTTAGGTACATACATGCCTTTACTATTTTATAATTTATTTTTAACAGTGATTTAAAAACTAAGCACATGCAATTAATATAATTTGAAAATATCAAGTAATGTAAGAGTTCCGAGATACAGTCATCCATTTTATAATTTATTACATGTATCGAGTAATGTATATCAGAATAAAATTGATTAGTTAATTTACTATTATGATTATTATAATACCATATTGAACGTCCAGTAAATTAAATTTTCGCGAGGCTTAGCGCATTTAATCTCAAAATAAGAAGGAATTTGCAAGCTTACATAGGCCAGTTTCATGCGGCAATTTTACAGTTGCTCATATTTGCCGAGCCACTGATGGTACTTCTGTGTTGCTACATTATATTTGTTGTTTTAACCCAGCTGTCTGACCGTCACTTAACAGCGGGTTAACTTCATTAGCAGCTCTATCTTATCACGCTGATCCGAGAAAGCGCGCCGTGCTTTAGATTGGAGTTTGCTATTTAAAACATTTCTAAAGTACGTGTATTTATGTAAGCCTATACGGGGTACCAATATAATTATAGTCGTTAAGCCAAGTCAGTGGCCTTAGGGCGCCTTGAAAACTTCTGACAGTAAGACCAGCCACTAGTCTTGCAAGCCTCCACCAATCCGTACTTGGCCCCGGTGGTGGAGTATGGCCTATCCTTCCTCAGGGAAAAGACCCGTGCCCTTTCTGGGGACATAATGGGTTGATATTGATAATGATATAACTATATGTACTTACTGTAACCATATTAGATGCCCGCTAAAGCTGTCTGGGTTAATTTTAAATTGATTGAAGGGAATCGTCATGTCTTGTTAAAATCCCTGAATATATCTTCAGGGAAATATTCAGAGATTTTAACAAGACAGCTTGCCTTTAGCTTGTCTTGCCTAAAGTTTGCCTGAAACGCGGCTCAAAAAATGTGTTAAGTAGGTACACTTTGTGCCAAAAGGGCTACTACGAGAATAACATAAAGGATTATTTAGATGACAATGATGTCTGGAATTAAAGCCGGTACAATGTACGAGTTCTACTTTAAATAATTATTATGAAAAGTCTGTTAATTAAGGACTTGGAAAAGACTAAGTTTGGAGGTTTTTTGTCCATTTTTTCTTCAAAATTATCTACATCTTGAAATAGACACCTAGTTTGACTTGTAACGTTCATAAAGCCGCAGTTTCTGTTTTTTATTTATCCTACTCGTAGTATAGTGAGTCAGACCTGATATTTCCGCACTCAGCCTCATAGTTAGGCTGCTATACGTAACAAGACCTGAGGTATGTTAACACTTTAGACACTAGGCTTTCCTCACGAGGTTTCTCTTCACAGTTAGCGAGTGGTATTGCTACTATAACTTCACAAATGCCCATAACTTAGAAAACAAAGTCATTGGTACATAGGTACCGGGTTTCGAACTCACGACCTCCGGATTAAAAAGCCGTTCTACAGCGACGCTACCCTCGCTTTGATTTGTCCTACTGTCCGATTAAAAAAGATGCGAATGCAAAAACTCTCCTTCTTTCCGTCCGGCGTAAAAATGTAGAACAAACTGTTAATTTTTGGATCGTTTATTAGACATAAATTCTTATTAGAGCTTTCTTTCGTTTTAAAGAACGAGTTCCAAATTGTTATTATCATAAAATTATACATTATTCAGAAGCTTGTTGGTCTTGTTTATTTGCTCTGCATGGACTAGCACTATGAGATATTATACTGTCCAAAAGGTAGTCTAATATAGGTAGTCTAATAATCTTATAGTCTAATAATCTAATAATCTTAATAAAGGTAGTCTAATAATCTTATTCTTTCTGTCTTTAACAAAAACTAGCTGCGCCCCGCGGTGTTACCCGCGGTGAATCGATTTTGCCATGGGAATTAGATATTTTCCCGCAGTAAAACGTAACCTATACCTATACGTTAATCTAGTATGTCAGCTAATTCCATACCAAAATTTATTAATATCGCTCCAGCCGTGACGCGAAGAAGTAACAAACATACACGCTCAAAAACTGTCTCCTTTATAATATTGGTGTGATGTGATTGTCTGCCTAAGTTCTGTACATTTGGAAAATTATAGTAGCAGTGTTACTCGCTAACTGTGAAGGAAAACATCGTGAGGAAACCTGAGAGTCTGAGGTGCGCATATTTGCACATCGTCAGGCTATACTCGTCCACTGATGTCCATAGCCCTCCCCTAAACAGCGCCACGTTGTGCTATCATAGAGGGTAGTGCCCAATATCCCCACGCTGGGCATGCGGGTTGGGGATCGCAGTTTGGTGGAATTGTACTGCAGGGGGCGCTGCTGCCTACCCCTCGGTTTGTGTCCATTAGTCGCCTTTTACGACACCCCCGGGAAGAATTGGGTTGGTGCTATTCTCTAGGCCGACACCACACAGCAGCTGGCAGCAGCGTTTTTGCACGCCGCCTGAAATAGCCAAAACGGTTGGCTCGTATGGTAACTAAGCCGACGCTCTCTCTGTCTGGGAGAAGGCCTGTGCCCTGCAGCGGCACGTTTATAGGCTACTTGAAACAGGGCTTTGTGAGTAAATTCCACGTTTACATTTTTTTAAATCTAAGTTTATTCTTTCTGTCTTTAAAAATTCTAACTGTAACCCTAAAACAAAGGTTAGCATAGCGACTGTCTACGTCTATATTTTAATATCTATCTTGCTTAATAGATAGTTAAAACTGTAACTGGATAGTTACTTAGTTAGACCTGAGATTTCTGCACTTAGCATCGTCGCTGGGCCATTGTACGTAGCCCGCGCTGACGTATGTTAACACTCCAAATACTAGGGTTTCCTCATGATGTTTTCCTTTACTGTTGGCGAGTAGTACTGCTGCTATAACTTCACAAATGTATACAACGTCGTAAACAAAGTCAAAGTCATATGCCGGGATTCAAATCCACGTCTTTCCGATTGAGAAGCTCTACCGCTCCGCTACCACCGCTCTCTGGAACCTGGTATAGTTTCCCTGTAGCCATTTCCTGCAATAAATTTGGCTTCTCATTAAGAATGCTATTATTAACCATAAAATTTCAAGTCTTTAAAAGAAATGAACTCGTTATGGGCAGTAAAAAGTTTATTATCTGTCCTTGTTATTCAGAGGTCGGTAAAAGTTGTGAGACCTAGTGACAGCCTGCGAATTTGGTTGGGATACCTTCCAGAAAAAAATGCTTTGTCAGCTTTGAAGTAATTTTTAGGGTTCCGTACCTCAAAAGGAAAAATGAAAGCCGGTCTGTCCGTTTCTTTACACTTTGTCTTGAGGACGCGTGGAGTATCGAGTTGAAATTAAACTCAGGTGCACACTCTCTTAAAATAGGGACAAAATCAAAGTTATAGCTAAATAGTTACGGTCGTTTATGCCGCAAAAACCGTATTTTTCGACACTCAAGGGAATCAAAAGTCATAGAGTACTGCCTAAAACTATGAATTTTGGCAAGTAATATCATCTTTTACTACAATTACAGTGAACAAAAAACTTAAGATTTTTAATTAAATCATAAAAAATAGTCATTCAAGTAGGTTTTTTTTTGTCCTTAGCACGGGTTAGTGTATTAAAAATAATAAAATCATGTGGGTACAGCGATGTCATTCCGATGTAAAACCTAACTACAAAGTAGGTAGTCGGGGCTGCAAGTGATGCAAATTACTTCAGCCAGATGTCGCTACCTGTACGTAATAGAGAAAATTTTATTAAGAGGTTCGAAATTTCACTGATGCCTTTGAGTCGCCCATTAGCTCAGTTGGAAAGAGCGCTGGTACGGATAGCCAGAGGTCGCGGGTTCGAATCCCGGCATGGGTGGAATTTTTAGCATCTAAATAGGTTTTTTTTTAAATAGTCTTTCAAGTTCGGGAATAGCACGGAAAGAACTGCGAGACCAAATTCCCAAACTACTTATACTTAACATTTAATTGCCTACTTATTTGTGTGGAACCATGGGTGGTTTTTTTCGACTCGTTTTTGTGTGGTTTTTTTCGTATTAGGTAACACTTTCTTACCCGACTGCGCCCGAAGGAGGATGCTTGATGTCTTCCTATGATAAAGCGTATCATAGGCCGGCCATTTTTTTATTAGTTCTTAACCTGCCTATTAAGGTTCTAACTGACAGCATTAGAAACAAGTGCCAAAGTCTATCAGACAGCGACATCACGCGCACATAAAACACCTTTAAGATTTCGATCGTGTCACGAATAACGACGGCGCTTATTTAGACCGCTTTTACTTTCGTCGCAGACCAAGGGATTATCTTGTTGACGAAGGGATAATAACAGAATTTATGTCGAGTTGTGTCAACAAGTTTGGCAATCGCTAACACTACAACTTAGTGGTGTTGGGGACTTCAGACAGAATGACAGGAAATTAAGGCCTATATTACTAGAGCGGCGGCGGCCAGTGAGTAGAAAAATGGACTCGGGAACGAAAGCCCCGGGTTCGATTCTCAGTGCGGGCATGTACCAATGACTTTGTTTTCTAAGTTATGTACATTTGTGAATTTATAGGAGCAATACCAATCGTTTGAAGTGTGAAGGAAAACATCGTCTGAGGAGTTCAAATGACGCAGCGCTTCAAATTACCAAGCCAGGGTGGGCATGCGTGGTAATTAAGCACAGACTCTCTCTTTTGAAAACCTATTTAGAGGCTAAAAATTTCACTGATGCCGTGAGTCGCCCATTGGCTCAATTGGTAGAGCGCTGGCACGGATAGCCAGAGGTTGCGGGTTCGAATCCCGGCATGGGTGAAATTTTTAGCCTCTAAATAGGTTTTTAAATTTGTTCCTTAGCACGGGTTAGTGCATTAAAAATAAAAATAGTATAAACAGACTCTCTCTATGAAAAGGCCTGTACCCTCCAGTGGGTCGTTTATAGGCTACGAGTATATAAAAGAAAATAGTTTAATTAAAAGATCTTATTTAATACGACTAGTAGCATTCTCCATTGGCCACCAAGGCCTGCCACTGTCTCACAATCCTCCAACAACCCGACTTGGCCCCCGTGGTGGAGTATGGCCTAACCTTCCCACGATGGAGGAAGTTATCCGTGCCCCAGCAGTGGGGACATACTCAGGCTCACAAGTCAAGTCTTATAAATAAACATCACATTCTGTGAAATAAATATGATCTCACCGTATTATATCCGGTAGTTTTTATTACCAATTATGGTTTTTAATTACTTAAAGAAACATAACTTTAAAAGCTCACGTTACATATATATTTAATCTCAAGAATTGCATCGTAGCATGCACACGAAGGACTTGTATGATTGATATTAAAATAGAATAGAAGTTCGTTGATAGGCAGTCATAAAAAACTACGAGTTATTGCTTCATTTTTTTTTTTTGGTAGAAAGTATGCCAAAAGCACATCTTCCTTTACATGTGGGAACATTACTAAGGTACAATCCTCCACAGCACTCACTTTACTTATATAAACTACGGGTGACTGCTATAAAAATGTAGGATTAAGATAGGTCTGTTGTCGGTATACTTACTCAGGTTACGGACGCCATTGGCACAAAAAATAAAGGTGGCGGACGGTAGCCCATCGTGTGGGCGCAACGTTACAGGTCTTAAACACTCTCACGCTCGCGTTGAGATAGATGTCATAAAAGCCCTTTAGAACGTATATTAAAGCTCTTACACACAGCTTTAACCTCATGGTTATTGCACTCTGGAAGCGAGATTTTATTGCGATAATTTCGTACGCGTCGACACTTAACATTCTCCTATCATTCTGTTTAGCTTACACTCAATTCGTATCGGCTGCTTCGTATGCAGTAGATATGAGGTCCTTGAGAAGTATGTGTAGTGTTACTTTGAATGACAGGATACGCAATATTCTGAACAGAGAACGTTGTGGACTGAAAGAGGATGTAGTGACTAGAATTGAGAGAGGAATGTTGCGTTGGTTTGGACATGTGGAGAGGATGAAGGAAGAAAGATTGACGAAACAAATATATATTGCGAATGTGAGTGGAAGGGCTGGTAAGGGACGTCCCAGACGGACTTACATCGACCAAATAGGGGATGTATTAGCAAAGGGAAAGAAACAAGTACACGGAACCGGCGTGCGTGCATGCAACGACTTATGAACGTTGATGAAGCGAAGGTGATCTGTCAGGATCGTGGCAAGTGGCAGTCCCTGGTCTCTGCCTACCCCTCTGGGATACAGGCGTGAGGTTATGTATGAATTTATGTCGTATCGGCTATATTGCGATGGCAAGCCACTATTCAATTATGTTAATAAATCGTTTGGTCACACTTGTAAGGTTTCGCCTCTGGCTCTATGAAGATCGTAAGTTCGATGAAGCTCTACGAGTATAATGCTTAGCACATTAATTTGTTTTATAGCGTACTGTTTATTCAATCTTAGTCATACGTTGTATAGTACTACACATCATAAAAGTCCCTTCGGGAATCTACGTTCGCGCAGACTAGGAAGAAGTGTAACGAAAGTACCCGAAGCTATAAGTACATTCAACATGATCTTTAACCGATACGGTTAAGGTGCAGAATTGATTGCCGCAGTAGCGCTACCTATTTCGCTCAAGCTAATATTGCCAAACTAATAGTCACCTGCATTGATGACGTTGAATCAACCAATAGCAACAAAGGCGCGCGGCCTGCATTAAAATGAAACTATCTGATTGGTCGATCAACTTGCCGCACATACAAAATTTGGTCATCTGCGCAGGTACATCCGCGAGACTTATTTCTTGTGTAGCACTGTACTTGTCCTTTCTTTTGGGATAATGTTTAAAAAGAGGCTACTATTTAATAAACTTGGTCGATTTTGAATGTGATGATGACTATGTCCTTTTTCCTTTGGGGACATATGGCTTGTGGGGACTGACTAATTTATTCCGGAAGAGTTCAGTTGATTTCAATCTTAAATATTTGATGGTCGCAGCAACTTAGGAGTCTCACTCAATTAGTTATTCCCGTAAAAACGTGTGTTTGTTTTTATTTACAAACGACTTGCCGGACTTGAAGCGTTCGTGGCCTAGCCGAACCGAGTAATTTGCATCAATCACTTGAGTTAAGCAACAACAGGCGCGGTCCGGTGAAGGATGGGTGACCGTCCCGTGACTCCTGCTAGTGGTATTTTTTCCGAGCGCTTTCGTGCTTCGCAAAGCACTTTAAGCTGTTGGTGCTGGCTCTGATGTAATGGCAGCCGTTAAGCCATGTCGGAGGCCTTATGCGCGGCTTGATAACTTCTGACAGTAAGGCCCGCCACTGTCTTACAATCCTCCACCAACACGGACTTGGCCCCCGTGATGGAGTATGGCTTAACATTCCTGCGATGCAGGAAGAGACCTGTGCCCCAGCAGTGGACAAGCGTTGATATCGGACTTGCCAGATTTGAAACACTACTAGGTAACGCTTAGAAGACAAAAATCGAAAGTTTAATTGCTATCCAGCATACCGTTTGTAAATCTTATCTCTATTTATTTCGATATCAACCCTTGTATGTCCCCACTGCCTATTTATTTATTTAGGTAGGTACATTTGTAACAATATAGGTACATTGATGTTAAGTTGCATTAGTACTAAGGTTCTGATGCAAACCAGAATAAGTACCTAAAAACTGAAATCCTACAGTATAATACAACCTATATGTACTCGTATATATATCCGTCCCACTGTAGGCCCCGCAGCTAAACTAAGAATGAGTTGCTCTTTATTGAAAAAAAAATCTACGCATTGCTCCGATTAGTGAAAACAAAAGTTCAAAGAGATTTTGGACCAGTCTAACCAAAGAACGTTGCGTGAAGGCTCTCATCAGGCTTTAGATTTTACCGTTATCCAAGGCACTGCTATATCCTCTAATAATATCATTTAAGAGTAAATAATTCATTTCCTCCATCAGATTTCCTGTCTGGGAGCGTGTGTGCAACGAACGGTATATTTGCCGCCTCTAATAATCTTGGTTTGCACCGCGTTTACTAGCAATTACGGTGCCTGCAATAATTTTCCTTTGCTTTTGTTCTATCTCAATTGTTGAGACTGATGATGGCTGACCCCTGCGTTATGCTCGTGAACGAGTGTTGTTCGTGTGTCTGGCCGCAGCATATATGTTTTCCCTACTTTTGTAAAACAGTTAATTAATGCTTTGGCATTTAAAGTTCTTGATGGCCATCATGGAATCTTATCATACAGTCTATTTATTCTTACTTGTCCAATTTAGTAAACAAGATTCTACCCGTAAACTGTAACTTTTTAGTCCAAAACTGCCATATTATCATAAATGAAGTAACTTGGAACACTCTTTTAGATAACACGCTGCCAATTTTATAAACATAGTTCATGATAGTTCATGAATTTGCGAGAAAATTTCTAGTTTAGGCATCTAATCTCAATTTTAAGGTTAGAATCTTGTTTACTAAATTGGACAAGTAAGAATAAATAGATTGTACGTATAAGTGGCAATTGTATTAGTTTAAGATGACTTGAGAAGGGATGGTCAGAGTAGAGTAGAGTTTTTATTCCCGCTGCCTTTTTCTCCTTTATACTACGGCCCCAAGGCAGCGGCGTGCATTTTACATTGTACGTTGACATTCAGCAAACGGAATGTAAATTAGCAAATAGACGTGTTAACGTGATTAAAGATGACGATAGTTATAATTACATAAAATTGTCCTTAGCACGGGTTAGTGCATTAAAAATAAAAATAGTATAACGTATGAGTTTCTCAGGAGAGCAAAATTATGCAACACGAGATCTATTAGATAACATATGCACTGAGGATGCATCTATAGTCAAATTAACTGACTAGCAGCCCAACGCCAGAAACAATAGCCAAACAAGGGCTGATGACGGATTCAAACGAGGAAAATAAACTCTAATCACGGGCCTAAAGCGCAAATATTTTTCTCATTCAATATATTTACGCAAAAAATCTGTAAATTAACGGCGTCAAGTTTCGCGATGTGCGAAAAATAAAACAATTAAATTATACAACCGCGTTTGTATAATACGAAAAAGTTTTCTTTACGTTCAACGAAATAAACAAATCTTGAGCTCACGTCCACGACAACGATATTCAAAATAATCGGCAGTTACGTCACAAGTCGAAAAGGCAACGATAATGAGGGCGGGACAGGAAACGCCACGACAATACCAAGACCGGATATTAGAAGTTCAGAAGGGCAATAGCGAACCTTGCAATGACCATAAAAGTACAGTACAATAACAATACAAACCTTTGGAAGTGGCTGCAGATACTAACCAAATTGAACCGTATCTCAAGGTAACAACTTCTATAGGTGGTAATGAGTTTTGGATTTCGCTCGAGCGTCACAGGAACTATACAAATAGTTTCACTATGCTTACTGTAGAGAAATAACAATCGACCATTACGTAACTGCAGATAGATAATGTTGAGACTACAAAGAAAGAAATAGAAAATAAAATGACACTGTATAGAAGGTTTAATAATGCAATGTTCGAAATGGGAACAATAGTACTTGTAGCGAGACCGACATAAGAATTTGAAAACATTAGGTAACGATGGTGTTGATCATAGCACAAGCAATGTTAAACTTCAGGGCCTAGTCTACACGCTGAGTGCTATCAATTATTCTGTGGCCCCATGTGGTTCAGTTATGTATGACTCATTGGTGGCATAGCGCCACCACTGAAAATCATAACGTCATTTACAGATAGTTGTTGCCAAAAGAGTCTTACAATCTCCCAATCAAGTTAATTGTGATTTTTATGACCTACTGTCGACAACTATACCTAATAATATGTACGAATACTCTTCATGATACTACCATTACTATAAGGTTTGACTATAATATCATTTTTTTTAATGCACAGCGGTTGTAGCTTTTGAAAAAAAACTGCTATGAAGCCATCGAAAAACTTCTATATGCGATTTAACCCGTTGACCAAAATTCTTTCGGTTAAGAGAAGTGGTATAAAAACCTCGTGTTTGTTTTCAAACTCCTCTGAAATATAAGGTCTGAGATTAGGTCGTATGCAAATTAATATTAAGAGTTGTTTTGCCACAACGTTTGCCAGTTAGTCAGCCAGAAATTTATAAAACTGGACCAAAAAGGAGAAGTATTAGCAAAGAGCAATAAAATGTTCTGGAAAGCAGCCTGTATCTATGTAACGACTAATGGTTGATGAAGAAAAAAAATGCAAGTATCAAAAGTATCAGGATCTTGGCAAGTATCTAACTTTTATTATATTTAATTCAGTGAGAACGAGGACGGGCTGAAAATCAGCCCTATGATCATGCATGCACTCACAGCACTAAGCTGAGCCCTATATAGCCTTTTTATCACATATCTGCCTGTAACTTTTTGTCACAGTATTTATAAGTTCTCAAATCTGTGTGTGATTAATAAACATTTTTCGATTTTAATTTAAAATTTCAATTTCAAACTATTCAGGATGCAGAATTGAGCTTGTGTAATCTATTAAATAATGATTAAATGAAAGGCTTAATTGCAAACATGGATCTTTGGTTGTAAAGTAAAGTAAAATTAAATAGATTTCCGGAAGAGTTGTTTGAAGATTTAGGTCTCTAAACGTTACTTCTCGGAACGGCTAGAAACTAGATAGCCAGTGATGTCGAATGCCAATTTCATGACCTTATAACGGCACAAATAATAAATGTCATCTATTGTTACTGTTGCAAAAAAATGCTATTCTCCGTCCACAATAGTACTTGTTTGCCGTAACAGTGACTGGACAATGTGGCTAATCTTATCCTAGATCTGAATTCACAGCTTATCATCGTACCCGGTGACCTGTAACGGTTCTCTGTGGATGGAAATAAGTGCTATAATACCGTGGCGATAACCGAAACTGTGGTGTGCTTTCATTGCTTTGTAATCTGTTTATGTGCGCACGTTAGGCCATCAGTTTGATACGTTGCATGGTAATGCTCATTTGACTAGTTCCGCGATATTAATAAAAGGTTATTTAGTACTCACGTGACATTTGTCCATTGTTAGACATGCCTCTCCCAGACTATGGTGTATTAAGTTCATTCAGTTGTTGAACTTTCTTTTAACTCTAAATCTTTGACTTAGTTTGTATATTCTTTCACTCGTATTTAGGTTCTACCGATTTTTTTTAATTAGCCGTCTCAGTGGTGCACCTGCTCCAATGCCCATTGTGTCCTCACACCTGCACTCTGGAGAACCTAATAGGGGCCAACGCTGCAATTGCAATGCCCAACTATTGGGCAGGAAAAATATAGACTGGTCGTATCGCTAACACGAAAAGAAGACGAAGAAGTGTTACAGTGCTGAGCAAAGGCCTCCCCATTCAGTTCTCCACTCCTCCCTGTCACTGGCTCTTCACTGCAACCCTGGCAGAAAGTTCGCGAGGTCGTCCGGCCATCTCCGCCTTGGTCAGTCCCGTTTGAGGTATCGTCGCGTGGGACCCAGTCTGTGGCAACTTTTGCACATCTGTCTGGATCCACACGACTTGCATGGCCTGCCCAAATTCGTTTTAACTTCGAGGTCGCAGCACCAACATTAGTGACTTTGATTTTGGAGCGTAGTGTTCCAGATTTGCTTACTCTTTCTTACACCCAGGATGCTGCGCCCAAATTCTACCGATATTTTGGTGAGTTTTTCAGAAAGAGATTAAGCTTAATTAATTAAGATTAATTAAGCTGATTTACTTATTTCTTTTTCTAATAAAGGGTTACTATTGAGTGGTGCAGTGTGTTACAATCCCTTTGTTCTTTAAGTTATTTTACAGGCGTACACTTTTCGAAATATTGGAGTCTACATAATTTTGTGGAATTCTCGCTTATTGGAGGTACAATAGCAATGTCAGGGCCTAAGGTCAATTATTACTACAAATTAGTAGAAAGAGTAAGAAAAAAAAAATCAATTTAATATTAAGCACGCCAATTGTACAATCTTTGCTGGTACAATTAAGAACTTAATAGTAAAATAGAAAGAGTGACGCTCCTTCTATTAAACCAATACGATTTTCAGCATTATATGTGATACAAACCAGAAAAAACACGTATGCAGAAACGCAAATACGGCGCGTAGGATGCCCACCGGATCGCTGGACCGACTGTCTGAGGCAGATTGTTGGATGAGGATAGCTAAGGTCAGAGGGATGTGGCGGGCCTTCGGGCCCGGCAATGGTCAAGTACAGGCTGATTGATTGCCTCAAAATTAGTAGAACAAAAGTTGATGTTAATGACAAACTCTAATTGTCTTAAAAACCTATTTAGAGGCTAAAAATTCCACCCATGCCGGGATTCGAACCCGCGACCTCTGGCTATCCGTGCCAGCGCTCTTTCCAACTGAGCTAATGGGCGACTCACCGGCATCAGTGAAATTTCGAACCTCTTTACAACATTCTCTGTATTACGTACAGGCAGTGACATCTGGCTGAAGTAATTTCATCACTTGCAGCCCGAGTACCTACTTTGCAGTTAGGTTTTACATCGGAATGATATCGCTGTACTCACATGATTATATTATTTTTAATGCACTAACCCGTGCTAAGGACGATCTAAAAAAAACCTATTTAGAGGCTAAAAATTCGACCCATGCCGGGATTCACACCCGCGACCTCTGGCTATCCGTGCCAGCGCTCTTTCTCTAATTGTCTTGTTTCAAGAATGAAATGAAAGGTTTTATTCAAAATAGCGCAGAATCTGCGGCTTAGTAAACGTTACAATTCAAACTAGGTGTTCATTTCAAAATCTAGATAATATTGGAGAAAAAAAGGACAAAAAACAAAAAGGACAAAAAACATAGAACTCATGCATTATACTGGCTTTAATTCCAGACATCAATGGCGCACTTGAATGGTGTAAATTAAATGTTATTCATGTTTAATGCATTTAACTGAGAAATACCTGAACAATAAAGAAACAACAAGAATATGTGCCCGACAAAACATAATTTTGACCTCTTGCTACAAGACCATTGTCACACATTAAAATGACACAATCGTGTGTCAATTAGCTGAAGTCAAAAAAAGTTCTGTCATTGCGTCATGTTCGGATGGGCCTTTATGTCACCACGTCGCAGCTTCCGTATTGCAAATTCTTGCTTCCTTATGCGATGACCTCAATTTCTTTCTGCTTATTTGTTAGACGCGTCAATGCGTCTAATTATGTAACCAGGGTAATTAAGTACTTTTCGAGCGTTGTTGGCAGGTATTTCAGTAACTCTTCAATAAGTTTGTCATCTTTATTGACTATTCAAATGTTAATAGCATGTCGAGTTATTACATACGTGTCCCCATCTCAATATTGCTACTTTGCAATAGAATTGTAGAGGTGGCATCTGTACGTTATGATTAATTTGGAGATAAACATTGGTGCACAGATTGTTTAAGTCACTATGACTTGTCGAATTTATTGAAAGTTTAGTTCTACTTGCTAGATATATGCTATCTGTTCCCGACGACTTCGTTCGCATGGAAATTTTGATGTTTATTTTTCAGAATAAAAAATAGCCTATTTGCTATTCCAGACTGCATTCCGTCTCTTTGCAAAATTTGATCTAGATGCTGTTCCTTCGTGATTGAGTATGATATCACCCCTTGTCCCCACTGCTGGGGCACGGGTCTCTCCCTGCGTCGCAGGAAGGTTAGGCCATACTCCACCGCGGGGCCAAGTCCAGGTTGGTGGAGAGTTGTAAGACAGTGGCGGGCCTTACTGTCAGAAGTTATCAAGCCTCCCACAAGGCCTCTGACATGGCTTAACGACTGCCATTACATGACAGCCGGCATCAACGGCTTAGCGTGCCTTGCGAAGCACGGAAGCGCTCGAAAAAAAGGCCACTAGCAGTAGTCACGGGACGGTCACCCATCCTGCACCTGACCGAGCCTGTTTTTGCTTAACTCAAGTGATTGATTCCAATCACTCAGTTCGGCTAGTTCACGAGCGCGTGATTGAGTAAATAATAGTATAATATCTATCCAAATAGTATCTATCCAAACCGTCTAGTAAATTGCAGTATGCATAGGTGCACGATGGACTATGGTACTAATGATAATAATATGGGAGTTGTGCCTAGCTTAGTCGTTAAGGAGACCATTGTCTAAATTCTAGTCTAGCTGGTCCGAAGCTTTTCTAAATTCACGAAACCCTTCATGATCTTTCCAAACCGAAAGTGAATGTCGCAACGGCGTAAACTAGTGTTTAAGCCACATTTTGTCGCTTAGCCAACGTCGGCTCGTGTCGTGACAGCATGTCGCGTTAGTTATCACTCTCGCCATCTTCGAATGGGCGTCTACTGCGACACATTCGGGCTTTCGTTTTACGTTTCTATAATAAAATCCCTGAAGATATACAATGATGTCTGGAATTAAAACATGTAAAATGCATGAATTTTGTAAAGGTTATGTAAACTCTGTTAATTAAGGACTTTGAAAAGACTAAGTTTACAGTTTTTTGTCAATTTTTTCTCCAAAATGATCTAGATTTTGAAATGGACACCTAGTTTGACATGTAACGTTCATTAAGCCGCAGTTTCTGCCCTACTTTGAATAAAACCTTTTCATTTCATTTCCATTATTACTACAAATATAGTTGCCAGGTACGAAAACAAGGTTGACTAGTTCTAAATTCCCTAGAGGTTTTATTCGATAACGGTAACTGAACGTACCTACAAGTGACTAGAGGATGTACCACCTGTTTTCACTTGGGTACAATAATTGAGTTTTATCGCCACTTCATTATATCCGTCATCACGACAACTGTAACCTGAGGCGACAGCGTAATTAATTTTACCTCATAAGTTATCGCGATATCCAGCTCGATAACCATCGTTGTATGTCCCCACTGCTGGGGCTCGGGTCTCTTCCTGCATCGCAGGAAAGTTGGATATACTCCACCACGGGAGCCAAGTCCGGGTTCGTGGAGGATTGTAAGACAGTGGCAGGCCTTAATGTCAGAAGTTATCAATCCGCCCATAAGGCCTATGACATGGTTTAACGAACAGCCATTACATGACAGCCGGCACCAACAGCTTAACGTGCCTTGCGAAGCACAAAAGTGCTCATGAATATGTTATTCATAAAGTACGATTTCTGCAAAAGCCTCTACAAATCCAATTTAAATAGTTTGTAGTAAAATAATTTAATTTTACTTTATTTGTTTTGTGTGCAACGTTGACCAGGACATAAGAAAAAATATGTACAATATTTCCCTTTCCACACTACGACTATTTAAAGTGCATTTGAGGAGTGTTTTAGGGAAACGTATTCTTACATCAAATCAATTGATTACAACGTAAATAATTAACCTTCTGTTATTAGAATTTTTGAATTGAATTGAAAATGAAAGCCGCTGCCTTCGAGCCGATTTGTAGTGGAGAAAAAGGCAGCGAAGAAAAAACAACACTCTAAAACTACATAGATAGATTGATAGAGGTAGATAGAGAACACTTTATTGTACATAAAAATGGAAATTACACAGATATTTCTTAACATAAGAGATATATCTAGAAATATATCTTACATAATATATCTAGAGTAGAGGCTCAGTGACTGCAAATGTTTTAATCCACGCTTTCCGAGTCGATTTGTCCTAACGAGTCACTATAGACTGCATGGCGTTTTCACTCCACATTCGTTTTGTCTTTATCCCCTAGACCTTAGGGGTTAATATCGTAGAGTATTTAGGCTCTGAGATAGCAATGCAAATGAAGGTTACCCAATACGGGAGTTGCTTCCTACTTCTAACTTGGATCGAAAAATAAAATACCGCAGAAGTCTTGGTGCAATGATGCAAGTCACTTTTCTTTTTGTTAGGTTTTACAGTCTGAAAAAGTATAAACTGCGTTTTTATTGTTGTCGATTGTAGTTACTTTCAAAATACGAACATACATAAACTTATGTCTGTATCCCAGAGGGGTAGGCAGGGACTAGAGTTGATTACTTGCCACGATAATATTCAATATTCTCTGTATTACGTACAGACAGCAATAGATGTTGCTGCCTGTACGTAATACAGAGAATATTGTAAAGAGGTTCGAAATTTCACTGATGCTGGTGAGTCGCCCATTAGCTCAGTTGGAAGGAGCGCTGGCACGGGTAGCCAGAGGTCGCGGGTTCGAATACCGGCATGGGTGGAATTTTTATCCTCTAAATAGGTTTTTGAAAAATTATTACATACGTAACGTCACTAAAACCTTTGTACAAGAAACGTTATGTCCTCAAGTGTATTGAATACCCACGTAATTTTACTAAGTTCATCTAGGGTTGCCTGGAAGTCATCATCATCATCTATTTATCTGGCTAAGGGCAGCTTGTGCCAAGTTACTGGATAAACGAATAACGACATACATACGTATCTAGCGCTAAAATCCTAAATTGACAGGCTTGTCAGACAGACAACATATCCATGGATAGCTTTAAAAATATCATGGTGCAAGACGTTTTTATACCTGTTCACTGTAGAGCTTACCCCTGGGTAAACAGATAGATAGTCTGTCAGAGCTGGCCCAAGTAAGCGGGCATAAGCGCGTCAAATTCAACTAACCCGAGGCTGACCTTTTGTTGAATTACCTTCGCACTCAAACTGTCGATGATTTCTTCATATTGTGTACGTTATGCGGTTTCGCTACATTGTTGCCGACAGTGGTAGATTCAGATTTTATGGGGTTTCTGCTGGTAAGGCTACTTCTTTATGAGGCCCCCTTTGTTAGGGCGATGTTATACCGTTCAATCGCATTGAAGCATTGGATATTGAACAACATTGACCGTTTTTACCTATTTACCCCAGCACGCATGCAGCAAGACACTGCTGGAGAACGGTTCCAGCAGTGGGGCAGCATATAATCAATCGTATTGAAAACGTTTGTCGAATCAATTCATTACACATTTGCATTGAAACGTATACAGACTTTTCGATGCCATTGAAGCAATATAGAGCCTAATTTGAACCGTCTAATATCGTCTGACGTGTCAATGCGATTGATTCAATAAGTTGAAAACCATAACGATAAGATAAGAATATCCTTTATTGTACACCAGGAAAAAAACAAACATAAAATATTTCTAAGATACAATATAATTGGCGGCTTCATTGCTTACAGCAATTTCCGACGATGGAGAGTATTGGACGATAATAATCCCAAATTGAACGGTGTAATATCGCCTTTATAAACAGCTGCAGTAGCTAGAGTACTTGTATAGTACAGCACAGTAGCTTATTTCTTGCCTAACGCGGTAAGGGTAACAGTTCACGTTGCCGCAAGGCCGGCGCCAGATATAGCTTCGCTTGTTGCATTTCTATGTATGGCACGGGAATTTGAATAAGTGTTCTAAGATTGAGAAAAGATTTGCACTGTCCCAAGTGGTGTCGATTTTTTTAGCGAACATCAAAACGTTTAGTTGAAATATCTTCACATGTTTGCGTAGCCTGCCTGCCATTCATTGTCCAATTTCTTTCTTTCTGAGAGAGAATGGACAATGAATACGCTGACGGGCAAATCTTTTCACTACGATGGCTTGCCATCAACACTCTAAGAAGAAGAACGGGCCGGCGATGGTTCAACGAGCCAAACTACGTCGTCGTCATCATCAGGCTGTACTAGTCCACTGCTGGACATAGCTCTCCCCTAATGACCGCCATAGCGCCCTGGCCTCACCTTGCCGCATCCAGCATCTGCCTGTTTACTCCAACGGTTGTCAGTTCTTCGCGAGATATGGCCAGCCCACTGCCACTTCAGCTTGCTGATTTTCTGAGCTATGTCGATAACTTTGGTTCTCTGTCGGATGCATCCGTTACGAATTCTATCCTTCAGAGAAGCCAAACTATAATAAACCTTAAATACATTCAGATGAGGAACCACATTACTAGCGCAATTAAAGCCCGGCAGGTCACGGAATCGGGCTATTTTGCACTAGTATTTTAGTCTGAACTCTGGAAGTATTTAAGGATTAATGTGGATTGAAATCCGGCTGCCCGTACGTCGATGGCGCGTTTGTACGTGCAAAGACATTTAGACGAATAGCCCCGTACTTACAACCCATAGAATTTTAAATTGCATCAATGTCCACTAGAGAACTTGCACTAAATATATCTTTTAGTGCTTTCGGAATAGGAAAGGAGACGTTAAAATAGGTATAGAAAGATAGAAAACACTTTGATGTACATAGAAAAGGAAATAACATGGATATTTATTAATCTAATGGAGGACAATGGTCTTAATAACAAACATGATATTTTTATTTTTCTACAAAACAACATTAAACTTGTAATGTACAATGAATTAGTGAAGAATGGTTATGTTTTTATAATGGATATAATTAGGTTGTAGGTACTTAAGATACCACTGTCACTTCTACGTATCATCTAAGCCTGTAATGACATTATGTATATGTGGAAAAATAACCTCCGTATCCCACTGGGGTAGGCTTTTTTATAATACGACTAATACTTTGTGTACTAAACCAGTCGCAAAGAAAACTTAGTCATGTGGTACTAAAACGGGCCGTACAAGTCTGCCTTAGACAATGACGCCACTCCCTCACGTAACGCCTTATAATGTGTGAAGGGTTTATTTTATTCATTGACAGAATACAAACACTTGTACAATATAGTTACTAGATAGAAAAATCTTACATGAATATATACTATTGTACAACCAGTGGCGTTTTCCATAAATTTTAGTTATTTAGTATACTGGTTTGTGGTTAGCAATTCAATGAGAAAACTAAGTCTAACAAGTTTATTATTATTATATTGACTTAATTTTTCTCATTTTTTGTGATCTCAACAACTCTGAAAAAAAAAATGGTTTTATTTTGTGTCTTTTCGTATATTTCTATGTCTTCATCATATAAAAGCAATGTTCCTCCAATATAAGTGTGACGTAAGTTCCCCAAGTTACTACGCACGCGATTGACGGATAGCAATCAGTGGTACGTCCATCAGTTATTATCTTCCTATAACCCCACATGCACTCCAGTCACTCAGGTAACTATCAATAACTTAAGAAGTCGAAACGCTTCATTCATAGTTAACAAGTGTTCGTGGTCTTATCTATGTCTTCTATAATATAAAAATGAATCGCTGAATGTGTTGGTAAGCGCAAATCTCGAAAGCAGCTGAACCGATTTAGCTGATTCTATTTTTAGAATATTCCTTAAAGTACGAGGATGGTTCTTACGGAGAGAAAAATAAAAAAAATTTAAAGAATCGACTGTTGGGCGGTATGAAGTTCGCTGGGTCAGCTAGTTATTATAATAACTTAATTTTTATATTTTTTTGTAATCTCTAAAATCCTGAAAAACTATTTTTATGCTTTTGTCACTTTTCTTATGTTTCTGTATATCTTCATGATATAAAAGCAATTTTACTTTAATCTAAGTGTGACGCAAGTTCCCTATTGCCCTGCCATGCAATGTGTTGACGGATAGCAATCAGCTGTAAGCCCACCAGTTATTATCTTCGTATAACGCCACATGCATTCACTTCGCTGCAACATTCCTATTTACATTGAATAATAAGATGCAGAGCGACCACTGGGCATTCAGTGGTCGCTCTGCATCTTATTATTCAATGTAAATAGGAATATTCGTGTTAGTCCGTCCCGAAACTTCCGTGCCGCGCAAGGCACGTTAATCCGTCGGTGCCAGCTGTCATATAACGGCAGTCGTTAAGCCATGTCAGAGGCCTTATGGACGGCTTGACAACTTCTGACAGTAAGGCCCGCCACTGTCTTAAAATCCTCCACCAACCCGAACTTGCCCCCGCGTTGGAGTACGGCCGAACCTTCCTGCGATGCTGGAAGAGACCCGTGCCCAGCCGTGGGGACATACAGGGGTTGATATCGAATAAAATTTTCGTAAGGATGGACATTCTTAACTGAATTCCGGAATCCGGGTTAACTGAATTCTTCCGACAAAAATTCAAGGAATCCTGTAAAGATTTTTTGTAATGTCGCCTATAAACATTCCACTGCAGGGCATAGGCTTTCTCTCAGAGAGAGAGAGTATGGGCTTAATTACCAGGCGTGCCCACCGCGGATTGGCAATTTTAAGCGCTGAGGTATTTAATTAATTATCCAATACGGGTGTATTATGTCCGGCCGGTTGGGTCATAGTAAAAACGTTTACAGTAAAATAATATGATTTCAATGCAGTATTACAAAATAAGAATATATTTACATAGAGCTGTGGTAGCGGAGCGGTAAAGATGGGTGAAGTGACCACTGGACGCAGCAGTGCCTGGGACATTTTTGTTGATGGGTTATGCTTGCTCAGCACCTATACAATCCTGCTAGCTTAGTCGGCGTAGCCCACAGTTAAGACAAGTCAATACGTGCGGAGCCAACCAAGCCGCGGGTTTCCTCACGATGTTTTCCTTCACAGTTCGCGTGTGGTATTGCTTCTACGAATTCGGTGTACCTAGCTTTTTAAATGAACAATGTCCTAGTCAAAGTAAAATTTGGCCCAATGAGCTTACTAAAGCGTAAAAAAATGTATTTGTAGTACAACAATGCTTCTTTGTGTTTGAACTTTGTGGCACCATTAACGGCACACCATTCAGTGCCGCAATACCGACTGAAGGATATAACCCTAACAAATATCATGTGCCCCCAGGCGTACAGTGACCCCGGCAACCTCACGTGTTTCTAAATTGTACGTGTAACGAGGTGATAAATTAGGTAACAAACGATACCTGGATTGTGCGGGCTATTGGACAAAGCAGAGGAGGTGTTCTCTCCAGGGTATTCGGTATGCATCGATTTCTATATACGTTCGATGCATAATATCATAATACTCGCGTTATAGGTTTTTGTTGCCAAATTTCTGGAAACTCAATCTGTAGGTTTGCTAGTAGTCTTTCGAATGGTGGCGTGATGGCCGGGTTATCTATATACATACATACATACATACATACATACATAACCTCACGCCTGTATCCCAGAGGGGTAGGCAGATACCAGGGACTGCCACTTGCCACGATACTGACAGATCACCTTCGCTTCGTCAACGTTCATAAGTCGTTGCATGCACGCACGCAAGTTCCGGGTACTTTTTATCTTTCCCTTTGCTAATACATCCCCTATTTGGTCGATGCATGTCCGTCTGGGACGTCCCTTACCAGCTCTTCCACTCACATTCGCAATATATATTTGTTTCGTCAATCTTTCTTCCTTCATCTATATACTGCTAAAATATTTGAGACCTGATTGCTGACCCCTGCTTTGCGCTCGTGAACGGGTGTTGTTCGTGGGTCTGGCCGCAACATTAATGTTTTTCCTACTTTAGTATCACAATGTTTGCACTTTAAAGTTATTAATAGCAGTCATGGAATCTTATCATATGGGATCTAATGTATTAAGTGTAAGATAATTTTTGAAAGGATGGTCAGAGTGGAGTTATTTTTTCGCTGCCTTTTTCTCCACTATAATACGGCCCGAAGGCAGCGGCTTACTTTTTACATTGTACATTGACATTCAGCAAACAGAATGTAAATTCTTTACGTTGAAATAAATTGATTTGAACTGAATTTGAGTGTGGAGTTTTTTACCCAATACCTTTTTCTATGGCTCGAAAGCAACGGCGACATTCAGCAAACAGAAGAATTCTTTACGGTGAAATAAATTACTGACTTCTCATATACTTTTGGAGCTAAAGTGGAATATCCGATTTCCACATAATCATCTTAATATCAAGAATACTTCAATGAAATTATAAAAAAATACTATAAAAAAAATGTATAGCCTTATAATTATAAATTATGAAATTAACGAGTAAGTTTCTATACAAGGACATCCATAGACACCCTTCTCCAGTAACTTAAAGTCAAATGAAGTAGATACATTGACTACGCTTATAGATTTAACGTGTCACTCTCTCAAGAAAATACATTGTTTCCCTTTCCCACTATGTAAGCATTGAAATATTCCCTGTAAGTTTAACCGTGGCGTGTAATAATTGTTTTCGCGGCGAAGTGACTTGTTTTGTTTCTCAATCGTATGGTAATTTTCGCCCAACAATGGCTAAGGCCCTTTTCAAGGCTTTTCTCGGTATTTTTCGTGCGCTCGCATGGAAAACATTTGTCCCAGAAAACCCGTTTTAGGGTTCAGTAACCGTAGGGTGAAAACGAGACCTTCCGGAGTCCGGAAACCTTCCGGTATACACCGTTTTTCACCATTTTTTATGTCATTAATTCCTTCATTCTGATTCCTAAAATTACGTCATTTATTCTAGATTTCTTTTCGATTTTCACTTGCTACGTGCTTGCTGCTTCACCTTTTGACGAGACTCTAGACTCTTGTACCTACTAGCAAATTATTTTTTAACACTCATTCTGTATTTCATTAAAGTTTTATACAGTTTTAACAGTTTAATCTAGAGTGTCATTGTCTTAATGCAATATCGGAAACGAATCGAATAATTTTAACAACGACATGACTCAGTATGTCACTCGGGTCCAAAACTAGTAATAAAATTCAATGCTTTGTGTTTTAAGAAGCTACTTTTACAGCAGAAGGTGGTCAGCAGTAAACATAAATTTAGTTGCATAAAGTTGCAATTTTATCAGCAGAAAATTCCAAATTTACCAGCAGAAAATATGACGGAAAATTTTAAATGTATGATTAGATAATTCCAAATAGGTCAACAGAATTGAACACTAAAAATTCCCAATTCTACATTGATCCTAAGAAAATTTAAAATTGATGGGTAAAAACTTACACATTGATCACTTTCCGAATTGTTCCAATAAAATATGATGAATGAGTAGGTTTTAATGGGAATTCGAACCTTTTTTTTTACTGGGACTGCTAACACTAATCGCGATTGTTTATTAGATATAACGTAATTACTTTAATTTCCGACGTTTCGGCAGCTATGTATGAGATAAACTACGTATGAGCATTGCCAATCATTAAGAAATACTGTTAAGACTATTCAGACAAAATTATAAGTAAATCACGCCGTGTAGTGCTTACGAAATTCAAAGCACGAAAACCCTTCCCAGTTCCTAATTTAATTAACCCGACACAAAGGCTATAGATTAAAGCATACGCAGACAGGACAGGACAAGCGATCGGGCGCGCCCTGGCCAGTCACGCGATGAGTTATGGCCGGTCGCGATATTTATTGCGCTTCCTTGTCCCTTACTCTGTGTTTATGTTTAGGTTTCACCTGTCACTCGGGCCAATGGATGTCGAAGCAGTCGGTGTACCATCAGTTGCTAGATGCTCGGTATTGTTTGATTAAATAGCTTAGGTTCACAATTGAGCCATTGTAGAGCTAAGTACTGCTTTGGCTACCTGACAAGACGGTATATCAACGATGAAGTCTTCAAGGGGCAAGCGATGACCGTGCGCTGTACTATCATTGCTTGCTATAATACTAGAATACGAATATGTGCTACTACTAGATAAGACCGCCAAAAACTTTTATACGGATTTCTATATTTGAAATAAATGAATTGAATCTAACTATTTGCTACTAAGGTATCTAGTAGCAAAAATAACATAGAATATCTGTTGTGCAGTGTTGTAATAATGCAATACAAATTAAGACCCAAATTGCCGAAAATCTGTTCTGCAGTGTTGTAATAATGCAATACAAATTAAGACCCAAATTGCCTGATAGACAATAAAAACATCATGAGGAATCCGATGAGTATACCGATACATCAACGCTTGATTACGCCAACCTATGATGGATTCTCAAATGTAACTATAAAACTCTCTATCTTTCTCTCCTTCTCTCTCTCTCTCTCTCTCTCTCTACACCCGCTGCTTATGAACTTAAACTCTTTCGAATAAATGTAATGAAACATATTTTGTATCCGCCAAATTCCAAATTAGCTGGTCTGCTTATTTTATTCATAATGCGATATGTCAATAGCTGTTAGATTCAGCGGCAACTTTAATTATTGACCACTAGTCAACACTCTCTAGGTGTCATTGCAACTCATAGTAGGCTTAGTTTTACACATTTTGCACATACAAAACACCTCTCGCGAGTATTGTATATATATAGGATAGGCAGTGTAGCCGCTAATGGCTTTCTGTCATTTCGGCTGAGTTTGGCCGTAAGGTATGGCAGTGACACGTCTGTCGCTTTTATCTAGTCTGTGGGTTTAATTTGGCACCTTGTGGCGTTATTCACCTTCGGTATTAAACAGTTTCACAATGGACGATATTCGTAACGACACGTTTAATTTCTTACATTTATGAATTTGAATTTAAATATTTTAGTAATTTATGTGTGATATTATATTTTATGTTTTTTTTCAATTGAGGTTGTATGAAAGAAATGCTATGCAATCAATTACCTTTTTCGTTCCATTCAATTGAACATGATTTACCATTCTAACAAAATACCCATATATCTCCTCCTCCTCCACCATCCCGGACTTGGCCCCGTGGTGAAGTATGGCCTAACCTTCCTACGATGCAGGAAGAGACCCGTGCCCCACCACTGGGGACATACAAGGGTTGATAACGAACGAACCCATATAGTAATCGCTAATACGAACATCATATGTCGTAAACATGAAAGTCACGAAAAACGGTTCAGAAGTGTTTGTTATTGAACTCTCTTACTTGTTCTGTGCGTGTGCACAGAACAAATATGAGATTTTAAATTCTTCAGTATCGAGAGAATTTTTGAAGTGATGACAGGCGTTTTGGGACTGAATCTACATAAAGGTTTCACTTGGAGAGGGAAGAGATGATTGTGCTAGTTTTAAGAACTCTGCTTTCTCTCTAATATCAAAGAACGATGACTTTTACCTAAAATGTTTTAATTTGCCTTAAGGGTTTACGTAATTTAAAAAATAAAGTCATCAATACTAGCCGGAATTCGAACCTACGACCGGAGCTGGTGTTGTATCACCCCTCTACCACCGCCCTAAAAGTGAAGCTATATTAGCTGTACCACTCGCTAATGTGAAAGAAAACATGAGGAAACCTAAGTGTCCAAGGCGTACACGTAGGCGCACATCCAATTATCATTGTAAACCATGAATTCAAATGTAGGGCCCTGACTGACCCCCTGTGATTTTATTAAAGCGTTCGCTTAAATCCAAGGCACTGCAATAGTACAGTCTCAAGGTAGTGGTATGGGCAGGAAAAGTCGGCAGCTGCTCAACCGTTGCAATATGGGGATCTTGCCTTAAAGTTAGATAGGTTTTAGCAATAAGGCCGCCAAGAAATTGTACTCTGTTTATTTACATGTTTTTTTATATCGCTCTGGGGTACAACAAATACTATTCTTATCTTAGAATGAAGTGGCATTGTTTATACCGACAAATAGTGAGAAAAACACTCAAACTCGGACAAAAGAATCAATAATAATAAGTATTGATTCTTTTGTCCGAGTTTGAGTGTTTTTCTCACTATTTTATTATTCACAAACATGCAGCTGCCGACTTTTCCTGCCCATACCACCGACTTATCTCGAATCTAGACTGGCTATCCTGTCCCGCCTCACTGAGCCGTTATGATTTGTTTTGACAGTTCTCAATATTGTTCTACAGCGGTTTCTCGTGATTTGCGCAACAAGCAACCGCCGGTGATCTTATCAGGACACATTTGGCCAATAATTACTTTCGTTTGTTGCAGGTATGTACGTTTGGCTGTCCTAAATACGGCGCTGATGGTTGCAAAAGGGTAAGTACTTGCGAAGGGCGGGAGTGAGATGTTACAGAAGGACGGATTATTACGGTCAGGGTTGAAATGGACACCTAGTTTGACTTGTAACGTTCATTAAGCCGCAGTATCTGCACTACTTCATTTCATTTCGACTCTGAAGTGGAAGTGAGCGGGACACTTGGCCAGGCGGAGTGATGGTAGATGGACGAAGGCAGTGACAGAGTGGCGGCCGTGGGAGGGAGAACGGTCGGTGGGCAGACCAGCAGCCAGATGGTCAGATGACCTATGTAAAGTAGCCGGCAAACAGTGGATGAGACTAGCGCGAGACCGTGCCGGTTGGCGTAGAAATGAAGAGGCCTATGCCCAGTAGTGGGGTTTACCGGGATGATGATGATGATAATTTCATTTCGGTTTTTCCATCGGTAGTAATATTTAAAAAGAGAATGGTCTCGCTTACAAACTAGAGATCGCTCCGTTAGGAGGGCCTCCGTTGGGTTGAACTGAAACGTTTGATTAAAATAGACAAGTATAACCATAGAAATGTATAGATAGTCTTTATGACGTTAAGATAGTTAATTAAATTACCACCTCGTCCATTGACAGCAGGGGTGGTAATTCTCTAAAGATGAAAGTATACAGAAATAATTGACTATACGATGGCTTGCACACAGTAAAAGAATATTTATAAAGAATACTTTAAAAGAACAAACACTGCCATCGACACGCTAAGAAGAAGAAACAAAAAGACATAAAACAACAATACATATAAACAAACAAATCACGACTTATCACCTTACACACGATTCTGAGACAATGGAGATTGTAAGTTATCAACCCTTGTATGTCGCCACTGCTGGGGCACGGGTCTCTTCCTGCATCACAGGAAGGTAAGGCCATACTCCACCACGGGTGCCAAGTCCGGGTTGGTGGAGGATTGTAAGACAGTGGCGGGCCTGTCAGAAGTTATTAAGCCGCCCATAAGGCCTCTGACATGGCTTAACGACTGCCATCATATGACAGCCGGCACCAACCGCTTAACGTGCCTTGCGAATCACGGAAGCGCTCGGAAAAATGCCACTAGCGGTAGTCACGGGACGCTCACCCATCCCGTACCTGACCGCGCCTGTTGTTGCTTAACCAAGTAATTACAATCGCTCGGTTCGCCTAGGCCACGAGCGCTTCTGAGATTGTAACCTCATCTATATATTCTTAAGTCCATTCATCCATATTTCTTGTGCGGACTTTCTGTACGTTTTACTCCCATTAATGTTTTTATCTACTAACCTTTGTAGTGTAGTAGTAATACATACGATTCTGAGACACTGGAGATTGTAAACTCATCTGTATATTCTTAAGTCCATTTATCCATTTTATTGTTGCGCCGACTTTCTGTACGTTTCACTCCCATTAATGTTTTTCTCTAATAACCTTTGTAGTGTAGTAGTAATGACATTGCAAATATCAACAGTTGCCTTTGTTTTGTATCGGATTACAATAGTTAATGTTTGTAGTTTTTAAAGAAACCTCAATAAACAATGGTATTGGGTTAAGAGTTTGCAACTTTCGATGGCCGTACAAAGATTAGGAATTAAGATTGGTCAGAGTGGAGTTTTCCCTTCCCGCGACCTTTTTCTCCACTATAAAATCGACAGGTAGCGGCTAAGACGGTAGTACATTGACATTCAGCACACAGAATGTAAATTGTTTACATTGAAACAAAATATTCTTCTTCTTCATGCTATATTAGTCCACTGCTGGACATAGCCCTCCCCTAATGAGCGCAAGGTAGGCCATCATTGGGGGGTAATTAGGTAATTGGGGTAATTGGGGGGCCCATAATCCCCACGAGCGCTTCAGTATAACTATATTAAAAATAAATTATTTCACTATTTTTATTTTTAATGCACTAACCCGTGCGGGTTCGAATCCCGGCATGGGTGGAATTTTTAGCCTCTTAATAGGTTTTTAAAATAAATTATTCTTTAAGTACAAAATAAGCATAAAATAAAAGATATAAAATAATACGAAAACACATCCTTAGAACATGAAAATCTAAGGCATGATTAAGATTAAGTTGTTAAGATTAATATTTGTTCTCTTTTTGTAACAGACGTATTATAAAACAAGATATTATTATGATTTTCTTCGTCTGTTAGCTCTGTGTAACGCCTTAACAGGACTGAGATCCTAAACCAGGAACTAGATTCCGTAGATCAAATTCTGATGCAAAGATAGTCTGACTCTGCTTTATGATACTGACACACAAACCCCCTTCTCTGCTACCTGTTATCGTCACACGCGAAGGGCGTGTTACACACAGATCCATACAATATTCATTGCTTTGACCTAACACAGAAAGGGCTCCGTAAAACAAAGCTCTCGATACAGTACGAATGTAAATTTCGACCCGATTGCGTATGTTTCGGGTGCATAGAGTACACAGGAATAAATACAACCGAAGCACGTCTCTGCCGAACTGACAAAGATAAGAAAAGATAACATTAGAATATTCGTTATTGTACCTACACCATGAGGCGGTGTACAACCAAAATTAAGTAGGTACAGTATGTTTCTGTCTGTCAGTTCTGTATGAATCAAAATTAAGTACAGTCTGTTTATAGTCAATTAAGTACTAGAGAAGCGCTCGTGGCCTAGTCGAACCGAGTGATTCGAATCAATCACTTGAGTTAAGCAACAACAAGCGCGGTCAGGTCCAGGATGGATTAACGTCTCATGACTACCGCTAGTGGCATTTTTTCGAGCGCTTCCGTGCTTTGCCAAAAGTTAAGCCGTTGGTGCCGGCTGTCATGCAATGGCAGTCGTTAAGCCGTGTCAAAGGCCTTATGGGCGGATTTATAACTTCTAACAGTAAGGCCCGCCATTGTCTTACATTCCTCCAACGACCGGGACTTGGCCCTCGTGGTGGAGTATGGCCTAACCTTCTTGCTATGCAGGAAAAGACCCATGCCCCAGCAGTGGGGACTTAGTAGTAGTGGGGACGTAGGGTGTTATTTATCACCGTTAGGATAACAATTTTGCGAAGCTTCTAGACATTTTGTTTGACTTCTTCTTCAGGCTATATTAGTCCACTGCCGGACATAGCCCTCCCCTAATGAGCGCCATAGCGCAAGGTTGTGCCATCATTGGAGGGTAATGCCCATAATCCCCACACTGGGCATGCGGGTTGGGGATCGCAGTTTGGTGGAATTGTACTGCAGGGGGCGCTGCTGCCCACCCCCCAGTTTATGTCCCTTAGTCGCCTTTTACGACATCCGCGGGAAGAATTTGGGTTGGTTCTATTCTCTAGGCCGACACCACGCAGCACAGTTTTGTTTGACTGCTACTCATAAAAGTCTGAGCTGACCTTTTGTCCTTGAAGTGGCATTTCCTCGTGTAAGCCCCACAATGGAGAGTAATTGGTACAGTCGGCGTCGCATTAGCATGTAATTGAAGGGCTGTCTAGGCAAATTACCCGTTTCCTCCCGCGGACAGGGATAGAACGCGCCGAGTTTGTTGAGGCTGGAGCTTTTACTTTTCTATTTTCTACACGGATTTAGGTACCAAGATTACATCGTCGTCGTCATCGTCAGGCTATACTAGTCCACTGCTGGACATAGCCCTCCCCTAATGAGCGCCATAGCCGCCGCCGTCTTCAGCTTACCGTATCCAGCATAGCCCTGCAGTTTTTCGCAGATCGTCATCCCACCTAGTTGGAGGTGGATTACCCAAAGATTACATAACCGGAAAAGATTACGTAGCGGCTTGATAGCCACTACGAGCATATGGGACAAATGCCAAGGACAGAAGACAGTGGTGTGCCTTAGAAGAGGCATATTTCCAGTAGTCGATGAGAGCTGGGTAATGGGTTGATTAATACGACCCGCTACAAGGCACAGGCGTTCTCTAAGGGAGAGAAAGTGTGTGCTTAACCACCACTTGTGCTCACCTTGGATAGGCCATCTCAAGGCACGGATGGATGGATGCGGCAAGTTGAAGACAGGGCGCTATGGCGCTCATATACGCTATGTCCAGCAGTGGACTACATAATATAGCCTGAAGAAGAAGAAGAAGGCATGTAAACACCTTAGTTAAATGTTCGTGCTTCACTTCACGAAGCTTTCCTTCACGGTAAGCGAGTGGCATTACTACCACGAATTTACAAATGACTATAACTTAGAATAAAGTCGGTTGGTCGAATTGGTCGCTTCAGGCAGGAATCGTAGATAGACTATCGTTAACAAATCAAAAGCTTTGAAGTAAATGTCTGAACGGTACCGGCGGTTTTAAATTTAAATATTGCGGCGGAAAATTAAATTTAGAATATACACTAACTTCTCTCGTGTCGAAAACGTCAACATCATCTACCTTCGGTACCTAGAAGCACGCTCAGTTGTCTTTTAGGAACAATATTTTTTCCGCCTCCTTCGGTTGACTGGTAAAAAATGCTTAAATAATTAAATCCGCCGTATTGTGGTTACATTTGTTTAAGTGCAATGAAAGCAATAATTAGTTATTGACCAGTAGAAACTCACTCTTAGAAGAATTGAATCGTGATCTTTTAATCTACGGCTACGCTTTAGAACCATCATGAATTTTCGGAGCTTACTGAGATGTAAATCAATAGACACGCGATACCATAAATCCGAACGCCATCGCGCACCCAATCAAACATTCTATTTACAATTCGTTATCAACGCATTTGATCGGTATCGCTGCCCTGCTTATCCTATTAAACTGTAGTTAATCAAGCACTACCGGCATTTGTACTAATGAAATATGTTGCAAAAGGTTTGCTCGGGGTCTAGTTTCAATATGTTTGTGGGCTATTTGTGGACAACTTTGTCGAAACTGTATACAACTCTGTGTATTAACCTCTTCAAATAATTAAAGATTTTTTTCTTAATCTGATAGTATCATCGTCGTCGTCTAGGTCCGTATCAATCAAAATTATAAATATTTTTAACATTGAAGTATAACAATGAAATTTAATTCAAAATTAGAACCCCTTTCTTTTTAAATTTAGTGCTAACTGCATGTCTTTTTTGTATTATTTTACTTTCTGTATTTTATAACTACAAGTTGTAAGATCTCCAAATGTAAAAATAAAAAAAATAATAGAGACTACCACACGACCACTTCTCCTACTAGGATAACCTAGTTTTTTTTTGTCGGGACCTAGCTCATACAACTAATAAATAATCGCGATTAGACCCATTTAATATCCTCTTCATCATCATCAACCCATTATGTCCCCACCGAGGGGCACGGGTCTCTTTCCTGATGAAGGTGTAGGCTATACTCCACCACGGGGACCAAGTCCGGAATGGTGGACGCTTGCAAGACTAGTGGCTGGTCTCACTGTCTTACCGTTTAATATATAGCTTCGTTATAATGGTAAGTTCCACACAACCACTTGCCCTGGTCCCAAAGTAGGATACCCTGGACTATGGCAACTAGGGAAAAGACATCGTAAAAGGTTTTTCCGCATGTAGCTTAGATGTAATAGTTACTTCTACAAAACCACTTTTCCTGGCCCACGATTCTGTCAGTTCATTAAAGTACCATGATAGCAACATGGTCGGTTACGTGGAGTGTTTTTTTACCAGTTGTAACGGTGCAAACCTCGTTGCACCATTTTTTTGATATTTCTTTAATTCTGTCAATCATTTCAAAAAATTATATTACGTCCAGCGATATCATTCCGATGTAAAACCTAACTGCAAAGTAGGTAGTCGGGGCTGCAAGTGATGCAAAATACTTCAGCCAGATGTCGTTGCCTGTACGTAATACAGAGAATATTGTAAAGAGGTTCGAAATTCCACTGATGCCGGTCAGTCGCCCACTAGCCCAGTTGGAAAGAGCGCTGGTATGGATAGCCAGAGGTCGCGGGTTCGAATACCGGCATAGGTGGAATTTTAAGCCTCTAAATAGGTTTTATATTACGTCGTCCATTTTTTAACATTTCCTTAATTTTTGGGATTACTACTTTCTATATCAACTAGGCCCGCCTACATAAATCTTCCTTTACCTGCTTATTTTGTTTTTTATCAAGTTTTCCGTTTATATCATAAATAAAACACACAGTTGAAGTCGTTCCAGTTTTATTATTTATAAAACGCTTTACAATCTCACACAGTGACGCCGAGAAGATTCTATGTATGTGCGCGCGTTGACGTGAAATGTTCATGCAATTGTCCACAATGCATGAATACAATCTAGGTCCAGATCCCAAACTAGGATACCCTGTACTGGGGCAATTAGGCAAAAGACGTTGCAAAAGGTTCGCCCAGGATCTAGCGTCGATAAATTAATAACTTCTACATAACCACTTATCCTGGTCCGAAACTAGGATACCTGTGCTATGGGAATTAGGCGAAAGACATCATAAAAGATTTTCTCGGGACCTCGCTTCGATATAATAATAACCTCTACATAATCACTTTTCATGGTCCAAAACGATGATACCTGTAGTATGATAGCTAGACGAAAGACATCGTAAAAAGTTTTTGCGCGGAATCTTACTTCGATATAGTAGTAACAACTGCTGGTTCTGGTCCCAAACTAGGATACCCAGTGCTAAGGCTACTAGGCAAAAGACATTGTTAGAGGTTTGCTCGTAATCTAGTTCCGCTATAATAGTAACTTCCACACAACCACTTGTCCTGGTGCGAAACTAGGATACCTGTACTATCTACCATAGCTTAGGACGATGTCTTTCGCCTAGCTAGCATAGGGTAGCTAGGCGAAGGAAATCGTAAAAAGGTTTTGCGCGGAATCTTGCTTCGATATAGTAGTGACAACTGCTGGTTCTGGTCCCAAACTAGGATACCCAGCGCTATGGCTACTAGGCAAAAGATATTGTAAGAGGTTTGCTCGTAATATAGCTTCTCTATAATAGTAACTTCCGCACAACCACTTGTCTTGGTCCGAAACTAGGATACCTGTACTATCTACCATAGCCTAGGACGATGTCTTTCAGGGGTTTTCTGGGTAGCTAAGCATCTTAAAAAGTTACGCGGAATCCTGCTTCGATATAATTGTGACCTTCCGCAACTACTACTAGGCAAAAGACGGTTTGGTCGGGATATAGCTTCGATATAATAAACCGTAACTTCCACACAACCACTTGTCCTAGTCCCAAAGTATAGTACCTCGTGCTATGGTAACCAGGCCAGGACATCATAAACGTGGAAATACACCCAGACTGATGCCATTTGTACAAATAAATTACGGCGACCACAGTTCGGGTAGTCAAACGCGTAAAGCGCTAGGCCAACGAGGCAGCCATACCTAAATGTTCTGAAATCGCAAAAATAATGGATATACTAGGCCAACTCGTTATATTAGTATAGTAAAATTACTTTCCGATGTAAAACCTAACTGCAAAGTAGGTACTCGGGGCTGCAAGTGATGCAAATCACTTCAGCCAGATGTCGATTGGTGATTGGTCAGACTGGTGCCGGTAGTCGCCCATTGGTTCAGTTGGGAGAGCGCTGGCACGGTTAGCCAGAGGTCGTGGGTTCGAGACCCGGCATGGGTGGAATTTTTTTAAAATTACTTCATGAAAAAAATCTTCTACATCCCACTATCTTTTAAGAAATACTAATTACGCCCAAAACCTTACATTCTTCTCTTCTTCTTTCGTCCTTTAAGCCTCGATAACGTACAAATTCGCAGATGTGCGTAACTTTGAAAACAAACAAAGTGAAAGTAATATTTGGCCCAATTTGGAGCTTACTGAAGTGTAAAAAAAATATTTGCAGCACAGCAATCCTTCTTTGTGTTTGAATTTTGAGGCAGCACTAACGGCACACAATTCAGTGCCGCAATACCGCCTGAAGGATATTAGATAATATTAGACAAGAATATCATTTATTGTACACTGAAAAAACTCTGCTGTGTGGTGTCGGCCTAGAGAATAGCACCAACCCAATTCTTCCCGCACGTGGCGTAAAATAGGCGTGATCGTTGCAAAGACGAACTGTTTTATAAGACCGTTTTGTGTTCCGCGACGATAGGACCGTTTTAAGTTTCATTCTAAAGCAGTGCCAGCGTTTGTTCGTCGCGACGTCGCGAGACCAGTCCTTAGATTGTTTGACGCGGATGTGTCCTTTAATACTATATTAATAGAGCCTAGAACGTAATGAGATCATTGCGACGTCGTCGTCGGCTCCTTGCTCGTTCCGTTCGTTTTGGTCTGTGATGCAATGAAGTAATCTTTATGTCTATGAGTATACAGTCGAATATCTTGTAAAACAACTTATTTTTCCGATGTTTCGTGATTTCGTCTCGTTCGCAAAGCGGTGTATCTTAATGTCGTTGGTATAGCGTCTAAGGTCGTTTAGCAATAAATGGCAACGAGTCGCGACGCTCGCTCGCTCGATCGCGCAGCTCGTGGGTGACGGTTATTGTTTACATTTTTTCAGTTTGAATTAATAATTCAATGCTAATTACTGATTGTGAATGTTAATTATGTAATTTTGTATTTATTTTTTACTCAATTTAAGTTTAGTTTTAATGTTTAGTCCTAAGCCTGGAAAAGTATGAGGGGAAGTTCATTAATTTAAAAAAAAATATTGAAATCGAACGAAAAACGTTAACTAGTCCTCAACCTCATTCCGCAACCATTTCTTTAACTAGTCTTCGAGACGAATGTCGACGAGACGAAACGAGAGTTTCTCTCGTTTGACCGTCCTCTGCGCCTTGCTCGTTCGCATACAATGAAACCAGTTGCGAACGAGGACCTGTTTTCGTTCCAGAAAAAGCGATTGCGTTTCGTCGTCGAAAAATCGAACAACGAACCACTCCTTATTAAGGCGATTAAGGGACACAAACCGGGGGGTGGGCAGTACAATTCCACCGAACTGCGATCCCCAGCCCGCAAGCCCAGCGTGGGGATTATGGGCATTACCCCCTATGATAGCACAACGTGGCGCTTTTTAGGGGAGGGTTATGTCCAGCAGTGGACTAGTATAGCCTGACGACGACGACACTGAAAAAAAGAAACGACAAATGCAAAATATTTACTAAGGGACATAGTAGAATTGGCGGCCTTATTGCTAAAAGCAACTTTTCTAGACATTTCTTCATTACGATGGAAAATTGCTGAATTAACCCTATATTGAAATAATGACATTTCTTAATGAATCGCGTTACTCATACCTAGTTATATATTAAACGGGTCAAATCGCGATTATTTATTTGGTAAAACGTTTATTACCTTAATTCCCGACATTTCGGCAGCGTTGCAGGTGCCGTGGTCACGGGTAGACGGGTAACTACGTTTTACCTAATAAATAATCGCAATAATTAGGCCTCAAATAAATAAGAGATAGATAGAAAAAGAAATAAAAATGGTGTAAAGAGGTTTGCACCGTTACACGCTTAATATGTAACTATGCAAAAATGACGTCAAGAAAAACGCGAACAGTGCGAGTGATCACTCAAGAAACCCTCTGTAACTCATTTCTCGGCGTTGGTGAGATAATCAGTAATATTGAACCTGGTTCTTCCGCACTGGGCCCTGTAGAGGCTTTAGGGCATGTTGCTGGTTATTAAGGTCTAGATTGGCCATACGCTTTGTAAATGCGGCGCAGGTGTTGATGTGATTTTAACTCGGATTAGGCTGATTAATGGCTTGCTACTTGATAATGCGGAAATATGAAATTAAATACTGGCTTGTAAGAGGCCGGAATAAATGATAAAACTTTATACTTTAGGCGCGGTCAGGTGCAGGATGGGTGACCTTCCCGTGACTACCGCTAGTGGCATAATTCCGATTGTAACCGTGCTTCGCAAGGCACGTTAAGCCGTTGGTGCTGGCTGTCATATAATGGCAGTCTTTATGCCATGTCAGAGGCCTTATGGGCGGCTTGATGACTTCTGACAGTAAGGCCCGCTACTGTCTTACAACCCTCCACCAACCCGGACTTGACCCCAGTGGGGGAGCTTTACTGCGATGTAGGAAGAAACCTGTGCCCCAGCAGTGGGGACATACAAGGGTTGATATCGAATGTTCGGTAAACTATCGATTGACGAGGTATTTTTGGGAGATATTTTCTCTTTTTTTATTAAAAGGCGCGGTGAAAACATCGTGAGGAAACCCGCGGCTTGGTTGGCTCCGCATGTATTAACTAGTCTTTCCCGTGGGCTAGGCCGACTAAGCTGTCATGATGGTATAGGTGCTGGGCAAGCCTACACCATCTATAAAACACTACACTACAGCATCGGAGTGGTCCCTTCACCCATCTAGTGTGAGTGAAGATACCACTGGACGCTGTATAGATCATCTCATTAAGTAGATGCAAAAAGGCCAATATATAACTCAATGTTTTGTTGACATAGTGTTCGCTTGCACAGCAACATTTAGTAAAACTTGGGCTTAGGTGCTTTATTATTAGTGGAGTTGTTTGGTAAAGAGGTTTATGATGGTGTAAAGAAGTTTGCACCGTTACACCACCCGGGGGTATCCGGTATTTTTATTTATAAAAAAAAATTATGAAAAATTTAATTAAAACTGTTTTTATACGGATTTATGCTCGTTTATTAAATTTTTACATTTTTCTGACGTTTCGGCACTTTTTCAGGTCTCGGATGACCGAGACCACGGCACCTAAAAAGTGCCGAAACGTCGGAAAATCGTAAAAATGTAATAAACGAGCATAAATCCGTATAAAAACAGTTTTAATTATGTCTAGTGCTCGTGCTAACCTTAGAAAATACTATACCTATTGAAAATTTATTGAAATGAAGAGAAAATTTATAGGGTGTGGGTGACATTTACAGGAATAGTATAAAGAGGTTTAGCATTAAAATGTGAAAATTACTTTGCTATATTCCGCCAAAAATTTTAGCGAAGTAATTTTTACATTTTAATGCTATTATGGATTTCCGCAAAGTGACGCCTGATTCCATACCTGATTCCATATAAAGAGGTTTGCACCGTAACACTCTTTTTGAAACACGCTGTATACGCATACCCAGACTTACTTGTCGCAGATCTACTCTCTATCGCAGCTTAACACTCATGACACCAAATCCCATGGTGTCACGATGTCAGCGGCGCTCGCGTGCCGACCCGTCATTACCGGGTTCGATTCCCAGACGCGTGTGCCGGTTCCTTTGTTGGCTTGCCTTGATAGATGGCGGAATGAGCTGCGGAGATGTTGGGGAAAGCGGTAATTTGAGGTGATGTTATCACCTTGGCTTCCCTCACTTCGCTGTGGCTAAGGGCCGAGATTCGGCCGAGGAGGAGCGAGATAAAAAATTTTAGCATACGACCCATAAAAATATGGGTCGTTTTATTTTGTACCTTGTTTCCTTTAAGACAGTAAAGTCTTAAAGGAAACTAGGTACAAAATAAAACGACCCATATTTTTTTTATTTTCGGAATTTCCATGATTTTCGTTCATAATTTTCTGTTTGAATTTCGTGTTATTCTAAAAGGACGTAACCGCCAAATGACGTCACACATACGGCTTAATAATACTAACACCCTTGCCGCCTTTTTAAAAACCATCGGAATTTAGGAAAGGAAATGTAATTTCTCCGACATGACATTTGAATGAAATTGAAAATGACATCTATCACATAATTTTTAATATTAGGCAACGGTACCTCCTCATTCCACCGTATGTGTGACAACATCACAGAATTTTTGGTTTTTATTTATATTCTCTAAAATTAAGCAATAATAAAAATTCTAAATATTTTTTTCGTAATCAAGATAGCAAAATAAAGAAACGGTATTTTAGTTTTGCGCGTTGAAAAATTTGAAATGTTGTCAATTAAGAAACTTAAGTAACATAGCATTTACATACAGGCACATATATTGCTTCTGGCCCCACACTAGGATACCCTGTGTCGTGGGAACCAGAAACAACGACATCATAAACATGTAAACATCCAAAACCGGGGGTTTTATTTTGTCCCCAGCCGGGGTTCGAACCCGGGACCATCTCGAATGGTAGGCAGATGCGCTACCGCTACGCCACAGAGGTCGTCAAAAGTATTTACGAAAAAATTAATAAAATTATAACTGTAATAAAAATTAGCAAGAATTGGGAGAGCGCTGGCACGGTTAGCCAGAGGTTTGAGTCCCGGTGGATTTTTTAGCCTCTAAATAGGTTTTAGTGAAGAAAAGTTTTATACAGAGCAGGAAGTAGTATTACACTCGTGTGCTTTCGACGAAAACCGAAGCCTACTCTAGAGCCTGAGATATTATTATATTCTAAAAGCTAACAGACTGTACATACGAATTTCGAATTTAGATAGAGGTCATAAAAAATTTAAATTATTTCTGCTATTTTAGTGCAGTGTGTACAGAAGTCAGTGATATTTTTTCCTAAACGATATAAGTTCTTAGTAGCATATTAAACGGGTCTAATACTGTGCTGTTGACTGTACTCGCCACTTCAGTCTACCAGAGACCACGGCAACTGTAACGCTGCCGAAACGTCGGGAAATAAGTAAATAACGTTTTACCTGATAAATAATCGCGATTTGACCCGTTTAATATATAACTATGTATGAGTATCGCGAATCATTAAGAAATCCATATAAGTTACATTAAATTAATTGTTACAATTTCGTGGGACGACGCAACTTTTCTTTGGTTAACTAACGTGTTAGTGTTACCAGACCTTGTAATAATCCGGAATTACCGTGGAAACCCATGCATGTTTGTCCGTTAGTTTAGATTACAAGTTACATTCCGAATTGATTTGACGGTTCAAGTCACAAGCGGTAGCGTTTTAAAACACTACTATCACAAGAAAGTATTATATGGAATCAGGCGTTAATTTGCGGAAATCCATAACAGCATTAAAAAGTGAAAATTACTTTGCCAAATTCCGCCAAAAATCCCACAAGCAAGTGCAAGTCTTGCACTTGCGAGCCTGAGGATGCCTCGTGTTAGAGGCGAAACGCGTCGCGTATTTTCTCACACAAGTATTTAATTGGTGTCGGTGGTGGTGTGTTCGTGTCTTGCTTCTGCTTGAAAAAGTGGGAGGGAGGGCGGTGAATTAACTAACCGCATGGTGCTTGTAGGATTTTTGGCAGAATTTAGCAAATTTTCACTTTTTAATCACAAGAAAGGTCCAAAACAAAAAAGAAATCTTATTTATTAGCAGAGCAGACTTATACAATAGCAGTAACAAAAAAAAAATCCTTATCACTAATTAAATCCTGACAGCTTAGTCGGCCTAGCCCACAGGAAAGACTAGTCAATAAGTGCGGAGAATGGTTAGCGACCATGTCCCAGGCACTGCAGCAACCGAGTCGTCCTTGCACCCATCTAGTGTGAGTGAAGACGCCACTGGACGCTGTATAAATCATCTCATTACAGGGCTGCTGGTCTTACCGTCGACTCGGTCTTGGCTATCATTCAATGGCTACGAGTACCTTAGTCCACCAGTCGTTAACCGACTATTCAAATGTCCCCGCCTATCTTCAGTTAGAATAGTATAAATACTTATAGCATTAAGTCCGCCTTATTGTACATTAGTGCAAGTGCAATAAAGGCATAATAAGTAATTAATCTCCGTCGCTCCTCTTTCTCTCTTTCTTACGTTTGGTGAAATACCTTCTAAATCTTTCTTTCTATGTATGTGCACTTTCTAAATTCAATAAACATTGTTTTCCTTCCTTCATCTGCCTGTTCGTGTCAAATAATCAATTAGACCGGACTCGTCCACTTCTGGACATAGGCACACCATTTATTTCTGTTCTGTTCGTCTACTGAAAACAAAATACGGTAGTCCGCCTTCCCATAAACCACGCACCAACACCCACCGGTTACAGACAGAGCGCGTCCAAGCATGACGCCCCAACGACACCGCATCGATCGACCAATCGACCCCGCATCGGTGCAAACAAGCGACGAGCGTTTTGTTTTCGAAATTCGAACGTGACCGTTGAAGGAGGTTGGAAACTTGCAACCTTATTCTTGCGGGGAAACTTTAAGACGCGTAGAAGTAGGAAACGTAGATTAGTCGATGAATAAAAAAAATAATCGATCAAAACTCAATAAAAACTACAACCGGACAGATTGTAGATGGCCTGTAGTAGTATTCGCAAACGCTGTTTTCTTTTTGGTCGTAGGTATACAAAATCAGAATGATAATGTTATGCAAGGTATACTAATACTACTAGTTTCACATAGGTTAGGTACCAACGGAGTTGTTATAAGGTTGATTAAATATGTATCCCATACTAGAGTAAATCCGTATCATGGTACCAACATTGTTTTTGTTGTAGATATTGTATAAAGTATATTTTGTAACTCTCTTTGCCATTTTTCCTTTTGCAATTGTCCCGGTCGAAACCATAGCAAAAAAATAAAGACCCTGTCTTTTGTATTTCAACATCAGTCTTGTGCAGTCTGTTTGCACAAAATTAAGCCTGTGTTACACTGGCTGTAATAAAAAATCAATTGAAACCTCATTCATCAAAATCGAAAGAGAACATTGTTACAATATTTTCGGGGCTCCATCTCCAAATTCCATTTTTTTTAATTCATTGAAAAAACAAAATGTTTACGTAATGAACGTCAAAGTTTTTAGTTTTAACATTAATAGATTATGTGGAGTAGGAACTAACAAAGCAACTCCACATTATTTTAAAAACCTATTTAGTAAAAATGCCACCCATGCCGGGACTCGAACCCGCGACCTCTGGCACGGTTAGCCAGAGGTCGCGGGTTCGAGTCCCGGCATGGGTGGAATTTTTAGCCTCTAAATAGGTTTTCTAAAATGTCCTTGGCACGGGTTAGTGCATTAAAAAGAATATAACTCCACATTAATTCTTTTCTACGGTTTGTGTGTACAGTCGCGTGCACAAACATGTGAACACCTTAGAACCTTGAAACATACATGTAAACCTCTGAACCTGGTGTCACCTGGAAAATAACCGGGAATCGGTGTCAGTGTCTGACCATGCAGGGTGTTATTGGCTGGTAACTAGTTGATGGTACGTTATAGATAGTTTTATTTTAAACGGGTCAAATCGCGATTATTTATTAGGTAAAACGTAATTACCTTATTTCCCGACGTTTCGGCAGCGTTACAGTTGCCGTGGTCTCGGGTAGACTGAAGTGGCGAGTACAATTGTGGGCTTTTTCGCAGCTGGCCGACACACAACACTCACTGCGTCAACGGACCGGTCCGGTGATAAGGCGCGTGACTTGTAATTACTTAGCACTGGATTCCACGTACTTGAAAGCTTGAAACCACCCTCTCTGTTGAAATTCTTGTGTTTTTTAATTTCAATTGATTCCCGAATGATTCTTCGATAATCGTTTTTTTGACCCGTTTAATATAAAACTATGTATGAGTATCGCGAATCATTAAGAAATACTGCTGGTACGTTATAGATGTTGAGTGAGCGTGTTGTCAGTCAACTGAGGCTAGTTCTTTTGTCTCAACTTTGCTTCCACGTTTCGTCAAGTAAAGAGAGCCAGAATGTTTGTATGGGACGTGTCTCATGTACATGAGGTTATTCATAGTTTGTTAACGTAATAAAACTGTAGTATAAGGCGTAAATTACAGGATTGAAACAATACTTCCCAGTAAATTTTACAGTACACTAATTTTTCACCAGTAACTTTAATTGCATGTCACTATGTTAACTATGTATTGTTTAATGAATTTACGTTAATTTGACTCGAAATACACTGACTATTTAAACAAAATCTACTTGAACCTTGTCACAGTAACCTCGTCTAGCCTGATATTTGAGATTTTAATTATTTTGAGTTTGATAAGGTACTGATGTGCATACATGTTAGTACTCGTGTGCTGGGAGGCTTATGTCGGACAGTTTTGTCTCACAATCAGAACGTCGTTACAAAACACACTGAAACAAACGATGTGACGACAAAAACGTGTCTGGAGCATTTGGTCGCTCGCTGCGCTGTGTGCCTCACGATTGTAGTGTTGCCAGTGCCACCCGGTGTTTCGGCCATAATCCGTCTGTGCAAGTGCTTGATTGCGTCACTCGTCTAGTGGGACCGCGATTCTACTAACAACACATTAAGAGAATAGGATGCTTCAAGCGCTCAAAACAATCTAGCTGTTTTTGAGTCCATAGGTTGCTTGGAACAAGATTCTCCTAGAGTAAGAGAGAGAAAGTAAGTTCTTCATCGTGTCTACCTTGTTCCACGTCTCATATGGCGCCAATCGTGACTTAGTTGTTATTTTAAAAGTTTTCATTTCATGAGGAGCGCTCGTGGCTTAGTCGAACCGAGTGATGGGATCAGTCACTTGGGTTAAGCAACAACAGGCGCCGTCAGGTGCAGGATGGGTGACCGTCCCGTGATTACCGCTAGTGGCATTTTTCCGAGCGCTTCCGTTATTCGCAAGGCACTTTAAGCCGTGGGTGCCGGCTGTCATTTAGTGGCAGTCGTTAAGACATGTCAACCCCTTATTAATTAATAACGCTTATTAGTTTAAGTCACATTGTTACTCACAAGATATACGAGTAGATACTGCCTGAAAACGGCGGTTTTTGTCGGAAATCGATTTAAGTTTTAGGTTTTTGATTCTAGGGTCTAGACAGATATTAAGATTTTTTATGTTTACTTTAAAAAAACCGTATAATAATAATAATAATAACAATAATAGTTTATTTCTGACCATAGAAATCCATATAACTTAACCTAACCTTAAAAATCGAGACGAAATTGTAAGTTAAATTTACTATAGTATAATTTATAAGTCAACTAACCAAATCAGTTGGTTGATTAATTGACGAATTTACACGTATCTGTTCAAAATGATGCCACATAGGGCAATCTGGCCTATAATTATAAAAAACAAGTCAAGAGTTTTATTCCATTGGTGGCGCTAGATAGCACCCACTTTCAATCTGTAACCAACGCACACTGAATTTCTTCGACAATACCGTCCGACGCGGGCCAGATAACCTGGAATATGTTATTATCACCGGTCGTGCAAACTCGAAACGAAGCAGAGGACGAGCACTAACGCGTTGGACAGACACCATAACAAAAGCTTCGGAAGGGACCCTACAAGCAGCCATACATCTGGCGCATAATCGGTACGAATGGAGAGAGCTGGTGGCGGAAGCTGCTCCGTAGTCACGTCTCTCAGCCATGAGGATACGACAAAGAAGAAGAAAAAAGTACTCTTTCCGCTTGCCAGCAATTCTTTTTAGGCAAAATTTTGTGTACTCGCGCCCGCTCCGCGCTGAATGTGCTGGTAATAACACGGGCCGTTTCACACAAAGCGACAAGATTGGCAACCAGAGCCGACAAACTAAAACAAAGCCGCGACTCTTCCGTTAGTTTCCAAATAGAGTAGAACCGCAGTTTCGGGTGAAAACGCCCGATTATGAGGGCGTCAGTGTGTGAGACGAGCAACCGACGACGCGAGCTCCGTCTCTGCTCACCATGATTAAGCTCTGCGAATCGGAGCGAAACCTGGTCGGACTTTTCCGATATAACAACACCCGTAAGTAGATCCGGACTAAAAGTCTACTATGTGTTGTGCTTACGAAAGTTTTAGTTTAAAAATATGAGGGCAAAGTTGAGGGGTACCGTTTTTTGAGGAGTACGGCAAACGGTTTTTGAGGAGTTGGTTGTTTTAAAAACCGTCCAAGTGCTAGTCGGACTCGTGCACCGAGGGTTCCGTATAAATTTGTAGGAAGGTACTTAACTACATATTATTGTAGTGTTGTAGAACTTTTTGTTAATAATAAAACTGGAACGATTTCAACTTTTGCTTTATTTATACTGTTAATTTTATAATAAAATAGAAAACTAGATAAAAACGGATAAGCAGGTAAAATAGTCAGACCTAGTCAATGTGTCAAGTGGTAATAATGAAAATGAGGGAAATCGATAAATGTGTGACGTAATTTTAATATTTGAAAGTGATAGATAGAAAAAGAAATATAAAAAATGGTCTTAAAAGGTTTGCACCGTTACATTATAAATATATTATGTAGTTTAGGCGTCAAGTCTCGCAGTTTTCCCGAGCTTTTCCCGAACTTTAAAGACTGTTTTTTTATGATTTAATTACAAATGTATAGTTTTTAAATTTTCTTTCAGAAATCCTAAACTTTGTATTTTCTATTTCGTAGATAAATAGATAGAGAACACTTGTGAAGAACACGAAGTGGAAATTAACAGGTATATCTACAAATACTTGTTTACACGATTTTTTGTGTTAACTAGAACAACTTCATTCAAAACTTCTCCTTTTCTCCCTTCAGGATTTAAATACCTTACGCGGTTATTCGTATGGATAGTTGACTAAACATATTTATTGAATGACGCTGTATAAATATACGTCACAAAGATTGATCGAATTAATAATGTCTTTGTATTTTGTCCAAAGTACTCGTATTAACGTTGCTTTTAATGCCTTAGAATCACCCACCTTTTCATACCTTTCTTCATGTAATTTTAAACGACTTCCACCCTCATTCCTATTCTTTACTCCAACTTAATTTCCGTTATACTTTTTACCTCCGCAAGCTATTCCCATCACATTACCTAAACAAATGACACCTGTATCCTCATTCTCTTGTCTTTTGTCAACATGTTTTCCCGTCACATTTACCTATAAGTTGTCTCTAGAAACTGCCTCGGATTCCGCATTGCCTTTCGTAAATCCGCACTTCCCAGCGGCAGACGAAGCTGTCGCAAGAAACTGCACAATTTCGTGTAATAATGATGCGTCATTAATTACACGCGGTTTACACCACTGCGCTGTGGGTGCGCGGCTGTGGGCGGATGCGATGCACTTTCTGACCACAGAAATTGTTGACTTCGATAAAAAAACAAGTGTTAAAAGTAAGGGTACGAAAAAAGACGATTTGACCGGCTTAAGACGGCGATTTGCATACAAACGTAGTGTGTTTTTTATTTGATCGCTTTGAAACTTTACCAATACTTTTAGAGGACACAAATTCGAGATTCAAATTGGAAATATGTTAATGCAAAAGAAATTATAGTTTTATGAATAGTTTCTAATTAAATGTCTCTGAAGGCTTTTTTGTTCTGTTATTGTTAATGTACCCACGAGCAAACTTTGATTTAAGTCCTTCAAACATATTGATACGGTGTCATTGAGATCAGGCATGTCGTTTGTGAGTTGAAACCAAACTATGTTTGTATCGAAATTGCAGCTTGAGGGAGGACCATAATTATCTGATGATGATGACAATAGTTTTATGAACGGTATGCGTAATGCATGCAAAGACTCCAAAACCTCGGCATTGGCTATATATTCAAAATTAGTAAGGAAGCCTAGGATTGATTAATTATTGTACAGCTTAACACTTGTTAATTATTTAGCGTATAGTTTAGCAAATATTCTCTAGGTAAAATAACAGGGACGAAGGCCTCCTCAATTCACTTCCTTTCTAATTTATTTCTCGTCCGATTCGTGATTTTTTCGGATCCAAATAAAGCGCAAATCCAGCTGTGACTGTTTTCAGACTTAAACGTAACATGATCCAAAAACTATAAGCCTGGTCGGACTCATCCTACATTACTAAAAGTAAGTGAATCCGGATAAACATTGGCTGTGATCGCCTTCAAATTTGCGTCAAGTCCACAGCTTGAGCGGATCTGTTATGCAGCTGCGTCTGAGATCAGGCAGATGGCTAGCGCCGTGTTTACAGCCATCAGTCATGGAGGAATAATAATCCGGTAGGCTCCACTGGTTGTTCATTTGGGGTCGCGAGTTCATTAAATTTGAAAAGCGTTTTTTGAGTCCGAGGACAGGAAGATTGTATATATACTGTATACTGTTGTTTTGCGACTGTCATAAACGTACATATATTTTTAGAACTTCAGGTATCTGGGAAATTTCTAGTTGGTCTTTAGCCTACCAATATCACTAAATTTTTAAAACTTTACTTACTTATAAATGTAAGGACAAAAAGAATAAAGAATATTCTTATCTTATCTAATCTTAAGGACATGTAATAGCAGTAGTTAAACCATGTCAGAGGCCTTATGGGCGGCTTGATAACTTCTGGCAGTAAGGCTCGCCACTGTCTTACAATCCTCTGCCAACTCGGACTGGGCCCCCGAGTATGGCCTAACCGTCCTGCGATGCTTTGATCCTTCGCCCGAAATCATGAAATTGCATTAACAAATCAAAAGCCAGACGATGGCGTTTGATCCTGAATCGAGTGAAATATCGTATAGTTGATGATATGCATTTACGAATTAAATGCCATTTTTGTCTTGCGATTCGATATTGCGTTTTAAAAATAAATGAAAATAACATAATCCTGGCGCACAATTCTTTAATACGTAACAAATTGGTGCGCAGGTTCTTACAAAGTTTGATCTGGCGCTTGATTCAACCCCTTATTATAAGGCACTAGAAGTGATTTTTGACGAAAAAAATAGCTGAATACCTAGTTTATCATGTGTAGAATCGAACTGCATTCACAACTTATTTTTTTCGATTTTGTCGCTTGATTCGATCTTACATAACGTAGTCCAATTTACACGTCATTTTATCAATAATTCGAATTCAATACTACTATTCAAAATAATTAAAAATGATATTAACTTATAGATCTCGGTTTATGAGTGCTGTGGTCTGTTATTATACCCAGGCAGAGTCTGTAAAACAGCAATTATGCTGAGGTTCACTCCTTTTCATCGCGCATCTATTCTAAGTGTACTTACGAGTATTATGCACCTATCCATATACTCGTAGAAAATTATGTATTTTGAACTTGAGTGATGAATAAAGACCGATTTTGTTATTTCTATTCTCAATACCAAACAGGATTTCCGACTCCCGCAATATGTACGATTATAATGCAGCTTTAGTATTCTCTCAGAGAGATAGAGTATATGGGCTTTAGCACCACGCGTGCCTCCTTGGGATATAAACAAACCCAAGTAGATCTTCGTACAGCTTGTAAACTAGAAACAGGATTTAGTGGCACTTTAACCCACACTGGAGTGGAACGTGGCACAGAACCTCTATAATTAGTAATAAGTAACTCGTTCCCTGAAGCCTTTAAGAGAGTGCGCGTCCAATATTGAGCTGTCATAACGGCGAACTGCCCACGCCCCGTGAAATCGTACGCGGAAGTTTATGAGTACATTGTGAGGGCTAGGGGTAATATTCTTGGGTTTCGAGTAAGAGCGATTTGGTTTTACGTGTTGCCTCGATTCGGTGCCGATATGCGCGCCTTTCGTTGAATTGCAAGTTCCGATCGTAACTGATTTTCTTGACTCGCTTTGTTTCGATTTTATTTTATTTTTCGGCTGGCAATAGTACACAGATTCGGTATTGTTGTATAAGTAATAAGACAGGCTATCTTTTAAAACAAACATCACTAGTTCCACGGCAGATTTTTTTTTTAAATGAAATGCCCGAACTTTTTCTTATTTTTCAAGTAGATTTAGAGTGAGTTTCGCGTGAAAAGGTCACAATAATCATAACTTCCACACAACACAATCACCCTGTGCTTTGCCAGGCAAGGACATTACAAACATGGAAATACACCCGAACTGAGGCCATTTCTACAAATGTACGACTTCACCCGATGGCGTAAACAAGGGATTTTTCTTGAATGATGGTAACGAATCGGTAGAACGCTGGCATCACATTCAAGTGACCGCAAGTTCGAATCTCGGTATATACCAATGACTTTGTTTTCTAAGATGCGTACAGTCTGTTAGCTTTTAGAATTCTCCTCGGCTACTATCGGATAGACCGATTATATTGCAATAAGGTAAGGTTTATTTTGTATTGTTATTTATAACTTTACATAACTTATCAAAATAGTGAAGAAAAGTGTTATACAGAGCAGGAAGTAGTATTACACTCGTGTGCTTTCAGCGAAAACCGAAGCCTACTCTAGAGCCCGAGGTATATTCTAAAAGCTAACAGACTGTACATTTGTGATTTGCAAACAGCCATTTGCAGCCACTCATTCACCGTAAAGAAAAACATCTTGACGAAACCCTAGTGTCTGAGATATTTAGATACTCCAGCGCTTGCTCCGGCTACGTACTATGGCTCAACTAGGAATCTAGGAGCGATGTCAAGATCCGGCATGTCGTTTGTAAACCAAAACCAAACTATCTTTTGTATGGGAATTGCTTTGCGGGGCCGACTTTAGTGTCGTGACTTACACATTATGTGTGAAACATCCCAAAGATATCCAAATGCCATAAAGACAAATAAATTCCTGCTACTAAAGCACTAAAATTAGCTGTGCTATTTCAAACATCTCAACAAGCTCTTCTATATCATCCTCTTGATCCATACAGACATATTGAATAAACATTATCTTGCAAACCAGCATGACAAGTTCGTATTGCACAAAAACTTCGTGTCAATTATTGCTCTGCAGTATTGGACGTTTTAAAACCTGATGTTACAAACCATGCTAATAAAGAAAGCCAGGCTAAAGTAATTTTGCTCTGAAGTGAATTCTTGATTCCAAAAAATATAAGTAATTATTATGTTAGGTAGAAATTCACGGAACCGGCGTGCGTGCATGCAACGACTTATGAACGTTGATGAAGCGAAGGTGATCTGTCAGGATCGTGGCAGGTGGCAGTCCCTAGTTTCTGCCTAGCCCTCTGGGACACAGGCGTGAGGTTATGTTTGTACGTATGTAGGTAGAAGTATCATCATCATCATCAACCCATTATGTCCCGACTGAGGGGTGCGGGTCTCTTCTAAAGAAGGTATAGGCCATACTCCACCACGGGGGCCAAATCCGGATTGGTGGAGTCTTGCAAGACTAGTGGCTGGTCTTACTGTCAGAAGTTTTCAAGCCACCCTAAGGCCTCTGACTTGGCTTAACGACTGTCATCTATCGTAGAAGTATACTAGTTTCGTATAATGACTCAAGCTCAACAACAGGGGAACTCAATTTTGTCTTCAATCTTGGGAAAATTGCCATAGTACCTAATTGGCAGAATTATTCACGTGTATTTGTGATATACATTACATTAGTTAAAAACGCGCCTGCATCCCGCAGGGGTGGGCAAAGTTTGTCACTTGCTTCGATTCTGATAAATCTCATTCGTTTTCTCAACATTTCTTAGTCACTGCATGGACCCTATCCAGTTTAGGTACCTTTTGTCTTGCCCATCGCTAATAAATTCACGTATTTGTGAAGAATAAGGGAAAAATACTATTTTATTGTCGCGAATAGCATAAAGGAAGACCATCACAACCCAACTAAAAAATAAAGCAAACGGAATATAAATGTACTATCGTGTCTTATGCAAGTGAACACACGCGCCTTTACTGCTGTGATCGAACTTAAGTGCGTTGTCAAGATGCTATTTTGTTTAGAACATCATCATGCTAGGTCACTCGAGATTATTCGTCTTTGCGTGTCGGTGGTAAAACAAGTTTTATTTAATCTATTCTAAGAGCGCACTGTGGCTCAGAACTTTGCGACGTTGACTGCGTTATCACATACAATTAGGTCCTCCTGAGTGAAGATGTTAGGTTAGAGTATGCAGGGCACTATGAAAGATGGACTCAGAAGTACCGCACAAACAGTTCATATATTCGCGCTCCGACCCCCCCCCCGCCTCCTTAAAATGTTATCCTCAATTCGGCCGACACGGGTCCACAGCTGGTTCAGGGATTTCAAGATTTACTTTAGCTGTAAGAGTCTCGTTAATAGGTGCTTTAGACCCAGTACAAAAAGAGTATTGGAAAACTGCAGGCCTTCTATTTGTTTATTACACCGAAGCATCGTAAAAAGAGGCAAAATTATATTGCGTCGATGGATGAAGTTCTTAATAAAACTTTAAATCACCTCTTATTATTGAGAACGAAATAAAATCACCTAACGTTTTATAGCTTAGTTGGCACTCGCAGACTTGTATTTACATTTACGCCGGCTGAGCTGCGCTTTATGATTTCGTGTTTTTGTTTTTTGGTGAATTAGTTTTGTAGGAATTTCTTCTTCTTCTGTGAATGTTGCTTGCTATCGTTAATTGTTCCATTGTCTTTTTGCATTTCCTTTATCATTGTTATTGTATTGAATCGTATTATTGACACAATGACGTAATTTATCTGTACAGAGTATCGTCGTCATCGTCGTCGTCAGGCTTTACTAGTTCACTGCTGGACATAGCCCTCCACTAAAGCGCGCCACGTTGTGCTATTATAGGGGGTAATGCCCATAATCCCCACGCTGGGCATGCGGGTTGGGGATCGCAGTTACTGCATATCTAAATCCAGTATAGCTATTACCTGGTCACTTATTATGCACATTGCACATTTCTGTACATTTTCATCAAATCTCATTACCCTTTGTTTTTAAATAAAAATCAATTCAACTGCATTGAACTAAAAATCGCTCGTAGTCCCAGCTGCCTGAGTGATCTTAAACGATCACGAAGGTTAAGCAGCGTAGGGCGTGTTCAGTGCATGGATGGGTAAACCGTCTAAGATTAACGCTAGTGGCATTTTTCCGAGCGATGACGTGCTTCGCAAGGCACGTTAAGCAGTTGGTGCTGTCGATAGATGTCAGTCGTTAAGCCAAGTTAGAGGCCTTGGCGGCTTGAAAACATCTGACAGTAAGACCAGCCACAAGTCTTGCAAACCTCCACCAATCCGGACTTGGCCCCCGTGGTGGAGTATGGCCTATACCTTCCTCAGGGAAGAGACCCGTGCTTCTCGGTGGATAGTAATGGGTTGATGATGATGAACTCAAAATGACCACATTCCTTCAACTTAACACGTAGGTACTGTTACCACACCGGCAGCTAACTAACGCATCATTTGAGCACGTTACGCGTGGTTATAGACAATTTCGTTATTAAATATCAATTTCACTTTTCCCCATGGCGCCTTTTGTAGCCCACAGCCATAGAGACAGAAAGACTGATTTGAAAGCCATAAGAAAATAATTTAAACAAACATACGCTCAGTCGGGATGAGTTTGCATTTGGTCTTGTACGACTAAGAGCAAGTTTTTATATATTAATTGTCCATCGTGACCCGAAATACATGCGACGTCCGCGATGTCAAAGATAAGTCAAAGTAATTTGCTCAAGTTGTTTGTTAGACATCATGCAGATGCTAGATACGGCAAGCTGAAGGCATGGCGCTATGGCGCTCATTAGGGGAGGGTTATGTCCAGCAGTGGACTAATATAGCCTGAAGAAGAAGAAGAAAAGAAGATGCTTTACTCTCTTTTTGGACGAATCTGCTTTAGCTGGTATACAAACATAACCGCAAAAAGTTTGTATGTCCCAGATTTCATTATAATGGCGGAATTAAAAATCTCTTGAAGCCTTGCTTTATAAATAAGCCTCTTTCTTTCGATATCAACCCTTTATATGTCCCCACTGTTGAGGAACGGGTCTCTTCCTGTAGGTATCGCAGGAAAGTTAGGCCATACTCCACCACGGGGGCCGAGTCCGGGTTGGTATAAGATTGTAGTTTCAAGCCGCCCATAAGGCCTCTGACATGGTTTGACGACTGCCATTACATGCCTACCGTTCTTTAATCTCGTTTAACTACCTGGTTGACCTAGCGATAGCAAGTTTGATTACCAAGCCAGAGGTCGTGGGTTCGATTCCCGCTGGGGGCCACCGTGATTTGTAGACAAATTGCTTGAATCTGGTCGTTTTGCCATGTATGTGATGTCCTTGTTTGGCTATATTGTCAAGATAGGGTCAAAAGATTGTGAGCTGTGGAAGTTATGTTAGACGTGTCACAATTATCTACAACTCAGTTGACTTCTGCTTGAGATCTCTTCACAATGGCCAAGACAAAGTGCCTATTCACGGCCACTCTCACTTGTTCGAAGGGCGTGAATGGAAAATCATACGTGTCTTTTGTATGGCCTTTAAATAATACAACATCTGTATGTTTGTTTTTGAGATTTGTTTTTAGAGCACTACAGTTGATTAAATATTGTTGTTGCATAATTTATTAGCTAATATTCGTACTCTTGAAGATCTTCGGCCTAATTATTCGCACCAATTTCTGAGTGATTCCAAATGTCTTAACTGTCAAATTCCGTACTAATTTGAAAGTTAAACGATTGAAATTTTTCAGGATTTATGCGCGCGCGCTAAATCAAAAGATGTGACTTTAGCACTAAAGTATGTAAACACCTAGACCCACAGGTTTCTTCGTAGTATTTTCCTTATACATAGCTTTGGTGAAAATTACACCAAACCAACTTAGAATTACTACTAAAAATATTGTTGGACGACTAACGCTTTGGGGTATGTAAACACCACAGAAATTCAGCATTTTCGAAATATTTTCCATTGACGTAGTTTTGTTAAAAATTACTCTAAACCATCTTATAATTACTGAAAAATTATTGGGGAAATCCAAAGTTTACCCCAGTTGAGTTTTCCCTAATATTTGAGTGACGTAATTTATTAAGATATCTTTACGTCTCAGTGTTAGGTGAGTAAAATGAAAATTTATCCTCCTAATCTTACACAAGTACAGTATAATTTCAGGTATAAAGGTTTACAATGCATGGCTAATTTACTTGCTCATTTTCTTCTTAAGGTACTCGTTAGGCGAATCGCGGTCAATTCTCGTTATAGCAGAACATCAAATTTAACACGCAATCGGCGTGCCTATTTAAACGTGATCACAACAAACGACGCTAAGAAAGGGATGTGGTCTCAGTTGTCCGTTACGTTATGCCCTTTGTGAAATCACAATTATGAAATTAATTGAAATCACAGTTAATTTTCGAGTGTAGCTATAGGAAAACCTATAGTTACACTCGAAAATTAACAAACTATTACTACTAAGAGGCATAAAACAAAACAAAGAAGAAAATATTAAGTTCCATACAAAACATTTGAAAGAAGTATTTCATATCGTGAAAATAATCGTCTAGAAGTTGTGGTGCACATATTATTAGATGAAGTACAAACACCCTTATTTAGGTTGGTTTTGTTAATAATAATTTTGTTAAAATGTTTTCTCGTGGCATCGTGGTCGAATCTTAGAGTCTTACTGGTCCAGAAAACGAAAAAGTGGCTAATGATCTTCTTTTTGTACCTTCTAAGGGCCGAGAGAAAGCAGTCGAAACCAGAGCAATGCTTTGTTGAGTCCCGATACAGATTGGTCTACTAAAGCGAAGAAGCTTTACATTTATGGCCCATCTGAGGCTTTTGTTGCGAGAAGGTACTTTGAACTGAGTCGCTGGTGTCACAACAGCTTTGTTAAAAGATTTTGAGAAATCTATGTTCGTGAACTTAAATCTGGACATGTTTGGGAAGAAATGTGTGACAACTTTCTTCTTACACGTGTCCAGATTTGTCTTTGGAGGTGGTTTTAGCAACGTGTCTGGTCTATACATGCTCCTTTTCATTCGATATTCCGACATAAACATTTGTAGCACTCAATATATATTATATAGCAGCAGCAGACTGCTGTATATTATATTAGTTATTAGCTATATATTATATAATCAATTTTCCCATCCAGCCTTTAACAAGTATCCTGAGATCTGTCTGAAAAATGTCATAGCCAATTCTGTAGCACTGGATGGGAAAATTGATTTGTTCTTTGACTGGCTAGGTCATCTTTGTTCTTGTTTTCAGTATTGACCTCATTATACCTAAGAAAATAAAAGTAAGATAAAGAAATAAAACTCTTTACGCATTTAGCTCAAAATATTGAGATTTGTAACTTCAAGTCGAAGATTTAATGCCTCGTATTTGATAAGATAAATAAGTGGGTTATTTACCTCTTTTCTCCACAGCAAATAAAATTTTGGATTTTTTTTACATAATTTGGCATTTTGTTGGACCGTTTTTTGTTGCGCAGAAGTCACATAGTCATCAATTCATGTAGGTACTTACTTACATCGAGATTTGAACTAAAATATGATAGCTTAAAATATAAATATCGAAATAACTAATTTAAACCAAAGGTTCACTTACTTACATAAATAGTAGATGATGGCGATATATACACATCGACAGATGCATCGACAGATGAATGGTTCACACAGTATTGATAAAATAAAACGAAATACCTTGCACCAAAGTAAACTCACCTTTAAAAATAAAGTGGCCCAAATTAAAGATGTTAAGATAAAGATTTTAAATAACAAAGCCTCCAACTGATCTTTTTCTTTTGTGTTACCACGCACTTTTCCCGTATCATCGTGATAGGCATCCCATCGATTTCATAACGTGTTAAATCATTGACGTGATTGTGTAAAATTGCACCGAGCATTGCGTATTCAATGGCGACGCAATTGTCTTCATTGTCCGTTGCCATAGTTCTTCCTATCGCTGGTGAAAGTAAGAAAGTACGTCCGTCCGGCCGCTCTTCCAATTACCGTTTTTCTTTGACTACTATTCCGATTTTCTCGGGCTATATGGCTTCACGGAACATCTTGGCATTATGTTGGACTGTGTTTTCACACAACGTATTTTCACCGTGGCGTGAAAGTAACCGGATAAAATCCAAGGGAAGCCCTTGAATCTTATCCGGTTACTTTAGCTAATGTGCCCAGTTTTGCATTTCGCTTGCTCACGAAAAAAAAGAGATGCAGCTATAAAATAAAACAGACAATAATAAACAGCTCTAAAACAGATGGTTTCCACTATGAAATAATGCTTGCCATGAAATAACGTGCTTTTTAAACTTTAACAATAAAATAGTCTTAAAATGTAATGCTTATACACATCGGAGTCTCTTGTCTTGATAGCTCTATGGTAATGTGTCATATATCTTTAGTATTGTGTAAGGTAAGATCCTGAAATGGAAGTCAGGGTTCGATCCCCAAAATAACAATTTAAAGTTGAAAGAAGATTTTTCTTAGTTTAATGTAGCGATGCTAAAGATTCTAAAGCAAACCATTTATTACATAAATATCGAAAAATATAGTTGGAAACCTCTATTTTAAACTTTATTTAAATGTGGGGTACATTTAAATATATACATTTACAATGAATGGAGCCGTTTGTAAATCTTGTCCTAGTGTGCTCTAATTCCTTGACAAGCCTTATCGTTTAGTTTATAGATTTTAGAAGTTTGTTTAGATTAGAGATGCAAATTGAAGGTATCATTCGTTTTTTTATATTTTATTATTTTATTTGGAAAACTAACAGCTTATCACTAACATAAAAGATTACATAATGCAGGAATGATCCACAAATCCTTAAAAAGGAAGTTCTTCAAAGAAAATGACCATCTCTTTCTAATGTCCTTGATCCGGTGGTGCTGTCTATAAATGCAGCAGGGCTGTCGCTATATTTAAACTCTGGACTTCGGAGAATTTTAGGTCATCACACTTCCTCCTCAAACCGAGTTCCCCTCTAGCGTTCCAACCGATCAACCAAAATAGACGCACAAACCCGAATCGAAACAGAAAAAGTCCTGCCAAATACATCAAAAAAATAAACCTTCCATTCCTCTCTGACTAACGCACGGAAACTATTCACGTCGCGTGTTTGAGTTTATCCTGAGATAAAGTATTGTATCAGTACAGTTTGTGCATCTCGCTTCCCCGTGGGACGTTGGAGTGGCTGAAACTGTTAGTGAGGGAGACAGACTGGTAGGGGCGACCTCGTGCGCGTCGATGCTTAGTTTGAAACGAAACGGAACGGAACAGTTTGCAAGTCGCCGGCATCGCGCGCGGTCGACAAACGCAGACAGTACGTTGAACGCTCAAAAGAATCGAAACTATCCAACTGTTTCACTTAAGCCGATTCTCAACAAGTGCCTTATGATTAATGGATGTGCTAGTGCTGTCGCATGGAGAACCTAAACTGAAGACCTTAGAAAAGCAAAACAATAGCCGGGGTGTGGATTTTCTGTGACAATTTTTGCATTTGTGTCCTTTTCTGGTTGGAGTTTGTTTTTACATCGCGTTTCTTCTCGTTCGGTTTGTAAACTTGAGGCTTTGTTATCTGCGGTTCGGTGCACGTTTCTGCTTCGTTTATTGGCACGAGCCTTTAAATAATAATAATAGTGCACGAAACCTGTTTCGCGATTGCGGTTCCACGGAGTATCCCAGCCTTCCCATGCCGGCTCTGAGCACGAATTTCGATGATTCTTGAACCTCACATATTCATTTCATATTTAAACATCTGCTTGATTTTCTTATCTAATTGGATTCTCTTTGTCTGCGCATTATTGAATTTGACATGAATGTGCAAAAAAAAGTAACTAGTCCTATCTGAGATTATAGTGTCCTTATCAGTAACCGAATCACCTTGACCGGTTCTTTACTGTATCAATGCAGGTTTTTATTAATCGTGCGCTGAATTAGAGGTCGGTCGGCCGATCCCGATTGCTTGCCCCTTATATGCCTTTAAACTAACATAATGAAAAACACTAATTTTTAATTGAACGCAAATGCTAATTGTATTAATTAAGTACCGTATAACTAATTAACACGATAACAAGTCTCAAAACATCCTTCTCACTTTGGCTCTATTGGACTTAATCCTGTAATTAATCCGAACTAACTGCACATATATTCAACAACTTGTCAGCGTGGGCAGAATCCCTGGCTCATAGCTAACTCCAGCTTCTTTAATTGGGCTTAAAGCCTCCACATTATCGTCTATTTCAACAGAGTGTATCAGAAGCCATAAATCTTCTATGTCTCGACGCATCTGTCAGCCCTCATCTTTGTCTTTAACCACCTCATTAGCTTATTCGAGATAGCTTTGTTCGGAATACAAGATTTTTCATGCTTCACTCAATTTTCATAATATAGGTATTTTTCTTTTAATAAAACTGGCATTTCTGAAGGAGTTGTCTAACTGGCCAATTTGCGTAATTCTATTTTCAAATTTAGCAATTTGAGTGTTCGCTCGGTCGGTGGCGTGTCTGTAATTCTCAACCAGCGTTTCCTCTGACTCACTTCTCTAGTACGCTAAACGTACTAAAACAGTAGGTGTCACATGGCCCTGTTGTGTAACTGAAAAATGGCTAGAGTCCAAGCGTGAGTGTCGCTCTTAATGTTATTACTTCCGCCAAAGAAAAGCGAAAAGTGAGTTCAGTGCACTCCCCCCTTTCCGAGTTGACATTGAATCTTGTAAAGATAAAAGTTATTGTTGTTATAAAAGTAAATTGTATCTCATTATGTTAGCACCTCGTTGGGATAACAGTGAACGATCGATCAAGACCGCAACTTAGCAAGTTCTTTGCTTAGTTCTGCTTGATTAGTCGGTTTACCATCAGCCGTTCCTAAGTTTTAAGTTTTTATGCAATTTTTGAAGCTTTCTTTTAAAAGTTTTTAGTGAAACTTCAAGTCTTTTTTAATTGACTAGTGTTTTGTTTGTTTCGCCGCTAATTAATTGGTTAGACTGCGCGTGAAAGATGTAAAAAGCGTCTGTTTCACAGACATTGTCTTTATGATTTCTGTGGTTTTCTGCACTTACTCATGTTTTGTGGACGTTGCAACTTGAGTTTTGCGGCTTAATTTCCTTCAAATGGACTTACCTACTGTATTATTGTGGATTTACATGAACAAAATGCTCGAACTATCCAATTCGGAATGCACTTTCTCATAACCCATACCACATTTTAATCATGGTGCTATAAAAATGCATTGACAACTTGTTCATTCAACTATAGAGCCGTCTTTAAATTGTATGCATCACCTTGAGTAGGTAAAGTTACATCCTCTTTTTTGGATCTTATTGCCTTGAACACAGGTGCTATTCTACAAGTAATCATGGCTTTTGTTTTTTTTTTACACATACTCTTCTTTCAAATCTGTAGAGGGCTTTCGATATTACTGGTTTTATGGGAGTTTAACATGTCATGTTTATCGACACGTGCTTTTCGATGTTTATCTCCATTTCAAGCATGCTGCGCATGATTTAATGCTAAGCGTTCTAGGAAAGGATACAAATCTAAAACCAACTTAATTTCAGACGAACAATCGAAACTAAACGTACGATCGTCAAGAAAAGTGACAAATCTGTGTTTTAAATTTAAGTAGTACCAAGTTTTCATAATAATAGATAACGAAAATGTAGAATATTTTTTTACAAATAACATAACGCAAGTATTTTCTACTGAAGATTTATAAACAAAGCAAAAGAAACAAAGCTTCCGTTGATAGAGTCAGAAACCATCGCCAACACACTAAATCACTGGATCCGACTCGGCATTCTGCGTCTTTCAGTGAGATGATACAAAGAATAAGGTAAGTTTTTTTTATATATTTTTAAATATAAGGTTATTTTTTAAATAAAAATTACCGGTGGCAGCAAAGTGGTGGAACGCCGATGGCGCATTTGGGAGGTAGTGAATTTGAACCCCGGCGCATGTACCTAAGACTTTGTTTTCTGAGTCACGTAGATTGAGATCTTATTCGTCAGAATCTGACCATTAGTTGAGTCCATTAGAGGAGTTCTGAGGGAACGGAATTGGTACATAAGTTAAGAAATATCTGTGTAATTCCATTTTAATGAACAGTAAAGTTTGTTCAATCTGTCTACTTTGTGAATTTGTAGTAATAATTCATAAAAGTAGATAACATAACATTTACATACAGGCACATACATTGCTTCTGACCACACACTAGGATACCCTGTGTCGTGGGAACCAGAAGCAGCGACGTCACAAACATGTAAACATCCAAGACCTGGGATAGAGATTCACTCGCTAAGGGTGAATGAATACTTTCTGAGAATACCTTTTGCGTAATAATGGGCCTCAGGTGTTAAAATCCGCGGTGGGCACGCGTGGTAATTAAGCCTATACTCTCTCTGAGAAAAGGCCTGTGCCCTGCAGTAGGACCTTTATAGGCTACATAAAAGAAAAAAATACCATCACGCCGACATGTTCTTCTTGCAGAAGGAGATACGAAATTTGATTATAAATATAGAGTACGCGTAGCAAAGACGAAACCAATTTATTTGCCTTCCAAGCAACGCAGGAAAGATTTAACGCCATCACAATTTCCTAAACGGATATGAGCCATTTCCACTCCATCGATAGTCGATGATCTGAGTGCTTAGTGCGAGTTTGACAGATCCAATCGAATAACTTTACTACCGCGTTAATCGAGAATTGAGTAGTGAGTATGAGTAAGTTAACCGTTCGAACTGGCAAAACGCTGTCACAGTACAACTCGCACTCGCGTTTATTCGTGTTTTGGCTGGTAAACGTGCTCACTTCTCAACGTAAACCATTACAACTCGCACTCAGCAATTTTGATTTCCATACTTGTCGCTAGGTGGCGCTTCCTCGATGCCATAGAAATATGAGTTTACGTTAACGCGATCGAGTAGTTAAAAAACTCGCACTAAGCACTATGGAAAGTTCACAATTTTACGACACTCGTAAAGTCCGATACTGCAGTTACAAAGATTGCTGTTCTATATCCAAACGATGAAACTACTGACTATCCCATCTCATATATTGCAATATAAATCTAAACATTATCAGATGGATGCAATGTCTCTGAGACAAACATCAGAATATACCCGTAGATTTTACTTCCAGCATGGGTAGTACTACCATGCTAATTCATTGTCAAATTTTGACATTTTAGCGCCAAATAAGCGTTGAAAAAAACTTATTATAAAATGATTATGATTTTTATTCTATTGGTGGTGCCAGTTAGCAGCCCAACGCACGCGATTCGATCCTTCTCTTGAGAGGGGACTGTTGAATTTTATTTGAAAAAATAATTCTCACCACTGTTTTTACTACTTTATTTAAATGCAACCTGTATATACGTCCCACTGTTGGGAAAAAGCCTTCTATCAGAATTTCAACCGCAGAGCCATGTGATCACCTTAGACTGTCGGGTTTCCTCACGATGATTTTCTTCACAGTTAGCGAGTGTTATAGCTATTGATTAATTTACATACCTATTTAATATCAGATTTGTTGCACCTGAAATTGTCTTCTGATCGAAAAATTACTTTCCGCTGTAACGGTGCAAACCTCTTTACACCATTTTTTTATATTTCTTTAATTCTATCATTTTCAAAAATTTCAAATGTCACCCATTTTTGAGATTTTCCTCATTTTTAGTATTACTCCTTTACATCTTCATTAGACCTAACTATTTTAACTACTTATTCTGTTTTATTCAGTTTTCGGTTTTTATTATAAATAAGATAAGATAAGAATATTCTTTATTGTACACTGGAAAAACAACAAATACAAAACAATTGCAAATATACATAGTACAATTGGCGGCCTTATTGCTAAAAGCATACTATAAATAAAACACAAAGTTGAAGTCGTTCCAGTTTAATTATTTATTAAAAAAAATCATCACAACGCTGCACACAACAAAGGCCAAACTTTTGTAACGTCTGAACGGTACGGCAAGTACCGTTCAGACGTTACTGTCGTTAATATTCAGTGCTATGATCAGAGGCTGTAAAGTGTCAAGATGGAGGGTCCTGCACAGCCATTCAAGCTGAGAACGGTCCCCGCTAACCCAATGACCTGCCTCCAAGATGCCATTATCTTCAACATGATAGCTCTTTTATGTAGGCTGGTGTACTGTTGTTTGGATCATTAACGTGAATCTTCTTTTTATTGTAGCTCTTCATTACTGACCAACGGAAATTCAAGAAGTTTGGAACAGAGATAGACCATTTCTTTAAAACATAAGGGTCAGGCGCCCAATTATTACCTACAAATCTAGTCGAAATCGTGATGTTTGCGATTGAAATTAGTATGTAATTTGACTGATAGTCTATTGGAATTGTTTAGGATTTAGTGTGCTATACAATAAGGGAGAGGCCCAGGAACAAGGAGAAGACATGGTTCAATATGACTATTCGATGTACAATGCAGTCGGTAAACCGACAGATTTACCGGTAAGACGACGCGGCTACGCAATGAACATGGAATTGTCTTGAAAGATGTGAGCTTCGTGCTTTCCCAGTGTATACGTTTTTAATGGTGACAATGTTTGGAGCTGTTATCTGTTTCCTGTACAATGTCACACAACTTCTTTCCCCACCACAACAGTTTGAAGTAGTTACCGAAAATTTCTTCTTTTGTTGTCGAACAGCAAAGTGCGCGCGCGCAGGTTTCGGTGGCGTGTTGCAACGCTCTCTTCACGCTCTACTTGCCATCGCTCGGCTAATTGCGATTTGTTTTGCTTTATGTTGCCGTTCGTGTAAAAACACCCCGAGTCTGTTATTTCGTTCGGAGTTTCTAGCGAAGGAATTGTTGTCATGATCGTTGTCATCGGCAATGTTGTGAAAAGCAGCCGCTGATGTGTTTTGTACAATTGATCGGATGATCAAGTTCTTTCTTCATTCTTGTCGCCATTAGTCTACCCGACACGTAATTCCTGTTCAGCTCCAAAGCGCTTCCTATTTTGTAAACGGGAATAAGCGCAATGATCAGTTAAATCGATCTAAACTATACTGGCCAGAATAGGAGAATTTTGAAATTAAAAAAGAAAATTTTGCCTGAAGTTCCACTTTCAGCCATAACTTTCTTTTTCAATGAAGTGGAACTTAATGCAAAATTTTATTTTACAAATTCAAAAGTCGTCAGTTTTGGTTAGTAGTATCGACGATTGAAATCTGTGAAGCCCTATGCTAGGACCGGAGAAGAAGAATCAACTGAAATTACTACGAGCTGAATAAATTAATGAAAATTTATTCATCGTGTTGAAAGTGATATTGTTTTTCGGCATATTTGTTAATGATCTCATGAACTTCTATAGCGTTAGACCTACAAGCTCCCAATAACACAAATATTTAATTATTACGTTTCTTGATTTACACTCTTTAGCATATAGTTTCTGACAATTAGGAATCTCGTGGTGCTGCAATGTTAGCAGTACGTGTCAGCCCGTAGTTTTTTTAGTACCGATCTTTACCTTGACGAAGCCGGAAATTAGAACCAATTGTTAAACACTTCCGGTTTCGAGATGCACGATTTGCAATTCTTATGTTACAGCAAAGTGGCTTTGGTATTGTGATTATTGTGAGTGTTGCTTCTGGTGAGCCTCGAACTCATGTTGACTGCATTAAAACTTCGAACTTCCAACGATCAATTCTCGAAAACATTAGATTTCATTTTATTTATTTAGTTTGCAAAGTTATTGGTGTGTGTTGTGTGTGGTGCATTAGGTACAGTACTCATATTAGATAGTTTGCTGGATGACTCGTCAATTTTCGCTGTTATCTTATTTTTTTACATCAGAGGTGTCTGGCGGTCTTGGTAGCCATTTTTCAATATGAACTTGTAGATCGCTAGATTGTTCCGTCGTCTGTTGCTTCTAATTTTAACTATTTTTATTTACAAATTGTTCGATCGGATGATATGCAACTGTGGCACTCCCGAAGCTCTAACGTTGAAGCGATTAGATTACCAGATATGATAATAGAATCGAGATTGGCTACTGGCGTTCCGTTAACGTTTCTAGCGTCTTCCGGTTCTTAAATGACAGTGCTGGTGTGAGATTTGGTGTTAGCCTGTCTATACTGCGGTGAGAATGATTGACAATCGTAATCATGAGTTATTATTAATATGGCCTACAACTCATGTTACTACGTGTACAGCAACAAAATAGCCTTCAGTTCCAGAATACTCTTTACAATATAATTTAGTATGTAGTGTGCGATGTGTATATGCTACTATATAGTTACTAGCCGACCCAGCTAACGTGCTTTTTGCAATTTTAATTGACCTAGAACTGATTCTAACACCTCCCAAATATGTATCTGTGAAGCCGTGTTATGGAACTCCTCCGAAAGAGGGAGTTCCATAACAAACACTGTGGTTGAGTTTGGCTTATACCTTCCCAGGAAAGAGACCCGTGCCCCTCGGTGGGGACATAATGTGTTGATGATGATGATTTATTGGGTAAAAAGTAATTAAATCCCGACGTTAACACGTAGCTAGCTGGACCGAATATTTCATGCAGATTGCTGTCACCAGCTGGATGATGATGGCCTTGTACAGAAAAAAGTCCAGCACTGGACGAGTATGGGCTGATTGATTGATATATACCTTTATTCTTTACCTTTTCCTCTTAACTATCTTTGTGATATATCTCAACCAATACATTTCGGTATGATTACATAATTAGTCCGCTCAAATCAATGTATAGCTGTTCATGATTGGCACAAAAACTAACCCGAATACCTAGCTCTAACCTAGTGTGACAGAGTGTAACGGTAGATTCAGCTAGTGATTCGATATCTGCACGTGGAATGAAGCCAGTTTCTCCGTTGAATTCAATTGCTTTATGGTATTTTGTGCCTAGATAGCAGTACTTTTTTCGAGTGAAATTGATCGTGCGGTCACTGCAAAAAACTGGGTGTTACTCAAATTACTTGTACGGCCAACACCTGTAAGAGATATCTTAGCATTATGCTATTGATTCGCGAATGAGGGATTTTTCTGACAGCTAAGAAAAGTAGTTCCTAATTTGTCAGTAGATGGCGTTTTCAAGTAAGGGTTTTTGTTTTTTTAATAGGTTATGCCACTTTCCAGTTTATTCTGTGGTCTACAGTCCACAGATCACGTGGAATTTCCTCCCTCTTTTTTTTTGCTCTTGCACTATTGTTATTTGATTTTCGTGCCCAAATCATGGTTGATCAGTTGACGTTGATCAGTTGATCACAGATTAGATTCCTTCCAGTCGATGAAATCGCAAAACAGCAATAAAGTTTTTACCTGTGGCAAGCAATAACAAACAAAAAAAGGTAAACCCTTGCGATTCAGCGCCATCTCATCGTAGCTTTTAGAACTATTTTTTTTTTAATAGCTGTCAGAAAAATCCCTCATTGTGTACGTGTTATTGAAATTAGGTAAAACCTGCAAACTCACGTCTGTATCTGTATCCGGAGAGGTAGTCTACGTAAAAATAATATTTATATTAAAGTCCCCAATATGCACAATTTCACCCTAATCTCTTTCAGACGGGAGCCGATAAAGTCTCTTATCGCAACCAAATGTTTGTCAAAGCCATGTGCCTGTCTGCCTGCGACTGAACGACAGACAAACAAACAGATCTGGCAGTATATTGACCTCAAAACCCGCCATAAATCAATCCATAAAAACCAAACTGGTAATGTTCTTCCACACCTACTCCCAGTTAGTGGAGACATGATGGAGGGTCGGGCAAATAATGCTTTTGAAATGGGCCTAGATTCTGTTAATGGACAAAGTCGTAGGTGCATGCCCGCGCTGGGAATCGAACCTGGGTTTCTCGCTTCCGAGTTTATGTTTTACTCATTGGGGAAAACATTGTGAGGAAACCCGCAGCTAGGTGGGGTCCGTTCGTTTTGACTTTTCTTTCCTGTGGGCCAGGCCAACTAAGCTGACAGGATGGTATAGGTGCAGGGCAAGCCATCTTAATGTCCGAGTGATCCCTTCAACCATCTAGTGTGAGAGAAGGTGCTACTGGACGCAGTATAAATCATCTCATTACATAGATGCAAAGACCAAAATAATTACGACTGTATGAACGCGTTGATTTCATTTCCTTGCTGCTTTAAGTCTCCGCGCGTATTTATCAAATTTTGTAGGCGTCAATGGTATGAAAACAAAACGTGATCCGAACGTGTGTCTGACATTGTACTTTTATTCATTTTAGTACGATCTGACAAACGTTCCCTTCAGGCACGCCAGTTTTGGATACTGTTTATCTTTCCCTTGAAAGATTTCCAATGTAAATTCTATTTCTCAGCTAATTGTTAATGCAGCCTTATGAATGATTTGTACGTCTATTTTCTACCTAAATAGACATACACGTCAATCATAAGCAACTTACCTTTTTTAAATTTATAACTTATTTAGGTACTTGTGACATACAGATCAATAAATGAATTATTAAATAATGAAACTTATAATAATGAAACTTTCCAGGTATAACTGTTTTGGTAATTCTAATATCCCATAGTGACAAAATTATTCCTTCCTGTAATAATTTTGAAATAATTCAACATTTACATATAAGCACATTCATTGCATCTGTCCCCACACTAGGATGCCCTGTGTCGTGGGTACCACAAACATGTAAACATCCACGACCTGGGGTTTCTTTTTAACATACGAGGGTCTATATCGACAAAATTATCTATCGATTAGCAAAACGTGTGTGGTAGTGGCAGTGGTTCAAGCCTTGCTCATCTTCAACCGTTGTTAGCTATCCTCTTAACTGCATTTCAACAAATTGCCTCATTTTTCAAACCCGTTTCTTAACATCGAAATCGTGCGCCGAAGTCGTTTATGGTTCAGCTCAAATTGAAACTACGTCGAATAATGGCCTAAGTTCACACAAACGTTTTTTTGCACTCGCCTTGGTCAATTCAGTTGCGTGCATCAGAGGTGGTACAAAAACCGGCAATTTATCTTCTTTTGTTTCAAAGCAAATCGGTTCTTATATTAATTAGGTATATGAATCAAAGTGCTGTGTATCATTCGCTTATGGTAATTAAGGCTTTCGGCACAATGAAGCAGTTTGTGAAAAACCCACGTCAGTAGCATAAAATAAATATGTATTTGAAGTCAAAACTTAGATGCATAGAGAACACTTTATTGCACAAACAGAAAAAAGGAAATACAATATTTTGGTTTAAATCTAAGCACATTGTACAATTGGAGGTCTTATTGATCGACCGATCTCTTCCTGACAACCTTTGGGTGTCTGGGTTTTAGGCAAACAATTGATTAATTATTGAGATAAAGATAAAGATATTTCTTGAGCAACAGACATCGGTATACGTGTAAAGTTATGCTAGTTTACAGGTTTACTTATAAGTATACGTAATATTCTGTCACATTAGAAACCAAGCTAGGTAGATCCTGTGTTATGGTTTCTAACGCCGACAAAAAGAGAAATAACATGTACAAAAGCCTATCTCTGTCAGAGATTTCTTCCAGCAAACCTTGGTTGCTGGAAGGAATCGTTGCTGAAATACCTTTAGTTTGTTTGCCTAACGTCAACTTTTCTATGAAGATATCCGTCTTGGTATACTTTTTCGATGATGGATTGAATTTTGGTTGCACGTGAAAATATCGTTAGAGAAAATAATAGGTTGCACGGGATAATGACCTCTACTAATTACCAGTTTGACGGTAAAAGTTGTGTAATTTCGTATGCAGCTATTTTCGTTGATGGAATGCCATACGAAGGGTATTATTACGACGTGCTTTATATTTCCTTTTGTTACAATACGGCTAAGAATTGCTTAATCCATTTTTAGCCCAGTACAAATTGCCTGATACGTTGCTTATTCATTAGTAGCATCATTATTCTTTAAATTGTTTTAACCTTGTGGTGAATTGTGTTTCAAAATGTCTTCCTTGGTTTAATTTGACGATTGCAATTTTAACCGCCGAAGGCTTGACATAGCAATCCCTAGTTCTTCTACTCTCATCATCATCACAAAACGTTTAGTTTTATTTATTTGAAAAACAAACAATCGTATTTAATAAGGTAAGAGTCCGCAAAATCATAACACGTCTTATGTATGCACATAAGCCTTGTCTAAAAATCAACACAAAACTTTGGCCTTTATATCGTAATAAGATGATTTATACAGCGTCCAGTGGCATCTTTACTAAGACTAGATGGGTGCAGGGACCGCCCGGGCGCTGTAGTGTCTAGAGACATAGTTTTTTAGACGATGTAGACTTGCCTAGTACCTGTACCATCTTTTCGGCTTAGTCGGCCTAGCCCCTAGGTGCGGAACCAACCAAGACACGGGTTTTCCTTCACAGTTAGCTTGTGGTATTGTTTCTAGAAATTCGCAAATGTACCTACGTAACTTTGAAAATAAACAGTCATAGGTCCCCGCACTGGAGATCGAACCTGGGTCTAGCTTTCGAGTCCATTTTCTTTACCCACAGACTACAGATCAATATGAGCAATACAAATACTCGTAAATTTCCGGTCTAATACAAACAATGACTGTAAATTCGTTGCAATCTGAGCTCCATACAAAACAATCCCAGCCTCTCCCTCTAACGCTAACCATTCGTTGTTGACCAACAGTTTAACCCCGGGATTACCATTATCTATTTATAGCTGTTCCCGCGCTCCTGGGCCTGTCCATAAATCTATCCAGAACTTGCACCAATAAAAGTAATACACGAAAGGATTGCTTCATTATTTGTGACATACTTAGGCTAGGCGTTCTTCAGGAGTTCCGAGGTTCATATTTCAGTGTCTAAATTCGTGTCGTCCTTACCTGAAATGTTGTTTTGTTCTTATTTTTAACGCCCTCGTATCTCATTGCTTATCTTGATGTATCTTTATTATACTTTAGACCCATGATGCTGTTTTCATGATATTTATAGACTTGTACGACTTTTTTACCTAAAGTCAATATTTGAAACTTTCTCTTGTGTAGATTTTACATGAATTAAATGCTTTTAATTGATTCATATATGCATTTTAGGTCTGACAAACTTTTTTGATTGTCCTAATTTCGAAACACAATAAGGGCATAGCCCAGTTTGATATTCAAATCAAATCAAAAATTGTATTAAACGAAAGAGCTAATTTGCCATTTAGTCGTAGGTATTCACTAATACCTCAGCCATTGAAATTGCTAATCCGTGGTGGGCACGAATGGTATGGAACGCCCTGCAGGCACATGCCTTCTCTCAATCTATATAGGCTACATAAAAAAATAACTTATAAACAGAAAGAGTAAATATTACCACACTTAGCTACTTGTAGTTTAATGGTTGAATTCTGACACGAGTATAATGTATCATAATTACTATATGAGCTTTTGTCATTTTGACACTTACACATTCGAATACTTTAGACATTCTGTCAAGTGAACAGCCATGACCCGGAAGGTAGATCCCTGCATATGTTTCATAACATTCACATTTAATATGACAAGTAATAATGTATTACAATTTTAAGGCACTTTTAAGATCTATTATTGAGATAGATAGAGGACTTTATTGCACAACTAGAAAAAAAAAACGCAGTAAAATGATTACAGAAATATTTAGAATTAAAACTTGCTTCATGTAATCCTGGTCCAAGTGTGCATGATTAACGTGCTCGTTGTCAGTGTTTATTGTTCTATTGAGTGCATGTTCTGTATGTTTGTAATTTGTGTCTACGTGGCTTATTGGTACCGACGTACCGACTGAACAGTTAATGGCTTCCTCTCTTGTTATTAAGTTTGCTCGCTGCGTCTTCCTGTGGTGGTGTATCTGGGGGGTACATTGTATGAAGTTCTTTATTTGCTATTGTATCTGGTGGGTCTTGTTCGTTTATTGTGTCATCTGCGTGGGCTGGGTCATCTGCTTCTCCATCTAAAAACTCTCAGGCACTCTGACGTCCGACTGGTCCCTTTACCCATTTAGTGCTATAAATCATCTCATTTAAAGGCTAAAGTTTTTGTGTGGGCTTGAGGTGGTTGGTTTGGGTTAGTTAATTCTTTTTTGATTAACATTCTTGTTGGAATTATTTTACTTGTTATTTTACAGTCACCATTATGTCAACCTGTACACTCGGACACTCCACGTAGATTCATTACGAGAGCCGTTGCAACAGGAATGTAAAAGGTTGATTGAATGTATGTTGTCTAATGTCATTTAAAACATCCTGATGTATACTTCTGAAGTCTTTTTCATTGTCTGTGCTCAAACCTTTATGTATGGCGACATTTAAATCTATTTTCACGTACAAATGTTACACAACAACGATAAGTGCATAGTTTTCCATTCGCTACCCTTTTACTTTCATTCACATCGCGTTCTCTATTAAAGGCTTCCACATTAGTTGTACGTTTGTTGCCGGAGGGAGAGTTATCGCAAACACAGTAGGTGGAATGTCTAAAATCTAGACATATTCCTATGTGACAGTATGGAGTCCACTAAGATAGATATTGTGTGGCACATCCTTTTGACGATGTTTTTGGCACTTGTCTCTAGGTAGCAGAAACCGGGATAGTGGAGCGGTAGAACGCCGCCTTCTCAATCCGGAGGTCTTGATTTCAAATCCCGGCTGTACTAATGACTTTCTTCTCTAACTTATGTACATCTGTGAAGTTACTAGCAATGCCACTTGCTAAAGGAAAACATCGTAAGGAAACCCTAGAACTGAAGTGTTAACATAGCCCAGCACTTGTTACTTACAATGGCTAACTATGAGGCTGAATGCGGGTATCTCACGTCTAAGTTAATAAGTAAGCCTCTAAGTAGAAATTACTCAAAAGCATCCCTTCCTACCACTTCTGAACATGTCCCCATCTGTACCTATGCGTCCAGCCGGCAATTTCCATCGCAATTGAATTATGCCCCGCCGATCCATCTGCGGCCATCTATAATCTTGCCATCTGGACGTTATTCTAGGTTATTTGAGCGCGCTATCACCGTGAGCAAAGTACAATAATCGGGCTGGGTCTAGATTTAATAAAGGCTGGAACGTAACATTAGAGAGTGCGGGTAAAGTGTTGCCCGTCGCCCCTGCCGTGTCATTATTTTGTTAGCCGGGCGATTTTGTGAGGCTTTCTGAAAGCGCGGGCTTTTCCAAGGAATAGATTCAAGAGTCTGTCTGCTTGCGGTTATGCGCGGGAGGTTACAATTTGGTTGCAATGGAGTTGGTTCCCAAGTGGGTGCTATACTGCTTGCACTTTTTTGCGTAAAATATGTACCTGGCGTTCTTCTTTTTTAGTTATATGTTTCTCCTTAGGTAGTGTAGAACTAATTTTGTTCTATTGAACCTTACTTCACCTTAACCTTACTTCAAGATACGTATTTGTGCACTCACAAAAACTGTAACTTGAAGTATCTGTTGTATTTTCTGTAGAGGAAATTTGGTTAGGGGAACGGTGCAGACCAACTCAACTGACGAAAAGGAACAAATGTGAACCGAACGAATGAACGAACAATTTACTCTTGTTCGTTCATTCGTTCGGTTCGTGTTTGGTTCGGTTCGGTTCGTGTTTGTTTCAAAAACCAAACTTGAAGTATTTGTTGTATTTTCAGTAGAGGAAATCCGATGAGGAGAAGGGTACATACCAACGGAACGTAGAAAGTGAACTAATGAGAACCAAACGAATGAACGAAAATGACATGAAGGCCAAAGCAAGTGGACTTGGTCGCTATTGGAGGTCAGAGTGGTGTTTTTTCTCGCTGTCTTTTTCTCCACCTGGACCCGAGGACAGCGAATGAAATTGAAATTGAAAAAACATTTATTTGTCATTATCACATTGACATTTGTACGTCATGAGCTCTAAGATGTAGGCACTTCATTACCTTGTCAATGTCAAAATAGTTAATTTCCCAAGGCTAGAATGTGTTAATCTCACAGGGTTCCAAGGTTTTTACATTTTAGTGCACGCGACTGTACATGTAATTTGATATTCAACAAACAGAATAAATTCTTTACATTGAAATATATTTTGATTAAGAAATGGTCGACGTTGATGACGTAGCTTAATGAACGTTGATGAAGCGAAGGTGATCTGTCAGGATCGTGGTAAGGGGCAGGCCGCAGGGTCTCTGCCTACCTCTAGGGATACAGGCGTGACGTTGGTCAAAGAAATCAGTGAATCAAACGCCAACCTTCAGCTATCTGCAGTACCGTTGTATTGGCCACAAAATGGTCTGAGCGTTTCAATGTTTCAATCAGCTTCTTTATTGGCGATATGACGATAGAATGTAGAGATACGTAGCTCTTAAAATCGTCAACATACAAAGGGAAGCTGTGAAACCCATAAAAGGTCGTGGGTCCAATTCCCGCTGAATTCCCCTTCAGCGGGATTTGGACCTGAATTTGTACTAAGTAGGTAATTGTGTTAGTCTATATGTACTCGTAATTCCATGTTTGTGATGTACTTGCCTCGTTACCATACGACAGGTATCCTGGCTTGGTAGCGGGGCAAGTGATTTTGTGGTGTGGATGTTATTTTTATACGATCAATACTTCGTTCATTTTTTATATTATTATATTGTTTTTGTATTTTTTTGTAAACAACCCTGTTTTTTTATTTTTTATCTTATATTTATTGTTTGTGGTTTTTAGTACAGCAAATATTTTTTTTTATAGCATAACATAATCTCATGCCTGTATTCCAGAGGGGTAGGCAAAGACTACGCTTCGTCAACGTTCATTAGTTGTTGCATGCACGTACGCTTTTCTCGGGGATTTTGCTGCCCTTTGGTATTACATCCCCTATTTGCATCCCTAAACTTTTTATCAATCTACCTCTTTCTCTCTCTCTATATATATATATATATATATATATATATATATATATATATATATATATATATATGTATATATATATTTCTCCCTCTCTATCTTCTCCATAGTGGTTTGTCTTTGTCTCATTATATGTGTAGCATCGATGCAAAGCACCCAAACCGACAAAAGTGCTGCGGCAGTAACAATTATTCGCACTAGCCCATCGCACTTTCGAATCTGTGCGCAGGCGCAGGTGAGCAGACGCATTACGGGGCATTAGAGAATTATCTACCGAGGCAATCGGGGCCTCTACTACAGTACCACTCGGTTTTTGGATCACTACCGTACATATCAGGATGAGATAGATAGAAAGAAATAAAGAACATACGGCGGTAGTTAGGCCATGTCAGAGGCCTTAAGCGCGGCTTGTTAACTTCTGACAGTAAGGCCCGCCACTGCCTTACGATCCTCCACCAACCTGGACTTAACCCCCGTGGTGGAATATATATAGCCTAACCTTCCTGTGATGCAGGAAGAGACCCGTGCCCTGGGTGCCCAGCCAGGATACCCGGCCGGCCGGCATAGACCAGCTTCGTCTTCTTCTTGTACATTTACAATCTGTTAGTTAAGGATTCTTCTTCTTCTTCAGGTTTTATTAGTCCACTGCTGGACATAGCCCTCCCCTAATGAGCGCAAGGTTGTGCCATCATTAGGGGGTACTGCCCTTAATCACCACGCTGGGCATGCGGGTTGGGGATCGCATTTGGTGGAATTGTACTGCAGGGGGCGCTGCAGTTAAGGGTTGACGGTTGAAAATTTTATTCTACACATAAGTCGAAGCACCAACATTACCTGAACAATCTAATCTGAACATCCTTGAACGAAAAGCTAGCCTAAGAGCTGATCATTCAGGTGATTCAGAAGCATATTCGGGGGAAATCTTGAGTAAGGACTTCAACAGAAATTACGTTCGCTCTATCTAGGACGTAATGCGTAATGAGCTGACTATGCCTCCACGCTTGTACGCTTGCATTAGGGTGCAGGAAGCACTAACGTCTTTCCTAGCGATTCAGTAATTGTCAAAAGTTTTGAGGTCTGTTGGCCTTAGCCGCATTTCATAAAACTACAATGAAGACCTTTGTGGCGCAGCGGTAGCGCATCTGCCTACCATGCGAGAGGTCTCGGGTTTGATCCCCGGCAGGAGACAAAAAACCCTAGGTCTTGGATGTTTTCGTATTTGTGATGTCGCTGTTTCTGGTACCCACGACCCAGGGTATCCTAGTGTGGGACTAGAAGCAATGTATTTTTTTTTAATTTATTTATTAAACATAATAAATTATTATTACAGTATGTGCCAGTATGTAAATGTTATGTTAATTCATACTTTATTATGAAAATGATTAAAGTAAAGTTTATTTCTCACCATAAGAACCACAGACAGCCGGTGTTTTACAAGCCTTAAGGGCTTATTTAGAAAATCACTTAAAGGCTAATGGTACAGTTATCAATTCAGCTAATTGCCAAACTAGGTGGTCCTGGCAATTAGTTATGTACTTATTGTACGGATTTCAAACATTAATGATGTAAATATTGCGTCTCAATGGACATTAGCCGATTAACCCACAAATTAACAAGTTGAAATACGATTTCTTTAAAGAAACCAATATCTTAACTGTTGCAAGTAAACACGTGTATATAAAAATATATTAGAAAAAAGTCAGCTATTCCGAAAATACTCGTAGAGGTAGGTAGGGGTAGCTACGAATTAAATTAAATTGAAATAAAATGAATATCATAAATTGTCATTTCCACGATCTAGACTTGCAAAAGTTAACACATCCTTTACTGTATACGGTACTACAACAAGATTTTTCAAGATATATTAGAGTTTATACCGACGTGGTAGAAAAAGTGTGTAAGCATACTCTGAACCCAAAAGCCTATTATAACATTAAGGATTATGGAGAAGGCAAAGATGTCTGGTAATAAAAGTGTTCAAAGAGGTGAGGAGATTCATTGAGGACAAATATTGAATGCCATACTTCGACCTTAATGAATCTTGAGGCCGAGTGGAACGGTTTCATGGGCCGAAGCAGTTACTACAGCATCCATTGGGTTTAGTAATATGTCAGCTCAGCCATAAGTATAGCACGAAAAAGAGAAATGATAATGGATTAATTTAAATCCACTAAATTATGGTTATAGTAGAAATATTCAAGTCTTGAAAAATATTTTGTATATACTCGTATAATCAAGTCAACCAGGGTCGTGGCAGGCAGATGCCGGATGCGGCAAGCTGAAGACAGGGCGCTATGGTGCTCATTAGGGGAGGGCTATGTCCAGCAGTGGACTAGTATAGCCTGACGACCAGGGTCGTGGCAAGCGGCAAAACCCTCTCTCTCGGTCTCTGCGTACCCCTCCTCGATACAAACGTGAGTTTATAAAGAGATGTGTGTAAGATTGGGTTAGTCTATATGCTCAGAACACCTGCCAATATCTCGCGGGATAACACGACGCGCACAATCGAACCCCCTTCTATTTGCATGCATGCAACCTTTCTATTCAGTTTTCATTACAATCCAAACCCCAGGTTAATTAGGTCTTCAATCAGATAACGATTGAATGGTGCTGCGTTCCCATAGACATAATGCATTGAGGCAGTTTGCTGGTTAAGGCCCTGGTTGCACTAAGGCATGAATTGATGGTGAAAATATTCATTGACCGTTGACATCAAAGCCGACCCAGCAAAAAGTAGGCCATTTTAGTATCTTTTATCTCATTAAATAATTAATGTTTATGATGTTCGCATCAACACATCAAGGGTTGTATGAAAGAGATTTCTGCTGCAGAATTGTCCGTTTTATTGACATCTAATAACATAATATAACGTCACGCCTGTATCCCAGAGGGGTAGGCAGAGACCAGGGACTGCCACTTGACACGATCTTGACAGATCACCTTCGCATCAATATATTAACTAGTGGATAAAGGTAACAAGAGCCGGCGAGCCCAATCAACTCTTTCGAACGAGTGGACTAGATTAATAAACTACTTTGAAGAAAATTTACGGAATTACACTTTCCTCTTACTGAAGGCCCTATGTGCTAACGCGTAAACTTCAGTGTGTGCACCGGGCCTAATAATTAGGCGGTTTCGAGAGATAGGCTTTTGCTCAATGGATCGTTAAAATTATCCGCGGGCTGTTTGCGTGTAGGCTTGACAGGGCGTAAGTTTGGGCCATTTTATTATCGGCCCACTCGGCCCACTGCCTTGGGAGAGATCCGATTTATTGTGGATTTGAATTAGATATGCCTTTACTCTACTCGGGATGTAGCTAACAATGATAGGCCTTTTCACCCGACTGCGGTGGTATGTTCCCTCGGGACTCCGTAATCAATGGTCAGATTTTGACAAATAAGAAGTCCATCGATTTGTCTCGTTATAGCAAGTGTGATATGACCGGTGTCGGAATTGAGAATTTCACTAAGTAAATACTTAACGGAACGTTCTGGCATGCTTTTTTTCTGAGAAATACGAAGAGACTGCGCTACAGTTAAGTATTTACTTAGCGAAATACTTAACTCAAAAACTGGCCCTAGCGTTATCTGAACTCAGCATACAAAATGTTAAAATAACGCTACAAAGAAAACAAAAATTGTAAATAAACAGCCTGACTGCTGAACAAACTACTGAGTAGACACAAATTCAACATTGTGACTGTGCGAGGTATCTAGATTGGTCCCGCCTAGTAGTTAATGTTCAGCAGTCGGGTTGTTGATTATGTTTTAGTTCTTTTACTAGTTTGTCTTACAAAGCCTGTTTCGTCTGTCAAAACAAACTTGAGAAGTTATTTTTTAAGACAGTAATCTTCAAGAAAATCTTATTTGGCCCTGCATCTACGTAATGAGATGATTTATACAACGTCCAGTGGTGTCTTCAGTCACACTAGATGGGTGAAGGGACCACTCGGACGCTGCTGTGCCTGGGACATGTGTTATGAAAATGTTCAAGAAAATGTTGAAACAAAAACTTTTTTTTTGCCAATTTCTAAGCGCAGGTTCTTTCAGGACTTATTTCACTATGCAACTTTAACGAGAGTTTCTCATTTCCGTTTATGTTCGCATCTGATTAATGTTCTAGGCAAAGCATTGCTATGCCTAGGCAGCAGTAATTAACTTACCGTTTTCCTATTTTATTGCGAAATTAAACTAAGTGCTTGAACCCTTCGCACTCATCCGTTAACCTTCAATAGCAGCTGGATAGCTGTAGTATGATATAGTATTCCTAGGTTACAGCGCTCCGAACCGACTTGTCCCGGAAAAACTGGCCCCATGAAATCACACAGTGATAAACGCACTCCATCGCAAAAATTCTAATTCTATTGTCTCTTTCGCAAAATATCCCTTTTGCAAAATAGGAAAATCATAAATAAATCATTTGAGTCCGTAAACAATTTAAGCAGTGCCTAAGAGGTTGACACTTATTCGAATGTCCCAAACGTCCGATTCGAGAATGGCAAGTCCTACTGCATTTAGTACGGGTTCGGTATAGATTTGGTGCCTCCTGGCCTCTGACATTTTATAGTCCTCCAGCAAATGCAACTGACTTCTCACTTACATTTTGTCTTGGTGTTTTCACTTTACTCGAACTAAAAGCACTTTTGGAATCAAAACTGTATGAGGCCAGTACTCGTGGGACGGGTTGCGACGGCTTGAATCCAGACAAACGTTTAATTAGACTCTGCTGGAGATTTACACGGAAAGTGTATAAGCTTTCGAATAATGAGTCTCGGTAATTGATGCTCACGGGAGTAGGTGTTGAAGTCTTGCATCGCTTATAATTTGCGCTTTGATGCAATAATATTGTGAATTTCTATCACGGGTTCTGTACTAAGTAGTTATGGTGAAAACAGCGATCAATTTCCAGACGTCTCGAAACTTTATATGAGCAAGCATGATGAAGCATGCTTGTACATTTACATAACCTAGCAGGTGGTAAGTTTCACACATTTGCTAGAGCAACCATGCCGTGGGAACCAGAAACAGCGACGTTACAAACATGTAAACATCCAAGACCTGGGTTTTTTTGTCCCCACCCGGGGTTCGAACCCGGGACCTCTCGCATGGTAGGCAGATGCGCTACCGCTGCGCCACAAAGGTCGACCCTGCGCAACAATCTATGAGTACAATTCTGAAAAATCCAGTATAAAAGAAAGTCTGCAAGTTTCTTCACGTTGACAAGGGCTGTGTCGAAACGCTCCACTCTGTTTTCGTCTATTATACTGACGTTGCGCAATACTTCGCATCTAATTTGATACTTTACTGCACATGCCATCGTGGAAATGTCGAGTGTCTGAAATAAGCTTCAAGCTCTGCGTAGAGCCAGATGGACCGCTCAATCCTTACTTCGAAATTAATTTGAATGTACATTATAGAGCTTTGGTAGCGGAGAGGTAGAACAGTAGCTTCTCAATCTCGAGCTCGTGGCTTCGAATCCAACTTGCTCACAAGTGGCATACATACATACATACATACATAACCTCACGCCTGTATCCCAGAGGGGTAGGCAGAGACCGGGGACTGCCACTTGCCACGATCCTGACAGATCACCTTCGCTTCATCAACGTTTATAAGTCGTTGCATGTACGCACGCCGGTTCCGGGTACTTTTTATCTTTCCAACGTACCAATTATTTTGTTTTCTAAGTTATGTACATTTGTGGAGTTATAGTAGCAATACCACTCGCTCACTGTGAACTAAAGCGTCGTGAGGAAACCTGAGCGTCTGAGGCGGGCCACTACCATAGCGCTCGAAATCGCCAATCCGCGGTGGGCACGCGTGGTAATCAAGCCCATCCTCTCTCTTTCTGAGAGAAGGCATGTGCGCTGAAGTAAGACGTATGTAGGCTACATAATATAAAAACCGGCTAGGTAGGACGCCTACCGGCTCGTTGGACCTGTATGAGGCAGACCAACAACGACTGGATGACTGAATGAGGTTGGGCTATGACCAGCAGTGGACGGGCTGATTGATTGTGGCTTGATATATATAAACCTTTTCGTGACTTCATATGTCCCCACTGCCGGGACAAGGGTCTCTTCCTGCATCGCAGGAAGGTTAGGTCATACTCCACCACGGGGGCCAAGTCCTGGTTGGTGGAGTGATTGTAAGACGGTGGCGGGCCTTACCGTCAGAAGTTATCAAGCCGCCCATAAGACCTCTGACATGGCTTAACGACTGTCATTACTTGACTTCATCAGCAACGGCTTAACGTGCCTTGCGAAGCACGGAAACGATCAAAAAAATGCCACAAGCGGTAGTCACCCATCCTGCACCTGACCGCGCCAAAAGTTTTAAAATAAAGTTTGACAGTAATGTCAGAAGTTAAAATTAATGAGGGGTTTTTACTATTAAAATTAAAGATGACTTTCGTAATTTTGTTACTTTCGTGACGTTTCATGCCTAGTCAGATAGTGATGAACCTACTGTGTGATTCCATTTGGCCAGACTTCCTATTCGGCTGTCACTCAAAACCCACAGCTTTAGTAATCGGACCCTAAAAATGTCTTGAATTACTAACGAACGCCCATATTTATGTTTTTAATAATAGTTTTTCAATTGAACTTTTTTGTAAACATTGAACCTAAAGAGCGAGGTGATTTTGGCAAATCTGATTTGTATGGATTCGTATTTATTACACATTTTTTATACGTTTGCCTTGTCGGTCTAACGTCCTTGTATTGTATACCAATACAGAGACGTGGGTTCGATCCATAAGGCATTAATATTAAGATAGTATTACTAAATACAATATTAATATAATATTTGTGTTGTTACCCGCTAACTGTGAAGGAAAACATAGTCTGAGGTGTTCAAATACCTCAGCGCTAGAAATTGCCCATCCGCAGTGGGCACGCGTGGTAATTAAACCCATACTCTGTCTCTGAGAGAAGGCCTTTGCCATGCAGTGGGACGTTGCTTGCTATAGTTGCCTCTCACACACACACACACACACGCAACAGACACACACATACGCAGACACACACACACAGTGTGGCAAACGATTCGTTAATATTTTTTTTATCCGCTTAGCATATTTATTGAACTTGTTGATTTGACTTGATTTATTATTTTTGACTTGTAGAAATTTTACAAACATCACCGAAGCAGGTGCAGCAGAAAATCAGCGCTGGTCACTTGTGGCTAGCATTTTGCTGAGCTGCAGCCTTTTTCTTTTCTTGCGCTTGCGTTTGCACTATTGTAATTATTATTATCTATAATATAAAAATTAATCGCTGAATGTGTTGATAAGCGCAAATCTCGAGAGCAGCTGAACTTATTTTGCTAATTAATTTTTTAGAATATTCCTTGAATTACGAGGATGGTTCTTACGGAGATAAAAAATTAAAATATTTAAAGAATCGATAGTAGGCGGTACGAAGTTCGCTGGGTCGTTATCAACCCTTATATGTCCCCACTGCTGGGGCACGGGTCTCTTCCTACATCGCAGGAAGGTTAGGCCATACTCCACCACGGGGGCCAAGTCCGGGTTGGTGGAGGATTGTAAGACAGTGGCGGGCCTTACTGTCAGAAGTTATCAAGCCGCCCATAAGGCCTCTGACATGGCTTAACGACTGCCATTATATGACAGCCGGCACCAACGGCTTAACGTGCCTTGCGAAGCACGGAAGCGCTCGGAAAAATGCCACTAGCGGTAGACACGGGACGCTCACCCATCCCGTACCTTACTGCGCCTGTGTTGCTTAACCACGTGATTGATTCCAATCACTCGGTTCGCCTAGGCCACGAGCGCTTCACTGGTTCGCTGGGTCAGCTAGTTTTTATCAAATTCTGTATTGTACCAGTAAAGATTTTACAATAAAATTGGCGGGCTTAATACTAAATAGTATTTTATTCTAGCCAACCAACAGGTGACGTGGAGAAGGTAGGGAGTGTCAAACAGTGAGGTGATATTTTATTGTAATTTTCTTTTTAAAATTAAACTATGTACTAATATGTAATTCCAATATCTTTGTGTTTTTTTTGCCCTTCATATTTTTGTTTTACAAAAGTAATGTTTTTCACTTTCACGTTTATAGGCTACATAAAACGTCTTCAGTCAAAAAGTGGACACAGAAAGTGTCCTCATTTGGAAAACCCAATCTAAGCCTTATCGAATCTGATGCGAAAGATTCGCTTTTTTCACAATATCTTGCAGTAGACACAGCTTTATCTCGGGTGCCGTAAGTTATCTAAGTATGTTTTATCGCTAAAACTTTAGATTTGTTTGATAACGATGTACTTTCTTTTTGTTGCAGGTAAGAAGCTGTGTGGACAGACAGTAATACGTTTCGACGTGATTACGGGGTATGCAATTCTTAGAATTTAATTTAGATTAGGATCTTTAGCGCTACTCTTATCTACCTAGAATATTGTCACAATTCGTGTTTAATTCCTCTATAGCCAAAATTTATCGACAAACGTGCGATATCACAATATTTTAACGCGGATTATTATCGTTACCTTTGCGCATAAGATTAGGCCCTTAAAGCCAGCGTGAACCTAATCGCGTAAGGCATAAGAGCGAGTATCGGCAATCAGATTTCCGTTTCCGAATTATTACTTCAAACTACTTCCTTCTCCAATGTATTAGTCCGGTCCATCCAAACGTTGTCTGGAAGAGATCACTTTTAGTGATAAGGGCGCCGTCTGTACTCTTAGTTTAATAAATATCTGTGTAATTTCCATTTTTATTTACAATAAGGTGTTCTCTATCTATCTATCTCTGCGAATCCTACTTGTTTTTTTTAACATAGTAAATGTGAAGGTTTGTGAAGAAGTTTGGATGTTTGTTACTCAATAACGCATTAACAGCTGAACGGAGTTACATGAAACTTGGCGTACAAATAGACAAAGATTTGAATTGAGACATATAGATATTGATAGCCCGGTAATACGTTCCTGTGGGATAATATTTTATTGCTACCGTTACCTGTTTTTACGCCAAACTGTAAGATATTTATTTGGTTGCCGTGGCAACACGAATCGTATAAACAGATTCTGTGCCGGTCCAAAGTTCGCTAGGACAGCTGCTAGTATAGTGTAATCCGTAGTGTCAAATTCACAAAATTCGTCAAATTTTGACTGCCTTGTTGGTCTAGTCGTGTCACGTCTGCTTAACGTGATCGTGGGTTCGATTCCCAGTGGGGGCCGCCTTACAGTTGTGAAAATGGCCTCAGTCTGGGTGAATTTCCAATTTTGTCCTTGCCTGGTCACCATAGCGCAGGGTATCCTAGTTTAGGACCAAAACAAGTGATTGGGTTGTGTGGTAGGTTTTTTTTTAATTCGAGAAACAGTCAGTTTCTATTTCATTACTGCTATTGTGTTTGTTATCAAATACATAGTCTGCACATCAAAGTAAATGTGTCGGGCACTATCTAATTATATGTAGCACTTTATTCGTTTTAGATACGTCATGAAAAAAAAAGCTAAACAAGTGTCACTTTTTGTCCTTAGCTTAGAATCTACTGACTTTGTTCAGTCTCTCAATTTTCAGCTCTAAGTATAAAGAAAACAGATCACACATTCCCTTGCCAGTTATACTTGGTTACAAGCGACGTTTCCCACGCTTCCTCGTGAGAAAAGGCCTTGTTTACTGTTCTTATTAAACTGTTGCAGTGAAATTGGACCACATTCTGTACCATGCAGGGTTAGGTTTACTTTAAAAAGGCGAATATTAAACGATGATCTAGCATTTTTTTGCGACGCTGTTTGCGTCTTTACGATTTATTTGTGTAAGTATCTTTGATTCCTGCATACTTGATAAATTCATTATGCGAAAATGGTCAGACTATTCCGACGAAAAATCATGTACCTAAGTGATTCCGGAATCAAGTTATTGATATTTGTCGTTAACACCTTTTAAAAACCTATTTAGAGGCTAAAAATTCCACCCATGCCGGGATTCGAACCCGCGACCTCTGGCTATCCGTGCCAGCGATCTTTCCAACTGAGCTAATGGGCGACCCTCTAAATAGGTTTTTAAAATTGTCACAAATTGTCAGTGCATTAAAAATAACAATAGTGTAGTTAAAACTATTTGTTAAAAAAATTGAGTAAGTTTTGTAATCTCTTGAACTGGAATGACAGCTCAAGAAAAGCTTTTCGGAAAAGAAAGTTTTTTTATCATCTTGCTACTGATTTTCTTAGTCCTTTTTTACAAGCCAGTTTCAATGAAAAATCGACTAGTGTTTACTGCGCACGAGAAAAACCTTAAACAAATCTCCTAGGAAGTCAACAGCGGAATGCTAACAGTTGTTCAACTCTCAGGAATGCACCTACAAATGTCAACATCAAGTTCAAACTGTTCCCTTGACCATTCACTTGTAATATTGCACCGAGCGGTCTGCCTATTCACTAAGCACTTGACTACCGCGATGTATGACTATAGCTCTTAAGGTCAGGGCGTAAAGACTAACTTAGCTTGTACACAACTCGACTCAGAGAGCCGAGTCGATGCACCCAGTTGGTCCTTCGTGCCGGACGACTGCGTGCGCCGCTGGTCCTTCGAACCGGACATAAACGATGGAAGTGTGCTTTATTTATTGGTCCTTTGAGCCGGATACGTGTATAATACCAGATAAAATTACCTACAATACAGACACGGGATTCCCAGTAAAATATAAACGAAAAGATTTCTCTTCATCATCATTCACATGCACACACGCTGGTTTCGGATACTTTCTATCTTGCACTTCGCTAATAGGTCTTTTTTTGTTCGAAGTATGTTCTAGGACATGCCTTAACAACATTCGCTCGATATATTTATTTCGTCAATCTTTCTTACGTAACAGCTAACGTAGTAAACAACGACATTCTGCATCCGACCTGAACCGTCAAGTTATCTATTGCGAATGTTTCTCAAATAGATCAAACGTTTCGAGACGTTTTAACCTAACGCGGGTTCAACTACTGCACCAGACTAACCAAACCGTACGAAAGACAGTAAAGTTCACAGACGAGACCGGAAGCGCGGGGCACGTGTTTGATTCCCGGCCACGCCTGCGTTTCCTTTTGCTCATTAACTCGTTACTAACGGGGGGTATAGTGACACGGTTTACTCTTGCGGGAAGTGATAACTTTTAAATCGGGAGTATCATGTGGTCACATTGTACTTTATTGTATACGAAGAAATTTACATATTGAAGTGAAACAAAGTGACATAGGTGAGCAGAGATTTCCTCCAGCCAACCTGATCCAATTTAAAATATAGATTGAACTATATAACATTTTTTCTATCATCAAGATAACTTAATTCAAATTTAGTACGATATTAAAATTTATAAATAAACATTTTGTTGTTTCTGATTGTTCGTTTGTTGTGAATTAACAACAAATCGCGGAGTTCAAACTCATCGTTACCTTCATAACAGAGGATAGCGATCAAACTTAAAAAGTAACTTTTAAATAAAACACTTATAATATAACTTTTCATATATTTAGGGCTATACATTTTTTATCAATTATTATCAGACTCACATTTGCTACCTAATGGTAGAATGAGGAGCGAGGCATTTTTATTACACTGTTTTTTTTCAAGACAACGGTTCTTTTTTGAGCAAAGATGACTAAGTACTAATAGAAACAAAAAGCGGAAAAAGAATATTTGTTATTGATTTCCTTCTGAACTTACAACTACAGCGATGTCTATAGGTAGACAGGTATTTCAGTGAGACGTCGCTGAAATAAATTCATCAACTACAGTGTCACGGTATCTCGAAAGAGAATCACTTGTGTATATATACATCATAGCTGCCACTAAATAAAGACACAGACTTGTAAAGCTATTATTGTGAAACTTTCAGCAGGATATAGTTTTGGGCGAGTGCGTTCGTGTTTGTTTACCTTTTGGAATATGAAGCGGCATACGATTGGTTTATTAGCCGCCCACTCCCTCGGTTCTAAAGCGTGAAGTTTTGTGTTGCAACACTTGTTGTGTAGGCTTACCTCTAAAAGGCCCAATTCTTAAAAAAAAATCTTTATCCCCAGTTTTTCCTTTGATTCATTTGACTTGGACATATGACAAAACATTGTTTACCATCCCAATTTTTCTTGATTATCCTAGGTAAACCAAACATAGGTCAAGATCTTTAGCAGACTAAGGGCCGTTTTCTGAATTGAGAATTTCACTAAGTAAATACTTAATTAACGTTCTGTCACGCTCCTTTCTGACAAATTCGAAGAGACAGCACTACAGTTAACTATTTATTTAGCGAATTTCTCAATTCAGAAACTGGCCCTAAGGGCCCGAGCAGAGAGCGTGACATAACGTTACAGTGCTACACAAGAAATAAGTCTCGCAGATGACCAAATTTTGGATGTGCGGCAAGTTGATCGACCAATCAGATAGTTTCATTTTATGGCAGGCCGCGCGCCTTTTTTGCTATTGGTTGATTCAACGTCATCGATGCAGGTGACTATTAGTTTGGCAATATTAGCGTCAGCGAAATAGGTAGCGCTACTGCGGCAACCGTATCGGTTAAAGATCATGTTGAATGTACTTATAGCTTCGGGTACTTTCGTTACACTTCTTCCTAGTCTGCGCGAACGTAGACTTTTATCATGTGTAGTATTGTACTAATTCCCGAAGGGACTTTTATCATGTGTAGTATTGTACTAAAGTATTTACTTAGTGAAATTCTCAATTTAGAAATCCGCCCTAAAGGCGTCTATATAAAACTTCTGAAGTAGAACTGTTGTTGATTGTAAACCGATTCTCTCAATGTAAGTACTGTTTACAGCTGCCAGTGGTTTTTTATATGGACTTTGGCAAACTTGGCAGCTGATAACAGTAGAAATATATATAATTAGAAAACACTTTATTGCGCAACCAGAAGTAATAATTACAAATGGTTTCTCTAAGTAGTGGTTGGTCCACTCCCTCCAAAGATTTTATGGAAGAAGCAACCTTTGGATGGAGTAGATTGGAGGAAGAATTTAGTTTTTAGCTGGATATATTGGGAGTGTACGAGAAATTCTATGTATGAGGTACCTATTGGCTACTATGTTGCAAACGTTGAAGCTGTAGAAGAAAGTGAATGTACCAATGATTTTCTACAGCTTCATTGCTTTATTCGACACCAATAAATATTTCTAAGAAAATCACCATTTATAATGTTACAAAGTTGGGCCGACTTGCACCACCTCTTAAGTGTCACTTTGTAACGGTGCAAACCTCCTTACACCATTTTTTTATTTTTCTTTAATTCTATCTATCATTTTAAAAAAAAAATATTACGTCACCCATTTTTGAGATTTCCCTCATTTTTAACATTACTACTTCACATCTTTACTAGACCTGACTATTTTACCTGCTTATTCCGTTTTTATCCACTTTTCTGTTTTTATTATTAACTAGCACCCAGTGACCTTCGTACCGCCTAACAGTCGATTCTTTTTTTAAATTTTTTTCTCCGTAAGAACCATTCTTGTACTTCAAGGAATATTCTAAAAAAGAATTAGCGAAATCGGTTCAGCTGCTCACGAGATTTGCGCTTACCAACACATTCGAGGATTCATTTTTATATTACAGATAACATAACTAAAACAAGTATAAATAAAGCACAAGGTTGAAGTCGTTTCACTTTTGTTATTTATGGCAACATTAAACAAATTAAACGGCCATTAAATTTTTGTTTTGCGTGAAGAATTCTAGTTATCGCTGTTTAGGACGCATTTAAAAAAGTACCGTATGTGGATGGGAGGGCCGGTAAGGTACGTCCCGGGCGGATATACTTCGACTAAATAGGGGATGTTTTAGCAAAGGGGAAGATAAAAAGGACCCGGAACCGGCGTGCATGCAACGACTAATGAACGTTGCGGCGAAGGTGATCTGTCCGAGTGCTTAGTGCGAGTTTGACAAATCCAATCGAATAACTTTACTACCGCGTTAATCGAGCATTGAGTAGTGAGTATGAGTAAGTTAACCGTTCGAACTGGCAAAACGCTGTCACAGTACAACTCGCACTCGCGTTTATTCGTGTTTTGGCTGGTAAACGTGTTCACTTCTCAACGTAAACTATTACAACTCGCACTCAGCAATTTTAAATTCCATACTTTTCGCTAGGTGGCGCTTCCTCGATGCCATAGAAATAAGAGTTTACGTTAACGCGATCGAGTAGTTAAAAAACTCGCACTAAGCACTCAGGATCGTGGCAAGTGGCATTCCCAGATCTCTGCCTACCCCTCTGTGATACAGTCGTGCGGTTATGTTATGTTTCAAAAATTAGCGCAAGTATCTAAGCTTTGTGTGCGCATTACTAGTAACTTTATTTTCTAAGTTACAACGTCTATTTGTGGATTTGCAGAAACAACCACAACCATGACCTTGTATTATTGAAGTTTTTTATATTCTAGTAGATTTTCTTCGCTTACCTAGCCTTCGTCATACTCTCCCGTTAGGAGAAGGCAGCGGGATCTATACACAGGCTGCTAATAAATGAGACGTTAGAAATAGGGTATGATTAGATTACATAAAAAGGCTTACACATCTAAGCTATTGCCGTATATAATTGGCGGTCTTATCGCTAAAAGCGATCTCTTCCAGACAACCTTGGGATGGATAGAACTGAAAGATGAAGAGAGTAGGTAGGTAGGAGTAAATGAAGTACCTATATAAAAAGAACATGTACATAAACTGATTGATTTATGATTGAGGTATGATTTACGCTATCATCAATTTATTAAGTTTTGAGTGTTTCAAATAGTAAAGTTTGTCCGTAAAATAATAGATCTGTCATCAGTGTAGCCGCCAAACAATATAAAAACAATTTCATAATAAATCACATATAATCATTGGGATATATTATCAAGTATCAAATAAATAGGTTTGTACTTATTTTAATAGGTTTGTCCTGATAACTGTATAATCAAATTAAGGAAAAAACGGTCATTAACAGAATGAAATACTTATGTAAAAAATCATAAAGATCCTTACTTGTATACTGGTTGTATTACTGAGTACGGAGCTGTTATTTTTGGAATAAACCTATTATTTTGAGAACAATTTTTTTATTCTATGGATGAACTACAATAATATAGATAATCCATCTCTTTTTCTACGTACATATTGACATTAATTTGGTAATTTGTAGCGACACTTTTTATTTTTCTGAGAATGAAAATTTTTCGAGGCGATAGATCTATTATTTAGATGATACAAGTTGATGACAAATATAAACTTTGATGACACAAAATATAGTTCCCTTAAGAAATACTGCCTTCATGCATAAATCTTTCGGGCCGATTCCAGCTGAAAAACCCTCTTTATGGCAGTCGCAATAAGGCCTAAACTGACTACAGAGGCGCACGCGCGCACGGTTGCACAGAGATTCATTGCCAATATCCGTCGAGTTGCGTGAATGAAACAAAAACAAATAAACGAAGTTGGATTTTATTGACGCGGATGTCGGTAGATTGGCGACCTACATTCGATTGCGAGAGGTGTTTCCAAGGCACTTGCGAGCGATCAATGAAATAAAAGAAATTGTATTGATAGATAGATATGTTTGGGTACGCTCTGCTAAATTTCGCAATGTTACATTGAGTGTTTCGTAATCTTCTCACAGAATTGAGAATTTGTACAGTACAATAAAAATGTATTAAAACTTTTTTTTTTCGACAATCGTCGAAAGATAAATAAAAGTTGTGTTTCTTTTTTCTCTATGACTATAGTCCATTTTTAAAAACCTATTTAGAGGCTAAAAATTCCACCCATGCCGGGATTCGAACCCGCGACCTCTGGCTGTCCGTGCCAGCGCTCTTTCCAACTGAGCTGATGGGCGACTCACCGGCATCAGTAAAATTTCGAACCTCTTTACAATATTCTCTGTATTACGTACAGCCTATTTAGCCCATAAATAGGTTTTTAAAAATTGTCCTTAGCACGGGTAAGTGCAATCTCGTAAACAATCTAGAATAAAATGTAAACAATCTTGATACATAACCTCACGCCTGTATCCCAGAGGGCTCCCTACCCCTCTGGGATACAGGCGTGAGGTTATGTATACCACAGACCAGGGACTGTCACTTGCCACGAACCTGACAGATCACCTTCGCTTCATCAACGTTCATAAGTCGTTGCATGCACGCACGCCGGTTCCGGATACTTTTTATCTTTCCCTTTGCTAATACATCCCCTATTTGGTCGATGTATGTCCGCCTGGGACGTCCCTTACTAGCCCTTCCACTCACATGCGCAATATATATTTGATACGTCTTTCTTTATCAAAATACACACATTTTAAATCAAAATCACTTTAAATAATAATAATAATATTGGCCTTTTTGCATCTACTTAATGAGATGATTTATACAGCGTCCAGTGGTATCTTCACTCACACTAGATGGGTGAAGGGACCACTCCGACGCTGTAGTGGCTGGGTCATGGTTTTATAGATGGTGTAGGCTTGCCCAGCACCTATACCATCGTGACAGCTTAGTCGGCCTAGCCCACAGGAAAGACTAGTCAATACGTGCGGAGCCAACCAAGCCGCGGGTTTCCTCACGATGTTTTCCTTCACCGTTAGCGTGTGCGTGTACGTAACTTTGAAATTAAACAAAGTCATTGGTACATGCCCGCACTCGGGATCGAACCTGGGGCTCTCGCTTGCCAGTCTATGGTTCTACCCACTGAGCTACCACCACTTTACACTTTACAAATTCAATCTGAAATTTAATGTAATTTCAAGTAAAATGTAAATATATATTTTTTTAAATCTGCAGGGCATTGGCCTTTTACTGGCTTAATTACTACGCGTGTCCAATGCGTACTGGCAATTTTAAGCGCTGAGCCTTTGAACACCTCGGGCACTCAGGTTTCTTCACGATATTTTCCTTCCTTTCTATGAATGTACTGCCAAATACTGTTTTCACAGATAATTGGCTTTCGTGATTCCTTGCTTGACTTACTGCATACCGTGCCAGAAACCACAATGCTGAAATGGACGTTTCAAATAACATTACGACACACCTATCTTGTTTCCAGAAAATATGCGTTGAGAACACAACTAACTCCTTGAGGACATTTTAAAATCATGACAGTAGGGTTAGGTCATACCGCACCACGGGGGCTAAGTCCGGATTGGTGGACGATTGTAAGATAGTGGCGGGCCTTACTGTCAATAATTGTATTGTACACAAACATACATACATAATCTCACGCCTGTTTCCCAAAGGAGTAGGCAGAGACCAGGGACTGCCACTTGCCACGATCCTGACAGATCACCTTCGCTTCATCAAAGTTCATAAGTCGTTGCATGCACGCACCCCGGTTCCGGGTACTTTTTATCTTTCCTTTTGCTAAATCATCCCCTATTTGGTCGAATTGTATTGTGTATGTACAAATTGCGTTAGTATGGGTTTAATTCCATGTTTGTGATGTCCTTGCCTCGTTACCATACGAGGCCTCTGATATGGCTTAACGACTGACTTTATATGACAGCCGGCACCAACGGCTTCACGTGCCTTGCGAATCACGGAAGCGCTCGGAAAAATGCCACTAGCGGTAGTCACGGGACGCTCACCCATCCTGTACCTGACCGCGCCTGTTATTGCTTAACTCAAGTGATTGATTCCATTTACTCGGTTCCACTAGGCCACGAGTGCTTCAAAAAGACCCAAAAAACAGCGCTTCTCTAAAAAACCTATTTCAACCAAATAGTATTTGTTGTATCTACAGCCTACTTATTCAACCTCACGATTCGTGTCCACCAGTGCCAGTTGGAAAAAGAGATATTCATGCGCCTGCGCCGAAAAGTAATGAAGTCATGAATGCCGCGGAATGTCGCTACGGATCGCCGCAGACTTTTACCGCTCCAGTTTCAGCTGGCGTCTGAATTAATGAAACCGTTTCTCCCTTAAAGAGACGAAGATAAAAAAACACTTTTAATAAAGACGAAGGCCTTTGCATCTAGGTTTTTTTAAGCCATGGCTGTGTACCACTACGTTTATAATGAGATAATTTATACAACGCCCAGTGGCAGTTTCACTCGCAATGGATGGGTTAAGGGACAACTCGGAGATGCAGTACCTTAGACTTGCAACAGACGGAAGAGTGGATGGAGTACTTCAATATCAACCCCTGTATGTGCCCACTGCTGGATCCGAGCACGGGTAATATCTAATATTATTTCTCATCTTTACCTACTTCAATCTGATACTGATTGAAGTAGGTAAAGATAATACGTGGTGTGTGCACTATTAGATTTTCGAAAACATAGATATATACTGATTTAATTTTTCGGTCTAAAAATTTGTGAGGCTAGCTTCTGAGAACGGCAAATTTTTGACAACTTATTACTTCTCAAATTGCATTTATACTGAAAACTCAGAAAACAATGTCATTGGTACATGTCGTATCAAAACCCAGATCTTGCAGGAAGTCTAAAATATGTTCCTAGCGTTCTATCAATGCGCCATCTCAGAAATTAGTGCAGAAGTTGAACTTTATTTATTGTCAGGAAGTACTATCGTCATGGCAACGGTAAGCTGAATGATCTCGATTCACTTGTCAATTAAAGGTCGTCATACGATTGGTCCCAGTTGTTTGTCTCAGTTCACTTTGATTTTTGAATGAAACTCCTCATTTGCTGACCTGTTCTATTGGCAAACTTTGTTTAGCTTTGTACCCATTGTTACAGCACTATTATTGCGAATTTCAGGTTCCGCTAGCTAAATTACCTATTGACCTGCGATACGTCTGCTTCGGCTTACAACCAGTATTTCGTGTTATTGGCCCTGAAGAGAACTTAATAATCCCCGAACTTTTGACACTCAGACAAATAAATCGCAGCAGAACTAATTGAATTCCTCAATGAATGTTTTATCAGAACGCGATATTACGTGCCGACCACCATTGATTGAGAGGTCGTTAGCCTGAAGTCGATTGAAGATTCCACTTTGAGTTCAGCCACCCCCAAGTATCGCTCTTGTTTCAATGACAATAGAGCTTAGAATAAATTCTGCAGGTGGTCACTTCGTTTTCATAGTGGATTGTTTTACTAATAAATCGGTAGCCTCAACACCCTTGAGGCAATTGTGGAAGCCTTAAAATGTTCAGGGCCGATAATTCTGATTTGATTAAAACGTTGATATATTGGCCAGGGTCTCTTTGTGGGTTAATATTATTTCCTCTCAATCGTGTGGTGTTTCTTCATTTCAATAGATTTCTTCTTCTTTTCAAAAGCAACGCTTCAACGTTTTAGTTTTTACCATTCTTCGAGAATGTTTTTATTGTTCTGGTCACAACATTAGACGTGCCATTTGTTAATCTAAATTTTCTAGTAGCTATGGACCTTTAAAGAGAAACCATAATTTTCTTTATTTTACAACAAGTCGTCATGATAAATCTCTGCTTTCATTAACCAACAGTACAATAATATAAATAGCCACAATCAAAGGTGGAACTGGAACGCGCTTTAACTACTGGATTCTCAAGTGCCGTGAACTACCTTTGCTTAGTTCCGCTAGAACTATCGCCCTTATTTCAAGGCCGATATGAGCTAAGACTACGTGCCTTTGGACGTGTGTTCTAACATTATCAGCTAACATTAATCCTCTGACACCGAGACAAATTGCGAGATACTTATGCATGCAGTTGGGAGTAAGCATTAGATAAATCTCTGGCAGAAATGTAGTACAAGGGATTATGCGGTTCGGTTTAAATCGGATTTAAAGCATGTGGAAGAGTATAGATCGACATGCAGTGCATACTGTTATGTATGAGTCTTAATTCCATATTGTTGGTCGGGACATAAGGTAGTTTCCTTACTCTACAAGTCTACAGGGATATTCTGACAATGGTATTCGAAAAATAGCACCTCAGACTTTGCGGATGTATATATTTTTCGGGGGTCTTTTCTGAATACGACATATCACTCACGAGTCATCTGCGATAGATGTAAAGGCCATTGATTGCTTTTTCATAAAGTTATTTATTTAAAAAAAGCTTTGTATTAAGTTAAACCTACGACGATGTATCGCCATTGTCAAGTGTTGGATTTACGTTATTCGACGAAATTAATATGCGATTAGAATTCAATTAATGGGATTCCCAAATAAAAGTCTAATGTTTTAATGAGACAATTATCCAGGAATGACTGCCAGATATTGGAAGAAAGCATTGATGGCCGAAAAAGTTTTCGTTCGACATTTTTACATTTTTTTATTATGTAACGGCCTGTTCGGTTAACGGTAGGTATCACTTTGCCACAATCTTGACATTATCACTTTCGCCTCTTTTTATTTTTTCGCGTTTTCTTACTCATTTTTATTTTTGAAAAATCTGAAGAGTTATAAGAAAGACTCATATTTACTAAGTAAAATTCTCGATTGAAATTGGATTCTTGATTCAAAGAGTATGAAAACTCAGAAAGATGAAAAAGAGGCGAAAGTGATATGCCAGGATTGTGGCAAAGTGATGCCGGCGTGATTTAAGCACTTTAGTAAACCCAAAGAAAAAAACAACTTTGCGGCAAAATGTCCAAAGTAAATACCAGACTTGTTGACTGTATTCCACAAGGCGGTATAAATTTTCTTCACACCATTTTGTAGAGCAAACAATACTATTGGGCCGAAATCTAATGGACTTTCTATGTCCCTTTTAGGAGGCCAACCGCCACGGCCGTATCGAAAACAAATCGTTGTAGTTGTCATTAAACTCGGTGATAAAATGCACCGGAATATTTATGGTATCGATGACATTTACCACACGGTGTGGGACGAACGCTAAGTTAAAGTACTGGGTAAATAAATTTAACAATTTGACCAAAATCTTGATTGAGTGATTGAAGATGTATATTCAAATAAAACGGGAGTTGTTTTTGCCAAACTGCGTAAAAATTTGTTGGCTCTTGGTTTTACAATTTATATTACTTTTAAATACTAGGTAAACAATAAAAAAAAGAATTTGAAACTCCCTAGACGCCCTCTTGTTGCTCTACGCCTAAGGCTTGGGTTCGGTGGGCACAGGTATAGTTTCTGATTGATGAGATTTTCTGGCAATTTGGACACAACTTTTAGTCAAAGAATATGCTTATGCTTATTTGTACCCTAATTCGCGTGCAATGATGATTAGCGGAAGAAATATTGATATTACCACGGATATTGATAATTATAACAAAAATAGAAGTAGGTATCGTACAAGCCACGAAAAACAGAAAATTATAGCACCCTTTTAACCCTTGTTAGACACCAAACAATAGCATCAGCCTAGAAAAGAAGTACGTAGAATGAAAAATTACCTAGGGCGAGAAGATAAATGAACCCTTAGATGTTAAATATTCAAACAGTATTAAAATACACCTTTCTATTGTTGTAACTAACAAAAATCTATTAGGAAAGGGCGACAAGAAAGAAAACGCCGAACAATTAGTAGTTCTATTAGGACCACTACAGACCGAGGGCAATGAACTTTCCACCCTGTTCTAGATAAGGGTCTGTACACAGTTGCCCCACAACGTATTCAAGTTTCAGTAATTGCACTTCAAATTATAGGTTTCGAAGCTTTTCGTTTATATTACGCTTGTTTAGTTTTTTTGGACCGGTAATGATTTTGTAACTTAGCCACTGATTCTTTTGATTGTGCATGGGGTGATTATTTATTGCGTCAGCTACAATATTAACTCCTTTAGCCAACCAATGGATATCAATAACATGTGTATCAGATGCAATATCAATATCGCTGTAATATTGTTTTTATTGCTTGCTTATCTCCATGATAACTTTGTTATGATGAGAATGTCATGAAACTTCAAGATTCCTCGATATAGTTGAAGAATCGTCCAATCGCTGGGTATTTCCAGGATTTTTCAAATGTCAAGAAGCTTCTTCTAAATTCATTGCCATATATTTTGCATTATTAGACCAATAGACAAAGCTTCGCTTCGCTGTTCTGAAGTCAACCGGGAAATCGTGAAACACACACATTTAGATTACTGTGGATAACGGGCTCCTGATCTTCAACTTACATGTCATATATACAGCGTGTAATTCGTGTAAGACCCAATACCTGAAACCTTTTCTTCTCTTAAAGTTTTGCTTATTTGTTTGTCAATAGAATAAGTTTCGAGTTACTCACTAATACTGAATCAGTTGTCAAGATTCGTTTATTTTCAGTAACGCGTTATATATCCTTCCGTCCCTTCTACCTTTTTCATCGATTGCCGTTTTATTTATATTCTAATTTCGAAGTGATGGGCGTGGTTCCTCTCTCCCTCGACGCGTTGACTGGTTCAGTCACGCGATCCAGTCCACGTGGCACTGAGCGCAGCTGTATGGGAAGGACTGTTCTAGGATGTTTGAAATGGGTTCCTGCAACCCACACGCATTAAGATTCCAGTGGAACTCCTGAACTACAACGTACGTAGATGTACAATTACATATACAACGGGTTTTTCAAACGTAATATACATTCAATGTACTAGTCAACTTAGTCAACTTTTGTGAATTAGTAGTGGTCAAGACTGCAACAGCGTGCTGGCCGAATAGCACATCATCGCGGCTCGCTGGCCAGCTTAGTTTATTCTATTGGAAAAGGAAAACGAATTTCTTTTGTCTTTTCTCACTTCTTGCTGTCATGGCTTTGTAAAATGTAGTATGCACACGAAAATTATATTCCTTTAATTTTAATCGATCGCATAAACGATTTTCACTAAACGCCTTCCCTCCGATGTCTACGATACAAGTAGTTTTACTACTCGCTGCTCTGTTTTTTGTCGACGTTATTAATCTCGCTCTCTCCCTCTGAGAACTACACTCATTTACTAAAATGATGAAAAACTAGAGCCAGAATTGTAATTTAGAACAGTTGGAGCGTACACGAAATATACTTACATCAACATTTTTTTGAGAAGAACGTTACTTTATTGGGAGCTCTGGCGCAAAGTAAAAAAAACATGCAGTTTATGAGACATTTAAAAGTAAATGAAACAAGCTATAACTGAGTGGTTTTTTTTTAATTACTTCATTGTTAATCTCTCCTTCCAACTTGCATGGTCACCTCCGTTTAAACTGAGATTGTGAACAACTCTAGACCTCCATGTCGGTCATCATCCGTGGACTTCACTGGTCCTTTCAATTGGCGTTTTACTGCTCGAGTCACAGTTACAAGGCCGAGGGGTCAGGGTTGAACGACCAGAAGAAAGCGTTTAGCAATTTAGGGTTCAAAACGTTTGGATATTTCTCACCAATTTTAAATTACATGCGTGCAGGAATTTAGGCTTAACACTATCAAGCATGTAAAAATTACTTTGTTTTGTAAGTTACGTACATTTGTGAAGTTAAAACTTACCGTACTACAAGATTACTGTGATGGAAAACATGTGAGGAAACCGGAGTGATGAGGTGTTCACATACATCAGCGCTTGAAAGAGCACGCGTGGTGAGTAAGCTCATATTCTCTCTTTGTATACGGTGGGCCGTACATAGACTGTATTATTATTACCAGCAAGCCCTACACGTTAAAATATGCATATAGCAGACTGCCATTAATAGATCTGCGACTCACCTTTTTCGGCTTTTGTTTACGTATTTTTTTTCCTTTTCTATCTTTTTCTCCGTCAGTGCCGCAAGACTAAAATAATACATTTTTCTTGTATTTTGCATGTGGAAACTAACAAACACAACGTACACAAAGCCATTACTAGTCCTAGCTCTAAATTCTTTTTATATTGTTTTTAGGAATTCGTCCATTTCTATTCGATTGTTTGTTTCATTCATTAACCACATCCCCCATAGCTGTCAACTTGACATGTTCAACGGCAATTATAACACGATCTATCAAGATCATAGACCAGATAAGAGCGGTGGCGTCAACAGTAATTTAATGCTTATTCGCCCTACGTTTCTTATGTTTTTGACTGCGTTTCATTTGACACCGTATGATTCATGCTATTATGCTACAGTCCACCATAAGATCCTTCTCTATGTAAAACCTAATGTAATTTATGGCAAAAAAAGATTGAATTGAAGTGAAAAATATGACAGTACTTATATTGTAATTGCTTTTTCTTAACAGTTACTTTTAAATACGGTCTGCATCTACATAAAGATGCGTAGTTCTTGATCAAATGACTTAATCGAAACAGAATTTTTACATCAGCTTTTATGTTATGTATTTATATGCAGAAAAATGCAAGTTCCTTCTCACTCAAGAGATGACAAGTATGACAAGTGACTCCAAACAGCATAATCTGTCTTTTATCTCAGCTCACTCACGCGTTTTTCTCTACTAATGTTATTGTTCCGTAATATTTTTCTTTAGTTTCGTCAATTTCCTCAGTTTCTCCGGACGATGAGATGTGATTGATGTGTCTCTACGAGGAACCGTTAATGTGTGCCTTTCTGTTTAGTTCAGTTTTCTTTTTATCTTTTATAGCTATTCTTGGGTTGACTTCAAAACGTAAGGCTGGTATTAGGTACATTTGCTCAGTCTCCTAGGATATTTTTGATACTTTCTGTTTTTATTAACATAACATTTCCATACTGGCACATACATTGCTTCTGGCCCCACACTAGGATACTATGTATCACAAACATGTGAACATCCAAGACCTGGGCTTTTTTGTCCCCTGCTGGAGATCGAACCCGGGACCTCTCGCATGGTAGGCAGATGTGCTACCGCTGCGCCACAGAGGTCGTCATTTATTGTTACAAATAGCATTGTCTGTGTAAATATAGTGTTTGTATTCATATTAATTATATTTTACGTACGTGATATTCCGAACGTATTCTTGTACGTATGCGAATTGATCAGTGTTGAATTGTTCTGTGCTAATTTTAATAAAACCTTTTCATTTCATTTAATCAACAATGGTGTGCGATCCATGTGCGATTATTGACGCAGGCGTCAAATGTTACTATGTCTATTTCAGGTGCCTAATTAAGCTATCACGTTAATTATTTTTATTTAAAAGCCTGCTTCGTGATTTTCTTATCTGGTAGATATCTATCTAGTTTCTTAATTAGTGCACTAACCTTGACTCTTAAAATGTACGTATGTAAAATAGCTTTTAAGGCCAATTAACCTCTTATTTAGACAACGATTTAAAATGGATTATAATTGGTCTGTTCAAAGTATCATATGCGTTAGTTCATAATCATATCCATAATTATATTTTGAAGTATCTACTATACTAAATTACATTGCCGGAGGTGTATCTCGTTCTTTAATTTGAGTGCAATCCTATTGGAAGGAAGATAATGTTTTCTGAGTCTAGTGGTCTTAGCCGTAAAATGCTATGATTTATGGATGATGCATGATTGAAACTAGACAATGTAGTGTTATTAGGACTTCAGCTAACCATTAGATAGGTACATGTAATTTCATCAATTATAGCGCTAACTGCTGTATTTTCTGAGTAGCTTTGTTGTAAGCGTGATTCCAGTACCGTTAACGTGTTATTATTCAATCCAATATCACCTATTACTTAAGCGTCATTCGTGATCTCAAGGATTATATCCTGTTCTCGTTGTTGTCTACGGATCTTTTCATCTGATGTATATTCACAGCTTCATTAATTTTGGGTCAATTTGTTTCTTCTAAAATCCTGGATGGTCTGTGTTTTCTGCCAGTCTCTTGCATAATTTCTCCGTGCATTTTGCCACTCATATCATATCGCGGAGAGAGGCGTAAAACCAGGCCGCCGAATGACGTTATCTCAGTTCGTTGAAGTGTTGATATCAAACCCGCTGCGCGATAAACTGATAGGCTGTGGTATTGTTATATGGCTTAGCTGTAGAGCTTGGTGATATTAAAACGTACGAGTAGGCAGGGAAAGTTTATTGATCGCTTGAGCGCGGTCGGCGTTTTGTCAATGTTTTATGTGAGACCATAGACAAGTTGTATTGTTACTGTGTCCTTGCTTCTATGGTACAAAATGGTGTGTCAATGTAATGCTGGAATTTTTTTTTATAATTGATTTTGATTATGTGACTGTCGACTCTATATGACTTTTCTATTTAGGTATAAGTTGATTTATTTATTTTACATCATCATCTTCTATTTATTATGAAATCATTTAATAATTCTAAATCAGGTTTTATTAAAAACCTATTTAGAGGCTAAAAATTTCACCCATGCCGGGATTCGAATCCGCAACCTCTGGCTATCCGTGCCAGCGCTCTACCAATTGAGCCAATGGGCGACTCACGGCATCAGTGAAATTTCGAACCTCTTTACACTATTCTCTGTATTACCTACAGGCAGCGACATCTGACTTAAGCAAATTGCATTACTTACAGCCCCGACTAACTACTTTGCAGTTAGGTTTTAACATCGGAACGATATCACTGTACCCACATGATTATACTATTTTTATTTTTAATGCACTAACCCGTGCTAAGGAACAAATTTAAAAACCTATTTAGAGGCTAAAAATTTCACCCATGCCGGGATTCGAACCCGCAACCTCTGGCTATCCGTGCCAGCGCTCTACCAATTGAGCCAATGGGCGACTCACGGCATCAGTGAAATTTCGAACCTCTTTACACTATATCTTAAGTCAGATGTCGCTGCCTGTACGTAATACAGAGAATAGTGTAAAGAGGTTCGAAATTTCACTGATGGCGTGAGTCGCCCATTGGCTCAATTGGTAGAGCGCTGGCACGGATAGCCAGAGGTTGCGGGTTCGAATCCCGGCATGGGTGTAATTTTTAGCCTCTAAATAGGTTTTTAAATTTGTTCCTTAGCACGGGTTAGTGCATTAAAAATAAAAATAGTATAATCAGGTTTTATTAATTCATGATGCTCCTACATTGTGCGATTGAATTTATCAATTAACTTGACTAATCAATCGCAGTTGGATGGATACGCACAAGGTAAATCATTCAGTATTTTGCCTCTAATTATAAAAGAAACATCTGCTCATCCGTTCCAGTTAATCCTACGCTACAAACTGCCCTGGGATATTATAAACGCTATTTAATGCACAAACGCTTAGCACTAGAAATGGAAGTGGCAATAAGGTCACTGTAGTAGTGGGAGCGTCCACATCTGGCGTTTGTATTATGACGTTTTGTTCTTCATCATTATTATTGTTTGCTGTTTTAGTAACGGTTGTTCTAATGATAGAGTAGAAGAGTCGAATATAAATGTATAGAAGGTTAGCATCAAGTCATTGAAATGTTGTATGTATTAACTATTATTTTTCCAACTTAATTCCGGATTTACTTACTTGTTTTTTTGTTCGGACTCTTCCGACAGTCCATAAGTCAGTGAATCTCGAATCCGAAAATAAGTTAATAAGGTCGCTACAAAAAAAAATATTAAAATTATTTGTCTAATGTAATCCTTATTTCAGAAAGTGACCTTGGCTATTTTGCGTTCAAGATGTACCCATTATTTCATAATTCTGCAAGCATTTTACTTTAGATGAGAACGCTTTTTCTACACATCAATGAAGCAATGACCTTCTGCAGTAATAGGTTACTTCCTTCGCTTTAAGCTTGGATTTGTAGCAGTTTTCTGTGGTTCTACGGTCTGAATATAATAGTATGACACTGAAGGTCCCCAGAGCACTACCGTCTGATATCTTTACACCGTTCAGTTTATTTTGTGTCTTTGAGTGGCGTGGCGAGTATAACTGTGCTTATGATTCGTTCTCAATGACAATAATGAGTAGTTTATTTTAGCGTCTACAACTTGAAACCTCTTGTGCTCAATCTTGCCAGCCAAATAAAGCAGAACTTAAACAAATATTTACTCGAAACTCGAATATACTTTGGTTATTCTATGATTATCTGTTTATTGAAATCCACCGTATTGTAAATAACTATGTTATTTTTATTGGATTTTCTTAGCCTCTAATGGATACTAATGATTTTATTTCTTTGTTTCAGGTATGAATAACAGTGTGTCCGCTTTCTTCTCTATTATTTAGTCTGCAACAAGGTAAGCCGGATATTATCCACGAGACATCTCCGAAATCTACTTTAAACAATTCCATTTTAATCTCAGACATACTTGAAAGTGATTAATTTCCTCTGTTCGAGCAAGTAGTCCAATTTGTTCCCTAACAGCTCAATCGGAAAGGTTACTTTCATTCGCTCCGGTGCCTTCACCAACCGTGACATACAGTAGGAGAATCTATTTAGAATCTCGCGTCCAATTACAAAAATAATTAATCGTATTTAACACCATCACTGGAACAGCTGTGCCTTAGCGCTTGAGGGCTAGACGCCTTACAATCGTAGATGCGGGAAAAATGAAATCCCAGAATTCTAAAACACAAAGATCTCTGTAACAGTTTACACTTTATCCATCAGAGAAGCTTTGAAGTTTCCCGTCTTAGTGAATGTTACCCTGGTCACGAGACGGAATAGATATAAAGCGGTTAAAATTATACGGTTTAGTAATGAATCGTAACTACCGCTGCTGGTGTTGGTATTGTCCTCATCGGTATCGCGTCGCTGTCCACCCACGGTATTTAATAACTGCGCTGGTAAAGTAGTAACCATTCATTTGCTACTATGGTGGTCTTTAGGCCGAATACGGCCACTAATTTGTCACCATTTTTATCTTTGATGACGATAGATATTTTTGCACTTGCTCATATAATATAGGTACATAAAGGTACACAAAATTACATCTAGACTAGTCAATCATTTTATAGCTTTATTATTCAGAGCATTTAAACTAATAGAACGGTTTTTTCAACATAAAGCTGCAAAGAGTAATACGAGGTGAGGAAACACCAGCCCTTTACGCCCGATCTAAATTAAAATGCCAAGCGTTCGAGATTGAAAAATTCGGTATCGTCACTACAATCAACAGCACCAAATCGTTTTGAAATTTCAATTAACCTACTGTACTATACTTTACTCCCTATTCTCACGGATAGTTGATTAGATAGATTACAGAGCGGAAAGGTGTACAATTATTTTTAAATGAATCTTTAATCTTAAGGGCCATCACAGCAAACTATAGTGGTACGGGTGCTGCAGCAAACGGGTACTTTACTATTCGTCCATTGTTTCTTCGTGATGGTCCAGATGATTTGTTACATTTAGTTTATAAAGGTCAGCTTCAATTTTGTGTTAAATCTAGTTTAAAGTTTGATTTATTATTATAATGCGGGTTTGTAAAACCACAACATATTTTTGTTAATTTCTATGCCTCCTAACCCCACTAGCCCTACAATAATTACAAATAGTGTTTTCAAATATTATTTCTATTTCAATATTCCACTGTGTGATCTCAATTCAACTCGTTATTGGTATAGCTTGTCTATCTTGGTTGTTGTTAGGGCTTTCATCTTCGTACGAGTAAGTCTTTTAGAGACAAGATGCCTACAGACAATTTCTTTGTTAAAATTGTTATTTTGATCAAAACGTAATGGTGCAGATTAATTGCTAACACCTCGCAGACAATTGCTCCAATCTTTTTCTCCAATTTATCAAATTCAATATCTGAATGCTGATCAAATTGGTCTTGTGCAATCTACGTTGGAGCTGCAATTTTGAGAGAACGATTTGTTTTAGTTAGAACACTAAACATTCGAAGCTTAAATAAAATTGTACGAACAATCAGACTTTTTCGTGTCAGAGTAGATCCCCTGACCCCAATTTAGCATACACAAGTACTTATTACAACAATGTGGTGGAAGTGTGAAAAAATTGTGTAAATATTACGTTTATAAGTAAGTAAACAAAATGCGTAACTTAGTTCAAAAATTGTTGTTCAAAAATATAATGGGAGCTTTATCGAAAGAACTCTCCGCAAAAATAAACTGCAACATTTTCGTTTTCCGTTAAACGCGAAATTTACATAAATTTTATTATGAAAGGCGACACAGTTAAATCTTTAAAGCATCATCTTCTATGTCTATCTTCAATGTAAAGGGCCACGTAATAATGCTAGCACCCACCATCAATCTTAAAAAATAACACTTTAGTAACGTGATTAACCAATACGGCGTCGAATGTGGCAATCTTTAACACGATATGTAGGGCACTCTATAAATTATTGCGATGCGGGTGTTAAACTATTCTTCTTACTAAAGAGACCAAGGTCGCTGGAATGGTTCCAGGAGATTTTGTTCTTTTTACGATAGAATGGAACTTCGGAATGGACGTGATCTAATTTTAATCAAAGGGTTTCTTTGATGGTACCCTCTCCTGCTGAGTTCATCATGAAAATAAATTGAAAGTACACATATTGGTGGTCTTCATATTTTGATAACAGTTACTAATCGGCCAACATTTGACCAACTTTGTAATAAAATAACCCTTTCTAAAAGTACGTTAAAGTGGCAATGCCAATTATGTAAAGAAGTTGTCTTTAATTAGAAACCTCAATATGTTTACTACCAACGTCACACATACCACACACGTTGAGCAAAGTTTCGGTTAAAGAAATCTCATCTCTCACAGTTTGTGCCAGATTCCCTATAGCTCAAATGAGTGATGATGAGTCATGATCGTGAAAACTAAAATTATCTTAGTTGACACTGGGTTGTCTGAGACGCTTGACATTTTTTGTTAAAATAAAAATATTTCATTTGACCTTCACAACAGAAGATTCGCTATGAGTAGTCTGTTACTTATATCTTTGTCATTAACCTAGTTGTCGTTCATACTATCATGGTTCTTTGAGTAGTCCATGTTTTCCATGTTAACAAGGGATAGTTATCGTCATTTTCACTTGGTACGCCCGCTAGCTCACTAGCTTCTACGGGATAATTTTATTATAATAAACATAGACTAGCTAAAATTTACTCTCAAAGAAAGACACGTCACTCGTCATTCTTACAAATAATTATTTCCCATCGCAAAGGTAACTGGTTACGCCTCTCGCACTATTTTACTAAAAGCCTGAAGTGATTTATTATATCATCAGCGAAACCTGCTGTTGCTTATTTATTTCCAGCGCTCCCTTTTGTCTGTCGTGTAATTTAAGTCCGCACCAGACCACCACATTTTTCGATTGGAAATAAATTGGGCCTCCGAACCCAATAAAGCTTAAGTTTTGACAGAGACATTTAAGTGCTTTCATAATTTTTGTGAAAGCGATAACCTCATCAGCCTACTGTATTACCTTGCTGGTCGTCCCTAGTGGCAAGACATTGGGCGACTATTTGTCTTGTTGCTGCGAGTTCGTCCGCTCTGTAGCCCGGTCTTAGTCCCTTGCTAAACATCTACCAATTATATAATGATTTTAATCTATCTAATTGCCTTACTAAGTTATAAGAAATCACTTTTAATTATTTTTATCTGGTTATCCAATAAAGTACATTATCTACCTGTATTTGTATAGAGGTTAGGTTAAGTTCTAAAATGTTCTCCTTCTACTTTAACTTCTCAAATTTTCGCGAAACTAGTAAAGAATTCAACATTTTAGGAAATGCAGCACTTCAGGAATTTATAATAATTTTTATAAAAAATTTCATTTTATCATTTCAGGATTTCTCAATGAACTCAAAAGAAGTTCAGTAGATTAGAACCAGTCAGTAGCGCAATCACATTTCAGTTGGTACGTCGCTACACAGTGAAAGTGGCTGGTAATTTGCTTGTCCTGACTGACATATAAACTTATATGTACACTATAAAAATAATATGTGGTTTTGGTTTTGTCATTATTTTCTCCGCTTCCTACTTTTTTGTGAACAGCTGACCAGTTAATATCTCTTGTAACTTTTATTTCATACGGTTTTGTACGAAAGCATCGGTCAGCCGTATGTCAGCGCGATGGTCCCTATTAAAAATGTCGGATCTGCAAAATCGCGACTTTTCAGGAGAGCGCTTCAAAGCCGGATTATGTAATAAAAAAAAAACTATTAAACTTACGAAGTTCAAATTCACACTGTACATTGTATAAACAGTTTCTTGTAATCTTATATTGGAACTTTAAGAAATTTGTGATTATTTATGGAGATAATGTATTACCGACATTTTTACGAGGAAAGTTTTTCACAGAAATGTTGGTTATGACACATACGACTTTATTGTTGGGGTGTCCAATTAACGTTTTAGTAGGTAGTGGCACATTCAACATTTTTACATGATGATTTTAAAATACTTTTGTCGGTTGTTCGTTTTGAATATAAGAAATAGAAATAAAAAATGAGAAAATTGTATATCCGCATACTTTAATTCAAACGTAATATTCAATTGAAAAGTAGATATTGAAAATATTTCTTTAAAAACTTTTAGGAAAAGTCCAGACATTATTATTTGAAGTATTTTGAAGTTAATATCTGAGTTCAATAAAATTCTTTGATTATTAACAACAATATAATGTAACATAATTTTCTCAACATCTCTCATGTAACATAATTTTAGTGCAACAAGTGGGTAATTAACATTTCAGGCTTTTTTCTAAAGGTAATAAAAGGTACAAAAAATAATTGTTATCAGTATAAAGTGCTTCTAAATAATAAAGTAATACTTATGAAAGATCAACACACGATAATTATCAAAATGCTTAAAAATAGTATCACAATCACCGTCACGCACATAATTTGCTTGAGATCAGCCGTATAGAATCATGCATGTACGTAATGCTTACTTAAAGGTTTGGCATAACATTACTAATCTAAGGATTAGTGTCAACATAAACCATCATATTAATTTAAACCTCAACTAAAGACTAAACATAATAAATTGTAGTAAATTAAATAATCACTGATATGAGATCAACATTTTTTAATTGTCATCATCTTCAGAGTCACTCCTTTGGTGGGTTGCATTTCTTGGCATATGAGGCAAATCTTTATAAAAAATGTGGTATTTTTCTGGAATGACACCGGACTTACACAGGTCATTGAGATCTTTATATTTGGCATAAGGAATTGGTATGGGGCCTTTATACGCTTCAGATATTTCAAAGAAATTGTTGCGTTCGGTGTTTCTTTTAGCTGACCTGAGCACCACAAGAGTTCTTGGCTCTTCTACAAGATCGTACTTGAATTCCATCTTTTCGTAGATACCTGCCTCAACTGTAACTTCTCTGACTTGGGTCCACTTCATTTTTTCGTTGTTGATATCTTTAGTCCAGTTTCTGTCCGACAGCAAGTCTTTGAAGTTATAAAAGTCCCGAACAGTCATTTCCTTGACTGTATATGGCTCTCCATTCAACTTGGCCCAACGTACCAAACAATACCACTCATCAGGTGTATAAATAATTTTCCGGTCACTTTCTCTTTCGATGAGCGCATGGACACTGTCTCCTTCGTTTTGCGTATGACCTTTTTCCATGAACCTGTGAATGATTTTGACCCCTAATTCCTTAGCAGCAGTAAATATAAAGCAAAGACAATACGGTTTCGATTTTGTCCAGCGCAATTATCGGACCAAAATCTGAATTCTTTCACTCCTTTCTCTGCATGGCTCTTAATAAACTCGTACAAGCAGCTTGAAACTTCATTTGCACCTTTTTTAGCAGTCCCTTCATGCCACATGTAACACGTTGCAGCTTTTTTAGCTAATTCAAAAACTGTAAAATTGGCAGTATTCAATTTTCTCTTATAATAAAATATGCTTACCTCACCATGGGGTGTCTGTAAAACCTTTTGGAAATCAAAAGTGGCTGCAACTATTTCAGTATTTTGAATTGCTTCTTCTTTATCAGTTTGTTTGAGTGAACGAGCTTTTTTCTTATGATCTTGATGTTCCAAAAATGTCTGCTTTTCTTTTTCGCTGGGAAACTGATTGTTTGCGAAGATATGACACACTTCGCACTGGTCTTTTTTAGGTTGGTAGAAGGCGAGATTAAAATTGGCATTAACAATGTCTCGGTACTGACGTTTATTAGCTCTACTATTATATTTGTCAGGATCGCACCATTCAGAATATAACTTATACATTTGTGATGTACTAGTTATATTGTTTAAATACAACTTTTTTGAGTCTCGGCGTGCATAGTGGGATTCCACGCGATCTAGACAGTTGACATGATCCTTCACACTTTGCACCATTACTTCATTTATAACTCGATGTTGGTGATCGTATTTTCCTCTCTTGTCTTCTTCAACAGCGGCTAAGCCATCATACTTTTTCCAAGCTGTAGTCACTATGCGTTCACCAGAGGATATGGTGCTTAGAAACATCTTTTTGCAGACCCTTCTTTTTTCTTTCTCTTCTGTAGGTAGATAGTAAACGTAAGTATACTCACGTTTGTGTTTAACAACATCAGTGGTGTTTCTTCCTTTGGGAATCTTTTTTGTGTATTTTATCACAAACTCCCAGTGCTTATTACGATCACCCAGCTCCCAAAATTTTGAAAAAATCGTTTCTCTTTGTTTTAATTCAAAATTTTCCGTACATTTGTACCGACATTTCCTTCCACAGGGATCACCCAATTTTTTTTCTGCAATCAGTTTTCCTTTGTTGTTTGTAAAAGCTTTTCCTTCGTTTTTCTTCCTTTTTCTTAGTACTACTGACCAATTTTCTTTGTGTGATAGTCTTTTCTTTCCAATGTCCATTTTGTACGTCTTCTTTCTAGATCTGTTTGTAGTGGGTGTCACGTTAGTGGAAGTAGCGGTCATCGGGGAAGGTGTTGGAAGATTATCATAGACTTCTTCGTTACTTATAATACAATCTTCAACGCATATGGCACAAAAACGGTCTCCACATGGATCATCATGGTCAGGAACCGGTGATGGTGTTGGTGTTGAATTACCTGGCAATGTTTCAGTCTGCTTTTTGTCAGCCACCTCAGGAACTGGTGATCGTACCGGTGTTGAATTATATGGCAATGTTTCACTCTGCTTCTCGTCTGCCATCTCATCTTCGGCCCTATCTTCAGCCGTCTCTTTTTCATCGAAAGTATCGCCTATCAAATTCTCCAACTGAATTAGCTCTTCCTCAAAATGGGCCGGTATTGGGGATGAATCTGGGTCTAAAAAATTTGATAGAATTACCAATTTGGACTAAAATAAGTAAAAACTGTCAATTATTTGAACTGTTATAAGTACGGTTTTTTTTAGTGATAATTAATCAACCTAAAAATAAATTATTAAACCAGTTTTTTACATCTTACTGAAGTAGGAATTAATAACATAGGAAGTAAAATTTACTATGGCACATCTGACGTCAATTTTTTGACATAAAATATTTTGTATAAAAATGTCACTTGTGGCATACCCGACCAAAATATTTACAGATAATACGGTTAAGAATGTCGAAAGTGACACATCCGGCAAAATGTCTAATTATATGAACAACTAATAAAGTCGGAATGGTCAGATCCAACAAATTTAACTATTTTAAGTACATTTAAGATTGTCGAAAGTGGTAGGTACGACATTTTTTCTACTCAATGTCCATATAACATAAGCGTATCTACCGGTACCAACTTTTTTAAACGGAATAAGGTGCTTATACAGAATACAATCCTCTACATCCACAATTTATGTAAGACTTTGATAATAGTAATTACTAAAGATAATACTTAATACTTAGTAACAATAATATTTAATAGTAATAAAAAAAATCTTACCAGTCTCAGTAGGTGTCCTTCGGTTTTGGCAATGTTTTATCTTCTTAGCCTGTTTAAATTCGTGCGGGCTATGAGACACTAGGTCTAAAATGCGTTTCGAACGCCCTGACATAGTTTGAACATTGAAATGAAACAAGAAACACTCTGCTAAAAACAAACTAATGTAAGAGCCGACACGCGTGCGCTCCACCCGACAACAAAGTGCGTTCTGTCAGTACCGACGGCGCGTGCGCTCCCCCCGTCCCGCGAACAAAAACGGTTGCGTCACTTCCTACATATTTGCACGGGCATCAGGTTACAACTGTCATTTTTTATCTCTGGAAAGTACCCTTGTAGATTTTTTTTTTATAAAATAAAATATGCATCCTATAAAACATTTTTTTTCAAGTATTTTGGTGTAAAAAAGTGAAAATCGCCAAAAACGTAGTACCGACATTTTTAATAGGGACCATCGAGCGGTTGTTCAGTGTCGTAAAGTAATTTTCTTGATCGGATTATCTCTTTCTAGCATTACTCAACCACATAACTTTCCCTGCTTCCTTCACGTTGACAATGTTGAAGAAACAACAACAGTGAAAGTTATGTTGTTTTAAAACTAAAGCTAAATATTCAACTATTGTTACATCTTTATATCTCAATTTTGTGGTAAATCTTCTCTGTGAATGATTCTTTCAAATATTTCACAAACTAACTAACACAAATCAACAAAATGTATTTGTTTACTCAAGTCTTTTGTTTGTTCAAATCGTCACTGAATTTGCATATGTCAACGACGCAACGTGTTATGAAAGGTTCTCAACAATCAATCATAGTCAAATGATTGTGATGATGCATTGTTTGTTTTTTTAAACAGGCTTGGTTGTACTAAATAGGCTCCCAGTCAGTGACCTTGGAACGTTGGGTATCTTTATAAATAATAATAAACTCTGGAACGACTTCAGGTGTTGTTTTATATGTAGATGTTTGTAGTAATATTAACAGAAAAACTGGATAAAAACGGATAAGCAGGTAGAATGGTCAGGTCTGTTCGAAGGATATAGTAGTAATGATGAAAAATGAGGGAATTCGAATAATGTGTGACGTACATAATTTAAATATTAGAAAAAGAAATAAAAATGGTGTGAAGAGGTTTGCACCGTTACAACCTTAATGAAATGTAGATAAAGCGAGACTAGATCATTTATGTGTTTCTGTCAGTCACGAACATTTAACAGTAAACGACATATTTGCGGAGTGGTTGAACCTTTGCTGAGGAGTATCTGAGTTTTGGTTTCCAGTGACATAATCTAATCGGGAAAATATATTGCGTGAACATAAAAAACTGCAACAAATAATAAGATGAGATAATTCTCCACACAGTCAGTCGTTTAAACACGTTTACTCAATAGTTGCACAAGATGTTGACAATAACAGAGTGGTAGATTTTTTTCTGTCTATTCAATCATACGTCCTCTTATACATATGACGATTTTGACCTCTAGCCTTTGGTAAACTGCTTACCTCGCGTCTTCTCGCCGACAAGTTTGTTTGTAGCTATTAGCACAAGTAGTTTCAGATATTAATTCAGAATTCACAATGCACGTCATAAAAACATTAAATAATTACAATTTCATACAAATATGGTAATTCATAATCATTGTAATAAAAAACATAAAAGTCAACTACCTCTGTGGTCTTACTACTGTAACCAAAGGGATAGGCAAATACCAAGAGTGCTGTTGTTACCTAAGTTATCGTCCTATTGTTCGATTACTCTTCCGAATTCTTCAGATTGTTTTTAATGTCAAATGCAAAACATTTTCGCATTTTACTCATTCAAAAAGTTTCAATTTCAGTTAGCTACCTGCCATAAAGGTCAATATTATTCTATATATACCACAGAGCAATTATTCAAAACAAACTGCTCAGATTAGACGATCAATTACTGTCATAAAGATCTCTGATCAAAGCGGTTATATCTTCACGCTCTCTACTAATACGAGGATCCTTATCAGAGTCAAAAGGTCGTTTTATTACTGATCGCCTTTTCACTTTCACTGATTGAAATTAGTTAGTTTCGATGTACGAAAGTGATTGATTGTTAAGTACTGTCATGCGATGATGTATCGCTGCGACGGTTTCGTCATACTTATAATATTATTATTTGCAAATTTCATAACTTTTTATGTAATTTTTTTTAATGAACTAACCCGTGCTAAGGACAATTTAAAAACCTGTTAGAGGCTAAAAATTCCACCCATGCCGGGATTCGAATCCGCAACCTCTGGCTATCCGTGCCAGATATCCTGGCACGGATAGCCAGAGGTCGCGGGTTCGAATCCCGAATGGGTGGAATTTTTAGCCTCTAATTAGGTTTTTATGTAATGTTCTGTTCTTTTTTTATGTTGTTAAATGTCTACAATGCACTTCAAATATCCCGCAGGTTAGTTGAAAAAAAGATCTAGTGGTTAATCAGTTTTCGTTGTCCATTTCTCGAACCTGACAGAGAGCATATAATTTTTTTTAAGATATTTTAACTTACTATCCAAGTATGTTTCAAGGCCGCATAACGTTATTCCTAAAACAGCGAAACCCATTGTCCCGTAACTAAAATCATCAAATTCATCAATCATACCGCTATCATCGTTAGCTCGATAATCTGCTACATTATCTGCCATTGAAATGCTCTTAAGATGGGAACTTAAATCTCAAATTACGGCCTTTCCTCAGCCTTAACTATTGTTCTAAGACTGACCCTCCTGACATTCGAGATCTAGGTATCTATTAAACTCTGCTTGTATAGGCTAAAATAGAGGCTAATCCCAGGTTTTTATACTTGGGGATAATCCTGGGTTTATGCGTGGAGGTAAACGACCTTTGTTCGTGAAAATCACTTTCTATATGACGGATTTATTGCCGGTCTATTGTACTGCATCTTTAAAGGGTCGTAAATTATCGATACTCTCTCGTTCAAATAGAACTTACTGCCGGAATGGTCATAAAACCTTGTGAAACAACCATCAGGTATCTAATTACAAAACTCACTCTTTCGCAGACGACAATAAATTGTCGAACTTCTTTAGGAAATTGTTCTCAATATTATGGTTTATCTGAAACCTTTCTTTTGATGCAAGACACATACTAGCATTCTTGGTTTTATAGTGCATTAACTCTTACCTAATGCCATTTCATTCATTTTATTCCAATTAACTCGTTGGATTGGAATGACGCAATAGCCATTTCTTTATGGCAGAAAATGCTTTTTGCCCAAATCCCATTAGAGATTATTAGTGATATGTTAGGCTAGGCTTTTATCTCTCCGGTGATAGGATGGTTGCGTCATTGCTTTCGTATATTTCGTTTTATTGGATCAAAAAAGGAGTACGTATGAGTACAATGATAAACATGCACTTTCTACACTCGTATTCATCATTTGTTTCTTACTGCTTTTTTACTTCTCTTCTTCTTTTTCTTTTCACACACCCGCGACTAACCGCAGCGTGGCACCGACAGAATATCAGCGTTATGGGTAGGTACTTTGGTGCTCCTATAACACATGCTGAGTCGGAACCACTTTAGGAGCTCAATACTTTGAACTTAACCATATGCATTAGGTAAAAGCATGTATGTATTTTTTATTTTATTGTTTCGTTACTCGTCAAGGACATGAACCTTCTTATTTGTGGAGCAAATTCATCCATAATGTACCCGAATAGAGTGCGCATATGTGCTATCGAATGTACGAAGAAATTTAGATAGTGTATGTACTTTGTCCGTCATAATTTCATGATGTTGCATTTCGTATTTTTTTCATGTATGTTAATGTTTATGCCGCTAAATAAATCTATCTAACTGTCTACTTTTTCATTCAGTATTATCAGTAGGTACTTGTAAAAAAATATTTCTATTGCACTGTTTAATTTTGCAGGATGGTATTTTCAGCTAATAACGATATTTAAAAAAAGGTTAGGCATTCGAAACAATTTCTGCTTCGAAATTTTCACCAATACGCGAAATAGAATCATGTTTTGTTGTTTTAAGAATCAACGCTGTTTGTGCTCATTTTACTTGAAACCGTCACTTCCTTTAGGTATCCCGTACTGCATTTAGTCTCTGGTCTTAGAATATTATATACGTGATTGACACAATGACAGTAATTTAGATTCCAGTTAGTATTCCTTGAGTGCCGGCTACATTGTTATCAAAATCTTGTTTCCGTTGTTAGTAATAGTAATTGCCAGGGTGACGACATCCTTTGACTCATCTTCAAGAACACATTCATCAATGTGGTTTCATTTGAATGTACGTATTTTTATAATGCTTGCCGTTCTCCTTCCACGATTGCCTAATCGTATGGGAAGTGCTCGTATGAGACTAGAAAAATTGATTGTGTTGTGTGCATGTTAATTATTAAATTTTTATGATGAAAAAATAAATCATTCTCGGATCATTCACATACGTTATTCAACGAAAATTTGTGTAAATTGATGAAATCTATCATTAAGCTTACCAAATTCAATTATTTCTCGCCACCGCTGTAGGTAATATGATTTATGGTTATTTCAAGCAACAAAATTAAAGATTTCGCGATAAGCTTTCAACTAAATTACTTCGAATTACAAATATTCGCATTGCATTTGAATAATTTCGGCTCTTTTGAATATTACGAGTAGCAAGGAGGAAGCAGAAGACCGATTAGGTATCAATGTACTGATTGTAGCTAATTAAGTAGGTGGATGCCACTAAGTTTCCTTGTCTTTATACCTTTACGATATATGTAAGTAATTTAAATATCACCCGCTGTAGGTTACACGCCTTCTCTTAGAGAGAGAAGAGAGAGAGAGTTTGGGCTTAATCACCATGCCTGTCCATCGTGGATTGACAATTTAAAGGAGGTGCATGAATACTTCAGACACTCGGGGTCTCTTACGATGTTTCCCTTCGCAGTTAGCGAGCGCTATTGCTGCTACAAATTCGAAAATGTGCGTAACTTAGAAAACTAAGTCAATGGCACATACTCGGGGCTTGAACTCACGACCTACCGAATATGATGCTGTTCTCCGACTTTTCTTTTTCTTCTTCCTGTGCCTTTCTACTAATGGAAGTCGTATATTAAACGGGTCTAATAGCGATTCTTTATGAGTATCGCGAATCATTAAGAAATAGTATTGGAAGTTGGCCGTCAGCATATTCTTCTGAGTTTCTTGGCAAGCGGAACAGATCTTCGACGCAGGCTGCATCCGTCCATTCCCTGATGTTTCTGAGCCGCAACTTCTCCTCCCAACACACCTCCTTCCCCAGTCTTGCCCATCATTGTAACTTTAAGTAGTCGGTACCTATCGTGACGCAGCACAGGACTTAGATAACTAATTTTCTTCTTTTTATAGTTAGCTACTGTGCTACCTCTGCTCTATGGTATATTTTTCTTATGTAGCCGATAAACTCCTACTGCAGGGCAAAGGCAAAGGCTCAGTGAGAGAGTATGGGCTTAATTAAAACGCCAGCCCCCAGCCGATTTGCAATTTCAAGCGCGAATTCCTCAGATACTCAGGTTTCCTCAAAATATCTTCCTTCACGGTTAGCAGCGAGTGGTATTGCTACTAGAGGTCTATTATAACACGGATGATTTGTACTCGTAGCGCCTTAGGTGACAACGCTGCTAATTCATGAATCGAGAAAGTGTTTGCGAAAATGCTGTCAAATTACTTATTGTCACCGAGATAGAGATCTTGAATTCCGTCTTGAAATCCGGCTTTCTACGTTTCAATAATGACGTATGATACATAGCTTCCTGTTTCTTTTGTTTCTCTCGAAATCTTATTTACTTTCGAATGAGTACCATTACGAGTATTATAATAATTTTAGGCTTATTCTGGCCGGAGGTCGCGGGCTCGAGTCCCGGCATGGGTTGAATTTTTAGCCTCTAAATAGGTTTTTAAAATTGTCCTTAGCACGGGTTAGTGCATTAAAAAGAATATAATCATGTGGGTCCAGCGATATCATTCCGATGTAAAACCTAACTGCAAAAGTAGGTACTTGGGTAGGTACAAGTGATGCAAATTACTTCAGCCAGATGTTGCTGCCTGTACGTAATACAGATAGTATTGTAAAGAGGTTCGAAATTTCACTGATGTCGGTAGTCGCCCATTAGCTCCGTTGGAGAGCGCTGGCACGTTTAGCCAGAGGTCACGAGTTCGAGTCCCGGCGAATTTTTAGCGTCTAAATAGGGATTGGTATTTTCAAGCGCTGAGGTAGTTAACACAGACACTTAGGTTTCCCTCACGATGCTTTCTGAAATGAGACCCTCTACTCTGTTGAAGTCTGTTAGAAAAAACAGGATAGGGTTATAGATAAGGAAAAATCGCCCAACTCAGCGATTGAAATTGCCAATCTGCGGCGGGCACGCGTGATAATTAAGCCCATACCCTGTCGATCAGGGGAGTCCTATGCTCTGCATAAGGCTACATAACGAAATAGCTTCGCTTATTAGTTCACGCGCAATAGTTTTTGGCCGCCCTAAGTATGGTTCTAGGTACAGTCACGAATACTAACATGTACTCGTGTGCATCTCAGTACCTTGTCAAAGTTAAAATAGTCAATTTCTCATATATTAGACTAAGAGAGGTTAATGTGACAAGGTCCTAACGTTTTACATGTTGGTGCAAGCGACTGTACTCAACAAAGGGAATAATTAATTGTACTCAACAAAAAACATTTGATCGATTACTTTGCCATTGTCAGTTTATAATGCTGAGGTCAAGTATTTTGACAACACTCCATCTGCGTTTGAATTTGGGTTTTAAAGTTTGGGCAATAGCGTCTATAACTATTATTGTCTTCTCAGTAGAACGAGTACCTTATTTTTTACCAGCACGTGTTAGTTAAGGTTTTTCTTAACGAATTAAGTGTGCGTAATCTTCATTGTTTGTATAAATTGGAGTAGGTATGTGATTTATATTAAACTATGTTATGTACTTCTGGTTAATCTGGCCTGGGGCCCGAAGCAATATATGTGCCTGTACGTAAATGTTGTGGGTCTCTTTCTGCATCGCAGGAAGGTTAGACTGTACTCCACCACGGGGACCAAGTCCGGGTTGGTGGAGGATTGTACGACAGTGGCAGGCCTTACCGTCAGAAGTTATCAAGCCGCCCATAAGGCCTCTGACATGGCTTAACGACTGCCATTACCTGAAAGCAGGCACCAACCGCTTAACGAGCCTTGCGAACCACGGAAGCGCTCGGAAAAAATGCCAGTAGCGGTAGTCACGGGACGGTCACCCATCCAGTACCTGACCGCGCCTGTTGTTGCTTAACCAGGGCGATTGATTCCAATCACTCGGTTCCACTAGGCCACGAGGGCTTCTCTAGAACTTAATTGACTATAAACAGACTGTACTTACTTTGGTTTATTCCCGATATGTCGTTCCTTTGCGGAAATCCAGAATAGCATTAAAATCCGGAAATCCATAATAGCATTGAAATGTGAAAATGACTTTGCTAAATTCCGCCAAAAGTTCCACAAGCACCATGCAGTTAGTTATTATGAATTAACTAACCGTATTGTTCTTGTGGGATTTTTGGCGGAATTTAGCAAAGTAATTTTCACATTTTAATGCTTTGTTTATTCCTGCTATAAACCATATAAACCATTTAATTAATGCAAAAATCTTTATGAAACTGTCAGCTGCTAAGTGTATAACCTCATTTTTTTCGTTTTACAACGTCTCGTGTTACGCAAGGTGCAACTCCGCAGGTGCTGCGGATGCACTTTTTGCGACCACGACCTCCTGTACCTTATTCTTGACTTCCTAAAGCCCTTCAAAATATCTTCCTTCACGGTTAGCAGCGAGTGGTATTGCTACTAGAGGTCTATTATAACACGGATGATTTGTACTCGTAGCGCCTTAGGTGACAACGCTGCTAATTCATGAATCGAGAAAGTGTTTGCGAAAATGCTGTCAAATTACTTATTGTCACCGAGATAGAGATCTTGAATTCCGTCTTGAAATCCGGCTTTCTACGTTTCAATAATGACGTATGATACATAGCTTCCTGTTTCTTTTGTTTCTCTCGAAATCTTATTTACTTTCGAATGAGTACCATTACGAGTATTATAATAATTTTAGGCTTATTCTGGCCGGAGGTCGCGGGCTCGAGTCCCGGCATGGGTTGAATTTTTAGCCTCTAAATAGGTTTTTAAAATTGTCCTTAGCACGGGTTAGTGCATTAAAAAGAATATAATCATGTGGGTCCAGCGATATCATTCCGATGTAAAACCTAACTGCAAAAGTAGGTACTTGGGTAGGTACAAGTGATGCAAATTACTTCAGCCAGATGTTGCTGCCTGTACGTAATACAGATAGTATTGTAAAGAGGTTCGAAATTTCACTGATGTCGGTAGTCGCCCATTAGCTCCGTTGGAGAGCGCTGGCACGTTTAGCCAGAGGTCACGAGTTCGAGTCCCGGCGAATTTTTAGCGTCTAAATAGGGATTGGTATTTTCAAGCGCTGAGGTAGTTAACACAGACACTTAGGTTTCCCTCACGATGCTTTCTGAAATGAGACCCTCTACTCTGTTGAAGTCTGTTAGAAAAAACAGGATAGGGTTATAGATAAGGAAAAATCGCCCAACTCAGCGATTGAAATTGCCAATCTGCGGCGGGCACGCGTGATAATTAAGCCCATACCCTGTCGATCAGGGGAGTCCTATGCTCTGCATAAGGCTACATAACGAAATAGCTTCGCTTATTAGTTCACGCGCAATAGTTTTTGGCCGCCCTAAGTATGGTTCTAGGTACAGTCACGAATACTAACATGTACTCGTGTGCATCTCAGTACCTTGTCAAAGTTAAAATAGTCAATTTCTCATATATTAGACTAAGAGAGGTTAATGTGACAAGGTCCTAACGTTTTACATGTTGGTGCAAGCGACTGTACTCAACAAAGGGAATAATTAATTGTACTCAACAAAAAACATTTGATCGATTACTTTGCCATTGTCAGTTTATAATGCTGAGGTCAAGTATTTTGACAACACTCCATCTGCGTTTGAATTTGGGTTTTAAAGTTTGGGCAATAGCGTCTATAACTATTATTGTCTTCTCAGTAGAACGAGTACCTTATTTTTTACCAGCACGTGTTAGTTAAGGTTTTTCTTAACGAATTAAGTGTGCGTAATCTTCATTGTTTGTATAAATTGGAGTAGGTATGTGATTTATATTAAACTATGTTATGTACTTCTGGTTAATCTGGCCTGGGGCCCGAAGCAATATATGTGCCTGTACGTAAATGTTGTGGGTCTCTTTCTGCATCGCAGGAAGGTTAGACTGTACTCCACCACGGGGACCAAGTCCGGGTTGGTGGAGGATTGTACGACAGTGGCAGGCCTTACCGTCAGAAGTTATCAAGCCGCCCATAAGGCCTCTGACATGGCTTAACGACTGCCATTACCTGAAAGCAGGCACCAACCGCTTAACGAGCCTTGCGAACCACGGAAGCGCTCGGAAAAAATGCCAGTAGCGGTAGTCACGGGACGGTCACCCATCCAGTACCTGACCGCGCCTGTTGTTGCTTAACCAGGGCGATTGATTCCAATCACTCGGTTCCACTAGGCCACGAGGGCTTCTCTAGAACTTAATTGACTATAAACAGACTGTACTTACTTTGGTTTATTCCCGATATGTCGTTCCTTTGCGGAAATCCAGAATAGCATTAAAATCCGGAAATCCATAATAGCATTGAAATGTGAAAATGACTTTGCTAAATTCCGCCAAAAGTTCCACAAGCACCATGCAGTTAGTTATTATGAATTAACTAACCGTATTGTTCTTGTGGGATTTTTGGCGGAATTTAGCAAAGTAATTTTCACATTTTAATGCTTTGTTTATTCCTGCTATAAACCATATAAACCATTTAATTAATGCAAAAATCTTTATGAAACTGTCAGCTGCTAAGTGTATAACCTCATTTTTTTCGTTTTACAACGTCTCGTGTTACGCAAGGTGCAACTCCGCAGGTGCTGCGGATGCACTTTTTGCGACCACGACCTCCTGTACCTTATTCTTGACTTCCTAAAGCCCATATTTGCGTGGCAAATCTTAAGGGTTAACTTGTTTCATATTTTACCGCAAGCGGTCTTCGGTGTTTTTTCTGACTTCCACATTCATTGTCCCGTCTTTGAAGCGACTTAATCGTGACTCTTGAATGAAAGGCGTATGCTAATGAATCGGTGATGTGTTGGGTTGAATTTTTATGAAGGTATTTTGCAACTTGAAGCTTTTGTCGATACAAATTACCAAGTTGATGGCACGACGCGACGTCGGAAGTAAGTTTGAAGTCAACTGATCGCAATTGGTAGTTAGTTAGACCTGAGATTTTCCGCACTTAGGGCCGGTTTCTGAATTGAGAATTTCACTAAGTATAGTAGATTGTTAACCGAGTATCGAAAGAATCAATTCCCGAGGTATTTAGAGTTCCCGAGGTATTTGGATAGTCCGAGTAGGAATTGATTCTTTTACCCGTGTTAAACACTCTACTTTTCATTTCGACTATGAGGAAAATAAAAACTCATTTTTAATATTAAAATCTTAGCATAAAAGGTAACCTATTTTTTTTATTTCTGTCACAGATACATATAAGCATTAACAGATAAGCATTCCGCCAATTTATGTCGACTTTTTAAATTTTAAATATGGAACTCGCCGCGTAATAAATTGTAGTGGCTGATTCCGCTCAAAGAAGTTTGCGCAAAGTTCACACTGGCTGTTTAGAAACTCACCTGGCCGCAGCATATTCTTTAATTAGTTTTTTTTACATAAGACTCTTTACAGCTGACAGTAGTTCTATTTTTAAAGTTCATTCCGGCCCATAGTTGGGAAGTAAATTGAATGAGTTTTTCCCTCTCTAGGGAGGGAAGCAGCATTTTCCACCCAATAATCAGATCAAAACAACACTACTTTACGAGTATAAGAAATGATAAATACTTAACGTTCCGCCACGCTCTTTACTAAGAAATTAGAAGAGACAGCACTCCAGTTAAATATTTTAAAAACCTATTTAGAGGCTAAAAATTCCACCCATGCCGGGACTCGAACCCGCGACCTCTGACAAACCATGCCAGCGCTCTCCCAACTGAGCTAATGGGCGACTAACCGGCATCAGTGAAATTTTGAACCTCTTTAGAATACTCTCTGTATTGTCCTTAGCATTAAAAAAAAGAATATAATCAAAGCAAAAAATTATGATGAAATTTAAATCCAATCTCTGGAGTTACTCTAAGTCTTCTAAAATTACGTAGATTTTGAAGAACTTTTTCTTCTTGTTGACCAAAAAATTATGAGAAAAATATTGGACCTGGAACAGTAACTTTTCCGGACTTCCTATAAATCATAGGGTGTGAATGAAGGATATGTGTGAATTAGCAAACCATTCGTATGTACACTTAATTTTACAATGCTCTGTGCTTTTCTTCTTCTTCTTCAGGCTATGGGCTCCCCCAATGAGCCCCATAGCGCAAGGTTGTGCCATCATTGGGAAGTAATGCCCATAATCCCCACGCTGGGCACGCGGGTTGGGGATCGCAATTTGGTGGAATTGTACTGCAGGGGGCGCTGCTAAGGGACACAAATCGGGGGGTGGGCCCCCCGATTTGTGTCCCTTAGTCGCCTTTTATGATACCTGCGGGAAGAATTTGTGTTGGTGCTATTCTCTAAGCCGACACCACACAGCAAAGTGATTTTACGAAGTCACTTTTTTACTATGGCACTGACGCCACAGCCTAATTTAATTTCACAAAGCCACTAATCCGCACCGCCCACCGGCCTGCAGCAATTTTATTATCTTGTCGGCTGTCACAGCGATTCGTATCGCGAGCCCGCCGAGGTGTCAGCTAAATTGTGTAAGTTCTGACGCCTCCTGACACGGCGCGATTGTAATTGCCTCTAAACTACGGCGCTGCACTTGAAACTCACTTTCTCCGCGTCGAAATTCGTCTCACGCCTGTCCAAAACTGTCTTAAACTGTGCACTGAGTGCTTAGTGCGAGTTTTTTAACTACTCGATCGCGTTAACGTAAACTCATATTTCTATGGCATCGAGGAAGCGCCACCTAGCGACAAGTATGGAAATTAAAATTGCTGAGTGGGAGTTGTAATGGTTTACGTTGAGAAGTGAACACGTTTCCCAGCCAAAACACGAATAAACGCGAGTGCGAGTTGTACTGTGACAGCGTTTTGCCAGTTCGAACGGTTAACTTACTCATACTCACTACTCAATGCTCGATTAACGCGGTAGTAAAGTTATTCGATTGGATCTGTCAAACTCGCACTAAGCACTCAGGTCAGTGTGTTGAGTGCACGTGGCAGCTTATTGATTTTTACCGCTGATTTATTTGAATTCAACTCTTTGACATTGCGATACGAGCGTTTCTATTTTCGTTTTTCGGTTTCGTCTGAAATATGTTTGAGTATGGCCTAACCTTCCTGCGATGCAGGAGGAGACCCGTGCCCCAACAGTGGGGACATACAAGGGTTGATAACGAACGAACGATGTTTGAACGATGAAGATTATATACGATCCACTGTAGGGTACATAAATTTTCTGAGTGTGGGCTTAATTACGACGCGTGCCCGAGGCGAATTGGCAATTTCAAGCGCTGAGGTAAAGCATGTTTACAGGTTTTCTCACAATATTTTCCCTCGCCGTTAGAGAGTGGTTTTCTTTTCCGTCGCCGTCGCCGTTAGAGAGGTAATATAAGTACTACAAATTCAGAAATGTACTTAACTTAGAAAACAAAATCATTGGCAGATTGCGAAGTTTGAGACCACCCACAAATTAATTAAATGAGTGAGATTGGACGTTGTCCGCCTCTATCCAAAAAATTAAGAGGACTATCCAAAAACATGAAACAATGGGTATATAATTACACTAATTTTATTTTTAATGCACTAACCCGCGCTAAGGAACAAATTTAAAAACCTATTTAGAGGCTAAAAATTTCACCCATGCCGGGATTCGAACCCGCAACCTCTGGCTATCCGTACCAGCCACCGTACCGTAACCTGGTACGGATAGCCAGAGGTTGCGGGTTCGAATCCCGGCATGGGTGAAATATTCAGCCTCTAAATAGGTTTTTAAAAATGGGTATATACACAAAACCTTCGGTAGATTCAAAGAATTTGTAATAAATTGTTAGTGACCAACAATTTCTTATTTCCAGGTGTAGGAAGATCTGCTATTAAAATATCAAGTCAATAAGCAACACTTTTAACGAAGTATTTTCTACGCCTAATTTCGCTCACAAAATTCAGACACATTACGTACGACTCTCTAGCCAATTTGGCAATTTGCTTGTCTTTTATGTTACGTTATAGGCATTTTGCCGTGCAGAGAGCCTGGCCGTTAATAAGTCGGTAGTTTGATGTCGTTTGACGCTTCTCTAGTAATACCTCAATCGGTTGGTGAATAATTGATGATAGTTGTATCATCAATGTATATTAATTACTAACAAAATTAAAAATGTAAAAAAACACTAAGCGTTTTTTATATTATAACGCGACTGGCTTGATCGCATTAACGTCATGCATTTGTTTATCTATTATACTGATTAGTCTTATAATGATTGTCATATAATGATATGTCTTATCTATTATAATGATTAGTCTTATATTAGTTTTATAATGATTAGTCAACATACTATATTTTGTTAATTTAGCTGAAAACCTCCCTCTCTTTTCTTGCATAAAGTGTCGTAGAGGCAAAGTCAGCGAGACTAGAAGTGCAAAGTTTACTTACCGTCAAAAGATCTGTACTTACTACAACACATACGATAATTTGTGGGGCGTATGCAGATAGTAAACTTATCAGGAAGAGTGACGTGTGTCAGACAGCGTTAGTAAAAGTTACGCCTAGAAGATACAGAATTTACACACATGAGATGCTGGCTACATCTATTTTGTTTACATGTTAGTTAGTTAGTTAGACCTGAGATTTCCGCACTTAGCCTCATAGTTGGGCCATTGTACGTAGCAAGCGTTGAGGTAAGCTAACACCTCAGACACTAGGGTTTCCTTACGATGTTTTCCTTCACCGTCAGCAAGTAGTATTGCTACTATAATTTCACAAATGTACATAACTTAGAAAACGAAGTCATTGGTACATGCCGGGGTTCGAACCCACGACCTCCCGATTGAGAAGCCGGCGTGCTACTCCGCTCCGCTACCACTGCTCTTGTTTACATGTTATGTATTACGTTTTCCTTCTGTTGTTCGTAATTATATTAATTGTGTTAAACTTAAAAATGCTGTATACATTATCATTATAATTGATACTGATACCCTAACCTAAGCGGAAAAGTGAAATTAATATTTAATTGTTGACTACGGAACAAGGACGTGATATGATATCCCAATGAAAAGGGTTATTGGGATCGATCAATCGATATCAACCCTTGCATGTCCCCACTGTTGGGGCACGGATCTCTTCCTGCATCGCAGGAAGGTTAGACTGTACTCCACCACGGGGACCAAGTGCGGGTTGGTCGAGGATTGCAAGGCAATGGCGGGCCTTACTGACAGAAGTTATCAATCCGCCCATAAGGCCTTTGACATGGCTTAACGACTGCTATTACATGACAGCCGGCACTAACGGCTTGACTTGCCTTGCGAAGCACGGAAGCGCTTGGAAAAATGCCACTAGCGGTAGTTACGGGACGGTCACCCATCCAGCACTTGACCGCGCCTGTAGTTTTTCAACTCAAGTGATTGATTCCAATCATTCGGTTCGACTGGGCCACGATCGCCACTGCGTTATTAGGATATCATTTCTTAAAAATATTGTGCGTGTAGGAAGGCAAGTTTCTTTAAATTGGTGTTCTTGAAATATTAAGTTCTGTAGTGCAAATTTTTCTTACATTAGGACGCCCACCCAAGGGGGGTTTACAATCAACCGTTTAGCTCCTGGCTAAACTGTTACATGAGATAGGTAAAGTACTGCCCTGAATTTTTATTCAGGGCAGTATTTGGCCTATCAATATTTTACCACACACACGCACGTACAACGTGACAGTTGTGTATGTGGATCTACCAGAGAATACTTTGTAATGTCTCAACATGGACGTTGTCTTCGGTTGGAAGGTACGTCAATCACACATGTTACTTTAAACGATGTCTTTAGTACCAACCATACACTCATTAGAATACACAATGCACTAATGACCGATCTCGTATTTTCTTCGTACAGAACTTCTGATTTTCTTCTTTTCCTTACGTAAGCTTATTTTGTGTCTCACTGTTGGGCAAAGGTCTTACCTTTAGCTTCCCATTCCTCTATGCCATCGATCATCCCCTGCCATCCCGGCAAAAATATTGTGAGGTCGTCTCGCCATATCCGCCTTGGCTTACTGTATGAAATAAAGCAGGTTTATACGAGTATATGGTTGATGCCGCGAAAATCATCCAACTGGGTTGGGCTGCGTTTAAAAAAACTGCGTCAGGATTTTGTCCTATGGGCTTCTCCTTCGACACCAAAGATAAGCGTCTTCACCAGTGCGTCCTGCCACTTATTACCGGAGCAGAGACATGGCCTCCACTTTCTGGTACACTTACAATCTGTTAATCTACTGTTGTCAAATGTTTTTTTTGTATGCACGTTGGCCAACTGACTTCTGTTAACAATAGATTAACGGCTTGTTGGTTTACCAGAAACCGGGACTAAGTCCAATCCAATGAATCACAGTACCTCAGCGTTTATATGGGCCATGCTCACAGTCTCTGATGAAAAGTCAGAAAAAATACAGCACAGTACTACTCTGTAATTAATGATTGCTTTCGCGTTACATAAATTACATAGTTGATTGAGCCAATCTATTTTATTGGCTCCTATCGATCGGTGCTCATTGACATTTATGCTAATTTTGAATCGCTAACAGAATGCTTAACAAGGGTATCTGAAAGTGTGATCAAGCATAGATGCCACCTGCGTGATTTAATAACTTGTCAACGTTGATTGATTGGCGACAGGTTAGTGATGTGAACCGATTACAATTTGAAGCACCGGTATTTTCCAACTACTTTAAAAAACCGGTTTTGTTTAGCTACTTTTTGGAACTAAAACTTTCGTAAGCAAATAAAGGTTTTTTTGTTTTAAAATATCAGCTGTTTATTTCCGTTCACTTTCATAGGTTGTTGCGCTTTTCTTCTTCTTCAGGCTATATTATGTGGTTCACCTACCATATAATTAGCCTGGACACAGCCCTCCCCTAATGAAGCGCCATAGCTGTCTTCGGCTTGCGCTTTTCTAGTTACACTTTAAGAACAACAAAATTTTTTGCCATGAATTCTGGTGTCATAGTAAAAAACGGTAGGTGGACCAGAGCAGTCAACGAGTTGCGTCCAAAACAGGACGACGGTCAGTGGGCAGACCAGCCAGAGGGCTAGCTCATGAGGCAGAGACCCGACACGCGTTTTTTTTTTATTTGAATGAACTTAGGTTCAAAAAATTCTAATTTGTATACCGGGAATTAAAGTAGGTTGTCGGCTGTTACTTCTTCACGACTAATTTCGACGCCAACCTATTTTGATAGCTAGAGCTTTCATAGTTTATCCGAAACTCGACGCGATGACAAATTAATTCTGTCTCGTTTTACCACATAACGATCAATTTCGCTTTATGTCACTTCAGGCGAGAAAGTGATTGGGGACTTTACTTGTACCACAGAATCGTGATACTTTCTGGCTACCTACTTTGTAAGCCAAGGGTCATGAAATAATGGGTCACCACAGTTTGCTTGTCAGTTTGAACAGTGTGGAGGTGTGGCGTTCATAAGTGAATACGAAACGAGAATTTAACGAGTTTTTGCGACAAGATCCATAGATGTAAGGGTACTTTCATGTACGCTCAGAGAGACTTCAGCAGCACCTAGGTGTTTGATATTCGCACTTAAGACGTATCGGATAAGGCTCTCCTATACTTATTTTCTGATCGTATCTACGCAAAAAATCCACGCTGTGCGTACAAATTGTTAAGTAGTGACATAGAGTTAATTCGGTATTTTGATTGGTAAATCTTCTTAAGAAGTTTGATAGTTGTATAATATACCGTGTTTTTAACTTAGGATACAGATTGAATAATAGTTTTTTTGTTTCCAATAGATATGTTATTGTTTTCATTAGCTTCTATTATAATTTCTCCTCACTTTTCATCATTTCTGAAGATTAACAATATTATGAAAAACTAGCTGGTGCCCGTGACCTCGTCTGCAGGATTAATATTTCAAGTATCTTATATTAGCATAGCGTAAAAAAAACTAACATTATGTATGACATTAAAATTATCACAGAAGTAATTTTTGGGTCGCATTTGAAAACTATCACACATAGTAGGATTTAAATTTTTGTCAAAAGTAACAGCCTGAACGAATTTAGTTGAAATTTGGCACTTAAACAAAGCGCCATATTCTATTTGTGTGAATACAAAAGCAACTTCAATAATCATTTAATCCAGTTTCTAAATATAATTGCACAGTTTTTATTCGAAATCCCTAAGAACTTTGTTCTATTTCTGATTACTTTTGAAGCTTTAAACATACGATCCATTAAATCCAATTCTTAATATATAATATTTTATGCATCGTTTTCATTCGAAACGACTAAGTACCGTGTCTTGTTTCTTTCTGATTAATTTCTGAAGCGTTAATATACTTACATTTAACTTGTTTTTTTTGCGCACTCCAAAAGAAACTCAATACTTTCTGCAGCCTACCGTAACCGTAAAGTTGACTTTACGTAATTTGATACGTGTGAAAATTTATATGTCGCTGATTCGGAAGTCACCTCCTGAGTTGGCTATTGAACTTGATCTTAAAGGTCTTTGTCATCTTAATATTAATTTCTGCAAAAAGTTGGAACGTTGTATATTATTTAGTATTTATAAATAATAAAAACTGGAACGACTTCAGGTGTGGTTTTATTTGTAGATTAGTAAAACAGAAAACTGGATAAAAATGGAGAAGCAGGTAAAAAAGTCAGATCCGAGTGCTTACTGCGAGTTTTTTAACTACTCGATCGCGTTAACGTAAACTCATATTTCTATGGCATCGAGGAAGCGCCACCTAGCGACAAGTATAGAAATTAAAATTGCTGAGTGCGAGTTGTAATGGTTACGTTGAGAAGTGAACACGTTTACCAGCCAAAACACGAATAAACGCGAGTGCGAGTTGTACTGTGACAGCGTTTTGCCAGTTCGAACGGTTAACTTACTCATTCTCACTACTCAATGCTCGATTAACGCGGTAGTAAAGTTATTCGATTGGATCTGTCAAACTCGCACTAAGCACTCTGGTCAAAGGGTAAAGTAGTAGTGATGAAAAATGAGGGAAATCCAATAATGTGTGACGTAATTTAAATATTTGAAAATGATAGATAGAAAAAGAAATAAAAATGGTGTGAAGAGGTTTGCACCGTTACAAAGTATGTTTTGAAGAAGGAAGTCGACTTTATGTCACCATAATATCAGGAAACAGAGGCATGTACAGTCTGTTAGCTTTTAGAATATTCCTCGGGCTCTAGAGTAGGCTTCGGTATTCGCCGAAAGCACACGAGTGTAATACCTGCTGTATAGAAAACTTTTCTTCACTATTTTGAAAACTTATGTAAAGTTATACTATTTTTATTTTTAATGCACTAACCCGTGCTAAGGACAATTTTAAAAACCTATTTAGAGGCTATTGGCACGGATAGCCGGAGGTCGCGGGTTCGAATCCCGGCAAGGGTGGAGTTTTTAGCCTCGAAATAGGTTTTTATGTAAAGTTATAAATAACTATACAAAATAAGCCTTACCCTATTGCAATGTATCCGATTCTGTTCGGTAGTAGCCGAGGTATATTCTAAAAGCTAACAGACTGTAGATAGTGTTTAAGACACTATGGCGTCAAGATTTTCAATATTTTCTTTGCCGTCCCGCGCGCTCACATACCTACAACGAGACAGAAAACTACCACACACATACCTACCCACACATACCTACCCTCTCTCTCACACACACACACACACAAACACACACACACAGAACATTATGTTCTGTGCGCACACATAAATTTTACACAAAACATTTAACAAGACATTACATAAAAAGTAACATGTACAAAGGAGCTTATGTCTGAAAGAGATTCCCAGCTAACCGAGTGGCTATTTATTTCTTCTTATCTATTTCGTTTTGCCTGGTTAACATAGTACAAGAAATCCTTGTCTGTGACCAGGACAATTGATTGTGTTGTGAGGAAGTTATTGTTATTTTGTTATAACTTAAGGTAATAAATCCATAATATAAAAATGAATCCCTGAAATTGTTGGTAAGCGCAAATTTCGAGAGCAGCTGAACCGATTTCGCGGATTCTTTTTTAGAATATTCCTTGAAGTACGGGGATGGTTCTTACGGAGAGATAAATAAAAAAAAAAATAAGGAATCGACAGTTAGGCCCCCGTGGTGGAGTATGGCCTAACCTTCCTGCGATGCAGGAAGAGACCCGTGCCCCAGCAGTGGGGACATACAAGGGTTGATAACGATAACGACAGTTAGGCGGTACGAAGTTTGCTGGGTCAGCTAGTAATAAATAAATATAAATATTCATGGACATATTACACAGATCTCGTTAGCCCCATACTAAGTAGAACTAAATGACTTGTGTTATAGGCGCTAACTCGATGATAGATTTAGGGCTGATTCTTCAATAGTCAGATAACTTTTATCTGAAGAATAAAAATGGCGGTTTGACATAATTTTCATACATAAGCTGTCAAACCGCCATTTTTATTCCTCAGATAAAAGTTATCTGACTATTGAAAAATCAGCCCTTACTACAATAAATACCTAGATTACATCCAAGACCCGAGATAAACTAGAAAAGTTAATTTTCTAGTTTAACCCGGCCGGGGATCGAACCCGAGAACTTCGGTTTTGCAGTCAGCGTGCCAAACCGCTACGCCACCGAGGCAGTCGAACATTTTATATTACATTTCTCTTTTGCATTTGCTGCTCGTATCAAACCCTATAAATAACCCACTTGTATGACACAAATAAAGTGTGCTATGCTTCACCATCTCTCAATGTCACCTTATCTAATAGGAAACCAACCTTACGTCATCACGATCATCATGATCATTAAAGAAATCGTACGATTTTTTTTCGCATCGCGAGTTTTGGTCTTGGCAAAAAACGTAACTGTATTTTTTACAAATCTCATGCTGGTTGAAGTTAGCGTAAAAAAACTTAAGGCTTTGTTTCTTTGCCGTGCACCGTGTACCCATAAAATACCTGTCTTGTCTTATGACATGGTATAAAGAAATTGGACACATGCCGGTATAGTTCCTCTCATATAACGTAAGTGTCAGGATAATATTTGCCTACAGGGCATTTCTGGTTGCTGGTGAATTCCATATCAACCCTTGTATGTCCCCACTGCTGGCGCACGGGTCTCTTCCTGCATCGCAGGATAGTTAGGCCATACTCCACCACGGGGGCCAAGTCCGGGTTGGTGGAGGATAGTAAAACAGTGTCAGAAGTTATCAAGCCGCCCATAAGGCCTCTGATATGGCTTAACGACTTCTGTTACTATAATAATGCCACTAGAGCTAGTCAGGGGACGGTCACCCATCCTGCACCTGACCGCGCCTGTTGTTGCTTAACTCAAGTGATTGATTCCAATCACTCGGTTCGACCAGGCCACGAGCGCTTCTGGTGGTCAATTGATGTTAATTATTCAATAAACGCAAATGTTAATAAATTTACACGTACGAACGCGTTCGTATCATATCATATCATAGAATTGGGAAAAAGGCAGCAGAAAACTGAAATCTGACTCACAATATATTTCAATTCATTTTATTAAACATAATACATACAATATATTTCAATTCATTTCATTAAACATAATACATAATACAGTCGGGATGTATTAGCAGACGGGGAGTAAAAAGTACCCGGAACCAGCGTGCGTGCGTGGAACGATTTTTGAACGTTCGTGAAAGGTGATCTGTCAGGTTTTTGGCAAGTCTCAGTGCCATGTCTCTGCCTGCCCCTCTGGGATACAGGCGTGAGGTTCTGTTATGTTACATCAGTCGGTACCTACCTTATAAGATTCCATGAGTTCTACTCGTATTAACTAACATCTTTGAATTTAAAAACCTATTTAGAGGCTAAAAATTTCACCCATGCCGGGATTCGAACCCGCAACCTCTGGCTATCCGTACCAGCGCTCTACCAATTGAGCCAATGGGCGACTCACGGCATCAGTGAAATTTCGAACCTCTTTACAATATTCTCTGTATTACGTACAGGCAGCGACATCTGACTTAAGCAAATTGCATTACTTACAGCCCCGACTACCTACTTTGCAGTTAGGTTTAACATCGGAACGATATCACTGTACCCACATGATTACACTATTTTTATTTTTAATGCACTAACACGTGCTAAGGAACAAATTTAAAAACCTATTTAGAGGCTAAAAATTTCACCCATGCCGGGATTCGAACCCGCAACCTCTGGCTATCCGTACCAGCGCTCTACCAATTGAGCCAATGGGCGACTCACGGCATCAGTGAAATTTCGAACCTCTTTACAATATTCTCTGTATTATAAATTTCACTGATGCCGTGAGTCGCCCATTGGCTCAATTGGTAGAGCGCTGGTACGGATAGCCAGAGGTTGCGGGTTCGAATCCCGGCATGGGTGAAATTTTTAGCCTCTAAATAGGTTTTTAAATTTGTTCCTTAGCACGTGTTAGTGCATTAAAAATAAAAATAGTGTAATCATGTGGGTACAGTGATATCGTTCCGATGTTAAACCTAACTGCAAAGTAGGTAGTCGGGGCTGTAAGTAATGCAATTTGCTTAAGTCAGATGTCGCTGCCTGTACGTAATACAGAGAATATTGTAAAGAGGTTCGAAATTTCACTGATGCCGTGAGTCGCCCATTGGCTCAATTGGTAGAGCGCTGGTACGGATAGCCAGAGGTTGCGGGTTCGAATCCCGGCATGGGTGAAATTTTTAGCCTCTAAATAGGTTTTTAAATTTGTTCCTTAGCACGTGTTAGTGCATTAAAAATAAAAATAGTGTAATCTTTGAATTTGATTACTGTTAAGTACTGATTAGTGTTCTCTGTATATCTGTCTAATGTATTAAGGTCTTATTTATAAAACCACGAGTCCTTACAAAGCCGATTAAAATAGTCCGTGGTGTAGATTTTACAAGGAAAACATGTAACCACAAATTAAATAAGACGCCTTTGCGAGTGTTTTAGTGAAGTTTTGTTTTTATAAATAAAGCTTCAAACATAAGATAGATATTTAAAAACCTATTTAGAGGCTAAAAATTTCACCCATGCCGGGATTCGAACCCGCAACCTCTGGCTATCCGTGCCAGCGCTCTACCAATTGAGCCAATGGGCGACTCACGGCATCAGTGAAATTTCGAACCTCTTTACACTATTCTCTGTATTACGTACAGGCAGCGACATCTGACTTAAGCAAATTTCATTACTTATAGCCCCGACTACCTACTTTGCAGTTAGGTTTAACATCGGAACGATATCACTGTTACATGATTATACTATTTTTATTTTTATAGCACTAACCCGTGCTAAGGAACAAATTTAAAAACCTATTTAGAGGCTAAAAATTTCACCCATGCCGGGATTCGAACCCGCAACCTCTGGCTATCCGTGCCAGCGCTCTACCAACTGAGCCAATGGGCGACTCGAGGCATCAGTGAAATTTCGAACCTCTTTACAATATTCTCTGTATTACGTACCGGCATGGGTAGAATATTTAGCCTCTAAATAGGTTTTTTAAAATTGTCCTTAGCACGGGTTAGTGTATTAAAAATAAAAATATAGTATAATAAGATAGATATTTAAAGAACACTTAATTACACAACCAGAAGGAAGAATTACAAATGGTTCGTTGCATCTAAAGAGTCGTATCCAATTGGCGGTCTTATTGCTTAGAGGCGATCTCTTCCAGATAATATTTAGTTGCTTTTCTCACAAAAATAGAAACACATTAGTTCTACGGCCAGACGCACGACCAGCACCCTTTCATGAGCATAAAGCCTCCTTACTAATGGGTAGATCCGTAAGGGGCAATTTTACGTATTAAATTTATTTACCTAAGACACTTTCTTCGGCGGCGACGGTTGCCCAGTGAATAGAACAATGGACTCCACCCTTTCATGAGCATAAAGCCTACTTACTAATGGATAGATCCGCAAGGGGCAATTTTACGTATTAAATTTATTTAAGACACTTTCTTCGGCGGCGACTGTTGCCCAGTGAATAGAACAATGGACTCTGAAGCGAGAGACCCAAGTTCGATTCCCAATGCGTGACTTAGTTTTCTCCCAATGACTTTGTTTTCTAAGATATGTACATTTGTGAAGGTGTAGTACCAATACCACTCGCTAACGGTGCAGGAAAACATAGTGTCTGAGGTGTTCAAATATCTCAGCGCTTGAAATTGCCAATCCGTGGAGGGCACGAGTGGTATTCTCCATATTTTCTCTCTCTCTCTCTTTTTAAGAGAAGACGTGGCCTAAGTCGGACGTTTATAGGAAAAATACTTTCTGACAGACCAAGGCTTGTTAAACCGTTTAAAAAAAATTAAGCTTTTGATCTCTTCCTCTAAATAAAGTAACAAACACCGCAAGTGTCCACTTTGAATACGCGGTCTGGAAGAAAACACCTCCTCAGCGTGCTCTCAGAACTTAACCAATGGCAGAAGTGGTTACGTAATCGATTTATTGTGGTCATTTATTTTTTGCCATGGCAACATCGCCTAGGATGTCAGTGACCTTAAGCTGGGGGTGGGCAAAAAATGGTCTTATTAATGAGATATCCGAAGGCATATATCTTTATTTGGTGCAGGTGTTCCAAGTTTTTGCCCCAAGGCTGTTCGGCGATTGATTGTTTGGGTGAAGGCTTAAAAAATGAATAATTACTTAGTAAAAACACTAAGATTAACCTTGGATGATGTCGTAATATGGGGGAAAAGGTCCTACCCTAAGATGCCGACAGTGTCGTAAAACTATAGTGAATTCATATTTAAAATTAAGTTTTGGCAGTTTTCGCAAATAGTTACGAAAAGAAAAATAAACAGTGGCTAAAATACATGGTGCAAAATCCACGAACAACCAACATCAGCCTATTACATATAGAACACCCTTTACTTAACAATATATAAAAAAAATTGTAATGACACTACGCTTGGGCTAGTAACAGTTTAATAAAGAAATTATCTGTATTAAGTTCATATCACTTGACAATATATAATACATTCCTAATATTGTAGACTTTTAGTCCGGATTTACTTACGGGTGTTGTTATATCGGAAAAGTCCGACCAGGTTTCGCTCAGTGTGAGACAAGCAACCGACGACGCGAGCTCCGTCTCTGCTCACCATGATTAAGCTCTGCGAATCGGAGCGAAACCTGGTCGGACTTTTCCGATATAACAACACCCGTAAGTAAATCCGGACTAAAAGTCTACAATGTGATGTGCTTACGAAAGTTTTAGTTCAAAAACATTCCTAATAGTTATGATTGACTTTCTATATTTATTATGCTAACAAAACATTGGATCATGCTGTTCATAAATAAAATAAATATACAGAGACATCAAGTATTCCAGATTTTTTCCCCGTAGTAAAAGTTGTTTATATAAATAAATATAAATATATTCTATTGAAGACAAATAAATATATTCTATTCTATTCTATTCTATATTGACAATAGAAACATCATTTTCTAATGATTAGGTATTGGGATTTTATTTCGCCTGTATTCCAGTGCTTCGCAAACTGTGTGCCGCAAACACTACCGGCGTACCGGAAGATGTTCCTCGAAAAAAAAAAACATTACGTTTAGCTAAACAATACCGTGTTTAGATGAAATGCCATCTTGTACCATGTTTTTAGCTTTAAAAACAGTATCTAAGTTGTTTTTTCTACTTACCTACTTTTGTGTCCCACTGCTGGGCTGGGCAACTCCATTTCACCCTCCAGGTTATAAATAACAATTCAATATTATATTAATATTATATTCTATCAATATGGGTTGTTCCACTGATGCCCATTGAAAATCCCCACTGATGGGGATTTGTGAACTTTTTGTCCACAAATCCCCATTGGCGTGTCTTAGTATTGGCTATGGGGATTTTCAATGGGGATTAGTGGAATAACCCAAAAATGGGTGGGCTATTTCGCTAGATATTTCAGTGACAGTTTTTGCAAAGAAATACTATAAACAAAATGCACTTTTTCTGTGGTTGACCTATCGAGAATACACAATTTTGTAGTAAAAATATTGAGTTGGTGAGTGTACCTTGCACCAGATCTCGTAGGTGTACCTCAAACAGAATAAGTTCACGGTGGCCCCACTGCTGTATACAACGCGATACCCAGAAGAATCTAGACAGACTTTTTACAACATAATTCCGAGAACTATAATGCTTCGAGACATGTTCTAAGCGGACCGAGGCGTGGCAAATTTCGATTCTCTCCGATAGGCTATGTTATTAAATAGTTTTTGCACACTGTCATTATAACAGGCCAAAGTTAATTCCCATGTGGTTGTATCACGAAACGTCTTGAAAGAGAGGGTCCACTAAATTCATAGTTGTACAACCTATGGCTGCAGGAAGTCTAAGGAGTGAGGTCGGGGGCGGGGGGAAGTCAGTCAGTCATACATAGAAAAGAGGTTGGATTTTAAGCGGTGGCGGTGGTGGTGGCATTCTACCGGAGAGGTAGAATGCCGGCTTCTCAATCGGAAGGTCGTAGGTTCTGATTCCGGCATGTCACCAATGACTTTTAAAAATCTATTTAGAGGCTAAAAAATTTACCCATGCCGGGATTCGAACCCGCGACCTCTGGCTATCCGTGCCAGCGCTCTTCAAACTGAGCTAATGGGCGACTCACCGGCATCAGTCAAATTTCAAACCTTTTTACAATACTCTCTGAATTACGTACATAGAGTATTGTAAAGAGGATAGCCAGATGTCGCGGGTTCGAATCCCGGCATGGGTGGAATTTTTAGCCTCTCAATAGGTTTTTAAAATTGACCTAAGCACGGGTTAGTGCATTAAAAAGAATATAACGAATGACTTTGTTTTTAAATTATATAGGTACATTTGTGAAGGTATAGTAGCAATACCACTTACTAACCGTGAAGGAATAAATCGTGAGGAAACCCTAGTGTCTGAAGTATTAACATACTTTAGCGCTTGCTACGAACAATGTCCCAACTATAAGACTAAGTACGGAAATCTCAGCTCTAACTAAGACGTTGGACGTAGCTCGCTTTTCCATCCAACAACATATTGATTGTTCATCTTCAAGGAAGGTTTGCTGGAAGAGAATACTTCTTGCATTAAGCACGCCCTTGTACATTGACTCATGTAATTAGTGCAATAAAGAATGAAAATATTAATAATAAGATCGAACCTCTGAACGATTGGCAAAGTTTAATAGCGAACCGACACGTCGTTAGTCAATGATAACCAAACTGCGTCTATATGGAAATTTGTTCTAGAAGAGGTGCCTTAAATTGTTTTCAAGAAGTGCTAGAATAAACCAACGTAGTAGTAGTCCACTGATCACTTGCCGTGGTAATATTATTATTATTATTGGCGAGTTATATTAAACTCTGGGCCCAGGTAATACTGTATATTAGTTTTTATGGCCTCCCATGCTCAGCATTGCTACGTTTAACAGTTTGTTATTTTAATCTCTGTAATACTCGTAATTATACACTTACCAACACTCCAAATTGCCCCTGGCGTAGAAATTATTATTAGCGTAAAAAATATTTATTTTGCCGGCTGTTGACCCTGCTTATAATTTTTACATCAATATTGAAACTGTATATTCTATTTTAAATATTAAAATTCTTTATTGCACTATTAAAATAAATTCAACAGTATAAAAGCGAACTTAATGCTAAAACCATTATCTTCAAGTTAGCCTTCGTGTTGCTGAACTAGAAATATATAGGGTAGTGCTTGAATTCCATGTTTTCATAAATCTAATGAATATGTTTGTGTTGTTTTCAGGTAATATTCCCAATATTTCAACTCAGCTATTGGTCCCAGCAAAGGTAAAAATAAATTAAAAAATAAGTTTCACACAACTCAATGACTTGCCCTGGTCCCAAACTGGGATACACTATGCTATGGTAACCAGGTAAAGGACGTCACAGACTTGGAAATACACCCAGACTGAGACCATTGTACGGCGGCTTCCAGTGATAATCGAACCCACGACCTCTGGCATGGTAATCTGGCGTGATACTGCTAGACCAACGATGCATTCATAAAAATACAAAAAAAAACGAACTTTGCTGTTATTTAGGTATCCTTATCGTAGATTTTCCCCACATTAAGAAGCTCTTGCACTCATTAAAAAAATTGTTATGAATATTTTCAGAAATGTTACATAGATCCATAATCTCACGCCTGTATCCCAGCAGGGTAGGCAGAGACCAGGGACTGCACACTTGCCACGATCCTGACAGATCACCTTCGCTCACAGAAGATTCTTCCGATCACATAGACCACATTCCTTTTAAATTGACATTAATTGTGTAATACCATAGCTAATCATGCTAAACGCACAGCAAATCCTTAGCACCTCTGGCTTAACATACTCAAGCAAATCACGATCAATAAAACCTATTTGCTCAGTTCGATTCAATGGAACACCCCGTGCCGTAAGCCAGAGGGATCAATAAGGAAACGGTGATCAATCATCCTGCACACCCCGAATGAGTTTATAGCGTGATAGTGCGCTAATGATTCGCAATCTCTCACCATTTAGCGCCGCGGTTCCGTCGTACAATAAATCGGTTATGCTAAGGCCCAATTCTACTAAGAATGTCTTCGCCGTTTTCCTACTTTCCTACTCCTAGGGTTTTCTACTATTCTACTCCGTATCCGTAACTTGTGTTATAATACGTTTTTATCTAAAAGTGAACATGAGAAATCTTAACAACTGAGCCTGAGGCCGTTTTACCGCCGCATGGACATGGCGCATGCAACGACTTATGAACGTTGATGAAGCGAAGGTGATCTGTCAGGGTATGTATGTATGTATGTATGTATGTATGTATGTATGTATGTATGTATGTATGTATGTATGTATGTATGTATGTATGTATGTATGTATGTATGTATGTATGTATGTATGTATGTATGTATGTATGTATGTATGTATGTATGTATGTATGTATGTATGTATGTATGTATGTATGTATGTACTCGTATATGTATGTATATATGTATGTATGTATGTATGTACATGGCTCGTATCCCCTTACTGTCTACTGTGTTCTGTCGTGTTTGTTTTTATTACTTTTTTATATTTAGTCTCTATTTTACGTGTTGTACATGTCTGTGTGGTGATAAATAAATGTATTTTTTCTTCGTCTTCTTCTTCTTGACAACTATTTTTAGAACCTATAGTCTACAACCTAGAATCAACAACCAAGGACTTTGATCAATTTCCCGCCCAATCGGTCGTCAACTCAGCATGCGTAGATTTCTGACTGGACAAATATAATAAAACAAAGAATACGATTTAAAACAAACATTTACAATTTAGAAGGGCATTGTATCTCCGCAGCCACAAACAGGTAGCTAACTCAGCATTTGCTGCAGGCTGGGCCTGCAACACTGATTTTCAGTCAGCACCAGACTGGCCCTAAGCCTAGTGTCTGTCTGCCCCTCACGGATATAGGCGTGAGTTTATGTATTGATGAGTAACCTAACCTAACATTGGCCTATGGATCTATAAGTAGATAAGTGAAGGGGCCACTCGGACGCTGCTGCACCTAGGACATTGGTTCTTAGATGGTGTAGGCTTGCTCAGCACCTATACCATCCTGACAGCTTAGTCGGGCTAGCCCACAGGAAAGACTAGTCTGTACGTGTGGAGCCAACCAAGTCGCTGTGTTAACCGAGTGGGTAAAACAATGGACTTGGGACTAGGAGACCCAGGTTCGATCCCTACTCCGGGCATGTACCAATAACTTTGATTCTTCTTTTTGTTCTTCTTCAGGCTATGTTATGCAGTCCGCTGTTGGACATAGCCCTCCCCTAATGAGCGTCATAGCCCCCTGTCTTCAACTTTGTTTGACCTAACCTTACCACTTAGTTATATAATATAGCATGGGATTATGGGATTTCATAGCCAGATACTCTGAATCATATTTTTACTGTTTTTGAAATAGTTACGTTATGGTTTAGTGGACTTGAGGCCCTGGCTATTGATGCTGAACATGGCTTGTTACGTGAAGTACTCGGGAAATTGAAGTTATTCATTTAATTTATTGATCGCTTGTTAATTTGCTGAAATAATGTTTAGTTAGAGGAATTGGAGCGCAACGGATATTGTGTTTCATCCAAAGGCTGGTAAACGAGTTACATGGTAGTAAACTATAGGTTTTACTATATGTACTATACGTACCTAGTTTGTGTGCGATAGGCAGAGGCCTTCTCTCAGAGAGAGAGTATGTGTTTAATAACCACGCGTGCCCACCGCGGATTGACAATCCTCTTTATTGGAAAAATTGAAGTGTAGGGTTTATTTATCTTATACTCGTAATAGGTATAAAAATACCTTACCGTAAAAGAGATCGATCTAATCGAATGGTGTTTTCGTCGTCATGAATACTTCAATGTCATTAGGTTTTTCGACGAACTCTGCTTTACTTTATCCCGCTTTTTGCCCGACTGGGGTTCTTTCTTTGTTCATTTTATATTTGTCACGATTCGAATTGAATTCGACAACAGGCTGCAACGTTTCGGAGTCACGACTCGATCAGCCTTGACCAGAGCAGCCTCGCTTAGTGGAGACCGAAACTTGCATACTTTTGACAACGCATTACAGGCCACCAGAATGTAGTGGTCGTAACATTAGCACAGCTGTTGGCTTTCGAGAGAACCATTTGTTGTTAAGTTTGCTGCTTTTATAATAATTTAATGCACTTACATTATGCAATTTGACTTTATAGGTTTTTTTATGGGTATTTCACAATTTCCAGCGAGAATTGTTTATTCCCGAAGTGCGTTAGTGGACCCGAGTTATGTAAGGTTTATATTAAGCATTTACAAATTATTAAATTGATCAAGTACACAAGTACTTAAATATACAATTTACCACATACTTAAACACAAGAGCGATGGTCGCGGAGCGGTAGAACGTAGAACGGCTTTGTTTTCTAAGTTATCAATTCCACTCTCTAACGGTGAAGGAAAAAAATCGTGAGGAAACCCTGGTGTTGAAAGTGTTAAAATACCTTAGCGTTTGTTACGTACAATGGCCCAACTAAGTGCGGAAATCAACCAACACATACTTAAACACATATCTGTCCATTTCACAAATCTCTTTAACTTTACGAGTATAAACATAATTAATTTTAATGAAACTAATAGATTTGTCAGGATCATGGATAGTCGCAAACCGATTATCTAGATTATACTCGTATAACACAATATTTTAGTTTTTATTCAGAATTTCAAGATTTTAATGATTTGAAGCAAAACTATCCACTGGTGGAAAACGGGAATACACCATCTATATTATTTTCGATAATATCAAGACGTAAGTCTTCAAATCTGCCTATAAAACAAAGTATCTATTTCGAAACGTGGTTTAACGATTGCCTCGAAACTTATTCAGCCGGGTCGATAATAAATTGGAGAGAATTCTCCGAAATGCCTAAATTTTCCCACTATTTCAAGGTTTGACGATTTCCGAATTTCAGCCTTCGTGCCACGGTCTATTTGCCTGACCTCGGTCGTCTGTAGGTCATCCAGTCATTCGAGACTAGTCTAGATAATGCCTGGATCGATTACCGTCACTGCCAATTAATCGCTTCAAACCACACGATATTTCAGCTTTCACTGAGCCATTGTAATTTAGGTCTTAGATGCCTAAGAAAGCGATAGGCGATAGCGGAGATATAATGCATGAGTTCAATTATTGTAAAACATAGAGGTCATACGAAAACCATGACTTTGAAAAGACTAAGTTCGGAGCTTTTTGACCATTTTTTCTCAATAATTATCTAGATTTTGAAATGGATGCATGAGTTCTATGTGTTGTAATAATTTATGTAAACCCTGTTAATTAAAAGTTTGACAAGACTAGAGATGACTGGAGAGATGTTAATTTGGAGTTTTCTTGTCAAATTTTTCTCCACTATTTTGAAATGAACACCTGGTTTAACTTGTAACATTCATTAAGTCGCAGTTTCTGTGCTACTTTGAATAAAACCTTTGTGATTTGATTGGATTCCTCCGTTTTAACAAGGCAAGTTTGAACAATATCTACTTTATAGCCATTCCATATTCAACCGTCGCCTACACCGTCTTCTTTTCGGGATTCGCCAAGAATCTGGGGTTGCAGCCACATTATACTCAAAATACCTGAGATTTATGTTTATTTATTGAAAATGGCACACGAACGGCTATTCTAGACAATATTTCAATCACATAATCAAACGTACGATACAGCTAGAATCAGTGATCTGTGATCTCGCATCTCTATAAGAGATAGAGATGCGAGATCACTGATTCCGAAAGCGCTTTGACGTCCTGAAGGCATAAAACATAACATACCATTTACATACTGGCACATATATTGCTTCTAGTCCACACTATCCCATACTAGGATACCCTGTTTCAATACCAGAAACAACGACGTCACAATCGTGTAAGCATCCAAGACCTGGCCTTTTTTTGTCCCCAGCCGGTCCACTTCTGTAAATAAGCCCAGAATTTCGAAAATTTTGTTACCTTTTTATTTACTTCCTACAACACACAGGCGATACTATCGCAGGATTCACCGCTGCCGCTTGTCGCTCTCTACATTAGCCTAGCAACAGGTTTACTTTCGTTACATATCGCGTTTCTAGGTTAATTTTACTTCTCCAACTCAATTAATTTCACCGGCACTCTTACTTTTGATGGCTGACGCTTATTTGCTTAGCCTGTGACCTTGTGATATATCGATGTTATTTCAGTTTTCCCCTCCAAATTGCTGTGAACGCTATTTAATGAATAGTTCCGTCTGTCAGTCGTCACTGACTGTCCATATGTTATCGTCATGTATTTTTGGGACATTTATGACATCTGTTGCTATACTGTCCGTGCTTTTACGTAATTTAATTTACCGTGAATGTTTTTTATAATGAACACTAATTTCTCTTTGTCGTCTAGTGCTTTCGCTAATCTTTAGTTATTAAAACACAGGCCACCTACACGTTCGTCTTTGTCACTTTGATTTATTCATGTTCATTGCTGTGTGTCACAACTAATTGTGATATTTTGTCTGTATTTGCATTTGAGTTTATTCGGGGCCTGTTACTTTTGCTACGTTCATTATTTGTTTGAAATCTACTTTAGTTTTTAAGCTAACACTTTCGTTAGCACTACACGTTAACCGGATAAACTTAACGTGTTTTTCTATATCAAGACAGTTTATCTGGTTACAAATCAATAATCTGCTTTAGTTGTTTTAATTATGTTATTAGTGTGTGATAGAGATTAACATCTCCAAAAAATTTATTAGATATCACAACAAAGTGATCATTACTTAGAATGAGTAGCATATTTTAAATTAGTCGTCATTGAACTAATTACACCCTACTGCCATTCCTTCCTCAAATAATTTTCAGGGTTAAAATTACTTTGAAGTACCTAATTTAAAACCATTTGAATAATGAAGTGTAGATTAAAATACCTAGGTATTTTAAAGTTTTTACTTTTAAAATCATATAATGGCTCAGTCGCAAAACGTTTAGTGCCGTTTTTTATTTTACGTATATATTATTATGTGCTCAATTGCTCATATAGTTTGTGCTTCTATTTTTGAGCTAGACAAAGTTGCTCCTTTCTGAACCTGCAGTCAGCACTAATATCCCGGCGGCAATTTGTCGATGTATCGAGGGGTCGATGTAAAGCTCGCTCATGGGGGCTTTTCTCGGACCTATCTATTGAATTGTCACAGGATATCGACGACACTTACATTATTATTTAGTTCGTGAAAAAATCATTTTCTTTTTTGCCTTCTCTGTATTATTCTTGATCTTTACCTAGGTAAGGCATAAGTGTTATTGTGTTACAATTTCTATGATTGATTGTTCACACAAATCCCGTTTCTTATTATTTTTTTAGATATGTATGCTATTTCCTGTGCATAGATAATTATAACGATGGTAGCGTAATACAGTGGAATGCTGACCTTACAGAATGTAGTCAGCGTTCAGAGATTCTGTATTTGCCAATGATCATATTTTGTGATTTGAGTTTAAACAAATTTTGTAATAGCAGTACCTCTTGCTAACCTTCAAGGAAAATATGTTGAGGAAACCTGAGTTTCTTAAGTATTAAAATACCTCAGCCAGCACAAAAAATCTCTAAACCTCGGTTGGCAGTACCTCCAATGTGAGAGAAAGTTTTATGTTAGGGCTAGTCATGTTATGTAACTAGAAGAGAAAAGAGAAGATAATTCAGATAGAATTATCTTCTCTTTTTCGGTGCTCTGTAGAAAGTATTGTGTTACCATTAAGTTGCATGTGGGATGCAGGGGCAAATGCCGCGGGTAGCACAAACAATATCCCTTTGCGAGGGTGGCCGGTCCAATCGAGACGAAGTTCTTTTACTGTCGATAGTGATTTCGTTCGTTCACTGGTTTTGTCACGAACTTTGTGAGGATAATTTGATTGTTTGGAAGCTCCGCCATGTGGTTAATGTTAATTAATCCGATCTAGCTGGTCACTTAGGTCAGTGCGAGTATATTTAAATACACAATCTTTGCTTTATGTAGATTAAGCAAATTTGTTTTTGGATAACATTCAACAGCAAATTACCTGTCTATATTTCTAGGATTCTGTACTTATTTGTCAGATGTAAATAAAATTATAAATAATCTTTTCTGCTTCCTCTAACTGTCGGAATTACATTTTTAAACCGTTTTTAACCAAAATGTCATCTTCACATAGTCCGCGGCCAATAACCACAATTATACTCGAGTGCGTTTGATCGAATAACTTTAGTATTGTACCCCTTATTCATAGTAGTCTGCCAACTTAAAGCATTGCTAATTCTTACTCCGTCTTCTTCTATTGACCTAAGTCAGAATGAAAAAGAACACTCTTTAGTAGCTGTTTTAAGTTAGCGGACCATTATGAATAAGGGGGTTAATGACTTCAATTTTCTAATCGTCGCTGTAGACAAAGACCTTTCTAGGCTTGCTCATAGCCTACAACTGTGCCTTAACATGATCTGGTTATATTAATTTCTATAGCTTAAAGGCAGAAAACGGCACCGTCCACCTTGACAATTTTATGCCCCTTTTAGAAACTTTATTTTGCATAATTCCTAGTTTCTTACTTCGCCTTTGTCTTTTAGCTGGCAATATTCTCGGACTCAGAGCCGCAATTATGAACCTCTTTTGACGTACCTGGCCCTCTAGGTACAACTCCTTTGATTTAATTTATTTGTGTCCCGCCTGACCCGACTGGGTGGTTGCTTATGTTTTAATAGCTGTGCCCCGTGGTGTTACTCGCGGTTTATCTGGGAAAACACATTTTGTATTACCAGTAAAATATATTTTCAAACTGTAAAACGTAGCCTATGTGTTAGCCTTTCTAGGTTGTCAGCTAACTCCATACCAAATTTTGCCAAAATCGCTCCAGCCGTTTAGAAGTGAAGAAGTACGAAACATACAAATTCACAAACTTTCGCCTTTATAATATTAGTGTGATGTGATTTGATTTATTTAATTATTGCTTTTTAATGTTTTTAATATATTTGCATAATGTATGCTGATTTCATGTAGCCTTTGACACTCGCGAAAATGTCAAAATATACCCACTACTGGTCAGATCGAATTATGACGATGTTCTGAGGGAACATAGAATCAGACATACTGGCAACTCTCCTTTTAGGCTCGCCGCAGTCGGCTAAAAATATCATAATCTATCGATTCTACCCGTAACAATAGCCAAATTAGCGCTTAAAATAACAATTTACTCCGCTGTCTAACCATCAGTCTTCATCGATTATCTGCATCGTATGTTGATTTATTGCGTGCGTATGAAGGTCTTGGAAAAACAAGGTTAATGTCAGTCACACACACGTGAGATTAGAAAGTACTTTTCGGCCCTTGTTTCGACTAAAGGCCAATTTAAACGGCACGATTTTCTCGCTATTCAATCATCCCACCGACATAAGAATATTACACTATTGACAGCTGAATGCTTGATAGAGTTCCTATTTTAAATTACAGGGATTGTCGAAACTAAACCAAAACTTCGCGCGTTCTCCATTGTTCAATGTCATAGACAAGTCAATGATTGAATGTCCGGAGGAAACAACTAAATAGATCTGTACTAATTCCTTATTCAGGTCACTTACTAGTCATGCCTTGATTAATACATCTCCTTTAACTCCTGTATGTATTGCTGCATTACTTTGCATGTAAGCGTAAACAAAACAGATTCGTAGCACGTACAGTTTTAGTTTAGACGATCCTACAACCGTGTTTTATAAAACTGCAAGTTGATGAAGTCTATTCGATGTGCATTAAGTAACAATGCGTAAAATAAGTAACGGTATGTAAGTGTATTATTATTAAGTTTAAGTATGTATGAATATTCAAATTTTCACTGGCTACCCGTCTTTCTAATTTCCTTCAGCAACTTTCCATCGTAAGGTTGTCTGGAAGAAATTGCTTTTAGCAATAAGGCCGCCAATTGTACTATGTATATTTGCAATTGTTTTGTATTTGTTGTTTTTCCAGTGTACAATAAAGAATCTTCATATCTTATCTTATCTCAACAATCTTCCTACAAGCTGTGGGTTAATCGGCTATGAAATGAAGTTCTACGATATTTCACTTAAGACTTTAAAAACCCTTTAGAAGCTAAAAATCCACCCATGCCGGGATTCGAACCCGCGACCTCTGGCTATCCGTGCCAGCGCTCTTTCCAACTGAGCGAATGGGCGACTCACCGGCATCAGTGAAATTTCGAACCTACCTCTTTACAGTATTCTTACGTACAGGCAGCGACATCCGGCTGAAGTAATTTGCATCACTTGCAAATTTTTAGCCTCTAAATAGGTTTTTAAAATTGTCCATAACACGGGTTGGTGCATTAAAAATAATATAATCACTTAAGACTGTTACGCGCATCTTCGAATAACAAATGAAAATACAATTTTTGAACTAAAACTTTCGTAAGCACAACACATTGTAGACTTTTAGTCCGGATTTACTTACGGGTGTTGTTATATCGGAAAAGTCCGACCAGGTTTCGCTCCGATTCGCAGAGCTTAATCATGGTGAGCAGAGACGGAGCTCGCGTCGTAGGTTGCTTGTCTCACTTTTCCGATATAACAACACCCGTAAGTAAATCCGGACTAAAAGTCTACAATGAAAATACAATTCGTTTCTTGCCCCATATTGCACAGTGTGTTGCCACGATTATTCATATCTCCGAAAGCTTCGTCTTGCCTAATCAGTGTTCTAATGAGGCGTTTCAAGGTTGGTTTTAACGAATGCGTGTCGGTCTGGTACTTACTGTTTAAACTTTCAATTAAGCCTTTAGGTCAAAGTGTAAATATGCATAGCGTATCTTTCCTTGGGGCCTATTGAACTGAAATAACGTAGGTTTGATTTCTTTGCATTGATCAAACGTATTTGGCTTGCTGAGTTTACAACTGCACGCGTAGGATGTAGTGAGGTACAAAGTAAACATTTCGTGGTCAGTAATTTGCATTTCATAGCAAAAGTCTGAGAAGCTTTGACGTTGTTATACTTACACGGAGGCCCGGATTAAAACTATGTCGAGGCCTGTGGGAAATACTCGTCTTGGACGTTTTTGTGTACATTAGGAAGGTCCAAATACCTCGATAAAATATGATATCTAAAATATAAATATCTCGTGTCACAGTGTATGTTATCGAATTTCTCCTAAATAGCTTAACAGATTTTTATAATTTTTTTGGTATCTGAGAATGATATGTCGTCAGCTAATTCATATGGCAAAACGGTTGCCGAGTCAGCTGGTAATAATATACTAATTTGAACTGCAATTGAAAATGCATCTTAGCCTACTAAGCCCTGGAGGAAACAGTTACTTCAAGTCTTCTAAAACTACGTAGATTTTGAAGAACTTTTTCCTTGTTGTCCGAAAAATTATGAGGATACTATTGGACCTGGAACAGTAAGTTTTCAGGACTTCCTACTAAATCATTGGGTGTGAATTATGAAAGTTATTTGTGATGTCCTATTTCTAGCACGCCAGAGCTTAGGAGGTTAAATATGACGAAATTATGTATGTATTTTAAAAAATTAAGGTAAATTAATAATTTGCGTACATTTGTGAATTTATATACCAGTAATAACTCTTGCTAACCGTGAACTAAAGCATCGTGTTCGCATATCTTAGCGGTTAAATTAGCCAATCCGCGGTGATTAAGACCATCTCTCTCTGCCTGTGCCATGCAGTGAAATTTATATAGACTGTACATAAAAATAAACATTTAAACAGCAATATGTTGAAAGAAATTAATTACTCATTGATTAGTCGGAGCTACTCGTAATGTTCTTGGCTCAACGGCTCAGATTACATCAGAAAGGGACAATAAGCTTCAACAATAGATAACTATTCAGCATCAATAAATTCTCAAGCGGGTGTTAGAATTAAGACTAGCACTTCACGCTTACTTCGATTTATGAATCACGAGTAACGGAAACAATTATCTAGAAGGCGAAACTGGCGATAGAGGTGGTCTTCCACAAGATGATGAAGCTGCAGAAGAAACCCCTCGATATCTTAACATAGACACAGTTTAGATAGTAGTTATAGATAGATTTATAGAGAACAATTTATTGCTCTACTATTTACAAGGATAACAAAATATGATTTCTTACATATAAGTAATTTTATTCAATTGGCGGTCTTATCTACTTTAAAAGTTCGAAAGAGTTTTACATCCTTATGATGGTAAATAAAATATTAATTAGGTATATCCTAACACCAGCTGTACAATAGATGAAGTAACCTCTTATTTCGACAGATTCTAAATAAGTTTAGATAGAGAATGGATGGTTAAAGATGATTACGATTATGATGATAATAGTTCTGCATCCTTCGCGGTCCAATCGCGAAGAACAGACTGCGATGTTGACATTTATATTCGATCCCTGAAGACAAAATAAGTATGCTACTCGTAGATACGCGGTCAAAATACGTCTAAAGCAGAAAAAAGGTCTTTGGTCTGCAGTTAAGACTGCAAAAAGATCTGTGGAAAACCAGTTCCATGCAAGACTTCTAGATAGGTATTAGAATAATTAATAAAATACTCTTAATAAAAGACCAAAGAATATTAAGTTTGGAGTTTAAATATACATATTTTTTTAAACAAAACGATGTAGATCCCAAAAATGTAATAAAATGTGTACCTTATAACGTTCATTAAATCTCGGTTTCTGCGCTACTTTAAGAAATACTTTGACAGTATGTCTCTAAACTTAAGATTTTTATCTTCGTCCAAGTTAACGCTACCTCTGGGAGGAGTTTCCAAAATTGGCTACATCATTGCCCGTTTAGTCGCTATGCTTCTTATGATTGAATTTGACAATGTAGAAGTAAACAATGCATTTTTTAAAGTTACAGCACCTAATAATTTGCCAGCCTGTCTGATCAATTATATAACGCGGGAAAGATAATGTGGTTTAGTCTGTAACTACATGATTATAAAAAATGGTGTTAACAGAGAGGTATCTGTGACGATGATTAGATGCATAAGCGCTATGCTAAGCTATATAACTGAGTCACTGACTGTTCAACCAAATATAACGTAAGCGCAGTCATCGTTCTGCATATTGTGTTGTTTTGTATCAGCTGCGACAGAGAATTATGTTTGCGAATTGCAACATTGTCGACGTGGTATTAAGGGCGTCTTTTCCGGGTACCTCTGGTCTATGATGTCACAATCAGACCCTACAGGACGAAGTGCCATTACAGTATCTAGCTCGATTGCGTGATTTAGTGGAAGAATATCTTCATTTGGTACTTAAATAATTATTTAGTGAAGTCAGTCTCTCTGTTTATGGTACAGCAAAATAGATAAGCTATGGAAAGAATTAGATTCGTAGTCAGGAAAAGAAATCAACAGAGGTGTCTATGAATTCCTGATAAAGAGCATATCAATAGCCGTCCATAGTAGTTCAATATAATAAATTTCCTGTGGACGTTGGTTAAAAATCATATTAAGTCTTGAATCAACAGCAACACGGATCTAGTGGTCAAGATATTGCTTTTGGGCTCCCGATTCCACTGTTGTAGGAATATTAATTAATTAAATCATTTATTTTTCGACCAACAACAATCAATTGTGACACTACGTTAGAGTTACTAAGAGAAATAAATGTTCTTAGAACAATAGTTAATATTTTTAGCAATACATGGACGACCGAGCAGTGGTTCATATACCCTAAACAAAACCTGCTCGCACTTTCTTATGGTGCATCTTTTCACTTCTGGGATTTTATGAACACCCAAATTTTAAGAGTGCATAAAAGGTCGCTGTGAAATTCCGTACTAATAGCTATTCCAAACGTCTGGATTCCGGCAGGCCTCGCTGTGCGTAATATAGGGACAGAGGGCTTAGTGCGAGTTTTTTAACTACTCGATCGCGTTAACGTAAACTCATATTTCTATGGCATCGAGGAAGCGCCACCTAGCGACAAGTATGGAGATTAAAATTGCTGAGTGCGAGTTGTAATGGTTTACGTTGAGAAGTGAAACGTTTATCAGCCAAAACACGAATAAACGCGAGTGCGAGTTGTACTGTGACAGCTTTTTGCCAGTTCGAACGGTGAACTTACTCATACTCACTACTCAATGCTCGATTAACGCGGTAGTAAAGTTATTCGATTGGATCTGTCAAACTCGCACTAAGCACTCTGATGTCTTTTGTATTTAAGGTACAGCTCTAGTTCTCTTCATGTCAGTGAAATTTGAAATTAATCACTGTCCTGTCTGCCTAACAACGTATGACGTTACTGATGTATGGATACTAAGAAGCAATGAACAAAATACAGCCTTTACTTGGCCCGTGGGTATTACTGATGCGTGACTGGATACGGACACTTTCCTTCCGGGATTATGCGAAGTGACACTCCAATAGGAAGGACTGTGGGAAAGGAACGCCTCATTTGCATAGAACAGATGAGGTCGCAATGTAAGATGTCATAGGAAACGCTGCGGAGGTGTCAAAGAAACAAATGGGGAGACAGCATGTTTTGTTGATGATACCCTTGTGGTAGCAGATATACATTTAATTTGAACACCGCATAATAAAACCAAAAACTCAATATGACATATAGTCAAATTTAAAGGTGACGCCTCTGTTGGTCTCCGTGAGAAAGTCGAATTCATTCCTGAGGGGATTGAGGCAGTACAATCTGTTCTACTTAATGTATGCGGAATATTATTTTCAAAATCTTTCTAAACAGAATTTTTGGGTTCAACTAGAAATATAATAAACGTATTTTGTAGTTCAACTAGAACGTAGTTCAACTAGAAATATAATAGGCTTTGAATATAAATCTTAGTTACAAATGTTTCAATATAATACTTTGCCTAGTCGTTTTGAGTACGCAGCCCATTCGGAATTGATTTTGATCTGCAGTTTCGCTACTTCATATGGCATTAAAAGATCGCTCGATAACAATGTAAAAATTGGCTCCAGTGAGATTTCATCTGTCAACTCAATTGGTATTCAGTTAAAGGAGCACCACTCTCTCTTGACTGATAACATCCAGTACAGCCCGAATCATATTCAAGTTAGTATGTCATGTAAGTATACGTATTATATCTGCTGGCAGTTAATTAAGGTACAAAAAATACAGTTATAGAAGCCTAAAGAAGTTAGCTAAAAATTATAGTACATGACATGATACTAAAATGGAATATCACATTTTTGGGGAAAGCTATTACACCATATTACCAGCATCTTCAAGCCATTCCGCCATATTCTGGCCATTTTTGTATACTCTCTAAGGTAGACGCATGGGTCTTAACGTCTAAAACACGCTTAATATATCAAGAACTATGCCGTAAACCAAATACAAAACAGCATATCGCCATGATAGCTTTACGTCAATTCATCCCATTTAGCTTTTAATTTTTGGGTTATGGGCTCTGCCGTAGAATAAAGAATATTCTTGTTTTATCTTTGCATCACCGATATTGACAGATCGATAGATAATCATCGTCACTTATATACGTGCAATAAACATGAAAAATAAACTGCTTGCATGCTAACGATCGCAGTGCTTATTTCTTGCAATCTCTTTATCTTGCAATCTTTCTTCACCTTTGTACACTGGCAATTTCTCAGCCTTCCCTCGAACACAAAGGTGGTATTTTTAAACCTCATAAAACCTTTCCCTCGTGTACAGTACTGGACTCGTAGCAAGGAGTTTTAGTACTGCTGCACTTGCGTTGAGTCTAGGTGACGTAGAAGTGGAAATAATTCGCACCAATAGCAGTATAAAAATATATATTGGTAAATCTACAGATAGGGAGAATATTGACGGTTCTTTCCTCTAGTACAGTGTACGCTAAACTAACTTAACTATACAATATTAAAAACCTATTTAGAGGCTAAAAATTTCACCCATGCCGGGATTCGAACCCGCAACATAACGTAATACAGAGAATATTGTAAAGAGGTTCGAAATTTCACTGATGCCGTGAGTCGCCCATTGGCTCAATTGGTAGAGCGCTGGTACGGATAGCCAAAGGTTGCGGGTTCGAATCCCGGCATGGGTGAAATTTTTAGCCTCTAAATAGGTTTTTAAATTTGTTCCTTAGCACGGGTTAGTGCATTAAAAATAAAAATAGTGTATACAATATTACCTAATAATGTAAAATGCATAACGTGGCTAAACCCAATACTACGGTAGGTAAAGAGTAGGTTAAACGCGTAAACAAAATCTACACAAGAACTTTACGTATATTGCATTTGTCTGTCTCAATGATTTTTTTTTGTCCTTTAGCATCCTTTACGGAACACATTCCTTCTCAGACAGTGGAGACTATCCAGTCACGAATAAAAATCTGTTGAAATAGTCGTCTGTCATATCATAACGTGACAGACACGTTACCAATTCTTCCGCCATTTTCGTAAAGAACAACCCGAAACGAATGCTCATGCTTCGTCCACTATGCTTCTTTGTGCCTAAGTAGCTACTCCACTCGAGTTTACTTCAGTTTTGTCTAATAAAGCGTTTGTTTTTCTGAATTTTTTTTTTAGCCAAATTATTCAATGTGCTGGCCCGATCGGTAGATCTCTCTCCGAAGACTAACCTTGACGAAAGCGGTCACTTCACAAATTTGAAGTAACCTTGCAAGTTACCGCTTGTCAAACTATATACAATCTAGGCTGTAAATAAAGGCTGCACAAATTTTTTAACCTTGACAGTAAAAAAATGGACCTGTTGTTTCTTACCGAGCGGCATGATTTCTGACTGGAACAGTGCCTCGGTACGCAAGGAAACCACCACGATTGCTTCATAAGCTCGTGAGTAGCTCGTGAGCACCTGTATCGCGTAATAAGCACATCCACCGCGCTGTCAGGACGGATCGGTCACGACTCTACATCACTGCATACGGCCAGAAGCACAACTTCACAAAGTCCCGATCAATTCACATCAAGCTACCTGAGAGAAACCTTGTATAGAGTGTCCCTGTTGATGAAGTTTTCAGTAGTGTTTATTCAGATATTGTGAAGAAAATCGCAACAAAATAACTTCACACGACACAATCACTTGTCCTGATCCCAAACTATGAGGTGCAAAGGTTGTCTGGAAGAGATCACTTTTAGTGATAAGGCCGCCGTTTGTACTCTTAGGTTAAGAAATATCTGTGTAATTTCCATTTTTATGTACAATAAAGTGTTCTCTATCTATCTATCTAGGTATCTATCTATGTGCTATGCTATGGTAGTCAGGTAAAGACATTACAAACATGAAAATGCCCCAACTTTAAGGTTAAATGCGGAAATCGCTGGTTTTATTTATCCCCGGAAATTAAATAATAATTTGTTCCAGACCTACGCTAGGTTATTCTATGGCAGTTGGTATGTGACCACGAATCAGCCTTCCTTGCTCAGGTGGTGCCAGTGTTTGTAAATGAATGAATGTGTGACGTCGATGTAGACTTCAATAGCAGTAGAAGCGTTGTTTGTGGATTTTCATGGCAGAAGCCTTTGACACGAAAGTGGTTACCGTAAAATTAAAATTGTATCAATGGCTTGCGCCCACTGTTTTTCTATGGTTATGCTCTACCATAGAAAAAAAGGTTTTTCACTGGAGTGAAAAAAAAGAAAGTCTAAAAACATCTTGCACCATGACATTTGCAGTGTTATGTATAGATAAATTTCCGATGACACGGTCCATTAGCTATTTATTCTTTTATCCCTGGAATTATCTTTAGTATATGCCTGTATGTAAACGTTATGTTATAATTATAAATCTCCTTTTGCTTTTAAAGATTACACAAAATAATCAATTTTCTGTGAGCAAAACATTTTTGTTGACACATTGATGGGTAGGCAGACAGCATGTTTGCCACTTGCCACTTGCCACGATCCTGACATCTTTCGCTTCATGAACATTCATTAGTCGCTGCTTGCCCGCCGGGTTCGGGTACTTTCTAACTTGCCCTCTGCTTATGCATCCCCTATTTGGTCGAAATATATCCGCCTAGGTCGTCCCTTATGGGCCCTTCCACCCGCATTCGCTCGACATCATTACTTTTATTTTTTATTTTATTTTTATTTTTTTTATGTAAGGTGAAGAAACAGATACAGGTACAGATAAAATTTAAAAACAAACGGATATAAATAGACATAAAGTAGGTACTGCATCCTTAGACCTTCACACTGAGAAGTAATGTTATATTAATAATAAAAAAGTGACGCTAAAACAATAGATACTGTAAATTCGTGTTTTCTAGCAAAAGATGCTTTCCTCTACAACTTAGTTTGAACTAAAGTGAGCTTACAAATTCCTTTTAATTGATTTATACACAAAAAAGGCGAAATAATTGTGACAAATTACATGTTATGTTGGAGGACAAGATACCACTAAAGTATAGTGTGTACTTAAGGTTCCCATTGATACGTGACATTTATACTACTTATGAAGTACTACTTACTAATACTAGTAATAATAATAATAATACTAATACTTACTAATACATCATAAACCATTTGACGCTCGTTGCAGGACATAGGTCTCCCACATGGTTCTACATATTTCTAAATTAAAATAATGTTTCAGCAGTAGGTACAGACTATTTGACCAGACCAGGGACACGTCTTTAGATAGATTCTTGTATTTTTAAGTTCAGAAACATTAATTGTTGCTTTATAGCTTTTCCCTCCATCAAAAAGTCACTAGAGGCTTCCTTGTCCAATTTAAGCGATTTGTTCCATGTTTTTTCTTCAAACGGCCCGCACTTTCTTCTGCCAATCAGGAACGAATCCGAAACAGCCATTCGTTCAATGGCCGGCGGAAAGTGGATTTATGAGTATTCAACTGATATACTGTTGGTCGTTTTACGAAATGACTGGCTTGCGTTGATAGTGTACAGTCGATACCACAACATTGTCAATTTTGCAACAATATTGTAAAAGTTCATCGACTGTCCGTTGTACACAGTAAATGCTACAGTTTGTCTTGGACCTACCGCCCTAAAATTGAGATCAGCTCCTTTATTTTGCGTACCAAATCCTGAACAATCAATTGATCAACCAAACTATCTATCTGACATTCGGGTAAAAAGGTGTGCGAAATTAGACCTTGGTTTGTTAGTTGAAAATCTAGATGCTGACAGCATCCGTACCTCGCAAGAAAAAGACATTTGCAGGTACCAAGAAGTGCCGCATGGATATAGTCAGTGGCTTAGAAGTTTATTGTTTCTACAGACGATACTTAAATTAAAATTTCCACCAATATTTGACAGTACAGCTCACGCGTCTCATTACTTTTATAAGACCACTTTCTTGATTCGAAAATAGCACTTATGTTATTTATTATAAGAGCTACTTAGCTGTGACGATTTGTTGACTTTTTCAGACGCGTGCGATCGAAGCGAAATATTGCAGAGTACGGCTCGTGGTACTTAAGATCATTAGATTTGACTGCACGTCATTTCCTTAACATCGGAACCCTTTACAGAACAGAACGCATGCTTTCACGTCAGACCTTCATTGTGTATCTGTCGGTACCGAAGTGGAAGCAATATCTTCTGAGACGAGATTCAGAGACAGTTTATCTTGACACTCAATATTAAGGCCTATTTAAGGCAGCTCAGGTCATGCATTTAGTGATATTGCCTCTAGCATGATAGCATCAAAAAAAAAATATATAGGTATATAATTATGACATGTGGAAATGTGAAAACAAAAGCCTGCTCAGCTCGGCATACTTATTTAACATAACTAGTTAATTTGGTTTTAAATGCTATCATGCTATCAGGCAGACCATACGGTAGAGTTACCAATCTTATTGTAACTTTATCAAATTGCAAAACAATAATGTGTAGCAGTTCAAAAATTGAATTGTATCTGAAAATGGAGCTTTTAGGTTATCATTCTAAGTATTTATGTCTGCTCGCAATAAGTAAGAATAATACAGTCAGTGGAGATATCTCATTTTATTTAGATATCTTGGTCTTACCTTGGTATCGTACTAAATAAATCTGTGCAGCTTAACTTAAATGTACCTAATATTAAATAACTAATAATTGTATCGTTTATTTATAAAAAAAAAATCAAGAATACAATTATACTTATTATGAGAAAGTGCTAATATGCTATTCTTATGTAAAATGCTTTGTAAAATCTGTAGTAAAACTATTTTAAACGAAACTGCTCCGCCGGGCAAACGAAGCAATTGGTTTTGTGGGGCCATATTATACCATATGTAATATAAAAGGTACCTATATTACATATGTTGTTATAAGGCTTTTTAGTAATATAAAAGATATCACGTTCTATTTTACATGATATTCGGAATAAAATACCCTGGTACAGCTGGAGGCTTAGATCATTAGTCAACCATCAAGTGCGTTTAAAGCTGCTATTGATACTAAAGCATACATTAACATGAATAATACACTGTAGAGAAATTGATGGAGCGCTGATTGGGCTCTTTACAAATACCTTGATTGATGGAATTAATATACACGATGGTAAGGTCAAGTACTTGTACGTGATGATGAAAGAAAGCATGACGGAACATCATAGGAATGAAAGAACAGAACATAAATGCAAAGATTTGAATTTATAAATTGAACTCGATTCCCCTTCAACTTGAATAACCGAAGAGTTAAGACTTTTTTAAAAATATAGAAAAGTTATGTCAAGTCAGCTCAAGCTCATAATTTTACGAACATCAATGAAATTATCAATTTTGGACTCTCATTACCACAATATAATATGGACAACTATCAAATTGTCGAAATTCCAAAAGAAATTAGTGTTTCTTGGTCGTATCCCAGAAACATTTAGTAGAGTAATTCTGTATATACAATTATTTTTGCATTCAGTGATAATCCATTTTTAAATGTCAAATCCCTGGACTTAAAGTGCAACTTTGATCATTTACGTTATAAGTAAGTTGTGCTGCACTAACTCTGCCTTCTAACTCTACGTATTTTGTGGCATGGTGGTGTTACTAAGAGTAATATCAGCCATCAATAACAGGTGTAGTGTAACAGATCAGAACAGACCACACAAGTTTCAATGGCGCCGATGTTAAAGACCTCCGTTCCATCACGTGTTAAAAATAAGTTTTACATAAGTAATTGGCCACGAAACATTTTCCTGATGGGCGAACCAAAATCCGTCTTGCATAAACTTTCCAAAGCGTTTTTTTACAATTAAGTTTCACCAATTAAGTATCAGATAATCGAGTGAATGTGGGTAGAAGGGCCAGCAAAGGACCTTCCAAGCTGATGACATCGACCAAATAGGAGACGTATTAGAGAAGAGAAAGACAAAAGCAAAACTGGCGTGCGTGCGTACAACGACTGATTAATGTTAGTGAAGCGAAAAAGATTTGTCAGAATCGTCGCAAGTGCCAAAACCTGGTCTACGCCTACTCCTCCAGGATACAGACGTCACTTTATTCAATTAACTTTTATACTGTCAAATATTTCTACCAGTTCGATCTGACTTCTTTCTTTCTTCTTATCATTTTGACGTCACGTGTGATCTTACTAATTTAGATATCCTTCATTTTAAAACGAAAAGTTGAGTCAAATTAGCGATATTTTGATTCAGATAATAAATAATAAAACAACGCATAAAATATGAAATCAAGTGAAATAACAGGGGATCTAAAAACAATTTGCTCGGTTTGCAGCAACAAAACAAAAGTTTTAAGTTGTGAAAAAAAGAGTAAAAAGTTGGTAAGCTTTTCTCTCTACTACTAGGAACTTAATTAACTAGCCAATACTGAAAAAACTATTTTTAGGTTTTGCGTCACTTCATGTATACATTGCAATAATGTTTGACACTGATTACCAGAATCCTTTCATTTATCAAAGTGATCAAATGATTCTAATGTTTATATTGTAATGTACACTTATCCTCACCTGTTCTTTCCTCCTTCTTACCTAGGCTAATTCGTATGCATCGAGTATGCGCAGATTTGGCCTTAATAGCTTTGTTGAATGTTTTTGTATCCTTCGAGCTGTAATGTTTTCAGAGGGTCTAATGGAGAAGTTCGACCAACATTTTTGGGCATCTTTTTTGCAATTATTGTAGAATTAAAAGAGTGATCCGAAGGAGTAAGACCAGAGTGTTATACAATGAGTTAGATAAAATCGACAGTACATTGACCCTTATATGCGTACTCTCTACTCTCCAACAACGATTTAAAGATAGACAACTGTCCATAGATTCAAAGATGCCAATAGTAACAACCACACAACACAATCACCTGTCCTGGTCCTAAAGGTAGAAAACCTTGTGACATGGTAACCAAGCAAGGACATCACAAACATGGAAATACACCCAGAGCATAGTCTTGAGGCCTTTTGTACAAATAAAGTAAGCAATCAATGCGGGCTCCAGTGAGAATTAAACCCACGGCTTCTGTTTTGCTAATCAAGCGTGTTAATAGCTAGACTAACGGGACAGTCGTGCCAATGCTTTTTTTTTGTTTACTAACGCCGCTGCCTTTTAGTTCATCAATGATGCGTGTTTTAGTTGTGTTAATTTAATACAAAGCAACTTCCTCAGAAAATCAAGACAAGCTTCTACTGTGGCAACAGAGCGATATTTGGTGACCTGCACTTTTGCACATTCCGATCAAAATTAAGATCACTAGAAATTCCTGCTCGACTCTAACCAGTGGGTCAATGGCATGTATCAATTTATATTGCAGATGCTCAATTGAGCTGGAACTAGTTTTACTACTTCTTGCTGAGTCACCGGCTTTGCGAGTGGTGATATCATTTAAATTGGTTTTTATTATTAACATCCTATTCTTAAGATTTGGTTTCCTTATTAGGATTGTACTTAATCAAGGTTGCGACCCCCTTTTTATGCAGTCTCCTTCATCCGAATCTATTGATCGGCTATTAATGTTTGGATCTCGATTGATTTTTTGCCTGCAGCGAGTACTCGTATCTTGTGGTGTTTTTACAAAGCTTTATTATATTTCTTTAAAGATGTATTGTGCCTGGCAACGTTTTCAAGATTTTCGGGCAGGGACATATCAACAACAGAAATGTACTAGTGCGTTTATTTTGCGAATATTACGCAGAAAAAGTTCACTCAGTTAGTGCAGCGAGCAATTTTTGTTAGTGTCACGTTAATACCCGGCCATGTTGGCGATATACCCGGGCCCGGTACCTCAATAATTATCATAATCATAAATTTCTCGTCTCTCATACCGGTTATTTCAATTAGTACGTCAGATCCGGAAGCTGTTGTCCGTTCCATTTTCATAATCTCACTGGATACACCACATTTTAATAGTGGTAGGGATTGGTAGTAACTTCTTAAGATATTAGCATATTGATACCTACTGTAAAAAAACAACGAAGTTGCTTCTTGAACCGCAGGTGTTGAAATGAGCAGTCTGAACTCAAGTAGCCAGCGCTTTTTACCAACCTCTATGATCTCATCAGCGATCAAAATTAACTAAACTACAAGACCAAAGCGTTCTATGCTCAAGTGATCTTGACAAGGTCGTTCTTGTTAAGTTTTTGCGCCCATTCCAATTACTGGCACGCCGCAGTAGTTTCTATTCCCACCACACTTATTTTGTGTATTGAGAAAATAAAATATTGGTCTTGCAGTAACGAGTTGCCTGGAATGGATATGTTACACACAAGACATAGTTACAGCGTGTCGATAAACCAACGTCGATTTCTGTGATGAGGGTTTTTGCTGATCCCCTGTAACTTGTACTTTGCATCGATACTACTTGTGGCATATGTATGGGATAGCTAAGACCTTTACACCTGTGAGAGCTGAGACGGTAGCTAAATTATGGATTTTCAAACAAATCTTTAAAGATTTTGCACTAGTATGGGTTAGAAATATATAGTTGAAATATTATCTGACACAACCCAAAATCTCTTAGTAATGTCGTAATGACTAGCGGCTACTAATCGCACGTCAGCTAGTTTGTGTTTATATTTAATTGAATAGCACAAAAATCCTATTCAAAACATTTGTCCACGATATTAGGCCTTCATCATCGTTAACTGCAGCGATTTTACGATGTGAGCAATGAGCATCCTCTTTATTGTCCTCACTCCATATTCTGCAAATATGTTTATCATGTTGGATGTACAATTGCACACAGTTATCACTTATTTCCCACAAGCATTGTTATAAAATAAATACTTTGTTATAACTATGTCATCTTCTCTATAATATAAAAATGAATCGCTGAATGTGTTGGTAAGCGCAAATCTCGAGAGCAGCTGAACCGTTTTCGCTAATTATTTTTTTTAGAATATTCCTTAAAGTACGGGGATGGTTCTTACGACGAGAAAAATAAAAAAAAGTAAGGATCGACTGCTAGGCGGTACGAAGTTCACTGGGTCAGCGAGTTTATTAATAGTTATGTAAAACAACGGACTCTGAAAAGGTTCGATTTCTAGTGCGGGCATATACCTATGACTTTGTTTACTTTCAAAGCTACGCACATCTGCGAATTTGTAGCAACAATAACACACAAGGAAAATATGGCGAAGAAACCCGCGGCTGTCTTTCCTGTGCTGGTTGCTGGGCAAGCCTACTCTATCTAAAAATTAATGTCCCAGCCACTGAGAGGTCTCTTTACCTGTCTTGTGTGAGTGAAATCTTTTCCTAACGTAGATGCAGTCTCAAGTTTTTAGTTAAGACCACGACTCAAGAAATCTTAACACGATAAGTAACCTGAATCGCTTATAGCTTCCACTCCCACGTCATCCTAACAACTTTATCGTCATGTCCCGTATTCTCGTGTCGATCTAAACGCCGCTGAACCCGCGCGAAATGACTCAATTTGTCTAGAGTTCCGACGTAAGTAGTGCTTTGATTTAGTGTCAGACAACGCCTACCATCTTACTAGCATCTTAAGTCTCACATTGTCTTGCTAGAGATTTGGTTATCTTCGATTCCATACAAAGTAGATTAGATAAAGGTTACCATAGATAACTTCTAAATCACAAATGGTGATAGGTCGTCTATCGTTTCTGCCGAATAAAATTCATTTCGGTAGAATCGATGTGTGTAGTAAACTCCAAGCGTATAGTAGAATCGTCGTGAAATCCGAGATCAGGTATTATAAAATTCATTTGGTAATCAAAATAAACGACATGTCGTTTAGAGAAGCCTTTGAATTATGACTTAGTGTTGAAGACCCTGTAAGGGTAACTCTAAGCCTGCGGCCCGCTAGATTTGTCTCTGACTCATTTGTCATAGACTCCGACGTTTCAAGTAGGCCAAGGATAATTTGGATACAAGATTACGAACTGCGGAGTAGCTACAAGCTGTATAAGCTTCTACAAGTCAAGTCTACAACGAATCCTCAAATAAAAAGAAACAAACAACTCGAGACATCAAAGAGGCGAAAATAGCCATCTTGTCTAGAAAATCAGCAACTGCAGTGCTTTCTAGGCTTTTACGGTTAGTAACGGAGGCTAACGGTTGTATGCCTCAGTTTTGAGCGGGTACGTGAGATGAACAAAAGACTGCAGACCTAGATTTAGTTTCCCAAACTTTGGATCTATCTGAGACGCTTCACCATCGATATTTTTGTGAGACTCTTAGCGCGAATAATACACTATTTGTATGTTTACGTAAACAAATAACATAATCTCACGCCTGTATCCCAGAGGGGTAGGCAGAGACTAGGGACTGCTACGTTTACGTAACTTTATAAATGACACTCAATTATCTCAACGCTGTCAGAATGTAATATTTGTCAAAATGTCAGTCCACTTTCTAATGCTAACTGCATGTGTCGAGTAAGTATATCCTGTATTCAATGTTGGAGCTTTACTGATGGTACATTACTAAAACTTCATCACAATATTGATGAAACATCAGACAACAGTTCGGTTGCATTATCATTAGCATCTCCTATTTCACAAACGTGCGAGTGCTGCAACAAAAGTTCGTTCACCTCGAGTCTAATAATAAAATTCAATTCAATCAACATCCTACCCACTCTATTTACCGATGCATTTACGATCTTACCAAATGAGATAGGGGTTGGACCCATACTACTTCTGGATTTGAAATGTTTTGTGTTGCACGATTATAGTGTCGATACTTATCAAACGCACCTAAGTCACGCATAAACAACTTCTGGGAAAACGCATTTGTTTCTGTTTGCTTTATCCATGACTCTTGAATACAGAGCAATACTACCAACACTTTCATAATAATGTCTACTGGTAACATTGTCAAAAAAATGGGTGAAACAACCGTCAGACTTTAAATTAAACCGGTTTTTATTTTGGACTTAAGCACTTTTGGTTTGTTTGAAAGCAACTGTTATTGGACTTAAGCGAATCTGAAAAAATACAATGTGACTTAGGCCGGTTTGATGTAATGTAACGCCAACAACTGCGGCCATGACACTATACAGGGCTGTCTGTCATTGGTCGAATCGGATTTAGGCGAGTTTGATTTCCAATGACGTTGTGACTTAGGTTTGTATGAAAACAAAACGAATATTTTGAGCCTTATTTCCACCAGTTACAGAGGACTTAAGCTGGTTTCATCCAAAACAAAATTTAATTTTATGTACAAAGAATCCGGCCAATCAAAAACATTCATTCGTTACTATAGTGGACTTAGGCACCTTTGATATGTATCGACAATTAACATTTTAACTAACATGGGTTGTTAAAGCAACATTTGAGACTGATCTGTGCTGCACGAAGCTACAATTAGTTATAAACTTACAATTTAAGTTAATAGTATTTCTTATGCTCGTACAAAGTTCTATATGGAACGGGTCTAACCGCGATTATTTATAGGTATAAACCAATAAACAACTGTACTCACCGCTTCAGTCTACCCGTGACTACGGCAACTGCAACGTTACCGGGAATCAAGGAAATTATGTTTTACCTAATAAATAATCGCGATTAGATCCATTTGATATATAACTAATGTCAGTAAATTTTTGGCCAACCTAGCCTTACGAGTATGCGGTTAGACGAAAGCTACTGACAATGTTTACTAACAATAATGTAGCTTTATGTAACAGTTTGCGCTTTCCTATGTCATATACATATGTAAATATTTTTAAAATATGTATTATTTTAGTTTAGTGTACTTACTCATTGTTGATTTCATATTGTCACAGTTGCTGTAGATAGAACATTCATTTAGTTCACACTACATAGTTCAAAGTTTTCGAAAAGAAATCAAAATAAGTTCTAAAAAATTAATATGCTCGTCAAGACGTGATTTTGGCAGAATTTGTCGACATCGGCTGGTTGCTATATTAATAAGAATTGATTAAATATGTAAAGAGAGAATACTTTATTGTACTCAAAAAAGGAAATTATCTATTAGTACAGAGGGCGATCTTTCCACAAAAAAAATCATCTCTAATATCATGTAATATGTATTAGTAAGATTATGTACTTATTTTTTTACTTAGCCTCAAATATTATGTTGTATCTAATTGTTTGGTCCCTTTACTTCTCTTTGGAGTCTGGGGCATAAATATTATTTTATCACATAATAATTCTCTTAATAATATTATGGTGAATTTGAAGTCAAGGGACAACACCACAGGTATTACTAAGTCCAGTTAGCTTAAAGACTCCTACGCACCCCACGTGTACCAACTTAAAGCGTCATTGGTCGCATCTTTTATCAATTCTGTTGCCGTATAGTAATAGTGGCCTTATACGAATCTACTATCATCTTCATTATGGCCACTTTGAAAGTGAAAATAGCTGCCATAAATGTCGCCTCGAATTAGCATAATAGTGCCTCGTCGTTTGTTTGTTTCTATAATAAGCTTTGTCATTGATAGTATTTTGGTTCTATATTGTTTATTAAGTTTACTACTAACGTCTGATATTGACCTTATGTACATATGATTTGAGAGCTTTTTCCTGCTGTTTTTTTACAATTATCTAACATACCTACTTTAAGTACCACTCAGATTGTGATCAGTATAAATCAGCTTCACGTAATTATATCAAAAACCACCAGAATACAATAGGTTTCATTATGTCAAAGGTAAATAAACCCATCTCTGTAGTAAATTTTCCCATCCGCCGATTTTGAAATAGTTGCGGGGTTTAATTAAACCAGCGTATGTTATTAAACATTATCCATTCTTGTAATCTATCATCTGCTTACATCTATGCCAAAATTGTTTCGCATCGTTACCTCATTATGACATTTCCTACATTTTGTCTTTTTGCAGAATTACAAATTATGAGTTGTGTAGTTACCTCAGGCTGTTTATCAGTCAAATCTGATTTATGTTAATGTGAACAAATTACTATTTCCTGAGCATTAGTGCCTATTCTACGTTGTGCCTACTGTTAGGTAACAATTTAAATCACGTTTGTAGGCTACTAAATTACCTATGTGTAATTTCTTCCTCAGCGTTGTTAACATTTTCTATTTTGTGTGCAACAAGTCTTAATTATTGTTTTTCTTTCCGGTGTGGCGCTATGGTGGCGGTGTGCTGATATTAACCAAATTTGAATATTTCCTTTAACTCTGTCTGAAAGACGGCAGATATACAAATACGTTCTGAAAAAAAGTTACCACCACCGATTCTCTAGCAACATTCTCTGCTCCTAGCTCCTACCACACGGCCCAAGATTGCATATTGTATAATCAGCTGCGGTCAGATCATCATGTTTTGCATCTAGCCCCGCGATGATCACAGTCATTTTCTCATTTGGACGTCAATCAGGGCCGCTGATGTATCAGACGGATTATGTGATAATTGCAGCTTTGATAAAAGCAACGGCCAACTGTGTTACGTGATTGATGTTCCATTTGTAAACGTCTGTTATGTACGGTCCTGCTGTGATTGTTTTGTTGCAAAGTTTTAAAAGGAGGCTGGCAGATTGGTCTGTATTGTGTTTAGCTGTTTCGCGAATAGCTGTTGCGAAATTCGTTGCGCGCAAATCAAATATATTTTTGACATCACGAACACCGTACAAGACATAATATTGATCACGTTCATGTAGACTCGAAAACAGTCGTCCGTGTAATCACGGTGGGGTGTTGTCGGCAGAGCGCATTCAAATAAGCTTGTGACGATCGTATTACTAGAGGTTTGTTAGTTTGTTCATTACACTTTATTGCACAATAAAAATGTTTTTGAAAATAAAACATAACAAGTTTGTGATAAAAATTACGTGCAAAGGTGGACTTATTTCAAAAGAAATTTCTTCCAGCCAGCCTAGAAATTTCTGAGTGTTACAAAGAGAGAGAGCGGGGTAGGGCTGATAAAGCAGAAACAAACTCAATATTACCTAAGTACCTACATTTCAATTTGAGGTACATTGTTTCTGTTTTAAAATTCCAAATTCAAGATATTAGGGCTTGTTCGGTCAACTCGATGGAAAGCTCTTAAACAAATGAAATACAAACAACTAAGTTGTTCAGTCTCTCTTTGTTCATTACAAAGGTAACCTTCGCTGGAAGTCCACATACGTTTTGATTTTTACGACTACTTACCACGTCGCAGTACAAAACACTATTGTGTGAGCACTTTGTATGCTGAAGATTGTTTTAAAAAGTACCGATATTTAGGGATCGGCAGTCGAACAAAGAAACCCCATCGGTTCGTTTATTTATTTAAAAAGTGAAGAGTTAATTTCAGTCTGAGTGTATATTCATATTTGTAATGTGCCTAGTTACCATAGTATAGAATATCCTAGTTTTAGATCAGAGCAAGTCTTTGTGAAAGTATTTCTTAACGATTCACCATTCTCATGTGATATAGTTATTTGCGGTGCATAATAATTGAATAAATAATCGCGATTACACTCGTTGGTGCCGGCTGTCATGAAATGACAGTCGTTAAGCCATGTCAGAGGCCTTATGGAAGACTTGATAACTTCCTACGAACTTGGCCCCGTGGTGGAGTAATGGCCTAACATTCCTAAGATGCAGGAAGAGACCCGTGCCCCAGCAGTGGGGACATACATGGGTAGATATCGTTATAGTAACAACCGTTTAATATAATTAAAACTATGTGATTGTGAAGTTCGGTTGTATTTTAAGATATACTCTAATTACTGCTAAAGTGTAGAAAACTTTTTGTATGATCCATGAAGACCAAAAAACATACGATATTGCAAACTGCTACAAGACCTTCAAATCGTGTGCTTACTCGACGTGTGCTTGGTTTTGTGTTGTTTTGTTGCCTTTGAATTATATACAATATCTCTGTAGTGGTACTGCAAATAAGTCTGAATCACTGAACTTGTTTAAGCGTTGACAAATAAGTGTAAAAAGTACTTTGCACTTTGAGACAAAGATCAATTTGAAACTCTTTCGTGACTTATAGCATTACCCCACTAATACTTTCTTTACTAATACTTACTTTTCTTTTTGTTGCAGGTATGGACATTTTAATATCGGCGCATAAATCTTCGACCATACGGTACAGTATCGTATTTCTAGACGTCATGCATTGCTTAACCAAATAATTTACACACATACGCCAAGATCTGATAAGGGCAACATCAAAATCAAAAGTCATGTTAGTTTTCTATGCATGCGATACGGGTTCCTTATCTTCAAAAGTAACAATTTGTTTTCATCAACCAGATGTAGGTGTATCAAACCCAAGCGATACTTTTTCCGATACCGTTTCATTAAAGTTTAAGCCCAATGTAGGTGAAATAAGAATGATTTTTGAATATCTTAGCAAATAGTATCAGGGGAACAGACTTTAACAGATACTATCTCAGTGGTTCACCGCTCCCTCATTGCGTTGATACTTTTATCGACATATTTACTATGCGTAGTTGTCCTCGAAATACTTTAAGGAGTACTGTTGGAACTCTGTTTCAATAGATGAAGATCGCGATAAAATTCGAGGTTGTTTGAAAACTCATTTGCCTTGCATTAGAGAAAAATATAAAGCCTCAGGGCGATTAGCACTACTTTCTTAAATGTCTTAAACAGTTAAGACAAAATCTTCATTAAAATCAGCTTCAGTGGCATCTAAGATTATCTATCTAAGAGAAACGTTTGCAAAATCTGTTTACTGATGTAAACCCTTCGAAGCTGCATAAGCTTCCAAACAGTCCCTTTGAAACTGAGTTGCACAGTATTCTTTGCAGTGAAAAAAGTTCCTTCCTCTTGTTAGGAATATGAAGCTTCTTTTCTTCTGAACAGCCTTGAACAGCTCCTCAATCATCTACTGGGCAAGTGGACACTACTTATAGTTTTTTGATTGATCGTCTTACCACTAGTACACTACGTAACGCATGTTGCTCTAGTATTTAGCTTTTACAGCTCTTACGTGTTTGCGGTATTTTCGCCAACATATAATAGTGGAAGTGCACTGGTCGGCTCTGCGGCAATTATCTCGGGAATTACTTGAGCGATATAAATTAAGGGTATTGCAAAATAATATACATTACCCACTAAGGAAGGGCTTAAAATCTCACCAACTGCAACACGTTTAGATAACAGGGAATTAAATCAGTCTCTAAGTGAAATGTAATCTTTATGATTTTACGCACAGTTCTCTGGCAAAGGTTCCTCAAAAGGCATCGTTGGAATTTTGAAAATTTTGGTATCACCTAGAGGTTTACATTGGACTAATATAGCCTGAAGAAGAGAGGTTTACATTCTGTATATTTTGGCAGTTGATTTTTTATTATATTCTTTCGTTTTTTTTTTGTTCAACTTTGCGTTTCTTTTTCTTCTCTTAGTCACAAATGACCGTTATTTATAAACGATCCATCAATAGATAAGACAGTGATAGTTATTACATTAAAATTCTTCCGAGAAATTAGTGTCAAATTTTAACCGTCTCGGTAGGCTTACAATTGAAAGATCAATTCGAAAGATATGAACAGTAGTGAATTAACAGAGAGCCCTGAACAAATTACGTATGTTATCGCTATTGCTGTCTCAAAACCTTTATTGATTTCGTTCCTTTATACAGGGTTAATGTTAAAATGCAATTCCTGCTACACTTCGGTTGAAGTTTGTCAATACAACTTTTTGTCGACGATTAATTTTTTTTTTTGTTTAGTTTTACTTTTTATCCAATGGTTAAGTTTTCTTGTTTTGCAGTGGAGCTGTTTGTGTGTTAAATGGAATGGACATTCTTCTATGTACGATAATGTTTTACTGAAGGCTCCAATATCGGTAGAGCGAGTAAAGAGAAAATTTAGTAAAATTATGTAAACCTTGGTTTGAAACATAAAAATCTGAGAAAAATCTCAAAGAACAAAAGTTGCTGCCAAACATGAACTCAAAGTTTTTCCTCAAACACTCAGGTTTCCTCACAATATTATCGCTATTACTACTATAACGTCACAAATATCTATAACTTAGAAAACGGGCAATTCCTGAGTCACCCCCAACCTCAGGAATTGTGCAGTTTAAAAATAACCCTGTATAGATACGGGTCCCTTTGTGTCGTTGCAAACTGGTATTGCGCTGCAGCTGTGCGCTTGCGCACGTGTTATCAATTGATTTCGCTATGTAGATGCACTTCTTTCGACATTGCCTTTGTTATTGTATTGCACTGGCATTATGTCGTAATTTTATTAATATTTCTATTAAGAGAGAAGGGTTTCGTAAATTATTGTGTATGTATTACAATTGTTTTAAGACAAAGACAATGATTTTTTCCTTATTATTGTAATAGTACTTTTGATTTATTTTTTACTTTTTCACTTGTTATGATGTCTATATCCTGCTTCAATATATATTATTTTGTGTTATTATTTGAGAGGCGGTCCTGACCTGCACCGCCTTTTAAATATTTCTTCAGTAGCCATTTAAATTGTGAATAAAGAATTTTACTTATTTGACAATTACGAGCTTAAATAAAATACGCTCATCTGTTTTACCTACCCATATTTAACGAATAAATTATTTAGAATTAAAAAATTCAAGAATGCTGAACTTTCATCTAATTTAGACGTCGCTTCAATTTCTAAGGCATACCTATAATATAAAAAGACATTAAATAACTTAGAAAAAATTAAAAATATAAAACAATAAATATATTTTTCGGGCTTTTCGGGATCACAAAAATGCGAAAAATATCCTTACTGTAATAAGTAAAAAATTAAAGATTTCGTTTTTCATTAGATTCTAAACGTTTTGTTACAACGCATATTGTATGCAAACATTATTTTACGACACAACTAAAACATTTGATAAATGCGTCATACATTACGTCAGGCATTACGTGCGTGTTGTGACGATGTAGTTGGAACCCGATTTGTATGGCTCGTTTTTGTATCACATTACAGTATTGACTTTTCGACACGAAAACGAAAAGTACCGACGAAAAGTATTAGGCGTAGCACGCATTGCGAATAATATCGCCGCATTTTATCATAATATCGGCTTATATAAATTGCGTACTTATTTGGTTGCACAATTACATTTTACTCACAGATTTATTCGGAAAAAATCAATATCAACCCTTTGTATGCCCCCACTGCTGAGGCAAGGATCTCTTCCTGCACCGCAGGAAGGTTAGGCCATACTCCACCACAGGGGCCAAGTCCGGGTTCCTGGAGGTATGTAAGGCAGTGGCGGGCCTTACGGTCAGAAGTTATCAAGCCGCCCATAAGGCCTCTGACATGGTTTAACGACTGCAATTACATGACAGCCGGCAGCATCGGCTTAGTGTGCATTGCGAAGCACAGAAGCACTCGGAAAAATGCCACTAGTGGTAGTCACGGGACGGTCACCCATCCCGCCCCTGACCGTGCCTGTTGTTGCTTAACTCAAGTGGTTGATTCCAATCACTCAGTTCGACTAGGCCACTAGCGCTTCTCTCCGATTACATTAAAACGTTATCAGTGCTAGTTTTCCATTGGACTCTCTTAAGCTCATCTATTTCTCTAATGGCCGTTTCCCCAGCGCACCACACCGCCGCGGTGGCACGTGCCCGTTGCACACAAATTGCAACGAACGCGATACGAGACGGTTATTACATGATTATTGCTGCAATTTGCGGTCCCACGCGATTGCTCTCGCGCCTCCTCCCAGCCAAATGACATGAAAGATCTATATGTTTGATGTACAGTCTATTTATCCTTACTTGTGCAATTTAGTGAACCAGATTTTAACCTCAAAAATGACATTTCATGCCAAAAATTTACATTTTCTCGCAAAATCAAATATGTTATTAATTAATTTCGCAGTATGTTATCTAAAATAGTGTCCCGGGTTACTTCATTTATGCTCATAAATGGCAGTGTTCAACCAAAAAGTCATAATTTACCCTTAGAATCTTGTTTACTAAATTGAACAATTAATGATAAATAGACTGTAGTTTGGCCTCCCTGTTAGTCATGGACGTTGATATGCTGTCTCTACACAATCTCAAGGCCTTATAAAAACACCACTAGGTTAAAACACTCCTAAAGGCATCTTATGTGTAACATAGGTACAGTGTAGATGGTAGTATGAAAATTCTAAGACATTAAAGAGAAGGTTCGATGTACGTGCGCATGTAGACTTAAGCAGCAACGACATTGAATCGTCATGTTCAGGCAGTTGTCAGTGTACCACAATCCATTAGCAGAATCTACGCCCTGGTCCCATTGATTGTGTATGTTATGATTATACGTGAAGAAGACGCTAACAAAGAAAATCTACATTCATTTTCGGAACAGATTTGCCCTAATTTAGGTAATTTAATAGTACGGCTTTTGCCTGCGCTGCAGTTTTTGTGGTTTCGCACAAACTTGCAACATTTTACTAATTCGGATGAGTCAGTAGGAGATTTCGTAAGATTCGCTTTAAAGTCTTGCGGTTGTACTAAATTCTCTAGAGTAACCACATAAACGTCCATTTTAATAACTCTTTTTTATGTAGCCTATAAACGTCCTACTGTAGGGCACAGGCCTTCTCTCAGAGAGAGAGAGAGAGAGAGAGAGTATGGGCTTAATTACCACGCGAGCCCACCGCGGATTGACAATTTCAAGCGCTAAGGTATTTGAACACCTCAGACACACAGGTTTCCAGACTTGGGCAAAGTGTGTCCTTAGAGGGAGTTGTTATATCTCATATCTTTGCTCACCGAGACACACTATATCTCTATCATATCTCGCTCACCTCTTGTGTCCTAGCTCATGTGACGTCCAATCAACTAAGTGCGTGTGGAAACAAGAGACCCAACTGGTGAGTCAGTCTAGTCTACCTATTCCCTACTTTATCCAGATCGCACGGTTTTTTTTTTGTGAACTTTCTTTCATCACTCGTTGGTTACGACGAGAAATGCGGCCGAATGTAACCGATGTCAGACGACGTTGATCTCGCTCTCGCGTATTGTGTGTGAGCTGGATAAAGTAGCAGGAGATGACTACCGTACTGAGTTGAGAGTATGTGTGAGGGAGCCAGATATAGTTGACATCTCTGGGATATGAATGGGACACACTTGACGGCGAGGGAGTTGTGTGTCCACTCATATCTGGCTCTTGAGTTACCCAAGGCTACAGGTTTCCTCGCGGTGGTTTCCGTCACCGTTAGCGAATGGTTGCTACTATACATCGTGAGAACATGCATAGTGAATGAAATCATCGTGAGGAAACCTGAGTGTCTGACATGGACATGGTTTCCTCACTATGTTTTCCTTCGCAGCGAGTAGTATTGCTACGATAATTTCACATATGTAGGTACGTAACTTAGAAAATAAAGGCAGTGGGAATCGAACCTGGGTCTTTTGCTTCCGAGTCCATTGTTCTGCCTACCCCTCAGGCATACCGGCGGGTTTATGTGATGTGGATGTGTGTTTGTGTGTTCTAACGCCTTCAAGCCAACTCCGGTTGATTCCTAATTACTGTTATATTATTGTTGATATCAACAATAATATAACAGTAATTGTTGATATCAACAATAATATAACAGTAATTAGGAATCAACCGGAGTTGGCTTGAAGGCGTTTGAACACACAAACACACATCCACATCACATAGACTGCCTGTATGCCGACATGACATGACATGCATGACATATTCTACATACAGGCACATACATTGCTTCTGGCCCCACACTAGGATACCCGGTGTCGCGGGAACCAGAAACAACGATATCACAAACATGTAAACATCCAAGACCTGGGGTTTTTTTTTGTCCCCAGCCGGGATTCGAACCCGGGACCTCTTGCATGGTAGGCAGATGCGCTACCGCTACGCCACAGAGACTGAAGCGGCGAGTACAGTAAATTGTTGGTAATCACCAATAAATAATCGCGATTAGACCCGTTTAATATATAACTTTGTATGAGCATCGCGAATCATCATCATCATCATCAGGCTTTACTAGTCCACTGCTGGACATAGCCCTCCCCTAAAGAGCGCCACGTTGTGCTATCATAGGGGGTAATGCCCATAATCCCCACGCTGGGCATGCGGGTTGGCGATCGCAGTTCGGTGGAATTGTACTGCAGGGGGCGCTGCTGCCCACCCCCCGGTTTGTGTCCCTTAGTCGCCTTTTACGACACCCGCGGGAAGAATCGGGTTGGTGCTATTCTCTAGGCCGACACCATACAGCAATCGGCAGCAGAGCAAGCATACAGCAGCAGAGCATCGCGAATAAATAAGAAATACTTCTTGCATCCGCATCCGGTGCATTTATTCTTTTGCACAATTAACAACAGATCTGCTTTTACTTTCCGGTTGTCTTTTAAACAATGCTCCGTGACCAACCTTGAGTCCTTTCTGCTGTTAGTTCATTGCTTCCATATATTTTACGAAGCGCTCGTGGCCTAGGCGAACCGAGTGATTGGAATCAATCACTTGGTTGAGCAACAATAGGCGCGGTCAGGTACGGGATGGGTGAGCGGCCCGTGACTACCGCTACTGGCATTTTTCCGAGCTCTTCCGTGCTTCGCAAGGCACGTTAAGCCGTTGGTGCCGCCTGTCATATAATGGCAGTCGTTAAGCCATGTCAGAGGCCTTATGGGCGACTTGATAACTTCTGACAGTAAGGCCCGCCACTGTCTTACAATCCTCCACCAACTCGGACTTGGCCCCCGTGGTGGAGTATGGCCTAACGTTCCTGCGATGCAGGAAGAGACCCGTGCCCCAGCAGTGGGTACATACAAGGGTTGATAACGATAACGATTTTACGACACGACAATATACCACATTTATGAAGCGGTGGTTAGCTCAGTGGGTAGAACCATGGACTGGCAAGCGAGAGCCCCAGGTTCGATCCCGAGTGCGGGCATGTACCAATGACTTTGTTTAATTTCAAAGTTACGTACATTTGCGAATTTGTAGTCGCAATACCACACGCTAACTGTGAAGGAAAACATCGTGAGGAAACCCACGGTTTGGTTGGCTCCGCACGTATTGACTCGTCTTTCCTGTGGGCTAGGCCGACTAAGCTGTCAGGATGGTATAGGTGCTGGGCAAGCCTACACCATCTATAAAACCATGTCCCAGGCACTACAGCGTCGGAGTGGTCCCTTCACCCATCAAGTGTGAGTGAAGATACCACTGGACGCTGTATAAATCATCTCATTAAGTAGATGCAAAAAAGGCCAATATATATATATACCTATATGTATGGCTACCTTCAAGTAACAAAACTACTTCTTACAATTCTGTTTTTTTATACGGCCCATAAACGTCCCCTTGCAGGGCACAGACCATCTCTTAGAGAGAGAGTAGGGTTTAATTGTCACGTCCATTTTAATAACTCTTTTTTATGTAGCCTATAAACGTCCTACTGTAGGGCACAGGCCCTCTCTCAGAGAGAGAGAGAGAGAAAGAGAGAGAAAGAGAGAGAGAGAAAGAGAGAGAGAAAGAGAGAGAGAGAGAGAAAGAGAGAGAAAGAGAGAGAGAGTATAGGCCTAATTACTTAATTACGCGCGGTCCCACCGCGGAATGGCAATTTCAAGCGCTGAGAAATTTGAACCCCTCAGGCACTCTTTCCTCACGGTGTTTAAAATGTTTCGATGTTCACGGTAATTTTTATAGCAGGGTTTTTTATTAATTTCATCGCATCCTGCTTGGTCCGCTCTCTCGGACAAAAGGTCAGACTTACGGCTCTTAGCGATCTCGCCGTCTGTCGGCTAAACAAAGGTTTATCGTTAAAAGATCAAGAGGAGTTACTGATTGCGTTAAACTTATCGCGATTATCGATTTCTCGCAGTTAGCCTGCGGTAGAGTTACGTAAGCTTGACCCTTAGATGGGAATTTCTTTCCGTCAGGTATTCGTTATGCCTGGCCCCGATTCTGTTCTGTTTATTTTGTTTCCTTCGTTATAAATTGCCTGGATTTAAGTCATGAACTTTCACTATCTTTTAGAACATTCCCGTGCCCTGCTATAGGGCGATTTAGGTTGATAACTTTTATTACATCTCATGGGCAGTCCGTTTGATTAGTTGATTTCACGTTTCAATTTGTGTTTTCAACGAAATGGAACAGTTATCAAATTATATCAATTAACTTTCTAAAACGTTTTGTATAACGAGTTTGGCGTATCGTATCATGTCAAGTGGCGAACAGAATTCATTCCCCCCCTCACTTTTTTTATGTTACCATCAACGAGATGTGAAAAAAAACCGTTACACAGTATTTTTAAAATTTAATAGTTGTGCAAAAGTAGTTCGCTGGGTGTAATTATGTTATTTGCTGTGGCTCGTAAAACTTCTATAAACCATGGATGGACGACGGACTGGCGACATCCGGTTTCTTATTATTAGTAGTGACGCATTGGCCACCAGCATTTTGCATTACTATTAATATCAGCCATTTTTCCAAAGTCTTTCTTTACTTGTACGCCTCTTAACCAATCTCAATATGTCTCTGGTCCCAATCTTTTATTTGGAAGGTACTCAGCAACGTTAGTTCAACCAGAATGCCACTAGATAAATATTTAATTTTTGTGCGGCCGTCAAGGCTTAATAAAAGAATTTCTGTCAATTTGAATTACTGTATCGCAACAAAATACCCATCTGGTAAACGGTCTCTAAGTTAGACATGAAATCGGGCAATCACGTGAACAATATTACAAAATATAAACGGGTTTTTTTTTGTGGTTATAATAAACCTCACCAAATACGATTTTTCTGGACCGCTTGGTGCCCCTTAAGAGCCAATGTAATTAGGGCGCTACGCAGTACTAACTAGCGTCACCAATTGAAAAAAAAAAACTTTATTTATAACGCTTCTTGATAAATAAAGTGATCTATAGCTACGTTCTTGAAGGGGAGTGATGTTCCTGCATCGCGCAATCAAAGTGTTTCAATGACATACCATAAATATAACGTCCGACTAACAACAGTTGGACCGGCCGTCCCCAGGCATATGATCTGCCTGGCGGGAAATTTCCCCTTATAGTGGAAGAGCACGATCACCCGCTCTTCCCTGTAGCCACTTTGACCAAAAACGGCCGTTGTTTTAGGAAATAGATTAAAGTCCTAGGTTTTTGGTACTATGGTCTAAAAATACACAGTCACAGTTGTTAACATTGTTTGTAGACACACAGTTTAAAAACCTATTTAGAGGCTAAAAATAAACACACAGTTGTTGATGTAATTTTTTTGAAAGAAACATAACATATAGTAACATTTTCTTAATGATTTTCGATACTTGATACCACGGCAACTCCAACGCTGCCGAAACGTCGGGATTTAAGGTAATTAGGTGTTACCTAATAAATAATCGCTAGACCCGTTTAATATAAACCTATTATAAAACATGAAGGGCCTTGAAACATCGTAAGCCTCGGCCTCGGCCACACAAAAGGACGTGGGGCGAGGGTACGGCAAAGACGCGTCGTCTTTTTAATTGACTTCATACAAAATGTACTGAAGGGACGGAATGAAGCCCATACAGAGGAGACGCGGCGAGGCCTATAAGGCCGCTAATTGTACTGTATCTTTGTAATAATTTTTTGTTTGTCTTTTTCCCTGGTGTACAATAAAGAATATTCTTATCATATCTATACAATTCTTCCCTCCTTTTCTTCGCCCTCGTCACATTCTTCCTGGACCCGTGTGCTCCAGACTTAAGGTGTTCGTGAAATAAAGGGAAGATATTTTGGCGAAACCGGTAGTAGCGGAGCGGTTGAACGCCGACTTCTCAATCGGGAGGTCTTAGGTTCGAGTCCCGGTATGTACCAATGAGTTTGTATTGTAAGTCATGTACGTTTAGCAACACCACTCGCTAACTGTATAGGAAAACCTCTTGAGGAAACCCTAGTGTCTGAAGTGTTGACAGACCTCAGCACTTGCTACGTACTCGTACAATGGCCCAAGTATGCACCAATGACTTTGTTTTCTAAGGTATGTACGTTTGCGAAGTTATAGTAGCAATACCACTCGCTACCTGTGAAGCAAAACATCTTGAGGAAACCCTAGTGTCTGAAGTGTTGACATACCTCAGCGCTTGCTACGTACAATGGTCCAACTATGAGACTAAGTGCGGAAATCTAACTACCGCTCAGGGGCATTTTTGATGCAAAGGATATCCCTCGCTGCGCAGCGCGGTACATTTCAGTACGCGGTACAGTGCTGCCACTGTCATGGGTACCTTTGGGTCTGATATGTGCCGGGGCTGGTTATTTAATTGACTGTCTTTAGGAATTAGTTTTTATTTATTTTCTTCATCGTCGTCAGGCTATACTAGTCCACTGCTGGACATAGCCCTCCCCTAATGAGCGCCTTAGCGCCCTGTCTCCAGCTTGCCGCATCCAGCATCTGCCTGCAGTTTTTCGCAGATCGTCCTCCCACTAAGTCGGAGGGCATCCTACACTACGTTTGCCGAGTCGCGGTCGCCACTTAGGGACACGTTTACTTTTTTCATTTATTTTATTTACTCGGACTTAACATTTGTGAGTTAATTTATTAATGTTTTAATTACATTATTGAACTACTAACTAATGGTAAGATTAGATAGATAGAGAACATTTTAATGTTTATAAAAAAAGGAAATTACACAGATATATTGTTACTTAAGAGTACAAACGGCGGCCTTATCACTAGTAGTGATCTCTTCCAGACAATCTTTGGATGGACTGGAGCAATGCATTGGAGAAGGAAGTAGATATACAAATTATTTTAGACATATTATAAATTAATTCAATTCTTCCCGAGGGTGTCGTAACAGGCGACTAAGTGACACAAGCCAGGGGGTGGGCAGCAGCATCCCCTGGCAGAACAATTCCACCAAACTGCGATCCCCAACTCGCATGCCCAGCGTGGGGATTATGGGCATTACCCCCTATGATAGCACAACGTGGCGCTATTTAGGGGAGGGCTATGTCCAGTAGTGGACTAGTGTAGCCCGACGACGACGATATATTATGAATTATAGAATGCTTAATTAAGAAAGTTATTTATTATACTAACTGTTAATAGATACGTACAAATATAGTAGTACACAAGTTAGTTTTGTCCTAAGCCTGAAGTTCCCAACTCAAAGCAAAGTTATTTTATGACCGCGCTCAGGGACAATAAATTATCATTTTCACATTTCAATTCATTAGTGTAATTAAGCGGCAATTATAATTCCAGTTTCTAGCGTCAGTTTCACTGAGAGCGCTGCGTGTAATGTCGACCTAGCGCTACGTGTAACAGTTGTTATAGCATTTTGGTATCAACCCTTTGATATGGCTCGTAGCCCCGGCTGCCTGAGTGTTCTTAAACAATCATGAAGGTTAAGCAACACAGGGCGCGTTCAGTGCATGGATGCGTGACCGTCTATGATTAACGCTAGTGGCGTTTTTCCGAGCGGTTCCGTGCTTCGCAGGGCCCGCTGCCAAAGCTGTTGGTGCCGGCTGCCGTCGATAAATGGCAGTCGTTAAGCCAAGTTAGAGGCTTTAGGGCGGCTTGAAAACATCTGACAGTAGACCAGCCACTAGTCTTGCAGGCCTCCACCTCCACCAACCCAGACTTGGCCCCCGTGGTGGAGTATGGCCTATCTATACCTTCCTCAGGGAAGAGACCCGTGCCCCTCAGTGGGGACATAATGGGTTGATGATGATGATCAACTGTATATGTCCCCACTGCTGCGGCACGGGTCTCTTCTTGCATTGCAGGAAGGTTAGGCCATACTCCACCACGGGGGCCAAGTCTGGGTTGGTGGAGGATTGTAAGACAGTGGCGGGCCTTACTGTCAGAAGTTATTGCGCCGCGCATAAGGCCTCTGACATGGTTTAATTACTGTCATTACATGACAGCCGGCAGCAACGGCTTAACGTGCCTTGCGAAGCACGGAAGCGCTCGGAAAAAATGCCGCTAGCGACATTGTATAGTCACCCATCCAGAACCTGGCCGCGGCTGATGTTTCTTAACCTTAGTGATTGATTGCAATCACTCGGTTCCACTAGGCGAGATTGCACCTGCCTTTTAATGGTCCCATACATTATGTACGAACCTTCTCAGTTACATGTTTCTAACTTCTAACGCCTAAATATATCGCTTCTAAAAATAGGAGGTGTATTAGCGAAGGCCAAGATAAAAAATGGAATTATAGCAGCAATGCCAGCCGCTAACGGTGAGGGAAAAACATCTTGAGAGAACCTGAGTGTCAAATACCTCGGCACTTGAAATTGCCAATCGCGGTGGGCACGCGTGGTTATTAAGCCCATCTTTCTTTTCTAGAATAATTTCGATATTACACACTTTTAAAATAAAATGGTACCCTGGCTCTTGGACTACATTTTAGGCCTGTGTCTCAGGGGGTCAGTATTTTACTATAATCATTGTGCAGTTTACTGTGCTATTGCGCTGTTCACAGTGACGTTTTTATTATGTTTATAGATTTACGTAATTCAAATTTTTAAATACTGCACAACAAACATGCAGACAGAAGAAATTATAATTAGTACGTTTTGTGTATACATGATTTTCTGTGTGTGTGTGTGTGTGAGGGTGTGTGTGGGTGTGTGTGTGTGTTTGTGTGCGAGGGTGTGTTTGTGTGTGCTTGAGGATGTGTGGCTGTGTTTTTATGTATACCTGCGTGTGTGTGTGAGCGAGAAGAAAAGATAAAGATAGATAAACTTCTCAAGAAAAAGATAAGGCGTAAACGCTTTAACAGTAACGTTTCAAGTGAATGGGCCGCAGTAGTCGGAATGCCGCAAGTGTTTAGTCATTTAATTGCCACATTCAAGTGCCGCCGCTCAATGCACCATTACGCCGCCTCCATGGTGGGGCCAACTGTGGATCAATGATTCAGTCGTGTGACGTCTCGAACATCTCTTGACATCATGAACATGATCAGGACGTCCACTCCACACACTTGACCAGGTAGACCTGGGAGCCAATTCTCACTTCTTCTTCTTCAGGCTATATTATGTAGACCACTGCTGGTCATAGCCCTCCCTCCCAAATTCTCACTTCATTAGCAAATAATTCATTCACGACTCTAAGGCTTATGAATTGAATTCTACATAAAAAGTCGAACGACAGCCAATTATGATTACGACATTAGGACACCTCAAAGCGAGCGAAATTTACTTAGCTAATTTGCGCATACGACTTTGTGAGAATAGAATGGAGCCGATTCTCGCCCATGCGAATTGAAAGCGTAGACGCGAAATATTCGAAGGATTAGACATTGCGCATAAAAATTAGTTTCATGTATTCTCACAAAGCCGATGCGCAAATTTGCTGATAAATTTCGCTCGCTTTGAGGTGTCATACATAATGTCGCATGGTAATTAGCATGCGATTGTTTATGTAGAATTCAAGTCATACGACTTAGAGTCGTATACGAAGTATTTGCTAATGAAGTGAGAATTAGCTCCGTGAAATTGATTTTTATGCGACAAATGTCTAATCCTTCGAATATTTTGCGTCTACGCTTTCAATTCGCATGGACGAGAATCGGCACCAACGGGCTAGCTTCTTCTAATTTGCATTGTAGTACAATGACCATTGCATAAACAAGGCGATTTAATTTCGTTGCTGCATTTAGTCGAGGCTCGCATTTACATCGAACCTTCTAGACGTCAATTGACAACATTTCAAAATTGTATGGAGCTCTAATTCAAAAACCATTTCGAGATTTGGCTTTGTAAAGCACGTAAAAAATTATTTCAGTTTTTTCTGTGGTTGCATTTCCGAGAAAATGGTAAAAACACAAAAATACGCTGATGACGTCACACCGTGGCTCTCAGTGAACATGCCTGTGCCTCGTGGCACTTAAAAAAAAAGTCAATTTCAAGATCTAACTTAAAAAATTACTTTGTGTGTATTTAGTAATTTTTTGATACGAAATGATGGGCGATGATGTGACAACTTGGAAACCAATGAAACTGCAGTATTGCTTCGTGAACACATGCAAAAATAGTTCGCTAAGGAATCCAGGCAAAGATTTTTTCAACCTTATGCTCAGGCGTGATTCTAGCTTTCAGTGTACCGATAGTATTTTCTCTTTTGATTTCCACATAACCTACGGCAGTGTCCACGTAGGAGTCGCGAGAGGACATGAGGATTTTAGCACCTCTTATTTCCGCTGCATTATAGACATCGTCATGATGCATGAACTCCAAAAGCATTGAAAGATCTACCTTGGGTAGATTTCGGCTGTCAACAATGAAGTTTTCATTGTATACCTACCAATGACTTTCTTGTTCTTGTATAGGATAGAATTTGAGTAGAGAGAAATAAATTTAACACTACACAAAGTTTGTTTACGTTACGCAAGGCAAGCCACACAACATAAGTATCTGGGTTACCATACTTTATACTTACCATTATAAATAACCATGAAAAAGTAGCTACAAAAGTAACAAACTGGCAGCAAAAACACTCCGAACGCAGATAAAGGCTTTGGCAACACAAAGTGCATTTAAAAAAAGGAACAACTACATACATAAGGGATGATGAATTGAACTAAGCTGATTTAATTGTTTAAAAGAAAAACATATTTGCAGATGTTAAAAAAATACAGAAACTGTTTTTTAACATGGCCCTGGCAATACTAAAATGACATTTGTAACTATGTTTTTTTAGGATATTAGGCAAAAGAAAACATATTGTGAGCCTCGTTGTTTCGTCACTTCCGGTAAAAATATTTTAAACTTTAAAATTTAAAAAATATAAGAAAACGTGCGTGTTTCAGAAAATAAAAAAATATGGGTCGTTTTATTTTGTATCTAGTTTCCTTTAAGACAATAAAATACGTATGCTAAAAAAATGAAATGTTGTCAATTGTATGCAAAAAACACGTCACGGGACCCGACCATGAATCTGTTATGGTACTATCATGCAGTAACAGAATCGAGACCCAGGTCTGGGTAGACCACGCCTGGTTGGTCGAGCGGTTAACACGGTGGACGGCCAAAACAAGTCGTAGGTTCGATTCCCACTGGAGGCTGCCGTAATGAATTCTTACAAATTAATTGCCTCAGTCTGTGGGGCCTAGTGTGGGGACATATAATATGTGCCTGTATGTAAATGTTAAAAAAAATAGTGTTATACCCCAACGCTGCTGTGTTTTGGCTCCAACATTGGGTCCAACAATCGCAGCCCACATTAAGTGCAATCCAGAGTGCGTGCGCGCATGCCCAAGAGCTAATTTGCACCCCCATTAAAGTGTAAACATGTGGGAATCGTACACCGCCCGAGACCGTTCTCTATGGTCGCAGTGCGATGACCTCACTCCAGTGATGCTTTAGAGCACCGGCTTCTCAATCGGAAGGTCGTAGGTTCGAATCTTGGCATGTACAAAAATACTTACACAAAATCAATACACGACTTAACACGAGAGAATAAATCATTACCTTATACAATACGTTTGTAGTGTTGTGAAACTTTTATAAATAACTAGCTGACCCAGCGAACTTCGTACCGCCTAACAGTCGATGCTTTTTTTTTTATGTTCTCTCCGTAAGAACCATCCTCGTACTTCAAGGAATATTCTAAATAAAGAATTAGCGAAATCGGCTCAGCTGCTCTCGAGATTTGCGCTTACCAACACATTCAGCGATTCATCTGTACCTATTATAGACTGCTGACCCAGCGAACTTCGTACCGCCTAACAGTCGATTCTTTTTTTTTATGTTCCCCTCCGTAAGAACCACCCTCGTACTTCAAGGAGTATTGTAAAAAAATAATTAGCGAAATCGGTTCAGCTGCTCTCGAGATTTGCGCTTACCAACAGATTCAGTGATTCATTTTTATATTATTTTAATTTGGCCTTTTTGCATCTACTTAATGAGATGATCTATACAGCGTCCAGCGGCATCCTCACTCACACTAGATGGTTGAAGGGACCACTCCGACGCTGTAGTGCCTGGGCTTAGGCTTGCCCAGCACCTATACCATCCTGACAGCTTAGTCGGCCTAGCCCACAGGAAAGACTAGTCAATACGTGTGGAGCCAACCAAGCCGCGGGTTTCCACACGATGTTTTCCTTCACCGTTATATTATAAAAGAGATAAAATTGGATCGACTTTAACTTTGTGCTTTATTTGTACTGTTTCATTTATTTCATATTTATAATAAAAACAGAAAAGTGTATAAAAACGGAATAAGCAGGTAAAAATAGTCAGGTCTAGTAAAGATATAAAGTAGTAATGATGAAAATGAGGGAAATCTCGAAAATGTGTGACATTATTTTAAATAACATAACATAACACATACATAACATTTACATACAGTCACATACATTGCTTCTGGCCCCACACTAGGATACCCTGTGTCGTGGAAACTAGAAACAACGACATCACAAACATGTAAACATCCAAGACCTGGGGTTTTTTTTTTGTTCCCAGCCGGGATTCGAACCCGGGACCTCTTACATGTTAAGTAGATGCGCTACCGCTACGCCACAGAGGTCGTTGTTCTATCTATCACTTTTAAATATTTAAAAGTGATTGCTAGAAAAGGGACAGATAAAAAGTACCCGGAACCGGCGTGCGTGCATGCAACGACTTATGAACGTTGATGAAGCGAAGGTGATCTGTCAGGATCGTGGCAAGTGGCAGTCCCTGGTCTCTGCCTACCCCTCTGGGATACAGGCGTGAGTTTTGTATGTATGTATGTATGTATGTATGTATGTATGTATGTATGTATGTATGTATGTATGTATGTATGTATGTATGTATGTATGTATGTATGTATGTATGTATGTATGTATGTATGTATGATAGATAGAAATCGATATGATAGATAGATAGTTGATCATAAAAAAAGGATATTTAAAGCACCTCGAAGCGCCTTAATAAGGACAGTGGAATACATTATAAAAAATCTTTCATGGGGCATTGCATACGTTTCTACAATAAGGTCCTTAAAGACAATTATTAAGCTTGCCTGAAACGCTGTTCAAACGGTGTGTAAAGCACACTTTGTGCCAAAAGGGCTAACTGACTGACTGCAACCCTGTATGTCCCAGCTGGGGCACGGGTCTCTTCCTGCATTGCAGTCAAGTTAGGCCATAGTCCACGGGGGCCAAGTCCGGGTTGGTGGAGGATTGTAAGACAGTGGCGGGTCTTACTGTCAGAAGTTATCAAGCCGCCCATGAAGCCTCTGACATGACTTAACGACTGCCATTACATGACAGCCAGCACCAACGACTTAGCGTGCCTTGCGAAGCACGGATGCGCTCAGAAAAATGCCACTAGCGGTAGTCGTAGGACGATCACCCATACTGCGCCTGACCGCGCCTTTTGTTGCTTAACACAAGTGATTGATTTCAATTACTCGGTTCGACTAGGCCACGAGCGCTTCCATGACTTAACGTAGTTTATAGCCTCTAAATAGGTTTTTAAAATTGTCTTCAGCGCTGGTTAGTGCAACAAAAAGAATATAATCGTGTGGGTACAGCGATATCATTCCGATGTAAAACCTAACTGCAAAGTTTCAGTTCACTTCAACCAGATGTCGCTGCCTGTAAATAATACAGGGAATATTATATTATTTTTAATGTAACCCGTGCTTAGGACAATTTTTAAAAAACCTTTTAAACGGAATATTGTAAATAGGTTCGAAATTTCGCTGATGCCGGCACTTTTCCATTAGCTTAGTTGGGAGAGCGTTGGTTCGGTAAGCCAGAGGTCGCGATTTCGAGTCCGTTGGTACGGTAAGCCAGAGGTCGCGGGTTCGAGTCGCGGCATGGGCGCAATTTTTAGCCTCTAAATAGGTTTTTAACGTAGTAAAACAGGACGTGCGAGTTCCCGCAACTCCTGTCTTTCCTGGAGGTTGTGGTAATGTCCCGCCTTCCAGGTAAGGGCATGCTTACGTCGGACTATTAATAGTAGTTAAAATAACGGACACACCGACACGCGTTTCTTGGAATAATTTAAAACCTGGCGCGACTACTTAGTTACGTAAATAACCCTTTTAAAGGGCGTACAGTAAAGTCGGCAGCGCAATAACCTTTACGTTTTTGTTGCGGAGCCGCCCGTAATTAAGATCTTAGAAACCTTTGTCTGGAAGAGATCACGTTTGGTGATAAAGCCGTCGCCTGTACTCTCAAGTTAAGAAATATCTGTGTAATTTCCATTTTTATGTACAACAAGCTAACCCAACGAACTTCGTACCGCCCAACAGTAAATTCTTTAATTTTTTTATATTTTTCGCTCCGTAAGAACCATCCGAATACTTCAAGGAATATTCTACAAAAAGAATTAGAGAAATCGGTTTAGCTGCTCTCGAGATTTGCGCTTACCAACACATTCAGAGATTCATTTTTATATTGTGGACTAGCTGACCCAGCGAACTTCGTACCGCCTAACAGCCGATTCTTTATTTTTTTTTATTTTCCCCACCGTAAGAACCATCCTCGTACTTCAAGGAATATTCTAAAAAAGGAATTAGCGAAATTGGTTCAGCTTATCTCGTGATTTGCGCTTACCAACACATTCAGCGATTCATTTTTAGAAGATAAAGTGTTCTTCATCTATGTATATATATTTATTATGTAGCTTATAAAAGTCCCACTGCAGGGCACAGGCTTCTGTTAAAGATAGTGTATGGGCTTAATTACTACGCGTGCCCACTGCGGATTGAAAATTGTAAGCGCTAAGGTATTTGAACACCTTACACACCTAGGTTTCCTCACGATGTTTTCCTTCAACGTTAGTAAGTGGTATTGCTACTATAACTTCACATAACTTAGAAAACAAAGTCATCGGTACGTGCCTACACTGGGAATCGAACCTGGATTTCTCGCTTCCGAGTCCATTGTTCAACCCACTGAGCCACCACCGCTCCTAATATAATATTAGGCCCTATTCAGACTGAAATATGATGATCTTGGTTCGTGGGTTTGAAGGGGTTGCTTGATGTAAAATGCAGCTTTAAGTTAACATGTTTATTTGTTAACCTCAGAGTGCTAGTGCGAGTTTTTTAACTACTCGATCGCGTTAACGTAAACTCATATTTCCATGGCATCAAGGAAGCGCCACCTAGCGACAAGTATGAAAATTAAAATTGCTGAGTGCGAGTTGTAATGGTTTACGTTGAGAAGTGAACACGTTTACCAGCCAAAACACGAATAAACGCGAGTGCGAGTTGTACTGTGACAGCGTTTTTCCAGTTCGAACGGTTAACTTACTCATACTCACTACTCAATGCTCGATTAACGCGGTAGTAAAACTCGCACTAAGCACTCCGGATATGAAGTGAACCGTGTAATAATCAAACAAGGTATTTTAAATAAAACTTATTGCTAACTAAACACTACGAATATGTGTCACACAAACACTACTGTGTACGTCTAATACATTGACATCGTTTACGTTGATGTCACCGTACTTCATCTCCCCTTTTAAGACCCTTCATCACCGGGCTCTTTAAAAAAAATGTCTAATGAGAATCAAACCTGCATCTCTCGCTTCCGAGTCTATTGTGCAACCCGCTGGGCTTCCACCGCTCCTAATATAATATGAGGCCCCATTTGGACGTAGAACAGTCTAAGACTTGCTCTAGTTGGAGGCTACCTTTTTACGCCAAAAGTGCACATTATGATCTAGGGCACGCAGCGTGACGCCTTCAGAAGTAACAAATTACTTGTCCGCAATCGGGCAAAACCACATAAATAGTGAAATTCTCGTAAAAGTTACATCTGTACTCGGAAACGTGCTCCGGAACCATGTTCTGCTCATAAATTTGATTGTACTTAGGACCATATTCAGGCTTCTAAAAGAAATGTCCACCCCGTAGAAAGGAGCCTAATATTTCTCCTTCTGTTTGGTACAGGTTATAGCATTCTTACTTATGCCTCAAAGTGCGAGCTTCTAGACGCATTTTCAATGGTAATTGTTCTACTAATTATAAAAAAAAAGTTATCCCCAATTCAGGTGTTAACTGTAAAGGAGAACATCGTGAAGAAACCTGAGAAACTGAGGTGTTCAAATACCTCAGCGGCTAAAATTGCCAATCCGTGGTGGGCACGCGTATTAATTAAGCCCATACTCTCTCCCACTCTCTGAGAGTGCCCTGCAGTGGGTCGTTTGTAGGATTATAGGCTACATAAAAAGAATTAGTTTAGAATAAAAAAAAAATTAACATTTCTTTCTATAGTATTTTTATCTCAGGAAGGCGGGTGATTTTGACGAATTTGAACCTTAATAATGTAGAAACAAAGACTCGCCTGCCCGCCTTCGTGAGATAAAATGACTATACCATTTTATCGACGTTATCTAATACTACTAATCGTCTCTGAGCTAAACTGCGGACAGACAGACTGACAGACAGAGAATCTATTGATAGAGGATTCCTTGTCGACTACGGACCCCTAAAAATAGGTCCAAGTTGGACAGATTGAGAAATGTTGAACCGTACAACATTGCTCCATCTATCTAATTCCGGTCACGTTATTCTAACGAATGCATCAAAGTGCGAACAGCTCAATCAATCGTGAACTAATTTTCCTATCAGGGTTCGAAGCGGTAGTCTTAGCACAAATTTTCTTGTCATCGTGTAATCGACGATGCCGTTGCTACCGATGGGCTTGTGAACTAGACCTGTCTGGTGGGTTGACATGTTGATAGGGCGATCACGGGCGATGAATGTTCTGCTTAGTTGGCCCTACTTTGATAAAATCTGCTAGAGCTTATGTTAGGTACGGACAGAACTTAGAAAGAATCTGCATAAGTGTCCTATGTAATCCAGGGCACGATCAATGTGCCAAAGTACATATCAATCTGTTTGGCTCAGTTCGGCTATGTATGGTTCAGGAACACTATCTACATATTCAGAACAATAATATTGTGTAATTCCATCCGTAAGTATGTAAAAATATATTATTATGTCTATTTATATGTATATAGATATGTATGTACTATATATCTTTATATATGTGCTTAATTATTATCTTTGTATACGTGTATGTTTATAATTATTGTAAATATTAATACTTAGTTTTATTTCAAAAAGATATTTGTCAATAAAATATCACCTCACTGTTTGATACTACCCCCACCTTCTCCACGCCACTTGTTGGTTGGCTAGCCTCCTGCAGCCCAAGCATTTTTGTCAGACTTCTTTATTACCGCCCATGTACCATATAATGGACATAAATAATTTGTGCATTACCGCCCAAGATACATTTAAAGATTTTTTATAGTCAGGCATTTTCAAATGACTTGATAATTTTTTTTGGTACTAATTACGTATGAAAGGACCTAACTGCATAAAAAAAAACGTAAACTATGTTGTTCACCCTAAAGGACATTGGGCGTTAGTTGCATAAACTCATATGTTGCAATTGTGATTTAAAAGGAACATTGGGCTGATGAACAGTATAATAACAGTATAAGGTAGTTATATAAAATATCTTGAAATACCAAAAATAAGAGATTTATTAAAATGTTTATCATAATTAATACTCAGTACTACGTCACTTATATAATTAATTAGGTATCTGCTTGGTAAATATTAGCAAACAGATTAATTGATTTAATGACTTTGCATAATGTAAACGTCCTAATTGTATAATTTTAATAAAGAAAGTCAGATAAATAATTCCTTTGTTTAGTCAAGCATAAAAGGGACTGATTGACATGATTTGACTCAAAAAAAATATTCAAAAAATATAATAAATATAAAAGTATAACAAAAAATATTCAAAAAATATAAAAAGAAAGTTCAATTTCAATTTAATTCAAAAGTTAAATCTTAAATGCCCGTAGCTGACCTATCTTCCTTGTAGCTTGTGGTCTAGTCAAATCGAGTGATTAGAATCAATGGCTTGAGTTATGCAACAACAGACGCGGACAGGTGTGTGACCATCCAGGGACTACTTCAAGTGGTATTTTTCCGAGCGATTCCGTGCTTCGCAAGGCACGTTAAGCCGTTGGTGCCAGCCGTCATGTCATGGTAGTCAGCTATATCAGAGGCCTTATGGACGGTTTGATAACTTCTGACAGTAAGGTCCACCACATTCTTACCATCCTCCACCAACCCCGACTTAGTCCCCATAGTGGAGTATGGCCTAACCTTCCTGCGATGCAGGAAGAGACCCATGCCCCCATGCAGTGGGGACATACAAGGGTCGACATTGATATTGAGCATATGTGAACCGCACCCTTGCGTCCATTTCTTTGGTACGGTAGTGGCTTATCATCGGAATAAAGCTTGAAGTACGTAGATTATCCTTCCAAAGTTTTCTGTCTTTAAGTCTGTCTGTAAGTCTTTGGTGGAAAAGATTTGGTTTTCCAAATAGAGACTGTATTGCCAGGTTCTGACCCTCCATCACGACTACGACGATGACTTTGACTACCACTAGTACGACCGCGTATTGCTTGGCTTGATATTGATGGTTCCGACTCTGATTATTCTGAACTTTCGGTGTCCGGACTAGGCATAGTGTCTCCTTGTCACTAAAGTCATCCTTGCTAGGAATGCTTGCTTGCAAAGTCACCTGCATTGGTGTTGTACAGGTGCTCAATAAATTTCTTCATATCTCAGATGTTCTGTAATAACGACCCAATGTTAATTACAAGACACAAATACGAACATGGACCTGATGTAAGTAACGCCCTCGGTGAATCACAAGGGACAAAACATTTTTACTCAATTTATTGTCCAAATTAATAGCTATTCCAAAAAAATATTTGTTACACTGTAGAGAACCACGTCCGAATATGCAAAAAAAAACACTAATTTTAAAACAAAAACCACAAATAGCATACGATAAATGTCGATTTAACTTACCTCGCTTACGTGGATTCGCCATTTTTAAACTTTGGAGGGCTCTCGACTGTTTGTTTTTTTTTATATTGGTATGATAAGCCCGAACTTCAATAGAAAAATCTTCACCAATCACGATGAAAGAAGCCAGGTGAAGCTACGGCGGCAAATTCAAAATCTACACAAGAAAACTTGAATTGTCCATTCTGAGGTACAAGGGCGGTAATCAAAGTGAACTAGTTTCTAACGTTGGGCTGTAAGCATGTTGGCTGTTGTGAGAATTGCAAGGGACATTGGGCCGCACGAGGCTAGAATAAAATACTATTTAGTATTAAGCCCGCCAACTGTACGATCTTTACAGGTACAATAAAGAATTTAATAATAATAATAATAATATGATTGAGTGACAATAACTTTAACATAACACAGAGAAGTAGGGAGAGACCAGGACTCTCTAAAATGCATAGTTCAATACAGTCATATTAGTCCGGTATTGGTCGTTTAATTCACACTATCGGTAGTCTGGTAACCAATCGTGTTGCAATGGTATAAGCCGTGCTACTTAACTCGGCGTCTCGCGCGATTTTATCTTCTTCGCCAGAGATGCCTATTTAATTGCGCGGATTACACTCCTGGATTGAGTGCTATTGCTTTATAGACTGCCAAATTGAGGCAACACATTGTTTTGCTTATACCAAAGTTAGAATATTTTCGGGGCTTAATCGCGTAGTAATTTATTGCTATTTTACCTCGACGTTTCGACGACGTTACAGCCATCGTGGTCACGAGAAGACTGATGGCTGCCACCCGTTCGCATCTTCGGCTGATGAGGTTTCAGACTACCCTCAATCAGCCATTACAAAGCACTATTAGGGTTGCGACACACTACACTGACAATGTCGGACGATAAGCCATGCGACTTTTTTCCACTCGAACACATCTTGATGACCGGATCCCACGTTTGCGACAGATTGAAACCACATTCCCGGTTAAAATTTTTTTGTTTCTTAATTTCGACTGCTTCACGCACAATTCGGCTATAATAATGGCGATCGTTGGATCGTTGGTTGTACAAGTCGCGAAAGTTTAAAATAAAATGTTGCTTATACCATTCTATTGAAAAACGATCTAAATATATTAGACTTTAGGGCCAGGGCCTCCCACTTGCCATGATCCAGACATATCACTTCTGCTTCATCAACATTCTGATAACTTTTTTTTATCTGGCCCCTAAACATCCCACTGCTGGGGACATACCTTCTCTCAAAGAGTGTATGGGCTTAATTACCACTTGGCAATTTCAAACGCTGATACATTTGAAAATTTGCCTCCTTATACCTTTCGTGCTGTGTTTTGTCGGCCTAGAACCCAACCCAATTCTTCCCGCGGGTGTCGTAAAAGGCGACTAAGGGACACAAACCGGGGGGTGGGCAGCAGCGCCCCCTGCAGTACAATTCCACCGAACTGCGATCACCAACCCGCATGCTCAGTGTGGGGATTATGGGCATTACCCCCTATAACAGCACAACGTGGCGCTCTTTAGGGGAGGGCTACGTCCAGCAGTGGACTAGTATAGCCTGACGACGACCTTTTCTTAATCCGCTCCTGTTTGTTATTTTCTTCCAAAACCTGCAGCACCCAGAAAAAACCTATTCAGACCTATTCAGCTAGGGCGTTTCATGTTAACACCCGGCTCCAATTCCATATTTGGTGATGCTACCAGACACCAATCTTTCCACGGTATCATTGTGTCATCGTTAATGAATCGATATCAACACTTGTTTGTCCCCACTGCTGGGTAGTATGGTCTAACCTCCCTGCGATGCAGGAAGAGACCCGTTAATGAATGCATAAAATTATTTGTTGCTATTTTGAATAATTTTCAACAAATAAAGAAGCGGATGAGAAGAAAAGGATGAAGACATCCTACCGTGTCCGTGATTGATCGTCATATTACTAACCTAGTTTTGTTCAAGTTTCGTCCCTTCAAAAGCATGCAGAATTGTACCGAAGTATTATTATTACTAATATTTATTATTATTGACAATTTATTGCATCTAAATTTTTAAGCGCTCGTAGCCTAGCCGAACCGAGTGATTGGAAGCAAACACTTGAGTTAAGTAACAACAGGCGCGGTCAGGTACAGGATGGGTGACCGTCCCGTGACTACCGCTAGTGTCATTTTTTCCGAGCGCTTCCGTGCTTCGCAAGGACGTTAAGCCGTTGGTGCCGGCTTTCATGTAATGGCAGTCGTTAAGCCATGTCAGAAGCCTTATGGGCGGCTTGATAACTTCTGACAGTAAGGCCCGCCACTGTCTTACAATTCTCTACCTACCCGGACTTGGCCCCCGTGGTGGAGTATGGCCTAACCTTCCTGCGATGCAGGAAGAGACCCGTGCGCCAGCAGTGGGGACATATAAGGGTTGTTATCTTAAATTTACTTAAATTTTAGCAATAAAACCGAACAATGCGGCGAACTCAATGCCAAGAGCATTAAATTCTCTTTGAATTCTCAAGAAGTAGTTTTCTTCACGCAAAGATGCGTCTTCCAACGTCGAAAATAAACTGTAAACAGTTTCTAGGTAACTGGCTCGGTCGCGGATGTCGTTAGTAGTAGAGGAGACGGAAGCTCTTTGTACCGCCCCACAGGGCTGGTATGGCCTTTGCGTAATGAGATGATTTATTCAGCGTCCAGTGTCACCTTTACTCCTAGTGGAAATGGGTGAAAGGACCACTCGGATGCTGCAGTGCCTGGGACATTGTTTTAGATGGATTCGGCTTGACGTGCTGGGCAATCTCCATGGCTAAAACAATGCAGCGCAATAAACAATGCTAAAACAATCCCACCATCCAGGCAGCGTAGTCGGCCCAGGAAAGACAAGTCAATAGGTTCGGAGTCAATCAAGCTAAAGGTTTCCTCACGATGTTTACCTTCACAGTTTATCCACCGGTTATTGCGACACCAATGTAGCTGCTACTGGTGTGGATTGGGTGATGAAATGAGGTGAAAGACTAATGTCATTTTACACTTCTCTGCGTCATCACCAAATTGTCATGTTAAGAGCAAATTTCGCATGTATGGTACGTTATAGACTTTTAGTCCGGATCTACTTACGGGTGTTGTTATATCGGAAAAGTCCGACCAGGTTTCAATATACAATTTACAATGTGTTGTGCTTACGAAAGTTTTAGTTCAAAAATATGGTACGTTAATTGAGATTGCCATAATTACTTAGACCTGAGATTTTTGTACTTAGCGTCGTAATTGGGCAGTTGTCCGTAATTGAACTAGGGTTTCCTTACGATGTTTTCCTTCACAGTTGGCGAGCGGTGTTGATACTACAACTTCCTACGAGTAAGTGTACATAACTTAGAAAACAAAGTCATTGGTACATGCCGGGATTCGAACCCACGACCTCCCGATTGAAAAGCCAACTTTCTACCGCTCCACTACCACCGTTCCTGAGATTAAAATATTAATATCACTCATTCGAACAATATTCGTTTAATAGATGTTAGGAGTCCTGACATCTATTAAACGAATATTGTTCGAATTTTATTGTTCGTTAGGACCAGGTCCTAAGTTAGGACCTGGTCCTCTACTACTCTACCACTATCTACTATTTTTCAGACCTTTCAAAATCCAGACACTTGTACTCCAGTTTTGTTTTTTTCTTTTCATTCAGTTATTAACTCAAAATTTTTAATAACTTTACCCACTTTAAATTTCTTTTGGATTTTGTCACAATTCTTCTCTACCCTCAGGGTAGAGTAGAATTTTAGTCAGAACTTTAGTCATAATCGCAGTGTTTATGATTACATTACCAGCAAGAACCTTCGTGTACTAATATTACAATTTGCATTATTACTATGTATTAAGTATAAGATTAGTTCCAGATGACAGGAAAGGAATAAAACCACCATCTACCGCGATGTGATATCGACAAGTGACCGTTTGCTCCAATAATCGATGTCTTCCTTCTCCCGTCTAGGTTGTCGCAATTTAAATGCAAATTTTAAATTTTCTCTCTTGCAAAACCCCACGAGAAATTGGAAGTACTATATAGTAGTTCCAATTTCTTGTCACAGTTATATTTGTACAGTCATCGTAAGTAAACGTTTTTAAACGAGTTACCACAGTCCAGGCATCTAGTCTAAAACACACAAAGTTTTTCAATAGAATGATTAAGCTCAAAAATAGTTGTTATTTGCCTCCATCGGCTAGTTTACAAAGCAATGGCAGTACGATGCTATTTCAATGGTATAACGCTCGCAAATTAATTAGGCATATCTAGAACACCTTTTGCGCAAGGCGTCGAATTAAGTCAAATCATTTTTTTTATTTCGACGTTTACGACGGTATATTCTGTTTGCTGAATGTCGATGTAAAATGTAAGCCGCTGCCTTCGGGCCTTAGTGGTAATGGGAAAAAGGCAGCGGATAAAATAAAACTCATCTTTTCTCAAATCATCTTTAACCTTATAGCGAGTATTTTTAGTTTTAAACCTCAGACTCTCGTTAAATTTCCTGGAGATATTTTGGTTTGCTGCTTTAGGCTTGTTCTAAAACGGAATGCAATCGGGTTATTCCACTTTTATACTTATATTGTAACATGTTAATTATTATTGTATAAATAAAGACTGAAAATAAAAATCATTTTAATACTAAGTCTTAAAAAAATGTGGGCTCCACTGAAACCCTTATAACTAACACACTAATAACAACTCGCTGTGCTTATACATACTCATAAATTGAATGAGTCGAATCGCAATGATAAACTAAATAACATTTATAGTTACGAGTATATATTAAGCGGGTCTAATCGCGATTATTTATTAGGTAAAAGGTTAATTCCCGACTTTTCGGCAGCGTTGCAGTTGCCGTGGTCACGGGTAGACTGAAGTGGCGAATACATTTAATTATTGTGGTTAGTCACTTTTAGTCATTTAGAAATACTGAATAACATTTTATCATGGGCATTACCCCATATGATAGCACAACGTGGCGCTCTTTAGAGGAGGGCTATGTCCAGCAGTGGACTAGTATAGCCTGACGACGAAATAACATTTCATAATATGCTACATATTTATATGAACCGACAACCATTGAACTAATCGCAATAATTAACTATGTAACCATCCATATGTTTCTTACTTATATCAACCGGCAAGCATTGAAGACCACCATCTCTCGCGATAGAGACATATATCACGACCGACCAATTAAAGTCCGATCCACCCGTACAAGTCCTCTGGTCAACTAACAGTAAAACTGAAAATTTGTATCGTGCGAATATGTCTATTTACAGCGAAAATTGCCCGTGCCCACTATACGAAACCTTGGACCGTAGCTCTTATTCCTTACGCCTCAGGGGTTGTTTTTCTAGAGAACTTCTGTGACCAAGTGGACAGTACAATCCGGTCACACGTCCACGGCCATTCCAGCTCCTTCTACGGTGACATAACCTATATTATAACGGTCCCCGCGGATGGATTTCTCTCTAACCGATTTATAGATTAGCGGCACTTCAAAGTGGCACCGGGCGGACCCCTAATGGCCATGACAGCGTAATTACTGGCCATAAAACGTGGCCATCTGTGGCGATTCTTTCTGCGCTTCCTTGGGCCTTCTTTGGACGTGGAAAGATTCTCGCCAAGCGGCGGCACGCGTTACGTAGAAGATGACGGATTGAGGCATAATCAAGCCGTCCAAGCGACACTGTTTTTTCTGCATAATGCTGAAAAACAGTTAAAGCTCAGGTGTCTAGCCCTGTTCGTCTTAGATCAGTGTGTCTGCGTGATAGGTGTCTCGAAAAGAAAATAGTCAACAAAGAGGTAAACACCGCTTAAACTCAAACGAATTGAGGCAACTGCAGTACCTTAGTTCGTATAACTTTGAGCGGTCTTAGGAGTACCTTCTGCGGTGATTATTTCCCTCGTGACACCGACTGTCACTGTCAGCCAACTGATTTAGATTAGATTTGACAGCTTCTGACAGCTAATCATGTTTTTTGCCACTATGAAGAGGTAGACATTGGTGACCATTTATAGCAAACTATTCTGATAATTTGCTGCAAAATGTTGTTGTTACAGTGCGTGTACATAGAACGGATGCTACGCCACTACTCATGTTCATGTTCACTCAATAGTTTTTGTTATAAAAATTACATCATTACGTTTAAATACTTCGAAGTAATTTTAACGCTAGCCTGTATCGTGCCGATTTTCTCTCTGCGTGTTGTTAGGAAGCTAATTCTCTCATGTAAACGGATGGATACTAAAGCGGAGTTCAAAACAAAACCTCTGGTATACATAAAAAAATATCTTGACAATACTTTATTTTTGCATTTTGGTTTTTTAGAGTTTCGGCACTATAAAAAGTTACCCTTATTTTAGTCTACCACAGGAATGCTTTATTTTGGTCTACCACAGGAACGCTCCTTATGTCCGGTTCCAGTTTGTACATTTCCATTGCATCGTCCACAAGATCCTTATTGTTTTGCTCATACGTAGGTACTTTGATTTCACTAATTCAATTTGAATATACGACCTCGGTGTAATCTTCCGCTGCTGTCATCAAGTCTTGCATTATCTACCGTGAAATCGATTTACCGCGATCGAGTTCAAATGTGTTTTACTGAGTACAAGGAGCATTATATTGGCTGCCGATTCCTTGTAACTGATTTGCTTATTTCGTAGCGTAGCCAATTGTGAATTCTAGAGATAGTTACGTGCGAAAATCTTTGGTTAATTCCAGTTTAAGATAGTGTACCTCCTATATCATTCTATTTCTTAAGCTTTTGTCCTTGTATTCGCCCAAAATCTTACAGAATTGCTCGAAACGATGACAATGGCACATTACACTGATATTTATTCTACCCAAAAAAAAACCAACCCACTAAGAGTTTTTTTTTCAGTTCAGTATTTTAGGGTACATTTCAGAATCTCTATCAGTCTCTTCTAAAGGTCTTCTGTTATTTCTTGAGGGGATTCTTCTGCCTCCTATTGGTGCGTCAAGGTCCGGCGCGGGCGCATGCCGGCGGAGTCATCGGCCGACGCCCGCCGATTTTAGCCGAAGCGAGTCGGAAATAGCCGATGTCCAGAAAACACGCTTTTGCTCGCATTTCAGCGGATCCGCGAGGTGCGAAATGTTGCATTGTGGTCAATGACGTCACTGGTCTCTACAACTCTGCACAGTGATGTTTATGGTTCATTTATTCTTACCAGTATATACTATATGAAGCGACTGTAAATCGGTTTAGTGTATTTCGTTTACAGTTTTCGACGGCGGCTAGTTCTTAAAGTATGCGGCTTTTTAGTTGACAAGAACAATGCTTATAAAACGGATCCTCTAAAACACTGCTCAGACTCAGTTTAAATAGCCTGTGGTAAAGGCGTTCTCTTTACCTCAGACCATTTCAAATGCACTTGAGAATTTTTTAATTCCTTGAAACACTACAAAACGCTGTAAAACCCCCAACGCTGTCTGTGTTGGAGATTTTACAAGGAAAAGACGATTAAAAGGAGTGCTTGAAAGGAAACGTGTTTAAATATAAATAAATAAATAAATATTCATGGAGGTATTACACAGAAGCGGTCGTGGCCTATTCGAACCAAGTGACTGGAATCAATCACTGGAGTTAAGCAACAACAGGCGCGATCAGGTGCAGCATGGGTGACCGTCCCGTGACTACAGCTAGTGAATTTTTTTCCGAGCGCTTTCGTGCTTCGCAAGGCACGTTTAGCCGTTGGTGCCGGCTGTCATGTAATGGCAGTAAACCATGTCAGAGGCCTTATGGGTTGCTTATAACTTCTGACAGTAAGGCCCGCCACTGTCTTTCCTCCACCAACCCGGACTTGGCCCCCGTGGTTTACTATGGCCTAACCTTCCTGCGATGCAGGAAGAGACTCGTGCCCCAGCAGTGGGGACATACCAGGGTTCATAACGATATTACACAGATCTCGTTAGCCCCATACTAAGTACAACTAAATGACTGGGCTGACTCGACGACAGATTTAATACAATAAATACATAATAACATCCAAGACCCGAGACAGACTAGAAAAGTTCCGTTTCCTACTTCGACCCGGCCGGAGATCGAACCCGAGACCTTCGGTTTTACAGTTAGCGTGCCATATCGTAAGGCCATATGGCCTTACGATATGGCAATCTAACTGTAAAACTGTAACACAACATTTAACTTAACATAACATTTACATACAAGCACATACATTGCTTTTGGCCCCACACCAGGATACTCTTGTGTCGTGGGAACCAGAAACAACGACATCGCAAACATGTAAACATCCAAGACCTGCCTTTTTTGCCCTCAGCCGGGATTCGAACCCCGGACCTCTTGCATGATATAGACGCGCTACCGCTACGCCACAGAGGTCGTCAAAATATATAAGGTCGTAAGATTATAAAGACATTCCGTTTGACAACAACAAACTTTACCTTTATTTATTCTACGCTATAATTTGTCGTTGTTCAGTTCACTTCCTAAAACAATCCAGAACAAGACCATTGTTCTGCAAATGACAGAGATGACGATTGTCTTTGCTAATGGCTTCGAAAGGGTTCGTAATGCTCTCCAGTAATATGGTTCCCTATTGAATATGTTAGCGTTGGTAGCGCAGCGGTCGAAAAGCGGCCTTACATTCGGAAGGGCGTGAGTTCGAATGCCGGCGACAAAAGAAAATAACACTATTCTTTTGCCATATTGGAATAACAAAGACATCACTCGTAGGGACCTCCTGGTAAGTACAGTAATTAATACATGTATCAAGAAGTCCGCTCTTCCATGTTTACACTGATCCAAAGAAAAATAAATTAAACTTGCATCACATCAAGTAAGTAGGGATAAGTTATAATAGCAGGCATGATAGGAAACAATAAATGCGATATACCCATAGACAAAAAAGAAAATTAAAAGTTATAAACATCAAAATTACCAAATACAAAAAACACGGTTCCTTAAAACACTCCTCAGAGTCAGTTTAGGTCTGTGGTAATCGGAAAGACCACCATAAATTAGTTAAACTTCCCCTGAGAAGTGTTTTTGACGATACGTGTGTTCATAAATAAAACCGTTTCAGTTCAAAACAAAGAAAGTCACAAGCTAGGCGCCACTGCGCGTTTATGAATGGAGCGCTTAATAAAACAATTGAATGCTCAACGAATTGTCCAATAAACTATATTCTGTAATGACCTGCTGGCTGGCGCCTTCTGCAATTAGGCTAGGTTCTGCCTAATTGGTCATACTACTTTGTTCCTGCAATTTCTCAGACTCCTTATCCTATTTCTCAATCAATCATTCTTTTATTTACTTGAACATAGGTTACAAAGAGTTTACAATAGAATCCCATATGGCTGTGTAATTTTTTTAAGTAATACACTCTTCATATCATGCCATTTCTTTCGAGCGCTTCCGTGCTTCGCAAGCCACGTCAAGCCGCTGTTGCCGGCTGTCGTCGATAGATGGCAGTCGTTAAGCCAAGTTAGAGGCCTTAAGGCGGCTTCAAAACTTCTGACTGTAAGATCAGTCTCTATTCTTGCAATCCTATCCGGACTTGGCCCCCGTGATAGAATATGGTCTATACCTTCCATAGGGAAGAAGAGACCCGTGCCGATAGGTCGGGACATAAGGGGTTGATAATGATGACATGGTAGCACAGCTTAAGGTCTGTTGTAGTATCTTGATAACTTCTGACAGTAAGGCCCGCCACTGTCTTACAATCCTCCACCAACTCGGACTTGGCATATAATACCCTCTTCATACATATCATGCCATGTATTATCTACATAATACACAATTTCAGCTGTTTCTCGTAATGTTCACGTTGATTGCATCTATTCAATTTATGGTTAAATTAGACATTTTCTTCAAGAAGCTGACTTATTCTGCAGTAAACCTCGAGATCTTTTTATCTTTTTTAATAACGTGGATACATCGAGTTCTACCTGAGACTTCGTTTTTATATATTTTAGAATCCTTTGGAGTATATTTTTGTCAAAATATGTGGTTTTTTGGAGGTTTTATACTCATTGGGAACCAGAAACATCCAACTTGTTATTACACCTAGGTTTATAGAGAACCAGGATCTTTGACAAACCATACGACAGTAGTTATTCTATTGTTGCCAAAGACTATATTTAACAAGGAATTTTTGAACTGACACTTTTCTTAATTTTCTACGATATCTGGCTGGGGCCTGTTTCATGGGAAGGACTAGGGCATAGGACTGCCTCGTTGGTCTAGTGGTATAACGTCTGATTACAATGCCGGTGGTAGTTGGTTCGATTCCCGTGGGGGCCGTCGTAAATTTGTACAAGTGGCCTCAGTTTCTATGTTTGTGACGTCCTTGCCTGGTTGCCATAGCACCGGGTATCCTAGTTTGGGACCATGTTATATGCCTAATAAACAAAATATAAGTCGCTGACCTGCCGTCATATCGTGTCTCGTAAGTACATGTTAAACCGGAGGTTTCTTTTGTGCAGTGATATGCTTTAGTACACTTCAGTTGTATAACAATCGTAATAACTATTACGAAATACCCTTTTAGAGCTGCTGTTACAATTAACTCTGTCAGCGGACTGACAGCGGAGAATTCGCGCTTGTAATGACGCCAATTACTGTCTTATCCAGACTTTACAATAGGCCTACAGTAAACAACAGCGCGCCTCAATCTTACACCCAAGACTGGTCTTAAGGCACTTGTAATACGGTTGAAAATGTAACAACGTGGATCAAGCCATGTCGTCCGAATAAGGTTGAAAGTCGAACTAAAGGGGCACTTACTGGACGTGTGGTTATAGACAAATTACTGAAGTGTAGATTTTAAATTGGACTATCATGATCTTGCAATGTAATTGTAGCTAGTGAAGGGCATATGTGTTATTATTAATATGTGATAATATGTCGTGTCATTCCACTTTGTCGTGGTCAACGACGTTTTCGTTAGGGAAATAATTTCCTTTCGGCCGCCATGGCAACTAAACTTCGCAATCGGTTGTGAAAAAGGATTTTTTATTCTTTGTCGGCAACTAGTTGCGAATAAACATTTTTTTTTCTTTATACGCAACTAGTTGCCAACAAGGAATTTTTCAAAAACACTAGTTGCAGTAGAAGAATCTATTTTCTTCTTACGCAACCATGTAGTAATGTAGTCCTCATCTAATACAATAATATAACAAACACTGATCTATAAGTTAATTTAAAAATTACCCTGGCCAGTGATTCTAGTGAGGCTATGTAGCAAAGTTTTAGTTAGGTTGCAACTGTTTTTTCTAGTTTATGCATCTAGAGGTCATGTATAATGTTATAATAAGAAACATTATATTAAGAGATGACTTAAAATGCATCGGCAAATAAACACAGAGATGACTATTACGGTACAATCTCAGCGCAGTCTAACATCAGAAATAAAAATAAAACCAAGAGTATGGTAGTGGCAAGCGTAACTAATAAAACGATGATATGAGATCACGATCTCCTCAACTTTTTACACTTAATGGCCTTCGAGAAAAGGTACGAACTACCTACCAACGGAGAGCGGATCGAATATTTTCACTTCACAAAAGACTTTTGCAATCTTAAAAGCAGTGGAAGATTCCCAGTCACGATAGATAGGTACCTCGAACCAGACAACACAAAAAGATGGATGATGTAATATTATAATTGTTAGTATTTGGTGCTCTTACTTGAATACCTCAGGCAGATCCGCTATGGCGACCTTGACTGCATTATAGATGGATGGGTATATAACATAACATTTACATACAGGCACATTGCTTCTGGCACCACTCAAGGAAACCCTGTGTCGTGGGAACCAGAAACAGTGACATCACAAACATGTAAAAACATCCAAGACCTGGCGTTTATTTTTGTCCCCAGCCGGGGTTCGAACCCGGGACGTCTCGCATGGTAGGCAGCGCTACCGCTGCGCCACAGAGGTCGTCTATATCTTAATGGCACCCCATTACTACCCCTTAGTTAGCAGCCTAACATGTCCCGCCTTAAGGCACAGACCTTTTGTGTGTGTGAGAGACAGAGAGAAAGAGAAAGAGAAAGAGAAAGAGAAAGAGAAAGAGAAAGAGAAAGAGAAAGAGAAAGAGAAAGAGAAAGAGAAAGAGAAAGAGAAAGAGAAAGAGAAAGAGAAAGAGAGAAAGTATAGGCTTTACTGTTACCTGATTCACTGTGACTAGAATTGAGAAAGGGATGTTACCTTGGTTCGGACTTGTGGAGACGATGAAGGAAGAATGACTGACGAAACAAATATACAAGGTGGGTAGAAGGGCCGGTAAGGGACGTCCCAGGCGAGCATCCTTCGATCGAATAGGGGATGTATTAGCAAAGGGGAAGATGAAAAGTAGCCGGAACCGGCGTGCGTACTTGCAACGGCTTATGAACGTTGATGAAGCGAAGGTGATCTGTCTGTGGCTAGTCGCTGCCCCTAAATCTTTGGGATACAGGCGTGAAGCTTAACAAAGCTATGAGGGAAGCCTTTGTCCTACAGTGGGCGTCAAATAGCTGATTATGATGATACTCCTTCTTAAAAAACAATGTCCCAGGCACTGCAGCGTTCGAGTAGTCCCTTTATCCATCTACTGTGAGTGAAGGTGACACTGGACGCGGTATAATCGCATTATGTAGACGCAAAGGCCAAATATATTTTTTAACGTTATTTCCTATATGAAATAGGCGGCTTTTTCAGCCTCTAAATGGGTTTTTAAAATTGTCCTCAGAACGGGTTAGTGCAACAAAAAGAATATCTAATATATGATATATACGTGCTACATAAAAAATATACGGCTTAGTTTCTGGTGCCAACAATAAAGGGCAATTGACGAATCGTACCAAAGTGGCTGCCGACGCGACCTCATTGATGGCAAACGCATTCTCTAATAACAATAAGGCATTTTCTCTTTGTTCCTCTGAATTGATTGAGTGAAAGTTCTAACCTTGAGGAGAGCTCCCATTCTGATCCGAAGATGGACCTTGGAATTTCAGTAATAATAGCTATCAATGTGTTTTGTACTACCAACGTGATGTAAGATCTTTATTATGCGGAATAAACCATAGTCGGAATGATCTGTGATGTTGATAGTTATAATAAAACATAATAATACCAAGACTAAATTATACAAAGTTTTGTTTGAAGTGCTTGCAAGACGTTAGTGTGTCTTTTTGTGTAAGTGGCCTTAATACTATATTCTCTATAGTATAAAAATGAATCGCTGATTGTGTTGGTAAGCGCAAATCTCGAGAGCAGCTGAACCGGTTTCGCTAATTCTTTTTTTAATATATTTCTTTAAGTACGAGGATGGTTCTTACGGAGAGAAAAACTAAAAAAAATAAAGAATCGACTGTTAGGTGGTACGAAGTTCGCTGGGTCAGCTAGTGAAAAATAAAACAAATTGAAACCTAGATCTACTAAACCACTGTTTATGAGTTATTAATCCTCTTGCTATTTTCTGTTCTGTCTTATTACCTATAGAGATTAGATTACATTAGAACATTCTTTATTGCACAATAATTATATTTGTACAAAGGTGAGCTTAATACTAATAAGTGTTTTCTGCCAGCTAACCTTGGGTTAAGTGGATAGTGGTGCGGGTAGTGCTCGGAGAAAGTCATTGTGAATAATTAATTACTTAGACCATAATATAATAAAATCAAATCGTAAGTTAAAACATTACTTATCAATATACCGAATAGATAACACAAATACTTAGAATACACACTATAATGATTATGACATACACCTACATATTTAAACCTAATTCCTCTTTTTCAGGCTATATTATGTAGTCCACTGCTGGACATAGCCCTCCCCTAATGAGCGCCATAGCGCCCTGTCTTCAGCTTGCCGCTTATATTTGAACCTCTATAGGAGTATTACTCGGAAGTCCGAGAGAGACATCATTCGAGGAAGGTAGGTAGGAAACAAGCAAGGAACTACATGTTGTATGCCCCTTCTGGATAATTGCAATGGCAACAAATATCTTTTACATTCGTTAGGTCATTGGGTTAGAATCCCATCAAAACGTTCAAACAGTACGGCCGAAACATCTGTGGACATAGTTCTTACTGTAGATCGCACTATGTAATTAGCGATTATCCATTCTCAAATACTCAAACAGCCGAGATGGGAATCTGTTGAAGTATAAATAACAAAGTTCGTGCGAGTCAAGGCTTTGGCAAAGGTACCTATGGTAAACGTTGACTGGCATTTAACATCAGATTGATTTCGTGATATGTCGAGGGACTCCGATCGACATTTTGTTACTGTATTTGTTTGCACCTAGGTACTGGTGCATCTGAAGAAGAGCGGAATATCGACGAGTTTAGATGGTAGGTAAAATTAAAGAATGAACTTAACGAAAGAACGCGGTGAGAAATGTAAAAATTCACTTGCTCGTCGAATGATTTGTGTGTCGTTGAAGAAAAGGTAAAAATATTACAATAAAATTTCTTTAGCCTTATTAGTTTGAAGATATCCGACACAAGATAAAAAATTACAAAATATGTTTCTTGATTTTCCTGCGTAAGTTCATTTCAAAACAAAATTATAGAGAAATGTACCTCCTCGATAAATAGTAAAGATAAAATTTAATATAAATAAATTGGCGGTTTTACTCAATTCAGTGAATCCCTAAATAATAATTTTAAAACTGTCTATAAATTATCCGAATTAAGTTGTAAATACGAATGTTCAACGAGCCATAATATCGAAAGCAATTTACAATTTCAACATTTACATATTCGTATTGACTCTAACTCAAAGACAACATGTGAAATATGGACGCCAACCATCCAGTAGTTCTTAGATCTGAGAATCGGCTAGATTTTTCAAGAATGTAAGCAGTTACTTGCAATATAAATTATTGGAATAAAACGACAATCACGAATTCAAATTCATGCATACAAATGGTATAGTATCGCAGAGACACGGCTTAGATGGTACGGACATGTGATGAGACGAGAGGAAAATCTTGTTGTCAAACAGGCCCTACAGATCCCAACCATCCAAAGAGGTAGAGGAAGTCCACAGACCACTTGGTGGGCCACGGTAGCAAAGGACTTGGAGCGAGCCCAGTTGAGCAAGCGGACAACCCAGGACACACAAATCCTGGAGCAAAAGAACGAAGAGAGCCGACCCCAAATAATTGGATGAGGCAAAAACAAACAAGAAGGAGTTATAGCAAAAAGTGGCGAGAAAACTAATTATGATTGATAGTGATAACATGGTGAAGTTAATGATATAGAATGCAAGTTTCCGGTTCTAATTAATAAAGTATACGTAATTTCTACTTCACCAAAGTTTTTGCTCGAATTCCGGCCGATCCGAGCAAGAAACACGATTTCGAATTCTTTATACCCAGCCCACACGTTTTCTCAAGCCAAACCTATCGTACCTCGATAAATTGTAATTTCATCCTAATCATTGCATCTATCTTGTGGAAGGTAATTTCGATGCATTCGAGTTTTCGCTTACGAAATGCATCTGATTACTAATGCGGTTTCTCTATGGACTCCATAGATTTTTGTTGACAAGTGAACCACTCAAGTTAAAAAAATCTAAAATGAAATGACATCTCTCACAAATTCAATCAATGCAGCACTCTTTTTCTTAAAGTGCTTCTCCGTCACTAGAGATTAGCAGTCAGATCTTTACAACCCTCTCTGTTCAGTGAAATTCTGAACAACTCCGACGCGGTTTTAAGTCTGATCCACTCCTTTATGATGCACAACCATGGCATTCTTCTTCTTTCTGGCCTTCTCTTTCCTTCACTTTGTCCATTATTCCAATCAATTTTAAGCCTTTGAGCGGTAAGCGGATTTTTCTCATATAAAATGGGCTTAATAAAGCCTGTGCCCTGCAGCGGGACGTATATAGGTAACATAATTATAAGTAAGCCGTTGATAGTTGAATGAACAAAAAAAAATGCAGAAAGTATGCTCTAGTGTAATGCAGTTTCTAAACGTGCAAAAGAGGCATTAGGCAATCTGTTTACTATGCAGGCAATGTTCCACCTCTCGACAATAGATCTAACCGTACTCTATTCAAAGATGCATTTTATAACTTAATTTCTTTGACTCGTGATTGCTTATTGTGTAGGATTGATGATATCTTTAACTGACAAATGATCCAATTTATCTATAGATGCAGTAACGGTATTGTTATTTGATTTCAATTACTCTTTCTCGCCTTTAATTTCGTCTTCGTTATTAATATTACTAGCAAACGTAATTTTTTTGTTCTATTTATTAACTTCACAAACTATATGTTTTAGAGTTATAAGTGCCTGAACACTTCACTAGGCAAGCCCGTATTGAAGTGATCGGATTCCATTATCGATTGCTGTGTATGTAAGAAGAGGCATACATATTATACACACAGTATTCACAGAATCATTATAGCTTTTGGTTTAGGTTTTATAAGATGATCGAACTAACTTGGAATCCTAGGCGCGAAACAATGTTTATCCTAAAAAACGATGTGCGTTCGTACGCTTGGAATGCTTTCAATCTAAGCTTCAAGATTCTGCACGCTATCTGTGATTTCCTGGTATTGTTTTATGCTGATGAGTCTCAGATTGAGATCTCCTCGCCAGAATGCAAGTGCTTATCTTAGACACTCATACAATGTACATAATACCCCGATCGTGATTGTCTTCTCGGTCGAGTGTTACAAAATATTCACTTTGCCGAGCAATTTTCTTGCATTAAAATTGCTGAGTTGCTTTGTGGCCACTTCGAAACCATTTGTACTTAATTTGCAACATTCTTCTTTGAGTTGTGTTTGTACCTATGTGGGATATTTTTAACTTTTTTGCTACTTTAATATTTCCCGATTTATTTACGAATACTTCATCAGTCGGCCATAACATGACAGGCTTTTGATAGAGTTTCATAGAATAGAATATTCATGAACCACGATATCACTCGCCCAATAGGGTAAACTAAAAAAAAACTGAGTCTCAATTCACCTGATATAATACATCCTTTATGGGGCACTTTATTAGTATCCACAACAAGATTCCTCAAGATATATTAGACCACCGACGCCGCCGTTTAAAAAATGTGCTAAGCTCACACTGTGCAGAAAAGCTTACTATAACATCAAAGATCATTTTAGAAGATGAAGATGTCTGGTACCAAGCAATAGATTCATATTAAAGGGTATTTAGAGGACGATAGCGTCTAGTGTTCAACATACGACAATTTAATTAAAACTGTTTTTATACGGATTTCACTCGTTTTCTTCCAAGAACACGGCACCTGTAAAAGTGCCGAAACGTCTGAAAATTGTAAAAAATAAAAAAATGTAATAAAACGAGTGAAATCCGTATAAAAACAGTTTTAATTATGTCTAGTGCTCGTGTTAACCTTAGAAAATACTACACGACAATTTTTCAATTGAAAACTCTGTCAATTATGTTAAAGGTCTTACTGAAAGGAAGAATTGTAGAATTTCTTTATTCGCTTTTCTCTATATACCCAAATTATGGAAATAACAACTTTGACCTTCATTAAGTACACATTTGATTTGATTTTTACTAAAATACTGGTGGTTTTGCTCTAAACTATTCAAATGGCATGGAGCAGACGAGTTGTTCATTCAGCATACCTTTTCTAGTTGGTAAGAACATTTATGCATCGCTCGATGCAAGCGGTATTGTGCAACGTGTGATCGTACCATTGTCTCATTGCATTGAACCTTTTAGATCACAATGCGTTGTAGGTCTTCTCATGGAATGTTTGTGTTTAGATGCAGGTTGATGTCCTTTTAGACCGGTTATTGTATTTTGTGTCAATTTGACATTGTATGATTTAATTTCATTGGCCTTTACAGCTTCGTATTTATACTGCGTCCAATGGCACCTTCACTCAACCTAGATGGGCGAAAGTCCACTCGATCGCTGGAGTGCGTGGGACATTTGGCAGTTTTTTTTATGATTAATGTCCGTAATATTTCACTCATCCGTTTCTCGGAATAAAAACTCACAGAATTCTCACTTTCCGCATAACGTCACAGTCTTGCTTAGACAATAATTCATTACAATCTGCATTGATACATTTGGTGTCTGTTATAGTTGGGTACTTGTAGTTCTACTAAACATTTATATTTGTATTTTGTTTTATCTCTTAATGGCACACAAGCAATTTATTTCTGGCCAGTGACTGTCAAGTGAACATTCTTGTGCAGAAAGTTTTCAGTTCACCCCTCCGTCCGCGATGATAAAATAACACCATTCGTCACAATTGGCTGCGCAAGCCTACAAACAAAACACGGTACTAAGAAACTGGGTATTCTCTACACATCTGCGGTTGGTATCTCTCTTGTCTTTGTACCAAGTCCCTTATGGAGAACTTCCACAAAGAAAAGACAAAGTTTAAATAAACGTAATATTCTTTCTCTACGTCTAATATAAACTGTCGATAAGTCAATATTTGCACGTAACGCCTTGTAATGTATAAAGCGTTTAGCAATTGCCATTCAAGTTATCTCCTAAAGTAATGTTTTATGCATCTACACCCCTATTAGAACACTTTTAGAATTCAATGAAAAAAGTAATGTTGTAATTTTTTTATTATTATAGAAAGCCTATTTTTGCATGTAATTAAAAAAAATGTTCTTATATTTCTTCTATGCTATAAAAGCATTATCACTCCAATTTCATTCTGTGCTTAAATTTTGCCGAGATGAAATTACATTTTAAGTGCCATAAACCGTAATCATTGGAAGGTCATAGGGACGTCCGATTCGTAAATTTATTTAGAGCCAACCCCAACATAATTATTATAACATCGAAAAAAATAATCCGCATGACAAAAAACGATATAAGATGGCGTCGAAAAGTCGTTTCCTGGGGCGATGAGCTAGAATAACTTTGGCCGCATTTTATAAATCTACAATTTAGTTATGACAATTCGACATACGTTGTGTAAAAAAGTGTCTCTACTTGTTAATCTGTGGGTTAATCGACTTTGCAATGTACATTGAATGGTCTAAGTAATCTATGACATATTGTTCTATTGAAAGAAAGAAAATAGAGTGACAGATTGGAACAAATTAACACATCATAGGAAATAAGAATTGAATTGAATCATAGGAAAGAAAAGGCCTATCACTCATAGTTACAAATACGACAAATATAAACAATTGACTTAAAGATCCTGTTAAAACAGGGCGTAAAAAAGGCGCTTCTTTGATTGAGTTTAGGTGACTAAACATTAGGCGCACCGGTTTCAGCTGACTAAACATTTTGCGACGAGAAATCCATGTTTATGCATCTTTTACTTCAGGCACGTTTCGCCCTTTATGTTTTCTGTATCAGTTTTTCTTCTTCCTCTTTTTTTTCTTGTTTCAATGGCGAACCGTGTCAACGGCCATTGTTACGTTTGATTGCTCGTTCGAGTTTTGAACTCTCCATCATTGTTAGTACTTTATTTTGTCGTTGTCTGTTTAGTCTATCCTGATACTTTCTGGCGTCAAATTCACCTTAATAACTTGGTAAAAAAATCTGGGAACGTGTCAAGTTAAATTAGACGGACTGTACGTATATTATTTTGTTCAGCTTGCTCTAAAAGCCGGATCTCGAGTTGTTTCGTGAGTGATTTTTCTTTTATCGATTGATGCAGAAAGTAAGACAGTTTTTTATTTATTTGTTTTGTTGTGCATTGAAGGATTTAACTAGTTGAGACTTGTTTCGCTTGACACCTTTTGCAACAACCTTTTACCTGGAGTTTCCTTTGTTAGGAGTAATCTAGGTATTTCGCGAAATCCCCCCGTCCTTCTACCTGAGTTTTGGACAAATCTCAATGACCAGTTTGAAACAATAGCTTTCATTCTGCACTTTGGTTTTTCGATCAGTCAAGTTCAGTCCATCGGTGTGTTTGGATGTGTGTAGTGTGGTCATTCTTTTTCCTTTTTATGGAAATAAAGAGGTACAGCCATCTATCTCAAAGAACTCTTTAATTGACAGAGCTAACGGAAAATCCCTCCATCCTTTTCGTTGAAATATTTTTCTAAATTTGACCGAGAAAAGGCTCGGGAGAAACACCCTAAAACCACCTGGAGACGCTCAGTCAAGCAGGAAACCACTAGTATCGTGACAAATATGGATGTGCTTTAATTAAAGCCGCAAAGTTGGCCGCTATGGAAGTCTGTTTTGTGGAGCCTCAGTAATGACAGATAGCAGGAACTGATGATGATGTTTCTAACTTTCTCTCCTCTTCCCAGGTATTGCAACGGGACGTCGAGTGCCACGGGCGGATCGTGAGCTCCGTAGTGCGCGTGTGCGCAGGCGACGCTGCGCGCGCGCTGGAGCGGCGCTGGCACCTGCTCTACCTGCGCGCGATCGAGTGGCAGTGCCACCTGGAGGCCTGCCTCGCCCGGATCGACAGCCAGGTGGGTCTTCAAGATGTAAATCAAGTATTCAGACGGGGAGAAAGGCTTGTTTTCTTACGGTGTAGGTAAATAAGGCACAACACGACCAATTATCCACGGTTTTATTTAATAACGGCTATGTTCAATTAAATCGGCCGATAGAGAAAAAAGACGAATCGTATCATATTGACAGTTTATCACATCAAATCACACTAATATTATGAAGGCGAAAGTTTATTACTTCTGCACGTCTAAACTAGTATTTAATATTTATATATTTTTAGAATAAATATATAAATTAATTGAGCCTCTAACCTCGGTGATGGACGCTCCACAAAGTTTCTGTCATCAGGATGTCTCATTTCATCTTTGTGGTTGTAAGTCATCAAACATCATTCCAGTACCCTTTCCGACGAGTGATCAAGAACTCGGTATATCCGCTGGATATACCGAGCTATTTAGTTTAGTATTATCTATGCCAGCAGTGATTTGGAGTCGTCTAAACTTATTTTGTATTAACTTGCAAATATCTGTTACTTAGTTACCATGTGCGGAAACTTATTTTTAGCTTATTGTCTCACTAAGTATTACTTTTTTTTTATGTAAGCAGCAAGCTTCCTAAAATATAATAAATATACGTAAGTCTAATTTCGCTATTTCGAAAGCTCATAATATATTTTATGCCACACCTGGCAATAAAGTTTCGCTTTCTGGCCAAGTGTAGACATAAAAAGATGTACACAACACGGGAGGTAATAAAGAAAGCTCTCGATCGCATATTTACGTCCCTCGCTTGCAGCTCGGGCCGCAAACTTCTGCGATCTCGGCCTTTCTTTGTATTACCGCCCTAGTTGTGTAATGTACTATTAAAACACGACTGGCGGACTAGCTAAACCGTCCATGGCTCAATCGGCAAGTAGGTCGTTACCAGAGCGACTACAAATCAAAACACGAATCCCACACGATTTTATGTCCATAATTTATCGGCGAAGCACGTGTTCAACCCTTCACTATTCATGTGAAATATTAACAATCATTGACCCTCCGTATAAATTCAATTAGGGGTTAACTTCAACCGTTAAAGTCGATTGGGAAACCCTCGCTTTTATCGTTTTATTGCTGTTTGCTGAAGCACCATTTTGGTCCTTCGAGCCAGTTGTGTAAGCCTAAACGTGGCTACTCCATTGCAAAATGTGGAAGGGTTCTATAAAATTGGTTTGCTCGAATAAATCTCGAAAGTGCCTGTTATAATTTGATCCTTGAGATTCATGGAATCTCATTGAATATGCCGAGCTACAGTGCAATTTCGTTGGGGCTTATTTTAAGTGTCACTTGGGGTTTATTTGCAAACAGGAAACCACGGGTGGTTGATTCACGTATTGTTAAAGTTATACCCTTGTGTGAAATATTGAGTTTGTTGAGAAGCTAATGTGACACTGGGAGACATTTTAATGTGTGAGAAAAAGGGGAAGACGACGGCCAATTGCATTACGAATGGTGTCGTGCCATAGGCCATTGATTAAACTGTAAATCAGGCGATTGTTTGTGAATTAGTTGCTGATACTACTGGCTAAATAAAGAGCGACTCTTACGACGCTGAAAACTGACATACCAGAAGCTAGACCTATGTCTGGAATGAAGGTTAACATCCCTAGAAAGCAAGCTGGTGCCTCGTCGCTCTGGGGTGGAATTTTTCACGCCTTTATCGTAACTAATGATTTAACCCTATGATTAAAACGGTCAAAAAACTATATTAGCCTAGAAAAAAGTTATCAATAAGTACAGCTTCCCAAAGAATGGTCCAATTTAAAGAGAAAGATAAATCTTTCTTTGGTAAACCAAAGACTCTTTTAAAAAAGATGGAGGCTGTGCGACTTACAAAAGTAGTCTAAACCAATATGTAAAGGCCTGTATATTATATAGACCTTTGCCTCGGCTGGTCTTTGAGATGGTCATTATCGATTTCATCGTCTTAGTTCTAGACTCTTCTGTCAGGTTTAAAATGCAATACAATCGCTTTGGACTTCACCAATCTTGACATTGGCAGAATCCCAGGGATGTCATTTAAAGGAAGTGCCAGTTTTTGCCTGCCTGACTGCCTAGTTGTCAGTATCAGGTCTGATTACCATGCGAAGGTCGTAGGTTTGATTATCCAGTGGGGGCCGCCTTACATTTGTTCAAATGACCTCGGTATGGGTGTATTTCATGTTTGTGAAGTCCTTGCCTGGTTACCAAAGCACAGGGTTCCTAGTTCAGGGCCAGAATAAGTGATAGGTAGTTTTTTTACAAAGAACAAATGTATTTTTTTACGCAATGGTCGACTCTTTACCTCTATCTAGCCCGAGGATGAAGATGGGATCTAGAATGAATCAATTTTGGCCAGAAGAAGCCTGTTCACACGCATCTTAAAAAGGTTCTGGGCTTCGATTCTGTTAGTGCATTGTAGTACTATGACAGATACAGGTCGGGTCACGTGGGGTATTTTTTCATACCATTCACGCCTAGTAGTTGCGATACATGTACGCGAGTAGACTTGATGCAGCAACGAAATTAAATCACCGTGTCCATGCAATTGACATTGTACCACAATGCATTAGCAGAATCTAGGCCAGCGTTCCGAAAAAAGGACGCCGATGGTATTTCAATGACAGTTATGCTGCAGTTCCTCTTTACCCAGTTTTTCTTGGCTAGTACTATCGATAGCCATTATCCCTCTTCTTCTTCTTCTTCTTCAGGCTAGCAGGCTATTAGTCCACTGCTGGACACAGCCCTCCCCTAATGAGCGCCATAGCGCAAGGTTGTGCCATCATTGGGGGGTAGTGCCCATAATCCCCACACTGGGCATGCGGGTTGGGGATCGCAGTTTGGTGGAATTGTGCTGCAGGGGGCGCTGCTGCCCACCCCCCGGTTTGCGTCCCTTAGTTGCCTTTTACGACACCCGCGGGAAGAATTTGGGTTGGTGCAATTCTCTAGGCCGACACTACACAGCATTATCCCTCGTTTCTCTTTAACGCAGACGGGAGCGTCAGCGGAGGCGGCTAGCGATAGCGACGACGAGCCGGCGCTGAAGCAGCCGCGGCTCAGCAGGAGGGGCTCCCCGCGCCGCTCGCCTCGCACCCCCGACAGGCGAACGACGCTGCGCAGGCGCCGGCGTTCGGTGGACAGTCGGCAGTCTTGCTCTGAGGTAACCTTCCATCTACATTTCTTTTATGTAGCTTATATACGTCCCGCTGCTGGGTAAAAACCTACTCTCAGAGAGAGATTGTTAAGGCTTAACCTTCTGTCTTCAAGAAGACTGCGAACTTTTTTATCAAAAAATGGTACTTAGCACAACCTAGTTTAGATTATTAGAAAAGTGAGAGAAAAAACCACTTGTTTTGGAACGAAGGATAGTTTGCCTTTCACAAGAAAATACCTTTTTGTACCGTATTTACGATAGGGCATAAACAAAAAAACTGCGAAAAACTAGGGGCTTCATACAACAAACTCTATATTTTTTATAATTTTGTTATTGCCCGATAATTCGCCATAATAACAATGTTGTCTCAAACTTTAGCAAACAGCGTAGGCAGAGAAATAGAAAACAGTAGAGGTACCCTAAAAATTATTGTCATCCTACCCAAAGACGTAGAACTTTAGTTGGTATTCCTGTTTTTTTATTAGAGACCACACTCTTACCGATCTCCGTCCAATGTTTCAGGAGGAACAAGACGATGTGCTGATTTTCACGCGCCACTACACGGACTCTGAACCGGAGCTGCGCGTGCGCAACTTCAGAGACAAAATGGCGGACCGGGCGGTGCCCAGCGCGCCCGAGGCGGCCACCCGGGCTTGCGACCAGATCGTTCCCGGGGATGAAATAGACGGTACGTTTTTGCTTAACATGTAAAAATACAAATTATTAGGGATCTAGCTGCTATCGATTGTATTGTACTCTACCTATTAGGTATGTATTTTCTGTCCGTGGCAAATTTAATTTTGGTTACAAATAAATTAATTTCAATTTCAAGAAATAAATCTGGCATTGCGCGGCAGTTTGGATATCGCAACGCAATGCAACACGTAGAAGAAGTGGGTTTGCGACCAAATCGTGCTCGGGGATGAAATAGACAGTTCGTTTTTCGTTAGAATAAATAAACCACAAATTAAGCTGGCTATTCGCGGCAGTTTGGATATCGCAACCATTTAAAAGGTCTCCTTCAAGTCCAGAAGCAACAGGACAACTTATCTTCACAGTCGTTCCGACATAGTAATTTATTAAACGGGTCTATTCGCGAAAATTTAATACCTAAAAAGTAATGTATCTTAATTTCCAACCTTTCGGCAACGTTGCAGTTACCGTGGTCACGGGTAGACTGCAGTGGCGAGTACAGTCAATTGTTGTGGTGAGGGTAGATAGTCTACACTCAAATCGCTTTTAGTTTTTCGCAGCGACCCCACACACAACACTCACTATGTCCGCGGACTTGTCCTGTGAATAAATAATCGCGATTAGAGATGTTTAATATATAACTGCACGAGCATCGCGAGTCGTTACGAAATACCAGTCGGTTTGAAAATTGGAGGTGGGGTGTAAAAAAGAAATAGATAAAAATACTTCTAAGAACCTAAATGTGTCACAAAGTGGGAGGGCACATATAATACAAATACTACAGCAATAATATAAAACTATACACACTAATACTTCATATTACGGTTATATATATTTAGCAGTCTTAAACTTCGGCAGTATATCATTCTAACATCCTATATAAAACATATTGCGGTGCATGCTTAATGTACCTATTGTGTTACTACATATTTTTGTTTCCTTGCAGAATTCTATAGGTGAAAACCTGTAAATGGCTCACTAACTAGTTTATAATTTGTATATGTTGTTTATCAGCTGTTGGTTTTCCATAGAAAACAAACAAACAAATAAATAAATAAAAATCAATATAGCTGTTCTCAATGAAAGGTGTTCTCTAACAAACGCACGAATCACCAACTAACATCAACGTTGCTTCTTTCAGGTGCTACCACACCCATGGACGATATGACAGACAGCCACGCCAAAACCCCACCGACAGTCATCAAACGCAAGAAGCCAGTCAACACGTCCAAGTTCAACCAGACAGACAGAAAATCCAAAAACTGCGCCACCTTCTATTTCCGCCACCACGACACCGACTCCGACCGCCAAATGATCGAAACGGACGAGAAATCTCAAGAGGAGTCCTCCGAGGAGGAATGGACCTATTTAGAAGGCCCCAAAATCGCCAATGAAGACTCCACTGACATCATGACCAGCTCAGTTGAGATACAATGCGAATTACCCTTAGACAATAAAGAGGAAAAGTTGAAATCTCTATCTCCGAAGCTCAAATTAGAATCGTCGACACCAGATCTGCTGCGTACGGACCAGAATATCCGTTGTAAGGATATAGAGAGACTGGTAATTCAGGCTGAGGAGTTGGTGCAGAAACAGGCGCAACAGCATTTGGCCAAGAAGAAAGGGTTAAGAAGTTTCAAGCCACTGTCGTTTGAGGAGGAGGGAAAGACGGCGAATCGAGCGAAGATGTCGCGGATTAAGGAGTGGCTGAACCAGAGTTCGGAAGGCAAGAATGAAAGTCATCAGGTACGTATCTAAACTTTGATGTATGCACTTGATTGACGACCTCGGTGGCGCAGCGGTTTGGCACACTGACTGTAAAACCGAAGGTCTCGGGTTCGATCCCCGGCTGGGGCAAACTAGGAAACAAACTTGTCTAGTTTGTCTCGTGTATTTATTGTATTAAATCTGTCGTCGAGTTAGCACCTGTAACACAAGTCATTTAGTTGTACTTAGTATTATTTGTACAAATAATTAAAATCGGAGAAGCATTTTAATGTCGGATTAAAAAATAATAAAGACAATTCTTTCGATGATGAGCTTTGTGATGTTAATCAAACTGCTATCAGGGTTAACAGTATAGTCTGTGTTATCAAAGGAGTTTGGTCAATAGCATACAAATATCTGTGAGAATAAAAAAATCTTATGATTTCCGTCGAATCCAATTACTAATCTGAAAGACTAATTTGGCATGAAAACATTGCTAAAGTGTATACATTTTTTAAATCCACCAAGATAATATAAAATGAGTTGAAGCGTTTTATCGGGGTGCGCTTAAATATCACTGTTGGTAACATTGGTTATTGTTTTTGCTACACAAATTTTGCTTGGGATGCCCTCTCTATATGTAGTAGTATATACTCTAAGACTTCAAACAATATTCTAGACAAAAGATATTCTGAAGACCTTCATCAGGGCTTCATGCCGAGCCCTTGACATGTTTTTGCGCACTAAAAGTATGGCATACTATGTTTTAATTTAGTAGGATTCCAACACTCAGATAAAATAAAGAACATTACATCATTGTAGCTTACTGCTCTTTAGCTGCCCAGTTGGTCTATCGATTAATACGCTTGACTACCAAAACAGAGTGTGTAAGTTCGATTCCTACTGCGGGCGCCGATTAATATTATTTTTTATGTATTTATTCAAAATTGTAATAGTGTAAATAACCTCATTTACACAATTTGCCAAACTGCTAATGCAGTTTATCGACAAGCTCTTGGTAACAATTTTTTCATCCCACCATCTCGGAATAGTAGATTATGCATTAAGGGAATAAAACCATGTATTACGTCATGGGCGGTATATTGAACCCTGAGCGGAGCGAAGGACTCCGAGTTAACTCCCGAGCGCAGCGAGGAGTTAAATTTTAACTCCTGAGCGAAGCGAGGGAGTTATGTAGAGTCCTGAGTGAAGCCAGGGGTTCATACCGCCCGAGACTAAGACATGTTTTATTCCAGAGGTGAATACTCTACTTTTCACACCATCTGGGAGACAATAAAAAGACAGGGCTGCATAAGTTGAAAAATATTTATTAAGCTGAGAAATATTGCGTACTTGACGACATTATCGTGTTGAAAATATGTATTAAAAACTGAAATTAAATATAAAGTCCACATTCTTTTACGGCTTAGCAACTTAAATTGAATATAACTTTTAAATTCGTATTTGCAATTCGCGCCTTTTTTTCTTTTTTTTATTGGTGTTTCGCGCGGTCACACGACACAGTAGTTCAGAAAAAAAAGAAAAAAGGGGTGAGTTTCGAACAACAATTCGAATTTCGAATTGCAATGCGGGGCTTCTTCATAGTTTTCATGCGAATTTTGACATTCTAAATTCAAATCACTTTATTCCCTAGGGAAATTCTTCATTATTATTGCCCTCGAGAGACAAGGCTATGCTTTACGATGATATTTGACGGTACGTAATAAGGCATTGTCGAGCAGGAGGTGTGAAAAGAGTATTTTTAATCTTCAATATCTGAGTGGAAAAGCCGTTTTTATTCTCTAGAGGATAAAGTAAATTGAATTTAGAACATCGTGTGCACTAAGTTTGTGAATTAAAAAAGTGTACCTATCTTGTGATTGTAAACGTTTTTTTTTGCATTTAGTCATTTCCTCGCTGAGGTGGAATGAAAAGTTACGTGTTGCACTCGAGTGCAAAGATTTTTCACCTCGTGCTCTTTTGATTCCCTCGCTAACGCTCAGGATTCTAATTTTGAATCACTCGCTGCGCTCGTGATTCAATTTTAGAATCCTTCGCTTGCTCGGTCATCAAAATTGAACACGCGGTTAAAAAGCAACTTTGCACTCTTGTATAACAAATAACTATTATAGTTATATATTAAACGGGTCAAATCGCGATTATTTATTAGGTAAAACGTAATTACCACGGCAACTGTAGCGCTGCCGAGGCGTCGGGAAATAAGGTAATTACGTTTTACGTAATAAATAATCGCGATTTGACCCGTTTAATATGTAACTATGTATAAGTATCGCGAATCATTAAGAGAAACAATTTTTCTATATAAACCTACACAACTAACACTATATATCGATAGTATTTTCTGTATTTGAAGGATAGGACAGGTTTTTTTTTTGATGGTATTGAATGATTTGTATAAATGGCAGCAGTCTGGGTTCAGTTCCATGTTTGTGGTGACTGCTTGCTTACCAGACCATATCTTAAACGCATAATTGTTCAATGGGTTGACTGCATCGTTGATCTAGACGTTAAGGCGCTTGGATACCACGACAGAAGTCGTGGGTTCGATCCCCACTGGGCGCCGCCGTAGTGGTCACAGTCTGAGAGTGTTTTCATGTTTGTGACGTCTTTGGTTACCGTAGTAGAGAGTATCCTAGTTTGGGACCATGTGTTGTGTGGAAATTATTAAATTATATACTGCATTAGCAGTTTAGCAAATGATGCAATTGTTCTTCTTTCATGTCTTCTTTAATTTAAAAATTTTAGTAAATTTAAAAGTAAGTTTTTGTGTTTATGGAAGTAACAACTTTGCTTATCGATTCTCGCACCTATCCCCTAGGGAACAGAGTCGTACGACGCGTCGGGTGAATACACCACGGAGAGCGAAGTGGACACTTCACTGACTTCAGAAGAACGCAACCTGCATTCGTCTATGGACATGAGTACTTCAACTTGCACGGTCACTCCCACGCATCATGCCAAGGTTTGTTTATCAAGCGCTTGAAGGGGCTTGCTTGAAGTGTGTTTTAATTTATGGCGTTGTTGGCTATTTATATATTTGGGTCCGGATAACCTTACTTGATTTTTGTCGAAAGACCCACCAGCGCCTTGATTATGTAACTTTCCACGCATACAGATAGATAGATAGAGAACACTTTATTTCAAAAAGGAAATACCTACCAATGTTTGTCTTATAATGTCTTCCGTGGTATCACTGTCACGTATCTGATGTCCACTGAAATGCGGTATCCACTTTTTGTACATTACGCCACTTATCTATACGATAGGGCTAAGGAAACATTCCGCTTTCGCAGACACATGTATACATGACAAGTTACATAATCAAGGCACAGGTTTTACTCTGATTCTCAGAGCTTAATCATAGTGAGCTTAATCATGGTTGTTGACTAACTTTTCAATTAACACAATAGGTACGGTTGACAGTATAAAAACGACGAAAAAAATATTGACGTTGGTCTGATGTGGACTGTACTCATGTTTTGTTGTGGACTCTATTCAGGGAATTTTACTACCACTAAGAAATTCGTTAGCACCACATATTTTTATATTACACAACGGTTTCAACTATGTATAGGGAATCTTCCTCAAAAATCAAAAGCTACTCCTCTGTTCGAACTCTGATAAAAAATGACCAACAGATTAATTCCAACATGAGTTTAAATATCTGACGCCTGAGAAGGATTCGAACTTGCGACCATCATGTCGACGCTGTAACCAACCTATTCAGTGCAGCATTTCCAGCTGGTCTGGGACGTCCCTTACCGGCCCTTCCACCCACATTCGCTAGATATATCGGTTTCGTCAATCTTTCTTCCTTCATCCACTCCACATGTCCAAACCAACGCAACATTACTTTCTCAATTCAAGTCACTACATCCCCTTTCAGTCCACAACGTTCTCTAATCAAACTATCGCGTATCCTGTCATACTGTGCAAAACTCACCGCCCATTTCGGTGTCTCTAACAAACGGTTGCGGTACCTAGGTGCAACTCCGCAAAAAGCGCGCAGGCACGGCGGCCCGACCTTGGTCGGTCTCCTGCCTCTCCCAGCTCTCCGGAGCCCCGGCCTCGCTAGCAGCCACGCCGACGGCCTGCGAGGCCGCGATGGCCCGCACCAATATGTCCATTTCGGAGTCGGCCCTCAACACTCTGGCCTCGCCCGTCACGCCCGCGCACTCTGACTCTAAACTGCGTGGGAGCTCGACAACTGTTCAGGTATGTTTGGTGGTGGGTTTTATAAAACCGAATAAGCGCCGTAAAAGTTTAGAATCCTGATTATTAAATAATGGAAAGATTCTACTCTGAATAAGGGGATGCAATGGTCCTCTCCATCATATCTACAGGGGTCGGCACTCGAAGTGTTACTAAAAATTTTTACTGTTCAGCAATTTGTGAACAAACAAAATGATCGCGTATGGTTAAAGTGTAAATCAAAAGACGTGTTCGGTAGAAACCATTGGACGTTTCAGCAAGACTCGGCACCATCCCACAAAGCCCGTGAAACCCAAATTTTTTTGCAAGAAAAAGTTCCGAGCTTCATTTCTTCGCAACAATGGCCACCATATTCGCCGGACTTAAACCCAATGGATTTCCATATGATCAATTCTAGAGGCCAAAGTGTCAGCAAAAAAATATGAGACAGTCGACGCCTTAAAGATTGCTCTTCGCCGAGAATGGAACAAAATATCAGCAGACCACATTCGTGCAGCGTGTGAAGCCTTCTCAGACAAACTCGATGCTGTTATCCGCGCTAAAGGTGGCCACATCGAACAATAACTTTTTCTTTTTAATTTTAAATGTTTTTTTTTCTTTATATTGAAGTTTATAAATAAAAAGAAACAAAATTGCCAAAATTACAGCATTTTGAATTGGTAACACTTCGAGTGCCGACCCCTGTATTTCGCGGTTGGCTTTTTTCGAACACTTTATCCTTAGCTTGTTACGTCTATGCAGTCGGTTTCTTGGCTGCGCAGAGCTCGACAACCTGTTCAGGTATGATTGATTGTGACAATCGAACCACATACCAAAACGGTTTCAGTATATACAAGTCTAAAGTCAGAATCCTGAAAAATAAAGGAGCCGAAAAATTCTACCCTGCATGCGAGAACGACATGGTCCGCACAATCATATCAATTTCGAACGCGCCCCTTTTCGAAATATTCACCTTAACCTGTTAAGTCTGTGTACTCGGAATGTAAAATGCGGGAGCTGTGCGATAACAGGTTATGGTGGTTTGGTAGTAGTTCTACAGATTAAAAATGTAGGTCGGGACCGTAACAGAACCGCTAGAGTTCAGAATCATGATTAATAAAAAATTGTAGAAACATTTTACTCTACATGCGAGGTTGCCGTGGTGTACAAATTTATTTATTTCGAAGTCGGCCCCTAACCCTTTGACCTTGCCTGCGACATCGCGACTGTATTATCTAATGAGGTAAACTTGGGTTCTGCAGCGTTCGGGTACCGTGAGCATCACGAATCAGTTTTGCGAGTCAGATATTTCGGGGATCCATATAATTCTGCAGTATTCTATTTGTACCACATTCTATAACTATCGTGGTCGCACTCTTTACTGAACACAAAAAGTAAGGTAGTAACAACCTCTCAATTCCCCAGGGCCACGTGTCAAGCACGAATACGATGACTGAAGCTTGCACCTCCTGCGTGGAGGCCAGCGACAAGCAGTGCTGGCTGCGGCGTAAGCGGCTCAAGCTACGCCGTCGGGGGGCAGACAGTGGCACCGTGCGCCGGGAGCGACTATTCAAGAGTCTGTCCTTCTGCGGTAGACTGAGCCCGGAGACAGAAAAGACGGAGCGTAGCGCGGCGAGCGATCCGCCTGTGAGACGGTCGCACAGGTTAGTAGTGAAGAAACATAGATTAAAGAAGCAGATTGGAAGAGATAAATATGCTACGAGAGCGGCTGGAGAGAGTCTGTCCTTCTGCGGAAGGCGGCGAAGACGGATCGTAGCCAGGCTGCCTTTTAGACAGTCGCACGGATTAGTAACGAAAAAACATAAAATAAATAGTAGAAGCAAAGATGTACTCAAAGAGGCTGGGAAAAAGCCGGGTCTTCTAAAGACAGCCCTAAGCTGGAAGGTAAGTTGTGGTACAGAAATCGATCTGCATTTGAGGCATTCCGTCGCTCAGGTCAGTAAAGAAAAATATACTTAGATTAAAAAAGGTGCTTAAATATAAAAGATTCGCCGAATGCGGCTGGGTAAATTAAAACTAAACTAGGCTTGTATGGGAATCGCCCGTATAGGGCCTCTGTTAAGAGGCTAGCCAGCGTCATTCCTCTGCGATCCCCAACCCGCAAGCCTAGCGTGGGGATTATGGGCATTACCCCCTATGATAGCACAACGTGGCGCTCTTTAGGGGAAGGCTATGTCCAGCAGTGGACTGGTATAGCCTGACGACGAAGACGACTCCACTAGGTATTCGGACTGGCAAAAGTGAGTCTGTACTCCCAGACCAGAACCTGCTACAACAAACATTTGATTTCTTTTTTTCCATTCCGCCTTTCCAGATTCGACACAACATCCACCTCAGGCAACGACAGCGACGAAGAGCTGATCCGCCAACAGCTGGCCACCATCGCCAGCCTGCGCCGGAGCATCGAGAAGACGCACATCACCAACAAAGAGCAGGAGAACACCATTCCAGAGCAGAATGAGGGTGAGCCCGTTGCCAACTTCAAGCTTGGCCCAGCCGGTGGCCAAGTGAGACCAAGAATGGCCAAGAGCATGGAGCGGGAGAGGACTATATTGTCCCTGAGTCTTGGTAATCCGAATGAGCTGTGGGATCTGACGCTGGACAAGGATTCGGATGTGGACAGGAGCGTTAATACAGGAACGGAGGAGCATAGCTCTTTCTCGGAGCAAGCGTGGGATTTCTATCAGGTGAGTTAAGGGTACCGAGCTTCAGATTTTGTCAGAACTCCAATGTCAAAAATCAAAACTTGATTCGGAGGTTCTTTGAATGTTTTTCACACCGAATTTATTTTACATTGGGAATCCTTAAAACAATCGACATTAATTTATATGCAGAAAAATAAAATAGAAACTTAATTTTATTTCTATTTTATTTTATTAATTTATCAAAGCCTACAGCACAAAACAATATAAAATAAGTAAATAAATGTAGGCCAAACATAGGCCAATTACGGACTAATATTTTTTTATACTAATCTTATTTACGAAGCACAGAGCAGGCAATAGAGTTGCCTGGTCTTAAGTAATTCAAGTCACTACTTGTGTTACTGAATTTCGTGGAATTCGACGACGCGTTTAAGCAGTTTAGTTAATTTTAAGTGGATGACGCCCGCCGAAGTGGCTGCGCTGTGCGAATGGCGCAGCTACTAAACATAAAAATAGACTATCCTATTTCTAATAGTATACTAAAGCTTATAGTATTGTGTAAACTAACCATAACGGTAAACTAGTGATAAAAAGCGCCCTCTCGATGCACTGCGTGAAACAAGATGGAGCTACTCGTGTAGCTGTGCAAAGCTCTTTACAAAGTTTATTACCCCTTGCCTGTTGCATATATTAAGTTGCATGCAATCCCTCTAAACCCATTCTCCTTGCCAACAGGAAAAATACAACTCCGAAAACTACTCCGAGGCCCCAGACTCCGACGCAGCGCGACGCCTGCTGGAATTCGGCGACGACTACCGCGCCTTCCTAGACTCGCAGTCCGACTGCTGTTCCAGCCTCTCGGCCCAGCCAGAGAACGACACAAGTCCCAGCGGCACGCGCAGACGCAGAATACCCTCAGACCTCTCAAGGGAGAGGAGCCTGCCGCGACACAAACGACCAACAAAGGGCTCTCCAGTCGAGACACCGTCCCGTAAACCTAAAAAATCCATGTCCAGCGCTGAACGGAAGAAGTCGTTGCTAGACAGCCTGGAAAGGTCGAGGAATAACACCAGCATTGAAAGCAACGATGGCGTGAGGAGGAGGAAGCCGTCAGAGAACGACAGAAAGGCTAAGCGCTCGCCTGAGTTTGACCTGCTAAACGTCCAGGCTCTCAGTCGACGCCGACACAGCTCCAACCTGACTAGCGACGAAGTGAACAGCTCTTTGGAATACACAGAAGTGAATAACAGACCCGACATACTTGATTCATTGAACCGCCGTCGACGCAACCTTGATTCTCAGAAGAGCAAAGAATCGGAGCTCCAAAAGGTCGCATTATCGGAACTGCGACGTCGTTCCACCGAGAGCATGGATTCGGAGGACGAGTCCTCGAGTCCAAAGAAGCATAGCCGCCGAAACCACTGGAGTGGTGATTCGGACTCAGAGTCTGAGGAAGTCAAATCGCTCATTCGTCGGTCCAGTTCTCAATTGGAGGCGGCAGAAGCTCTAATGGCCAGCCAGGAGACTTCGCCAGACCTGCTCCGCGCATTCGACTATGTAAGGACCCAATTCGATACAGATTTCAGTAATTATACGGACGCGGACGACGATCTAGAGACGTGCTCCGTCCGCCGTCCTGCATGCTTGCGAGCTAGATTTGGCCTAGTAATAGCTGCTTTTTCCATACTGATAATAGTCTACATTCATCTACAGTGACGGTGCGTGATGACGCCACTGCCCCGATTTTGGAGTCGAAGTTGGAAATACAAATTAAGGCGTTCTATGACCAAAATCAGGGCAGTGACCTTATGTATCGTTACTTAGATTTGAACCTAAGCTGCGATTGTCAGATGCACGTGACTTTTGAAATGGACTCTTAATGACTATGTTGTAAAGTTCATATTGATTTCGGTACAAATTGTCCGCATTTAAGGGCGCAGCAATGTAAGTCTGACAAACGTGGTTGCATTGTTTTGGACTAGGAAAATAGAAGTATTTCGTAAGTAACTTATTGATTTCTGACAGAAAGCAGTTTTTGTTTGTTTTCGTCGCAACGATGATTTTTATGCAATGGTTTTTAAGTTTTCTTTTTTAAGTTCCTTTTTTTAACTAACCATAAAGCCTACATAATTAGGTATTTAATTTGAGTTTTGGGTGCTAACACACTGTTTTTTTTTTCACTTTTCTTTTGTACTTAATTAGTCTCCTAATTTCCCTTCGGGTGATAGAATGGTGCTTAAGACCAAGTCTTTAATATAATCATAATTACATATAATAAGTACTAAAGCATTAATTTATTCCTGCGTCACTTCTCTTAAAAGCATTCCTGATCAGTGCCACAATCAGCTTACAAAGATTTAAATTGATTAGTAGGAATGGACAAAGGAATGCCCTAAAAATTTGTGGTTCTCAAAGTTTTTTAAAATTCATAATTGTCTCTTATATCTTATGATATATTATACCTATTTAGAAGTTACATAAACTTTACACAATTTTCATTCTTTAGTCATAATTGAATTGTAGTGATTTCTTGTCAACGAGTGATACCTATAAGCTTTACGTTGAATGTAGATCATATTTAGTGTGTTCTTTAATCGTAATAAAACACGTGGTTATAACATAGGATTCGCATAATATTTTTATTGATTATTACACTAATTTGATTATTTCAATGACTGAACTCCGCATTTTCCACCATTTTTGTCCGAAATGTTTAAAAAAATGTCATCACAGGAGTAGGTTGTTTTTTTTTTATTTTTATTTGCGAAATTGTTTAAAAACAAAGAGTGATTTTTGTATTCCTGTTTAGTTCTAATAAATGTGTCAATTTGGAAAATTATAATGGAGTTTCAGTCAGTCAACACCCTTCTCTACATTAGTGGTTATACGTTAAAAGTTAGTTATTTACGTAAACTTTAGTAAGTTTAAGTTGACTTTAGTCAGATATAAAGTAATATTTTGCATGAGTCAGTTGTAAACCAAGAAAGCATGTTTTTTGCTCAAACTTTTGTGATATATGTGTGGTGCTGTGTTTTTAAATTAAACTGAAAGAAGCTGTAACTAAAATTGGAATGAAAATGTGAGTTAGATATTATTAGTACTAAACAGAAAGTAGCTTTAGTATTGTATTGTAAATAATTATGCACGCCTTAGGTTTAATCACAATAAAGAATGCAGTAAACGCGCGAATTATTAAAAATGGCGACCGGAAATAATTGTTTGGCAAAAAACTGTAGACATCGGAAGTGTAATTTCTGTAATTGCTTAACCGAAAACTTATATCACTTACGTATTTTCTTTATCAAAGTAAAATACAGCAATTTTCATGTAATGGCATTAGAATTTTATTTTTTCAACTCTTGTAAGTAATAGAAATCAACAAAGACAAAAAGTCTGAGCAATGTCGCTAAAATTCTTTCTTAACTGATATTTCGAGCTCTTTCTTAACTAATATTTCTTGACAAGCTCACGATTTCTATCTTAATCAATAACGCAATATCTGAAAAGTTGCTAAAAAATTTTTACACTATTTTTATTTTTAATGCACTAACCCGTGCTAAGGAACAAATTTAAAAACCTATTTAGAGGCTAAAAATTTCACTCAATTGGTAGAGCGCTGGTACGGATAGCCAGAGGTTGCGGGTTCGAATCCCGGCATGGGTGAAATTTTTAGCCTCTAAATAGGTTTTTAAAAAATTTTTACTATGGCAACACTATTTTCGCGCGTTTACTGTACTATTCGTGGCAAAAGTGCGGGGATCTTGAGTTTTCTTTCTTTTTCACGCAGACTGATATCGTGACCCGATGCAGGGACAACATAATTCTTCTCGACGCTGCCTTGGCTGGAGGCTCACTGTCGACTACTTTGCAAAGAGATATCAAAGGTTAGTGAGAAATAATATTCAGTCAATCTTGTGTAATTTTTTAACAAGTTAATTGTTACTTTAAATTTAAGAGGGGTACAGTTTTTTACGAATTCACAGTTGATTTTTTATGTTACGTGTAGAGTCTCTTAAAGAATCTTGTTTCTATTCCTTATTTTACTTTAAGCAAGAGCAAAATTGTTTGTTTTCATGTCCACGGAAAAAAAATAATTTGGCAGCCGATTGTGATAAATTGTGTCTGAAAATGTTTTTGATATTTCAAATTCGTCTTCTAAAAAAGGTAGAAGATTGAGCAGAATTTTTCATTTTACGCGTTTCATAAACCTAAACCAAAGATTCTGAGCCATAGCTCACAATTTGATAATTGGTGCACTGGAAGCAAGGGTTCTTGATTGGAAGGCGTGGATGAAATAAGCAAAGTCATGACTTTTTCAAAACGCGCCATTAGCTTAGTTTCTACCCGTAGAGGTTTCATACAAAATGATTCATCCTCTTTCGAACGATTAGCTTAGTTTCTACTCGTAGAGTTTTCATACAAAATTGGTCATCCTCTTTTGAACGATTAGCTTAGTTTCTACTCGTAGAGGTTTCCATACAAAATGTTTCATCCTCTTTAGAACGATTACACTCGTTTCTATCCGTAGAGGTTTCATGCAAAATGTTTCATCCTCTTTAGAACGATTATCTTAGTTTTTAGTTTTCTATCCGTAGAGGTGACATTTGTGCGTTCACATTAACTTGACGCGTGAGAGAATGGGGAGGAAAACGCAAAGCTGATTCCAGATGTCGCCACCAGCGAGTAGGCCCAATACGCCGCCATTATCTTGTTGTTGATATTCGTGTTGAGTTTTCTTTCTTAATATTTACTAACACAATGTACTCCATGATGACCGTGCCGCAGCTAAAGGAAGAGTTAAGAAAACGTAAAGCTTCTGTTGTTGGAAAAAAAGTTGTTTTGAGAGGCTGTCCAATTTTTTCTTCTCATGGCCTTTCCCACAACTTTCTTCTTTTAGAATCCTTGGGAAACATATGAATCCCTTTATTCTTACAACCACGTGCAGCACAGTTCGTCATTTTGTTAGCTATACGAGAAAACAAATAAGTAAACAAAAAATGTATGGCGTTTGACAGCTTTGACAGATTATTTAGGCCTAGTCGATTATTCGCCCTCTGCTGGGATAAAAAAGCAGTTTTTCTCCCCATTGGTAGCACTGATTGCTCAGTCGCCATCTTGCTTTTGGTACGATCGGTTACTAACTATAGGATTATTCGTTTGTGTGAGTTTTAAAGATGCCCAAAGTGGTCAAAAATGCAAAAATCCTTCAGGTTTACGCATTTTGTGAGAGGGAAAAGGCTGAAAAAAAGCTGATTGTTCCTTTGGAGCAAGTTCGGACTCGATTTCCCGCCTTGACAGGTACGTTTTTAGGGTGCCCAGTTACATGAAATTAATAAAGCCACGTTTTCACGGTCTTAGTAGAATCGGACCGAGCGCATCTTCTTAGTCAACTAAAAGTGTAAGCCACTCGGATGGTAGTTTACACACATTTTAGTGGATATGGATTTTTATTCATTTTTGAACGCGCTTTGATGTCTTATCGTTGAGCTGCAACAGCAGCAGGATAAAAAAAGAAGAAAAATTTGGACGCGTAAATGGATTTTAAGGCGTGACGAACTAGGTGCTTCGAATAATTTTATTCGAGAAGTAAAAATGGAAAATGCAGCCAGTTTTAAAATCCATTTGCGGTTAACAAGCGAACATTTTGCCAATAAATACTAATCCGATTCTTTCTTTTTTTTCTTCCCCTTGATAGTTTTCCTCATTATTGTGATATACTCATAAACATACATAGTATAGACTAAACCATAAGTTTTGCCCCCTTTTTACTTCATGTCAAGTAACAAGGACATTACATGTGAAGTAGCTTTTGGAGGCCTATGCCCAGCAGGGGGTTGATGTGGGCTGATTATAGAATATAATAGAAGCTTTTGGACACTAATCGGAAGATGGTCAAACAAGCTCTCAATCCTTTTATTTTCCCCAAGTAATGGGAATGATTTCTTATTTAACATGGTAACACTAAACATATCAGTGCTACCAATCCTCTCACGCGTCAAGTTAATGTGAACGCACTGTACAAATTGGTTTATCTTCTTTAGAGCGCATCAGTAGCTGCGAGAAAATATCGGATTTCCATGCAAAAATTTGCGGCCAGGGTGGTGGCCAACCTCACTCTTCTCACTCGCGTTACCGACCGGTTCCGAAGACCTTTACCGTCCGATAATCTTATTCTCAATCAAGGTTGACTGACGATGCAGCAATGCTACAATAGCCCTTATTACGCCTTGTTAAGAGCTATAAATAGCCACTTAAGGGGTATACCAGAATATGGAGCAAGTTCACCTTCTCAGCTGCAATTCTTATTTATTAATTACTCGCCGTGTAGGCTTATACAAAAAGACCTTGACTGAATACAGTGTAGTAATTTAATATGAGGCAGCAAGTGGAAGTACTTAACCTAAGTAGCAACTGCATTGATTTTTCCATGAGACCACACCACACTTTTAAAGCAATTTCAATTGGAAACTACAGATTTGGAAAAAAAATACAAAATGCAGCAAGTGACAAAGAAGAGAATTTAATGTAAAAAATCAACAAGAAAGACCCAGTTTTTCATAAAATAAGTTTTTACGATGGTTTTTGATTCTGTTGCTGGTCGATAGTCGTTTCACTTTCGACCAGAGTGCTTAGTGCGAGTTTGACAGATCCAATCGAATAACTTTACTACCGCGTTAATCGAGCATCGAGTAGTGATTATGAGTAAGTTAACCGTTCGAACTGGCAAAACGCTGTCACAGTACAACTCGCACTCGCGTTTATTAGTGTTTTGGCTGGTAAACGTGGTCACTTCTCAACGTAAACCATTACAACTCGCACTCAGCAATTTTAATTTCCATACTTGTCGCTAGGTGGCGCTTCCTAGATGCCATAGAAATATGAGTTTACGTTAACGCGATCGAGTAGTTAAAAAACTCGCACTAAGCACTCTGCTCATTTGACATTATAGTACTGTAAAAGTCAGAAATCTTAAACTTTCTATATAATTGGTTAGGATACCTATACCGATCCGTTGATAGTTATAAACGTTTTTTTTAATGCCAAAGTATTAGTTGTGTGATACTTTGGTGTAAAAAATACACATTTCAGTTTGATAGAGCGCTGGCACGGATAGCCAGAGGTCGCGGGTTCGAATCTCGGCATGGGTGGAATTTTTAGCCTCTAAATAGATTTTTAACATTTCAAAGTACCTACAAATAAACGATTTACGCGTCTGATCTTATTTTACCGGCTTTCTTTATTTGTATAACACTGACTGACCAGTAGATATACGGTCACTCAAAACGTTCACAAATTCATAACCTATCCAGCCATAAAACCCGTGCCATCAATTACTGCAGTCTAGTTAGATCTGAAGATAAACGTTTAGTTGCCACTTTCTACTTTTCCTTCAGCTCCTACACCGCAGGTTTAATCACATAAATCTAAAGCCCCTCATATACCTAATCATTAGTTTACCCGATTGCAATATGCAGTGAGCAACTATTTTCCTGATTGCCAATTTCCAATATCCATTACTGTGCAGTGCGGACTTTCTAAGGAAATTAACCGAGTATTTTCTTTGGGGAGACAGGAAGTTATGAAGTTTGCAGTGTTAGTACTTACAATGAGATATCTGAATGATTCGCGATGGTCATACATAGCTAGATATTAAATTGATTATGCCGATGCAAGGCTGCCGAAACGTCGCGAATTAAGGTAATTACGTTTTACCTAATAAATAATCGCGATTAGATCCGTTCAGTACCTAACCACTTATAATTACTGCAGGTGTCGACTAACTACTGTTAAATAAATGCAATATTGAAAAATTTTCCACATTTTAAGTCTGTAAATAGGCCACAAAACAAATTAATTATGAAACCAAAACAACACAAACAATAGACGAATCACTACATCGGGTCACGATCTAATTTGGTAAAATCTAATTTGGTTTCGATATTTAACCCTTGTATGTCCCTACTGCTGGGCACGGGCCTCTTCCTGCATCGCAGGAAGATTAGGCCATTCTCCACTCCCCCACGGGTTGGTGGAGGATTGTAAGACAGTGGCGGGCCTTATTGTCAGAAGTCATCAAGCCGCTCCTAAGACCTCTGCCATTACATGACAGTCGGCACCTACGGCTTAATGCCTTGCGAAGCACGGAAGAATGAATGTAAATGTTGTGTTATATTAACTAAGTATACATTTCTGTTGAGAATGTCCAGAACCACCAACAACAAAAGTCTAGTAATAAACTAAAACCAACGCCCTCTTGATAGTTTTGAAATATTTTGACGTGTAGTATTTTCGGAGACTAGGGTAACCATATCTTGTGAAGTGATATTTCCGGCAACGAATGCTCGTAGCAGCTAGCGCGCGTTTATGTCATCTTTTGATGTCATACTCGTCTTATTTTCAGTTCTTAAGTTAGCCTTACATCATAACGAGTTATTTTCGTGTCAGTTATTTTTTAGACTTCTATCAGCTATTGTTGTTTTAAAACATACCTATGAAAGAGTTTCAGCCGTATTTTCTAACCGTTTCACTATGGAAATAGCAGATGTGCCTTTTTTAAATAAAATACTAACCCCCGGTTTCTGGTACAATAACAAGCCGTTAATCTATTGTTAACATCTGCCAGTTGGTCAAAGTGCATCCAAAAAAAACATTTGACAGCTGTCAACAGTAGATTAACAGATTGTTAGTGTACGAGAAACTGGGTATTAAAGACATACTCACATTTATATTCAAACTTGTAATAGTTAATTTGTTATGAATTTATGATATATACATCGAATAATTCGCAGAAGATAACAAAATGATCACTCGAGTATTTTATTTTACATAATTACAACTAGGTACAGTGCTACACAAGAAATAAGTCTCGCGTATGTACCTGCGCAGATGACCAAATTTTGGATGTGCGGCAAGTTGATCGACCAATCAGATAGTTTCATTTTATGGCAGGCCGCTCGCCTTTGTTGCTATTGGTTGATTCAACGTCATCGATGCAGGTGACTATTAATTTGGCAATATTAGCGTGAGCGAAATAGGTAGCGCTACTGCGGCAATCAATTCTGCCCCTTAACCTAAAAGTTAAAGATCATGTTGAATGTACTTATAGCTTCGGTTACTTTCGTTACACTTCTTCCTAGTCTGCGTGAACGTAAATTCCCGAAGGGACTTTTATGATGTGTAGTACTTTACAGTACCCGAAGCTATAAGTACATTCAACATGATCTTTAACCGATACGGTTAAGGTGCAGAATTGATTACCGTAGTAGCGCTACCTATTTCGCTCACGCTAATATTGCCAAACGAATAGTCACCTGCATCGATGACGTTGAATCAACCAATAGCAACAAAGGCGCGCGGCCTGCCATAAAATGAAACTATCTGATTGGTCGATCAACTTGCCGCACATCCAAAATTTAGTTATCTGCGCAGGTACATCCGCGAGACTTATTTCTTGTGTAGCACTGTACGTCCTACCCACCGAGAAATACACAAAGCCAAGATGGCGCCTCCCGTTATTTTTTATAATGACGTCATCACACGAAGGTTTCATACCTTCATGTTATGTTATTGTCTAGATGGTCAAGTAACTTTCTGTGCTAGTAAGTTAGTCAAATTGAATATTTGACTTTAAATTCGCTCCCCGTTTTTGGAAAAGAACATTGCACCAAAATATACTAGCTGTTACTCTACGAAGTAATAGAAGCAGTTCATTCTACCAAGTTCAGTTTCCGGCTCTTGTGAATGTGGAAATGCATCAGATATCTCCGTTCTAACATTACATAACGGCGATCTTCCCACCTCATCATCTCATCTGCTACATCCCGCACCCGGAAGCGGCGACACGGTGGCCTGCGCCTGCGCCACTAGGTAAAAAAGCACAGAAGTTTCACTAACCGCCGCGTATACTTCATTACAATCTGTTATGTATTTGCTGTTAACAGCATACTGTTGTTTTTTGGATATAGTGCTTCATTTAGAAAAAAACGGGTAAGTGCGAGTCGGACTCAACTACCGGGGGCTCCGTATAAGTTTGTAGGTACTTATAAGTATATTATAAATAAAAGAAGAATCGAGTATCGCAATTTTTCCGAGATTTTCCCAAATTTCAAAGACAAATAGTCTTCCCCAATAATTTCTCAATAAGTCCAATAATATGCTGTGTGGTGTCGGCTTAAAGAATAGCACCAACCCAAATTCTTCCCGTTTGTGTCGTAAAAGGCGACTAAGGGACACAAACCGGGGGGTGGGCAGCAGCGCCCCCTGCAGTACAATGCCACCAATCTGCGATCCCCAACCCGCATGCCCAGCGTGGGGATTATGGGCATTAACCCCCAATGATGGTATAAGACAGGGCGCTATGGCCATCATTAGGAGAGGGCTATGTCCAGCAGTGGACTACATAATATAGCCTGAAGGAGAAGAAGAAGTCCAATAACTGTATTGCTTGCCAAATTTCATAGTTTCGGTCTACATCGAAAGTATCTTTTAAGTTTTGATTCCCTTGAATAAATAATCATAGATATGAGTAGAAACGTAGCCCAAACCAGGAACAAACCTGTATTTTGTTGCTATGCTAAACTTAACAGTAATATACCAAAATGATCAAACAGGAAAACAACTTGATTTTTCTTAACCTATAAATCAGTCGTCAGCCCTATGACTAAAAGTGATCACTTCCAGGTAAATTTTCTTCTTCATCTTCTTCAGGCTATATAGTCCACTGCTGGACAGCTAGCCCTCCCCTAATGAGCGCCATAGCGCAAGGTTGTGCCATCCTTGGGGGGTAATGCCCATAAACCCCACGCTGGGCATGCGGGTTGGGGATCGCAGTTTGGTGGAATTGTACTGCAGGGGGCGCTGCTGCCCACCCCCCGGTTTGTGTCCCTTAGTCGACTTTTACGACAACCGCGGGAAGAATTTGGGTTGGTGCTATTCTTTAAGCCGACACCACACAGCAGGTAAATTTTAAAAGGATTAAATTGATAACTTTGGAGAAGGAAGTTTGTCCGTATTTTTTCCTAATGCCTTCGTCGATGACGTAATGTACCACCATAACTCTAAAAGGAAACGACTGAAAAATTTAATGCTTCTCGTTTTTACAATAATACCGTCCATATTGTGTGAGAGAGAGGCAAGTAGTCATTCAATGACTTTTTTAATAATTTAACTAAATTAAAATTGCGATTATACCCGGTAAATGTACAACTAAATAGTTATCCAGTCCCTTCCTCAGACTGACAGTGCGATAAGCTTCTGTGTCTTCATATCAAAAAGAACAGAAGCGCATGCGTCGTTTATTTCTGCCAATGAAAGCGGAACGTCGCAACTGAAATAGAGGACACCTTGGACTTTTCTTTCTTTTTAGCTATTTATGTGGGGACAGACATCGCGTGATGGGCAACAGGTGGTGTTGACAGGAAGTTACATCATGTTTTGTACACTTTCTCAGTTCTTTCTTTAACATGTTTTGTTTCATTCGCCTTTAAGGTGTTCTCTATCTATCTTTCTCTCTTAGCGCCATACATTCAAGACAGCACAGCTGGATTCAAACCGTAATACCATATTTTAAAAACCTATTGAGAGGCTAAAAATTCGACCCATGCCGTGATTCGAACCCGCTACCTCTGGCTATCCGTGCCATCGCTCTTTCCAACTGCCAACTTGCAGCTAATGGGCGACTCACCGCCATCAGTGAAATTTCGAACCTCTTTACAATATTCTCTGTTTTACGTATAAGCAGTAATATTCCATAATATTTGACAGACGATTGGAATCGCTCAGGAATTGGTGCCCGTAGTATAGGATCATATTTATTTTATAATACGTTTAGTTTTCAAAATTTAAATCTTAACCACTATTGGCCGGTTTCTGAATTGAGAATTTCACTAAGTAAATACTTAAGTAACGTTCTGTTACGCTCTTTGCTGAGAAATTCGAAGAGACAGCACTAGATATAAGTAGTTACCTACTTAGCGAAATTCTGAAAGTGTCCCTTTCACAACAATTTTTAGAACCTACAGTCAAGAACCTATGATGTTGATACTACCTTCTAAGCTGTATGTCCTAAAAATAGTTATAACAGATATAAATTTTTTTTGTTTATTTTTTGAAAAAAAAACGTGTTTTAAAACAATAGTATTTTCTAAAGTTAACACGAGCACCAGACATAATTAAAACTGTTTTTATACGGATTTATGCTCGTTTATTACATTTTTACAATTTTCCGACGGTTTCCGAATTATAAAAATGTAATAAACGAGCATAAATCCGTATACAGTCTATTTATTCTTACTTGTCCAATTTAGTAAACAAGATCATAACCTTAAAATTGAGATTAGATGCTTAAACTACACATTTTTTGCAAATTCATGAACTATGTTTATAAAATTGGCAGCGTGTTATCTGAAAGAGTGTTCCAAGTTACTTCATTTATGGAAATATGGCAGTTTTGGACTAAAAAGTTAGTTTACGGGTAGAATCTTGTTTACTAAAATGGACAAGTAAGAATAAATAGACTGTAAAAACAGTTTTAATTATTTTAAAACAAGTTATGATATTTATTCCATTTGCGCTAGTTAACATCCCAAAGCGGCTTAAGAAGTCGCTGGTGTACCTACTGGAGTACCAAAGCTTTCTAGACAAAATCATTATGACAAAACTCAGATTCAAAGTTAAACAACTATTTTTGGAGGAGGCTCTGTGGATGCGGCTGGCAAGACATCGTGAGAGATGGTATTTGGGTGAAAAGGCTATACCCAGGAGTGGGCAGCGGTGGGCTGATAATATTGATGTTGTATTTCTTATCCTACCTTTAAAACTCAGTTTTGTCATGATTTGTCTCGAAAGCGTTTGTACTCAACTCTATCTATATAATTGACGACCTCTGTGGCGTAGCGGTAGCGCATCTGCCTACCGTGCAAGAGGCCCCGGGTTTGAACCCCGGCTGGGGACAAGAAAAACCCCAGGTCTTGGATGTTTACATGTTTGTAATATCGTTATTTCTGGTTCCCACGACACAGGGTATCCTAGTGTGGGGCCAGAAGCAATGTATGTGCCTGTGTGTAAATGTTACGTTATATTAAAGTAACGTGTGAAGTATTTGAAACTAACTCTATAAATTGTCAAGTTTGGCTGGAGAATTTCCTAATCGGTTTCTTGACCCAAAACACACGCATGTAGCAACGAATTTGAATTTACGGCATTGTTTTCGTTTCAGGGAAAAGAAAAATATTCTAATTTTGAAATGGAACAGTCAAAATAGAACGATACTTTTATTTCATTTCGTCTGCCAGCTGCATAATCCTATCGTTTCAACACAATTCGAAACAATGCATTCACAAGTGTAACCCAAAAACTGTCTTTATTTAAACAATGACAAAATGCATATTAATTAACGACCTCTGTGGTGTAGCGGTAGCGCGTCTGACTACCATGCAAGAGGTCCCGGGTTCAAATCCCGGCTGGGGATAAAAAAAAACCCAGGTCTTGGATGTTTACATGTTTGTGATGTCGTTGTTTCTGGTTCCCACGGCACAGGGTATCCTAGTGTGGGGCCAGAAGCAATGTATGTGCTTGTATGTAAATGTTATGTTATGTTATGAATCACGAAGCTATGAGTTCTAAAAGTACTGTAAGTATCTCTACAACACCTTATTCGATTCGTAAGTAGCTGGTCAATATTGATCACTTTTTTATTGGGCCGAAACGAGAAATCACGTTTACACACATGACATCACTAGACGCGCTAAACAATAAACAAACAAAATATCTGTCTGACACTTAAGTATGCATTTAGTAAAGTGGAAAAATCATCTTGGCCAGTTCTGCTTAGTATTCTAGACAAATTAGTCGCTTGTAAAATGCACGTTTGCAGTAAAGTGTTACTTTTGGTCTACGAGCGGAAATTACCCATCGGGAAAAGATGTAAGTTCTTTGGGATATCAAGTATATTACTTAATGTCCGAAAAAAATATCGGTCCCATTTTTCATTTTATTCAATAACAAGAAACTTACAACGGCGCAAATAGGTACCTGCTAGTAAGATTTTTGTAGTTATCAAAATAATATTTTTGCGGTTAAAATCACAAATGTCGAAATGTTTCATAATGATTTTATAAAAAAATAGCAATTGCATTGAAAGTGAAAGAAAAACCGAGCTAGAGATGTAAGAAAGTTTTACATCTCTAGCTCAGTTTTTTCTTACTACAAGACAACTATATAAATATTACTAATAGTATGAGGGGATCGAGTTATGTGTGTGTTTGTGTATGTGTGTATCGATGGCCTTGGTGGCGCAGAGTTTTGGCACGCTGACTGTAAAACCAAAAGTCTCGGGTTCGATGCCCGGCCGGGTCAAACTAGAAAACGAAGTTTATCTCGGGTCTTGGATGTTAGCACATACGAGGGCTGCTACTTATGTATCGTCGGTACAAAGGTAAAATTCAGTAACTGCAAATTAATGAGCCTAATCGTAGAAACTGCGCTAATTTGAATTTGAGATACTAAATGTAATATTTAGCTCAGAAATAAAAACGCTCACCCATCGTTATTTTTTTTATGAGTAACCTAGATAATAATTATCAGTTTATAAATATAAAAATGGAAAAGCAGTTAATGAGTTTTACCTTTATACCGACGGTATGCGGAATAGAAAAAGTAAACAAATTATATGGCTAAATATGCTTTTATTGTTTTTCAGAGTATTCTCCACTATGATCGATGCCCTTTTGCATTCGATGAAACCAATATTTAAAACACTTTTTCCACTCTGATTGAGGTATCTCCAAAACGTGCTGTTTGAACGCATCTACGGCATCTTCACGGGTGGAACATCGTTGACCTCGTAATTTATTCTTTACATTTGGGAATAAATAGAAATCATTGGGAGCCAAATCAGGGCTGTACGGTGGATGACCCATCAATTCTATTTTTTGACCATCCAAAAATGTAGTTGTTTCCTGAGATGTATGACAGCTGGCATTGTCATGGTGAAGTATGATTCTGCGTCGCTGGTCACCACCAAAAGTCGAAGTTAATTGATCTACGCACTGTTGTTGCGTTAAATCACGTCGAAAATCGTAATAAATCATAGCACGAATATTTTCACGAGTGAGTTCCATTTTTTCAGCGATATGACATTTTAAACCCAACAAAAACAAAACACTAACGTATATAAGAGAAAAATATTAGCGGTCAGTATTTAAAAAAAGAACGAATTTGACCATGGAGGTCAGACATTGCGTTTAAAATTATTGGAATCCCAGATTCCGCATACATAAGTAGCAGCCTATGTATAACACAAGTAATTTGGTTATACTTATTATAGAGGTAACGAGATCTGTGTAATATGTCCATGCATATTTATTTATTATTTATATTTAAATTAGGTATGTGTGTAATAGTGACAAGGTTGTAAAGGTATGTTTACTCGTCGTATAGCTGATTTTTTTTTCACCATTTTAGATTTGGTCCCATGGTAAAAGTTAGTAAGTATTAAAGAGTTTATTCAAGATATGATACAATTTATCAAAGAAGTAAAATCTTCACCTATTTGTATATTTCTACAGCTACCAACTTAACTTTAATTTATTTTGAAAGGTACTAAAATTTACAATTATAATAAAATAAAGATGAACAGGAAGGTTGTCTTGAACATTACTTACAATTTTAAGGCCGTAGGTAAATAGATTTTCTGTTGCCGCCACAGACATGTTTGCTTCTTAAACATTCGTTTAAGCTTTTTCGCTTGCGCAACAAAAGAGGCGTTCCCGTATATTCTTTGGCATTGGCGCCAATATTGACGTTCGGTGCTAGGAGCAAATAGATAGATGCATGTATTGTAGATGCTTGGAATGCTAATGTTTTCTATTTAGTAGTAATGTCAAATGTTCGAGGCGACATCTTAGAAACATTCTACTTGTTATCCACATAGATATATTAGTTGCTATGCCACAAATTTTACTGATTAGTTAATATTATAAATGCATTTTTGTTGTTCTTATTTTCTACCTATTACAAATTGTATACTCCAAGTATAATATAAAAAATACATACATACATATTCATGGGCATATTACACAAATCTCGTTATCCCTATACTAAGTACAACTAAATGACTTGTGTTATAGGTGGTAACTTGAAGATAGATTTAATGCAATAAATACATAGATAACATCCAAGACCAATCCAACGATACTTTAGTAAAGACCTTCTGTGTTATCTAAGTTCCAACTCCACTCAAAAACTTTATTCGTTATAAAACAAATTACTTAATAAACGTCAAAGCTGTTAGTTTCACAATTGATATATATGCGAAGACGCTAACAAAGAAACTCCACGTTATTCTTTTCAAAACCAGTTTTAACTTAATAAACAGAGTTTTCAATTTAAAGACTACACTTGACGCCTTAGGGGCGGCTTGATAACTTCTGACAGTAAGATCCGCCACTGTCTTACAACCCTCCACCAACCCGGACTTGGCCGCCGTGGTGGAGTATGGCCAAACCTTCCTGCGATGCAGGAGATACCCGTGCCCCAGCATTGGGGGCATACAAGGGTTGATATCGAACTAGACACAATCGTCCCCGTTAACATAATGTAGGTACCAGAAATCTTTGTCTTCTAAACAATCCTTAGTGTTAAAATATACTTCTTTGCACAGAGTACCTACGCTTAACATATTCTTCATAGTCGGTGGTAACTCCAATATATCTTGAGGAATCTTACTACCCAAACCTACCGAAACCTAAACTAGTGATGCAAATTACTTCAGTCAGATGTCGCTGCCTGTACGTAATACAGAGAATATTGTAAAGAGGTTCGAAATTTCACTGATGCCGGTGTTTCGCCCATTGGCGCCCAGTGCTCTTTCCAACTGAGAGGTCGCGGGTTCGAATCCCGGCATGAGTGGATTTTTTAGCCTCTAAATAGATTTTTAAAATTGTCCTTAGCACGGGTTAGTGCATTAAAAATAATATAGTCTAAACTAAAGAAACCAAAAACAACTTTAATAATAACAAAAATACCAACGGAAACCATTCAACAGCCTAGTCAACCAGTCCCGGCACGTCACGAAAAAACACTTTAAACAAAACAACTCCTAGATTACCAACAACCTAGATAATTGTAGGGAATGCAGTCCAAACACGCTTTGTGCTGCTTAAAAAGGGCTATGTAATTGCTATGAGAGACACGTTGACGGCACCGCTATGTGCCAGGCCACGACAAGTGATTTGTTAAACGCTCTTTAATGTTTTCAAGGGAAAAAGCTGCGACTAGTGCACTGGTTTAAAAACACTGGCTAATTAAGATAACCAGTTTGCACTAGTTGTTGCAGGCGCGTCCTGTTATACTTTTTTTGTAGGACACTCTTTATCACTTATTTTTCCTTCTAACTTCTAATAAAGTTAATAGTTTGGAATATCAACTATTACGGCCTCCATAAAAACACTGCTGGAGGCGTTTTATTTAATCTGTGGTTACATCTTTTCCTAGTAAAATCTCCACCACAGGCTACCTTAGTCAGCGTACTTGGAGTCTTTTAAGGAATTCGGTCTTTTCAAATAAGGCCGTCAGTTTCTGAATATTATTATCGTTTCAAAGGTTTCGGGTCTTGCATCATCTTAATAACACGTATTAAAGAGCTGTCTAATGAACTCTCGTGGCCTAGTCGAACCCAGTGATTGGAATCAATCACTTGAGTTAAGCAAAACAGGCGCAGGTGCTGAATGGGTGGCCGTCCCGTGACTACCACTAGTGCTATTATTCCGAGCACTTCCTTCGCAAGGCACTTTACGCCGTTGGCGCCGGCTGTCATATAATGGCAGTCGCTAAGCCTTGTCAGAGGCCTTATGGGCGGCTTGATTACTTCTGACAGTAAGGCCCGCCACTGTCTTACAATCTTCCACCAACCCGGATTTTGTCCCCGTGGTGGAGTATGGCCTAACCTTCCTGCAGGAAGAGACCCGTGCCCCCGCAGGGGGATATACAAGGGTTGATGTTGATAAAGAACTCAGTGTTTGTTTTCTGACTTAGGTACTCTCGCCATTTTTCGTATTTGATCACATAATTCCTTAATGTGGTGCCTGTGGTGTTAGTAACTTTCTTTCATCTTTGACTACCTAGTGAGTGTGCTCTGTGTGTTAAGTTGACCACTTTCATCTACTGGCTTTTCCACGCCCTGTATAATTACTATGTTTCCATATATCGTAGGAGCAATTTGCTCAATCTAGACATGCAATATATGGAGCCGTATGGCCTTATCAAGTTGTCTTATTTACTTCTTGTCTTGCTCACTATGTTCTGCCTTGTTCGTACTATCTAATTTTGAATATTGTAACTTATAGGTATAAACCTCTATTTTAAAAGTTTTTTTAAGTATACAACGCAATTAAGTGATTCTATATCCAATCAAAGATGATTGGCAATAGAGTTATAATAGAATTGTCAACCAACCAATCTTGTCTGTACCAATTACTTAGGTCATAACTCCATAATATGTTGTCATTTGACCTGGACTGGATTACGTTTTCCTCTTACGTAACTTACCTTAATTAAAATTTTAAACTTGACCCGTGTCTACTGTGATAAAAACATACAATAGTGCTTTTTAAAAGAAAAACAACCATACTCCATTCAAAATTGACAAAAGAACGATGCATAAACGAACAAAGGTGATATCATTCGATACGCTAGGGCCAATCAAGCTTGGACACAAAAAGCGCTTCAATTGCTATTTTGAAATTGTAACGTTTAATGGGATGTTCAGATAAGAGCGCTTGAATCGCTGCCAAGTGCGGAGGTCGAGTTGTCATACCGGCTGAATGCGTCGTTCGATGTAGACGCTCCGCTAAATTTTCCTACGCGGTCCTCACTCGTCTCGTGTGTTTTCTGAGCAACTCTTTTACTTCGTCCCAGATTTTTAACTGCTGAAGTCTTATGAAGTTTTAAAAAAGACATGTGTTTAAAGTTGAAAACCGCAAAGTGTCAGTGGTGATGTAAATACATTTATTGCTGCGTTTTTTTTACAATATGCAGAGAAATCCGTGATGCGCACGAGTGGTTACACTTTCCCTTGTTATTGTTGTGTGGGCCGAGTTTTCAATTGTTGGACCTACAATTCGTGGCCTTTATTGGAGCAACAATAATGTTGTTTTGAAACAGTCTTTTTAGTTACCGTGAAACTACAGATTGCAAATTCTTTGGCGATTGTCCCGTCATTGTACAACGTTTTAGAATCTATTATTGAATAGTTGTGTGTGCTCCTTGATATATGATCTTGACCTTTGTATTTGTTTCAATCATTCATACTGACCGTCTGTAAATCTATTAGAATCATAGATATCTTCAGTTTTATTCACTTTTTATAGTAATAAGTCAAAGAGAAGTATTGAGAACGGATACTAATTTGACATAATATCTTATCATGTTAGTTAAAACTTGAGGTATATTTATCTTTATTCGCTAATACTCTTAAGATTATTTCGAATGCAATAGCTCATTCATTCATGAAATCCCAGTATGTTATTATTGAGGTTGTAATAATCATAATATATACTTACCTCACATATGCATTTGCAAAGTCATTTCCAATATTGTCAACAATTATAAATCATGCAACAGCGCTTTTTTGACAGCCACTTGTGTATACTTTATGATTATTTTGTATAACTTTCGTTCCAAAAACATCTGCACACTTACGTAACTTAATTGAAGTTTTGAACGAATATGTTTTGGACATAACATCGACTTCCGTCATGGAAAGTTATTTATTATTGACACGTTTCATAATACCTGTTTTAGTTACATATGTGATCGTATTTTGTCTTTTAATTTTTCTTTTTGAGTAGGTACCTACCTACACTAGACATTACAGTGATGGAAAAGGAAAAAAATGTGACAAAAACCACTTTTTAATCGTAAAAACACAAAGCAGGCTTAAAATCGTTTTCCTTTTCCGTCAAATATAACAAATAAAGGTTGTTAAAAATGAGGTTGTGTACCTACAGAGCCTTCGAATCTGGTTGTTACGATGAGGTCACCATCTCCTTTAAGAAAACATGGCGACCAACCTTAAAAGGACGCTCGACTTTGCGTTGAATATTTTATCTTTCTTTATTTTTTTTTCATATAGGCTCAACATAAAACTTTGGCACTTTTTCTACCAGCGGGAGAAAACCATAAGAGTTTTATCTGCCGCTGTTACGGATTTTACTTGTAAAAAGTATAAAAATAGTTGTCCGCAGAACGTAGAATATTAATATTATCTATCTATTCAAATTTGAAATAGCAGTTGCCTCGAACCAGGTTTGAATAAGCTACTGTCAGGTATCCATATTCATTTTAGTAGCACCAAGGCTAAGGCTTCATAGGATACGTTATTTAGTAATTTCTCCATAGAAAATAATAAAATATTATTTGAAAAACCTTGATATTTTCGACTACTTTGTTCAGAAAGCAGCTTTGCCACAATAATTGTGTTGTGCCTCAACCTGAACGTAATGTCTTACAATTTGTCAATTATATTAGATTTTTGGTCCATTTTTTCCCCAAAATCTAGATTTGGATGGACACCTAATTTATGTTGTAACGTTCAATAAATCACAGTTTCTGTGCAAATTTGAATAAAATACTTTGATATCATCCTGATCTATATGTATAAAATTCAAAGTCCTGACTGACTTACTCACTAATCAACGCCCAGGTCAAGCCGTTGGACCTAGGAAGCTGAAATTTTGCACAGAGGGTCTATATATAATGTAGGCAAGGAATAAGACCGGATTTTTTGAAATTCAACATCTTAAGGGGCGAAATGGGTTGTCAAAATTTGTATGGGAGGTATAAAAAATGTTGTCTAATTTTCTTGAAACTAAAATAAACACTCTTCAACACAATTTCATTGTACACATGTTTCGCCGTTTTTCTAAATTTAACCCTTAAGGGAGTGAACGGGGTTGCGAAAAAAATCCACGCGGACGGAGTCGCGGGCAAAAGCTAGTATGTGAATAAGCCTTAATAGGATTTTGCAACCTATTAGCAAACGACTCTCTCCTTCAACTAAAGGGAGGGACAAGCAGAATGGATAATATATTCTTTAATTACCCTTGTCCTACCAAGATATGGAACCTGATCTGGTAATCCCGGTGTAAAACCGTTAAACGAAAGTTGTATTAACGACGTATCGAGCCCTTAAAAAAAAACAAGACGACATCGCATTCCGTTTCACCTCTTTGGTTGAGTACATTCCATTGACATCCCATTCTTTCGAGTCAGGAGATTTCTATGTCCAAGTTCAAGTAATTTCTCGTTTTTCTCCATTCAAGTTCAGGCCAACCTACCCATTTTGAATGTAGGACCGGCAAATGTTGATGACGGTTGACATCACAAATAAAAAAACTTATATTTTTACATTTGCTGTATCCTGTCCTGTGCCCTTCAGTGGATCGTATATAAGTTAAATAAAGTTAAAAGGGAAAACCGTAAGATTAAATAAACTGCCTCTGAGCAGCGCCTTAAGATATTCTGTTTTTATATATAAGACCACAAGTCCTTAAAATTTGTAACCATACCAGTAAGCACAGCGCCTATATCTAAGTAGGAATAAACAGCTATTCAGAGATGCTTGATTTATGCGATTGTCATTTTTCAGATCGTTTAGTTCTTGTATCTGTCTGAATCTTCCCATCTATGTCATACGACGCTATTGTTCCGTGGATCTATCTATGATATTAATTGGGTCTGTCTGTCAGTATGGTGCTTAACGGTGTATCAGACCGGCTAATCTAGTTCATCTTGTGCGCCGTTATTTCTATGTTCAAACGTTTAAAATGTTTTGCGACTTTCTTGATGAGTTTTTGTTATTTGTTACAACTCTTCTTGGTGTTAAAATTACTTTATTCACTTTCTTCGTACTTATAGTTTTATATTTAGTCACTAAAGTGGGCTTGGATTTTTTTAAAAACTTACTTAGATATGGGTGCAGTGCTTACTATAATTATTTACTACGGTATTATTTATAAAAAATGATTGCTTAAAGCGCCCCTCAGAGGCAGTTTATTTAATCTGTGGTTACATTTTCCCTTTTTTCGTTATTTAACTTACATACGATACACTGCAGGGCATAGGATTAAGTTAAACAGGATATAACAGGAACGGTTTTTATAGTTAATTAACCAGTTAAAAACACCTTTAGAATTACCTAATTAAACCTATGTAAATATCCATTGAGCCTTTATTGACAATTCAATAGGTTCTCTTCCCACTAATTGTCTAATTATTCAATGCTCACTTTAATTTCTCTTCGCTAATTCTCACGAACCTCTGAACAATGCCATTACAACAACCATCAATAACACACAATAGACTATCGCTTATTCTTAAAACCTATTACCTAACTTCTTGCAGTTTGTTTGCTATGTTTTGCGAATTTCATTTCGAAAATCTGTTCGTTAGCTAAAATGACTCTTGTTAATGACGGGCAATTAAAAATCTTTATTAACTTAATTGTACCGTATTTGCATGAGGCATAACGTCCTCTAATTGAACATATTTTCTTTATCTTCCCAGTACAATTACCACTGCCTAAGTACCTTCTTCAGAGAAAGGAGTGAAAACCACAACCATTGTGACGTAATCGAAGAAAACTATTGTGGGCCAATCGTGCGCATTACCATCTCCTCCGGTTTGATAACGATCATTATGTCAATTACAGGGACTTGAAGAAATTGCCGTGTTATCTTTGACAAACTCGATTGTGTTGTTCCGTTCTCCTTGATTGAGATGTTACATCATTGATAGTAGACACCGGACAGTCTGCTGTTTCGTGGTGATTTTTGATTATGTTTTAAGTTTTAAGTGAATCAAAGTTTGTGACAATGAGTTTGACAGTGACATCTTCTGCTACGCAAAATGATGAAATTGGTAAGTTGATCTTTTGAACGAAACGTTGTCTCAAAATAAAATTGTGATTACTACGAAAGAAATAGTAAACTCAGTAACACTCGGAAGTGTTAAGGTTTCAAGAAACATTCAGTTCTCAACAAACATCCTCGTACTTATGTTTCAAACAAACATAAGTACGAGGATTTTAAACCAAACTGAGTTTGACAACATTTCTGCAACAAACCGTTTGCTAGTCATCAGAATAGACCGACTGATGTATTCCCAATTTATGATCATTCATTCCAAATACACTATGTATAGTGTACAGTATATACAGTACGTATTGTAATACGGGATTGTTCAATTCTGCGAGAATATTTCAACACTTCAAACCCACTACATCCTCGTGCTGATTTATCGACGGAAACGCGTAACATTTGCCAATATATCCTTCACATTTATCTAGAAACACCTTACCACTTTCCGCCTTCCTTCTCTAATAAATAAACATGGACGTATTGCTATGTAAACTACGTACTTGACCCGCTGTTTTCCGCCCACTGCTGTAACCAAAGAAGAGCAGAGGAAAGGACGACTTGAAGTTAAGTCTAAAACCTCACGTCAATGTTTTCAAAGTCCACTAAATATCTTAAAAATTTCAAGATTAGAAAATCTACGCGTCTGCTTTTACACATTTCACGGGAATTCTCAGTTTTAGCTTTGACTAGAATCCGGATGATTCTTGCACTAAGCACGCCCTTGTACATTTACTTATGTAATTAGCGCCATAAATTATTAGTATCTAGAATTCTATAGTTATTTGGGTTTGCCTCCAGAGTTTCAAAAGATCGATTTAAAAACGTACCTGACCTACATGACCATTCCGTATGCCTTAAATCTTAAAACAAACCATATATAAAATGTACTAAGTTGTACTTTTATCTTATTCACTTTTTGTTGCTGCCCACGTCAAGTATCTACCTACCTCTCGCTAGAGTCTTTTACTAGCGTTAAGTTTGCGAAATTAACATACTTAGATAGTTCCTTGAACGCTCCTTATGAGATACTGCACCGACTTTATTCTCTTGTTTAACATATGCTTGTCTTATCTGCTTTACCGTTACCTGTTCCTGTGCATTCATTTGCATAAGGCTTACAGTCTGTTTTACTACCTTCTTGTTTAAATCCTTTATTTATATCATTTGTTATTTCTACTTACATGATACCTTCAGAACTCTTATCTTGAGACTCCAAGAAGAACTTTAAGTATCTATTTATTTTTCCGGAGTCTTCGATAGCCATGAATTTTACGAGTCAAGAGACAAGCGAATAGATGTAACGTCCAACATTAATCATTTGATGTGTCTCAAAGGCGGTAGTTAGTAAGTCATCACATCAGGCTACCGGTGTTTTTTATGTCCGTGTATATTGTTCCGATCATTATCTCCGAGCCGTCGATGTTGCAACCGAGTCTGTAGTCAGCGCTTACGCAACGCTTGGCAAAAAGTTGGCTTGAATGATGACAGGTCGCGCTCGCCTTGCTGAATCGGCTCGGAATCTGAAATATCGGCATATTTTACTTTAGGAACTTCGGTGTCGGAGGTGCAGTTTATTTTCAGCTATCTCTACCTAATCCTATCATCCATGAAGTGGGAAAGTCACAAGTTTCATCTCTTGCCCCTAAATGACACGTTGTCCCCCACGGTATGCGAGTAAAACCTAAGGGACTTAAAAAACAGGATTCTTCTAAACCCCTCCTCAGGATTTAATCTGTGAAAATGTTTTTTCCTTAACCATAGTATATTAGAAACCGTGTTTTTAAATTAGACCGTCAATCTTTAGCAGAGGACATTAGTTTAAAAGTTAACGCAGAATCAGCATTTTTTGTTACATTTTGTAATGGAAATAAATGCACATCTGCAGAGAGAGTATAATGTAGTATTTCTATTAAGAAATCTTACTTTTAAGTGGCTGTTGTAATGTCAATGCCATCATCATCATTTTTAAGTGTACTATTTCGTTTAATTGGTGATTCGGCAATTTTGTCATTTTTTAACTCCAGCGGCTTATTAAAATTGGTTGAATCGATTAAATACATCATTCTTCATCAAAGCAATGGTGCGTTTAATGCAACACTTAAAGTTCCGTTTCCCAATTTATGTCTTTAGTTACATTATTGCTACAAATTTTCAGCTCAACTACTGTATTATTTTGTTTGACAGAATATTATTTCTCGTTATGAAAGTCTTATAAATATTACTCACATAGCACATTTTACGGGCTTATTAAATCAATTAATGATTTAACTGTCGTAGTCGTTTCCGGTGTCATTTTGGATTATGCGCGGCTATTTAATATGCCATTAGCATTCTGTTAGAAATGTCGAAGGAACCGTTACTTTGTTTTAGTTTAGAAACAGTTTCCAGGTGTTTTATTTTTTCTAAGAGGTTATTGACTCAATTGACTGAATTTCCGAAAATTTGTTGTGATTCTTACATGTTTAGATACATTTATTGATTTATTTATTTTATTTTAATAAATATCGTGTGCCACATCGTTATATCTATACGACAACAAATTATTATAACATGTACACTTGAAATCATTTACAACAAGACCGGTCCAAAGAGGAAAAAGTAAAGAATATTAAGTTGTTCTATGATTATTAAAAAAACTAGCCGAGAAGTTTTTCTACCATATACTGTATCCTTATTTAACTCACCTACATCGCATCCTACTCTATAATTTAAGCCCCGTTTTACCCAACGTAATTGTTTAGCTTCAAAGGTCAAATTATCTGTAACCAATCTTAATTACAAATTGATAGCAAGGTTGTGTTGTTGCAAAACAAGTCTTGTTTACTCTGTTCGAGGCATTTTATTAAACGATTCAGGTCACGAAGACTTGATAGGCATTTCGTGTCAGACTTCGCTTGGAACTTTTATTAGTGTGACAGTTTGTAGACTTTTAGTCCGGATTTACTTTTCCGATATAACAACATAAATCCGGACTAAAAGTCTACAATGTGTTGTGCTTACGAAAGTTTTAGTTCAAAAAAAGTGTGACAGTTGGTAATTTTTCCTGCACGTCAAATTCAGTTGGTTTCATTTGTTCCATAGTTTTATTTTCGCCGAGTCCATAGTTGCTGATTTAATTCTTTGACTCGGTATGTTTGTCAATGCTTACTGTTATAAATATTTTTGTGGAGCCCTGCCGATTACTCCTTGGCCTTGGATCTTACGTTTTCAGCTGTTTGCTTTAATAGAGCCACTGTTTTTTTTTATTTACTGTCTGAGATATCGGGGTCACCTTGCATTCGCTCCGCTGCGTTGTCTCAATATTAGATCGTTTAAAACTTTATTGTTCTGTTAATGGAATTTATGCTCTGTGTCTTGGTCTTTAAAGACTAAATTCTCTAGTGCCGAGTGTGAAAACAATACTTTGCAACAAAATGAAAAATGTACAGAGGGCCGGTGTGCGAAGTGTCTTAAACACAGCAGGGGCGCACCATTATAGCTAATCTATAGATGATATGATCCACCCTTTGGTCAGTCTGATGTTGATACCTATAGAGCAGGAAACACTTCATTCATAAATATACTTCCTTTTACATTACTTTTAATGTATTTAATTTGTTATTATTATTATGCAGTTTTATTGGCTAAAGCGACCTTTTCCAGTAACTTTTATCATCTAAGGCATATATATTTTAAAGTCAGCCTAGACAAATAAAAGGGGTCATATATGGACATTCTGTATTCTTCCACACAGTGCAGTGTAGCATAGCATTGCAGTATCGACCTTGTCACAACTCCTGCGCACAGTTCACTGATGGATCGCGGTCATATCCTGTCTCTGCGCTTTGGTCATACCTGTTTTGTTTCCTTGTGTCTTATTTAACAAATTATGATTTGTATTGGTAAGTGTCACGACATCTGCCAGTCGGCTAGTGGTGTCTTGCTTTATTTCACCGCGTAGAGCGAGATGCCGCTACCCGATATTAGGATAAAACTTATCTTGGCCTTGTACAATTATTACAAGGACAAGATAATAAATAAGGTAATATATCATAATATCTATGATACATTAAATTATGTATTATTGTTTTAAAATAGGATAATTCTGGCATATTAATTTAAAAGTACAGGAATATTTTCTGTTTTATATTAGTACACTTCCGTTTTACACACTTATTTTTATTTCTTCACACATTGCGCACCTCGTTACGGGAACAATGAAAGTAAATTTTCACCTCAGCGCGAGTTATTCCATGCGTGCGTACGCGCATTCGAATTACAGAATTACAATTATTTGCTTTCGCCCCGTACGGTTGTCAACAACTTCAAATAGAAAATATATCTAAATGTTATATAAAGTTTGAGGTCTCGTTTTAGAGATTAACGTAACGCATCGTTTGAAACTAGTTTCAGCAGATTCTGTGAAGCGTATACTTGGTACTGAGCAATGGGCTCAAATCCATATTTTGAATAATTTTTGTACTTTGCGTAATTTAGTCCTTTCCCGAAAAAAATACAGGTTTTAATCTTGAATTTAATTTAGACTCTACATTATTCTCGTCTCTTAAAGTAATTTTAATATCTTTTTTATTTACCAATAGGAAAAACAACTTAAGTACGTACCTATCTATTTTTTTAAGAAAGTCTGCTGCAATGAAAAATTATTGGTACTTTTATGACATTAGGTTAAATCTCAGCAAATAATACGTAAGAGAGAGTTCTATTTTATTGCTGATTTCAAGCCATTCATTAGTTTTATGTCATCGTTATGAAGTGGAGGTACCAAGCTAGCTTTAGAAGCATTGGAAGAATAGAAAGTTTCAAGACAAATTATTTAAAAAAACATCTTACATTCTTCAACATTTTTTTCACTTGGCAAGACAGCCATTTGCAGCCTCAAAAAAAAGACAACAACTTTTGTGAAATTCCAAAATGGAACATCGACCCCCGGTCACGTTCCATTTGCATTTAGCAAAATGGCTCAGCTCAGCTCTGCTCCGGGAAGCCGTAATCGTTCGCAAATCGCCGCCGCCGGTTGAATTTGACAGACGGCTGTTGCGGGGCACGCAAATTGCTAAACGCTTCCGCAACGCAGAATTATTCGCGGCGTAATTGAAACTGAAAATAAAGAGCTACTATCATAAACAATTTACTGTGGCTAATTTTTACTGGGCGCTACATTAGTGAAGTTGCTACAATTATATTATGCTTCTATTGTCTCTGTTTTGTTACGATTTAGATGCTTAATATGGCAGCCAGTCCTATTGCATATTATCAGCGTCTGTGATGATCAGAATAAATACTGTTTAGAACCATTTGCATTGCAACGTGAAGGCACTTCAAGGTGTATCTACAGAGTTACTATAAAATGCGTAATCCTTGAACCAAGTTACTTTCATTTTGAAATTTACAACAACTTTGGTTGAAATTTTGTTATTATTTCAGTTTTTTGGTACGGGTTATTTTTGATTTGCTCCATTACAGTTTTTGCTTGAAATCATAATGGACTCTCTCTCTGATAAAACGTGTAGGACAAAAGCTTGTAAAACACAAACTCAACTTGTTTCATGAATTGAGCTCGTTAACTGACCGTACACTACTGAAATTTTCTCCTTGTCTAGAATGTCTGGACGGGCACAAGTTCACGGACCAAGTGACATTTAGGGCGCTATTTCTAAACGCTGCAGCCGCGCCAGTGCCTCTCCGGTTTTGCCCAATCTATTCTGATTTACGAACGTTTTGCGACAGAACAAAACGAATATTCGAAACGCGTTTTGTTTCTTTTACTTACGAAATATGCATATTATGGTGTTTCTTAGAATATCGTTGGATGGTCAGTCCATTTCTGCTGTGTTAAAACATCTGATCGTGGGCATTATTTTCTGTTGGTTAAGTTTCACTGACGCGTTCAACATTTTGGCCTTTTTTTGCATCTACTTAATGAGATGATTTATACAGCGTCCAGTGGTATCTTCACTCACACTAGATAGGTGAAGGGACCACTCCGACGCTGTAGTGCCTGGGACATGGTTTTATAGATGGTGTAGGCTTGCCCAGCACCTATACCATCCTGACAGCTTAGTCGTTTTAATTATTGTGCAATACCTACTTTCCGACGACAAATTATCTATTGCTGAGTATCCGGAACCGCTGTCCATGCAAACAAGAGATTTTGCATATATTTTTTTTAAATTCTTTATGCACTAATTGCACGAGTAAATGTACAAGGGCGTGCTTAATGCAAGAAGCATTCTTTTCCAGCAAACCTTTGGTGTTGAAGAGACTGGCAAAGGGTAGTGCAGGAAAAAAAGGTGAAATACAATTAGTAATAAACTTACATAAACATAGGGAGATACATTAGTTAGACCTACAGGGGAGAGGGGGTTCTATTTGTTTATTGATCTAACGCCTGGATTCTGAACTAGAGTAGAATGAAGTAGCTCACTGCTCGGCACAGGCCTCTTAAATTGAAAATATTGGCGGTTGTGCCTTTAATTTGAATGTCTTCATTCTTTCTTGTCCTCCATGGTGATGATTAATTTCATATTTTACGCGATGACAGTAAAGTTCTTGCTTTGAAAAATATGTGTAGCAATATCCAAAGAGATTCCGCTGGTCATAAAACCATTCATGGCTCTTCATTCCCTGTGAAGGCATTCGAAATGATCTTCATTGCCTTGGTTGGTCGTAAACTGTCTCTTATGAACTCATTATTGGCTCAAATGAGTTTTCAACCATCTTGAACGCATAATCTGTTCTCTGGTAGTATCCTGGAAGCCAAATCTGACTGTAAAAGATAGGCCTTATTTTAATTAAATCATAAAGTATCCATATGCGCGTAAGATAAAAGTTGGCGTGCCGTAGTAGCCCTGAATGTACTATACCACGCTTCTCAATCTTTTTTGGTGCCGGAACCCTATTAAACCACTTAAAATCTTACGGAACCTTAAAATAAGCAAATTCTGGCCTAATTCTTACAATAAGAATTGCATAACGAGAGGTTCTTTAATAATAATAATAAAAATGATAATAATAATAAATATTACAGATTACACAGATCTCGTTAGCCCTATACTAAGTCCAACTAAATGACTTGTGTTACAGGTGCTAACTCAATGATACATTTAATAAATTAAATATGGTGAATAACATGGATAACCCGAGACAAACTAGAAAATTTCGTTTCCTAGTTTGACCCAGCCGGGGATCGAACCCGAGACCTTCGGTTTTACAGTCAGCGTGACAAATCGGTGCATTAGCAAGTCAGTCAATACAAAAGTAATATGATTGATTTCATATTAAATAGATGCTAAAACTCAATTTCTTGGAGTACCTCTTTTGTTTTTTGTTGCTGGGAACCAAAGGATAGCAGCCTCAGAAGCACTTTTCACTAAAATATTTGGTTGGAAACGGAACAAAGCAGGGGAACACTGCTTTTGTGGCAAATTGTGAGATATTCAACACGAACCTTGAACCAAAAACTATGAAGTGACCTATTCCTTTGGTACCTCCTTACCTATACATGATTTCGGAGTCGTCCTGGTAGAGTTGTTTCGGAGCCCCTAAGCTCCGCCTTACACACTTTGAGAATGTCTGTTTACTAAGTGCAGATACCTAATCGATTTCCGTTTGTAATCTCGTTCGACTGGAAATCGCACTCTCGATTTAGAAATCCAGACTTATTTTCTTTTATAAATCACGCTTGTAAGTTACGACACAAGTCAAAGCCCTTTATTTTGCGCTCACTCGCGCGCTCAGGAAAATAGGCAAAAATGTCTAAGTATTTTATAAAGGAATGATCAGTTATTTAAGTTTCACTATGTGGTTATGGTAATTGTTACACAAACAAAAAACTCGACTGACAGTTTAGTTATCCCATTTAATGTTATCGAGTGGATCCAATTAGGATCTGACCATTGTCGGCGAGACCACAATATTCCAATTCGCTTGAAGAGGTTGTGGTGAAAAAAGGAACGGACAAACGTACATACTTAAATGTAACCTATACTTTGCATCTACGTAATGTGATAATTTATACAGCGTCCAGTTGGCACCTTCACTCACACTAGATGGGTGAAGGGACCACTCGGACGCCTGTGAACAACCAGCAACCTGTAAACGCCTGTGAAAAAGCAACGGCTACATAATACTATCAGCTTCAAAAACACAATCAAGGTGTGCTTCTAAAAATAAAGATCTGTTTACTCAATCCCGGGATTGATGTGCGTTACATTAGCGACTCATGTAGGTCGGGTGGTTGCATTGCCAATGGCTCGCTACCGATACTAGGCTAACGCATACGCTGAGTAGTTTGGTAATGCGCCAATATGCACCCGTATTATGTAACGGTCCTCTGTATTGTGTCAACATAATGTATGCATTAGACAACTAGAGTAGCTTAAAAAAGTAAATATCGACGTCACTCAACTCACATACTTAAATAATACTTACATCCCCTGGGCCCAATTTCATTAATCTACTATTCGTGGTTAATTATGACAATTCGAGTTACATTGCGTTGCTCTGTGGTAATCCATTAAATTATAGAATTTTAATACAGCTATATGATCCGTCAGTGTAGGTAAACCTAATAAGATAGTTGAATCATCTATCTAATACGCAGAGTTAAAAAATCTAGTAGCGTTTCTAATGAACTGTCTTCATGTATCTATAGTTGTTTAAGTTCATTTTGTAGATTTTTGTGCAATGAAACGTTAGAAAAAAATGTGTTTCGACGTGTCGATAGGGTGAACGAAGAAAGATTGACGAAACAAATACATATTGATAACGGAATGGAAGGGCCGGTAAGGGACGTCCCAGCCGTCGATCAAATAAGGGATGTATTAGCAAATGGGGAGATAAAAAGTACAAGTAACCGGCGTGAGTGCCTTCAACGACTTATGAACGTTGATGAAGCGAAGGTGATCTGTCAGGATCGTGGCAATTGGCAGTCCCTAGTTTCTGCCCTCTGGGATACAGGCGTGAGGTTATGTTATGTTATTTAAAAAATAGTGACCCCTAAACCTAAGGGCCGGGTCACATAAACACGATACGACGTCGTGTCGTACCACGATGCGGCGTCGTTTCACGATGCGACGTCGCGTCGTGGGAATCTACGACGAGCATCGTAAAAAACTACGCCGCGACATCGTAACGTGCCACGATACACGGCACGACGTCGCGTCGTAGAAACTCACGATGCGTTCCTGTGTTCAGGTCAGTTGTTATTCAAATATTCAGATTAAAAGAAATAGGTGGATCCAGTATCTTCTGAGTCTTTTCTTTATCCGTCTTCTTAACAACAGCAGGAGCAGGACGCGTCTAGTGCGGTCCATTTCTCGAAATGAACTGCGACAATTCACCGTGCATTGTATCGACGGCGTCGTGCCGTGTATCGTGGCACGTTACGATGTAGCGGCGTAGTTTTTTACGATGCTCGTCGTAGATTCCTACGACGCGACGTCGCATCGTGAAACGACGCCGCATCATGGTACGACACGACGTCGTATCGTGTTTTTGTGTCCCGGCCCTAACCCGGACTATTCTTCCGCAGCGGTCTCGGCAAGATGGTCGGCCCTGCGCGCAGCGGCGACCAGGCGCGGCGGTGCCAGGCGGCTCCGGCGGGAAATTGTGGCGCTTCGCATGACCCTGGACGAGGTCTGTGAACCTGGAGACCACGCCCAGCAGCCGCACACGAGACAGCAGCTCCATAGGAGGATCGAGGAGTTGAAGGTATGGAGATGCTGTACAGCATGACATGTGTATATCTTGCGTTTGTGGAGCGTACGTGCATTGAATGATAGAAAAATTTCAAAAAGTCTAAAGCTTGAGGGATAAACTTAGTGCAGATTTCTTTGTTGGTTAAAAGTATTAATGTAGTGTTTTAAACTGTCACTGGATTTTTGCTTAATTAAGTGCTAAACATTTTTTTCTGTAAGTGGAGACCTATAATTGGCCTTCTGTATGTTCAATGTTTTTGTTACTCTTTGTTATGTTCTGTTAGTCTTCCCAATATTAAATAAATAAAAGAAAAACTGCGACTCTAGCGAAAAACTTAAAATATTACCTACCAGGGTTAAGGTTTGCATTTTCTTTGCAGTTTTCTGTGATGTGTCGTTAATTTAATATTAATTCGTTTTTAAAAATACGTAACACCTGCTCACACAAATATGGCCACCTGGAAAACGACGGAGTACTGATAAATCATGAAATTATTTGACGTTTAGTTTATGGATAGCCAATAGTGGAAACTCGGCAAAAGTTATTTTGCCGTGTTAATTAAATATTTTTATACCTACTACATAATACACAAAAAACTTCATAATTACATATCCGTTTCGGAGGAGTTCGACAACAAACATTGACCTTTTTTTATATATTAGATTAAAGAGCACTCCGACCATTCTTCACTGAGTAACGAAAAAAAGTAGGTAGTTCAACAATGCTCATCAAGAATTGCCAACCTATACATCTGAATGCTTTACGAACATGGGTTACGGCAGTTGTTACGTAACATCGTTACCTAACGAGGCATGATGCAATGTGTAATTATTGCCATCCATAACTTGGCATTGAAATCTAATATTGGCATAATAAAGTCTTGACTGCCGTTATCGGACCCTCCCCGAATGACGTACTCACTGAGCCCGCCCGTCTGGCGCACCCTGGGCAACAATCGGAGCGTCCCAAACGCTGATTGGCTTATCCTTTCACCACGATGCCTTGCTACTGACCCGCTAAGAAGATTGACGCGAACCAAAAGCGCGAAACGCGACGAAAAGGTATATTCCTTGTTTTTTTCTGAAAAGCATCTCTGTGACCCACGCACTACTGTATGAAATCATCCCCATTTTTACTGAGCTTCGTGCCTAGCTCACAAAACTCTTTCTCACAAAGTCTGTTGATGTTTCTTTTACAGGTATTGTTCAATGAAAGGTCCACCCAATCCCATTGCATAAGGTTCTCTAGCGCAATAAATAAAAAAAACTTTTTATATAGATTTTTTTATCATTATTAGAGAACCTAGGACAAGCATTACCACACTAAAACGATATTTTTTGACAGAAATGCTATCTAGTGGTAAGTTTTTTGTCGAAGATTCTAACGGGATCTTAAGTATTTATAAATCAAACCTTAGAGCCACTTTACTTAAACTATGATTACGTATTTTATCTTGTAAAATCTCCTCCACAGACTATTATAATCAGCGTTTTGACAGTTTAAAACACTCAGGTGGTCAGATGGGATCGTGGTTTTATAAATACGACCGTAAGAATTCAAAAATGGTTAACACTCGTTTTATAAAGAATTGTAATTGTTTTGTAGCGCTAATAACCAGAATTATGGAACCCCTTGAGGAGCTTATTCTACATGTCAATACATTTTTTAGCTCCAGCATCTTTTTTTTTTAAACGAGCTCTGAAAACGCGAAATAGAAACAAAAACAACAGCTGTTCTGACATTCGCCACCGCAATTTCTTATACCTATAATATTTTTTTATCTCTTTGTATCGCCGCCCATCAACGCCGCTTTACCTTGTCCACAGGAACGACTCTCCCGTCTCCTGGAATGCAAGGTCGCGATGCTGAAGCTGACCGTGTCCGTACGCAGGGTTTTAGGCGACATGGAGAGTGACGACGTCGGTCTGTCGGCTGATATGTCGTCGCTTCAAGCCGCTTGGGACGATGCGCATCAATGGTAAGCTAACAACAATGGAAACGTCAGCCTCTGTATTATAGACGTCATTATGTCCTAAATTGCGCTGTATAACCCTGTTAATTGAGTTTTCTGCTCCACGTAAATCTAATAATTCTCAGAATAACAACTTTGACGTTTAATAATAAATTAATATTTTCTTCTTCTCCACACAATCTAATTTTAAAATGAACGTCAAAGTATTAGCCGCTATTACATTTCAGACATTAGTTTCCTGTATTGTTACTGACATGCAGTCCGCTGTCCGATTTCCGGAAAACAACTCAATGGCTAGAAACTTAATTATGTGATTTTTCTGTTCCCACTTCTACGCTGAACCACTTTATAATATCGTCGGGAAACAGTTCGATGCAAACTTTCCGACGTAGGTCCCTACACTTTGTAATTTCTTGTTGCTTAAAAGACATCTCAAAGTATCCTTCCGTTTCCAGCACATCGACGGAGCTGCTCTCCTTGGAGAAGGCGGTCTGCGCCTGGGCGGAGTGGGAGGGAGCCCTGCGTGAATTGCAGGGAGCCCTGCGTGGTGACCTCGCCACGTTAGAGGCGCTGCGCGATTGCGGAGACCAGACCGAGGTGGCTGCCCAGATACGGCAGCTTGCCGCTTCGTTGATTGAGAAGAAAAAGGTAAATGCGAAGTCAAACGATTCGTTTCAATGAACGTTCCGTTAGGCCGCGGCGGGCGTTTGTCTTTAAAAAAAACCACAAAATAACTAACACTACTTTATTAGAGATTTGCACGGACTAATTGAGTTCCCAAATTTCGGAGGGAGCGGTGTTGACCGCTCTTCGCGAATGCCAGATTTTAACTGCAATTAGAAGTTGAAAATGCGACATGCATGGTGAAATGCTGACACTGTGCTTTACAGCATGGAAAATTACTTCAGTGTGTTGCTGTGCTAACTTAGCATTTAGTGCAATTTGTTATAACATGTAATTAGGGTTATAACAGTTCACTTGAGTGAACGTACATCCGAGTGAATCCAATTCTATTCTGAAACAATTCTTATTCTAAACGTGTACGTCTGCACGATAGTGATGCCACGAGGTACAGATGAATATCTTCTAAGTGTACACAGTGTTCACGCAATGTGTTCAAAACACTTTCTTTTTAGAAAAACTAAAATGCCGGAAGAACTTAACATTTCAAAATATAACATTTGTATCTGTTCAGTAACACATTCATTAGACAATTGAGATTCCAAGTCTGGACTGGTATAGCCTCCAGCGGGGCGTAGAACAACTGTTTTATAATAGGTACAATTTGGAATTATGTGCCTTAATGCTCTTTTAGTCTCTCAAGCATTCTGAAGAAATCTGCTTCTCAGGCCCACAGTTTTCATATTCACCATCATCAGACAAGTACAAAGATAAACCTGGCTAAACTTTGAAACTTAAAATTATTACGGTTGTAATACACGATATGATATGAAGATAACAATCTTCATTATGAAGATCACTATCATATATATCGTTCAATAATATAGATTGTTGTGTTGTGTACTGCAAGTTTGTATTGCAACTCTAACCTAATCTCATCTTCTAGGGTGGTTCAACGTGCGACTCCCTGTCTGACTCGGGTATTTCGGATGGCGACAGCGAAGGCGCGGGCGGGCGCGCTCGAAGACTCAGCGCTTTGCGCGAGCTTGCGCGCCGCTTGCAGGCCGCTTTGGCGCCAAATTCGCCCGCCCACAGAGCCATTGCCAAGGTGAGAACCATAAACAAAATCAGTGTTGCCAGTAAAAATAATTTGCTACTCTACTGTAGATTTTTATCTTGGGTTTTTTCTAATGTCTAATAGCCTTCGTGTTGGTTTGAACAAGTGTTTCTCAATGTGTTTATTTTTCAGCGTATGGAGCAAACTGAAAACGAGGTGAAAACATTGCAAGAGTCGTGCCGTGTGCTCGTCGAACAGAACATTCCAGAGATGAAAATTAGCGATGTTCCGTAAGTTTAGAATTTTTTTACGGTGAAACGAAATGTTTTAAATTTTACTGATCTTTTAAAGTTTTTTGTTAATGTTATTAAGGACAGAAATAAGTAGCTTACTTGACGGAGGTAAATTTTCACATGCTCAGCCTGAGGATGAGCACGGGCTGATTGATTGTTTTTTTTTGTCTTTCCCATCTGTTAAACCCGCTAGAAGATTATGGTAAGTGCCGGGCAAAAATATGCCCCAAGCATAACAGCACCGAGAGTTTAAGTTTTCCATCCAGTGTAGACATAAATCTCACAACACCCTCTTAGAAAACCGAAAACCTTTTTAACATTCCACTTATCAATGAGTTCGAGCTAAGCCAAGCTTAACATTAACACATGTTTTCTCCAACAGAGAACGCAGTTTCTCGACCATTGCTGGCAATAAGACCGGCTCGGGCGATCCCGATTACACACCTCGTGGGGGGTGGGTTTGGCGCGTGCTTCGTTCCTCACTCCCCATCCAGCTGTGCCTGGTCGCGCTGCTTCTTGCCGCGTGGCTGGTGGAAAGACCCAGGTGCTGCGATGCGCTGAACTCGCTCGCCCAGACGCTGACACCGCAGTTGCGTTACGTCCGCGGCCCGCCTCCTGTGTGAATGGCTTCTTAAAGCCTCATGGAAGGTTGCCTCTGTAAATCGCGTAGCGTTTATGCATGCCTAGTGCTTCGGATGTGAGAGACGTGTCGACTTCTTTTATTGGTCCTCGAGTTGAATGTGTAGCATTCGCCGCTCGTTGTGAGGCGATTTAATTTGTAATTGAAATGTCTGGAGTCGGTAATAGTTGTGTGACGTTTCAATTTATGTAAATCAATTTGACTGCGATCTGAATGACTGGTTCATGTGAGGTTGAAGGACAAGAATACTTCAAACGTCTTTTGTCACTTTTACTAAAATGTGTGGGACCTAAACTGATCGTTTTTTAGAATGTATCATCCCTGCGATGCAGGAAGAGACCCGTGCCCCTGCAGTGGGGGCATACAAGGGTTGATAGCGATGACATTAAACACTGAAAGTCTGGTCTATGTGATGTTTATGTCGTAGACTTTTCTATTGTCAGTACAGGAAATGTGTTGGAAGATGGTAAACTTGTATACCGCGACATTGATGTTAAAGATAGCAGGTTCAAAGTTCACTAGGTTACTTTTTATAAGTAGGTAATATTAAAAGAAAATTCGAGTTACTTTACGTAGCTTAGTAAGGAATCAAGAGTTTTGCTTAGTATACTTACTAACATCTTTATGATTGATAATAGTGTCTTAGAGACAATAATAGATAGTACCTAGTTTTTTAATCTATTTGACTATTTCGTCACCGTTTCAATGACTAGTGGAGTGGATACTTCTTATCTAAGTTGTTCGTACAGCATATTCAATGATTTAATAATGACAACTGTGATTATCAAATCAATACGTCAGAGAAATCTAAAAGAAAAGTAACTGTAGCCATTTGGGTCAGACACTTTGAAAGAACATAATTTATTACTAACTTAATAATTATTGCTCACAATAAAAGAGTTCAAATTAAACATGGTGTTCAATCGTCTGTATCAGATGAAATTCATATTAGTTGGTGTGTACTAGTATTGTTATACTAACAAACCTACAAGTTTATAGTGTAAGTAAGTACTATTAAACGCATGCCTATTTTTAGTACAATTATTTTATAGTAAACTTTAAATAGGTGACACGATGCGTTAGTAAGAAAAAAGTGTTCTTAAACTAGACTTTTGTCCAAGTACTAAATAAGTCTCCTTTCCATTTATTATCTACACTTGTGGCCTTAATAGAACCCGGTTAAGACTGAATTCGACGGTATTTAATTTAGAATACTGTCTATGTGTAAGACCTGACAACATTGTACCTTATTATTTTATATGTGTATGTGATTATAATTAGAATTGAATTTTTCTTCAGCTGCCTCATCAGAATGTCAATTTCTTTGGTACCTAAGTATCTATAGTATTGATCTAATAATAATTAACAATTCAATCAAAAATATTTGTTTATTTATATACTTGATACAAACAATTATTACCTATGTATGTGAGCTATGACGTTATTTATTTGAATTTCGAATTATCTATTATTTGTTATGTTTTGATTTGATTTTATAATCTGAAGATAAAATTATTGTCTACTTCAAATGCCAACAACAATCTTCATTCGTTTCACGCAATGCTACAATTTTTCAGTAAGTGCATCCGTTATTTGAAAGTGAATTTAGAATGTAGTATATTTTTACAATTAATTAAATTTTTGCCTGTGGTTTTAATTATATTTTAAATAATATCTTATGCAAAGAGCTGAGAACATTATACTTACTTACTTCGGTCTTTGCACCTACATAAAGATATACATAAAGTCCAGTGGTACTTTCTCTCCCACTCGGACGCATGAGAATATTATTTGAATTTGTAAAAGACCACAGTAAAAATTAAGCTTAAGGCTTTTCTTTACTTAAGAAGGCAGTAATTAAATATACCTAAGTGGTGTGTCATATTTCTTTAATTTTTTGTACTTTGGCATCATTTAGTTTTAAAACTCTATTTAAAGAAATTAACAAACCTACTTTAGAAGTGCATTTAAGGCTAGTTTTGTCTTTGGTAGATAGTAAAATGGCTTTGATAATGTAACATGTTGGCTTTTTGGAATGGAAATAAAATAACAATAAATATATTCAGTTGTTTTACTCTGTTAGAACATTGCATGTTTTGCTTCCCTACGCGAACTAATCTAGCAAATAATTGTAAAGAAGTATTTTTGCAATGGTCTACACCATTGCAAAAATACTTAGGTATGCATCATACCTTGTAACGTTTTAAAACTTTTATAATTAATAAATAAACTCTGGAACGACTTTAGGTGTGGTTTTATTTGTAGAATTGTAGTAATATTAACAGAAAACTGGATAAAAACGGATAAACGGAGAAGCAGGTAAAAAGTCAGATCTGGTCAAAGCGTAAAGTAGTAGTGTGAAAAATGAGGGAAATCGAAGAATGAGTGACATACATAATTTAAATATTTGAAAATGATAGATGGAAAAAGAAATAAAAATGGTGTAAAGAGGTTTGCACCGTTACACTACCCGGGGGCAACCGGTAAAAAAAAATATTTTTTTTAAATATATTTATTTAAAAAAATATATTTAAAAAAAAATTTTTTTTATAAAAAAATTGTCAAGTAAAATTATTTAATTTAAAATTTAAAGTCGAGAATCCAAAGTAAGGTCGATGAAGGTCGGGGATGTGGGATGGTAAGTAAATATGGTTATTCTTAAATATTAAAATAAAATATAAAGGATGGGCGATGAAAAAAAATTTAGTGTGTGGAGTGATATTTACAATGAATATTTACATTAGGCAGTTCCACTTTTATTCATCACCTAACATTCATCCCTAGCATGCATCACCTAGCATTGTCTTCATCTAAAGTGAAGGTGAAGACGTTCATTCAGTATAGACAAAATCTATTTTTATTAATTAGATTTATCCAGAAACTGGCCTAAATTAGTAATAGGCTTATTTAGCCAGTTACCACCCGCTGGTATTCGGTAGTGGTAAGGCTTATTTATTGAGTCACAATCCGCTCTATGAAAGTTATTTACATTTTAACAATATTTATAATATTGGGTACATAGTAGGTACCCGACGGGGTAGAATCCGTCGTAGTAGTGCTCTCAAGAGCTATGGTGGGGTAAACACCGTAACGCGTTTAATTAGATAACGCGATTGATAAATAAATTAGTTGACCTAGGCTTATTTAACGTGTTGTCGCCGCACCTGATTGAGTGTTTGGATGTTTTAAAAAAAATGGTTAGTAAATGTCCAGGAGGATAGTGGTGTAAGTGTGCTTAGTACGCACTAAAGGATAGGTAAGTTAAAAAGGTGCTCTAAGTTTATGTTAGAGATACACCTGGTAAGTAAAATTAAATAGAAGATTGAATAAATAAATAGACTTTGGTATGCAAATGAGTCCGAATAGGTGATGTAGTGTATATAAAAAAATTAAAACTAAAAAGGTAGCGTTTATAGCCGTTAAGGTAGTTAATAAAATAAATAAATGAAGGTGTATATATTTTACAAGTATTTACAATTTAATATAAACGAGGAATCGTATTTAAGGGTCGTATAGGGGTTTATTCTCTAAGTCTTAGTGGGGTATAGGCTTGATGTCTTTAATATGCCATCGACCTAGAGGTTTATTAGAAAGGTCGATTAAGTCGTAAATAAGGGGTGATATTTTATTTTGTATAATACATTTTGTAAATTTCGGAGCTAATTTGGCCTTATGGGCAAGCCTAAAACTTGCTCTCGACCTTTTCAATATTGTCATTGTAATATATTTTTTTAAAGCGAGGTAAAATAAAATGGAGTTGAAAATAAAAGAAGAAAAATCCTCACAAACGGTATAATAAAAAAAACAATGAGGGTTACAAATAAAAACTGGGCCTGAGGGGCCGCGTCCCTTAAATGTGCTTTACACTGTAACACCTTATTTTAACAACCTTAAAAGGTACATCTTATGTGATAGTACATGTTATGTTATACTAAATTAAAAAAAAGTCCCACTTTAAAATTAATTTAATATTTTATTTATAAAACACTTAACAAAAAAAAAAAAATCTTGCAGGTCTTCAGAAATGGAAGAAGTCCGACAGAACCCTTAAGCAAGGCTGTGGAGCTCCAAGGGATGCGTATTTGATGAATGAGGTCGTGGGTCGTGGGTATAAAGCAGCAGCAGCAGTTCGATGATTGTGCACACGTATAATCGTGGTAATCGTACTCGCATTTGCCTTCGCACTCGCAGCGTAGTCGCGGTGGGTGGGCTTTGTCGCCTCGGCGTATCAAGCCGTGGGGTGACGTTGGGTTTCGTTATTATCGTTGGGCGCCAGTGTAACGTTTTAAAACTTTTATAATTAATAAATAAACTCTGGAACGACTTTAGGTGTGGTTTTATTTGTAGAATTGTAGTAATATTAACAGAAAACTGGATAAAAACGGATAAACGGAGAAGCAGGTAAAAAGTCAGATCTGGTCAAAGCGTAAAGTAGTAGTGTGAAAAATGAGGGAAATCGAAGAATGAGTGACATACATAATTTAAATATTTGAAAATGATAGATGGAAAAAGAAATAAAAATGGTGTAAAGAGGTTTGCACCGTTACAACCTTATCTTGTTTTGTACATTTCTTGAAATTTTTGCTAATTTTTGAACATTTGCTAAAAACACACTTCAACGAAGTTGTGTGCAGTTTGTAGTGCAGTATGTAGTTTATTTTGATTAGGCATTAACTTCAGAGTATTCAAGACACTAATGAGGTTAATAGCTAGTTCATATTTTAACAATTAAATAACTAGGTCTAGATCTAAGCGCTCGTGGCCTAGTGATTGGAATCAATCACTTGTGTTAAGAAACAACAGTGGTGAGGTGCTGGATGGGTGACCATGCCGTGACGCCAGTGCCTTTTTTTGAGAACTCCCGTGCTTAGCAATAGCAAGGCACTTTAAGCCGTTGATGCCGGCTGTCATGTAATGGCAGTCGTCAAGCTATGCTAGAGGCCTTATGGGCGGCTTCATAACTTCTGATAGTAGTTCGAAGGAAGTAGAAGCTAATCAATACTGCCGAAAAAGTTTGGGCTCTCAGTTGAGACGTTTTAGGATATTCGAATTTCGTTTCCTATTTAACAATGATTAAATTTATTGTGTGGTTATTTTTTGCCTAGCATTAGCAATGTATTGCCTAGTCTCTGACAGTTCTTCTTACCTCAGTTGTCGTTTGTTTCTAGTAAACAATCGTAAAAACTCTATTTTAACCACCTACGCAGGTCTCTCAGACCTTTGCAAATACAAAATAGTGAATAACTCAACGTGGGGTCATTGCCCGGACCTCTATGACCATGTACCTTTCCTAGCGGCTCGTAGTCTCGTACAGTGCCGGCCATGCCATCGACGCGTTCTGATGCGTGTCTCTGCAAATTGGGTAAGTAAAAAACTATCGCCAGTGGTCTCAGCGACCTTACCTAGGCGGTGGCGTAATATAACTTGCTGGTCTCCGATACCTTTCCTAGGTGGTTGAGTTAATTTTTTGGAACTTAATATTTTGAACTCCTTTTTCTAGTAAAAAGTGCTTTCTAGTGAGGCATCAATCGAAAGATGGTTATGAAAGGTGTCGTCCGATGAAGATGACTTGCCGGATGATGAAGGCAGTGATTTAGATTTTGTGACCGTCAGGTCCGCTGGACAAAATGAGATATAGAAATCAAACCATGCGTATTATTTACTACCCATTTGCTACTATTTACTACCTATCATAAAGTATTTGCTACCCGTAAAGGTAGCAAATACTTTATGATAAAGAGCTTTTTATCATTGTAAAATAATGTTTTCTTTAGGTATCAAAATGGTAGTAAATACTGATATCAATGACATCGTTAACACTTAAGTACCTAACATGACATGAAAATCCAAGTAGCTAGCCAACCTGACGTCAGAATGGCTGGCCACTTTATTATTTTGATAAATTCGATACCGTAAAGGTAGCAATTACTTTATGATAGGTAGTAAATAGTAGCAAATGGGTAGTAAATAATACGCATGGTTTGATTTCTATAGCTCATTTTGTCCAGCGGACCTGACGGTCACTAGATTTTGCAGGTTATTGGATATCTCGGCCTCGAACAGTTACATTGTCAGCATTTCGACGCAAACCACAAAACCTAAAAAGTAGGTTTAAGTTCATGAAGAAACTGGCTGAACAATTGGTTAGACCGCATCTCGAACGTAGATCCAAAATTATCTCACGCGGGACCTATTAATAAGTATCAACCATATATCCTCATGAAATAAGGGTACCTACACCGATTTACCAGCACTGGCGGGTCCCAGCAATTCCGAAGAACGATTGCAAGTTCGAAAATGTTGCTCTACTTGTGTGACCCCAAAAAGCAAAGGAAAACGCAGTACCTACACATGTTTCGACGAATGCAAAAAACCAATCTGCATTCAATACTCAAATAAACTGTGGCGAAAAATGGCTGTTTTGATAGCTCGCGCTTTTATAATTTTTATGAGTTATTACGAAAAAACTAAATGGCTGATTACTATTCCTTAAGAATAATTAATAATAAGACGTATAATGGATGACTATTTTGTGATCTCATGTTCCAAAGGGTTTATAGTTTTTTTTTTGCTTGTAAATGATAGAGTAATGTGAAATGTTATGTTTAATGTATAGTATTAGTATTTGTTAATAAATGCTTATAACCATTGAATTAGTGAATATTACTCAAATATTCGTCTAACATATATTTATTTTTATATTATCAACCCATTTTAAGTAATGGTCTCCATGACCTTTCGTAGGTGGTTATGCTGTAACGTGGAACTTGGACCTAGATAGTAAAGGGTTAAAATGCCTTTTTTTGCTCTGTTAGAATGTAAAAATGGAAGTTGGGGTCTAAAACTTACCAATCATGCCGAAACAGTTCATCGGTGAGTAATTTCATTGTATTTTTAAGGAAACCAATCCGACTGAGTAGCAACATATAGACTTGTTTTTCAATTTTCGACTTTATGGCCTATCACATAAAACTTCTTGAAGATCAAACGCATTGGTAGTTTCATCTAGTGTAGAGTTGCGGTACTACAAAAGAAAAAGTTATTGTAACTAAAATAGTTCTACTATTTTAGTTCTACTATTTTAGTTTCGTGAAAAGGTAGAACTAGTGAGAAAAAAATTCCCACTAGTCCGATAGTAGAAATGACCAGTTGAACTACTGGGAACGAACGCTAATGGCAGTTTGGCTTTCATAGTGTGCGTTTGGTTTATATATGTGAGTTTGGTCACATCCTCAGAATAAGGACATTGATAATTATTTTTTATTTGAGGATTTAATGGGACATGTATAGTTCTACTCATACGTTCACAACATTGTACTGGTTTAATTGTTCTGTCACTTCTACACTTTTTTAATGTTCTGTGAAAGTTCAATATCGAATTCTTAAGTACCATGGGAATTTCCTAATATATAATAAAATCATAATGAGGGCTTTTCAATGACGGCTGTCAGTGGAGTTCCACACAGACGTAATAGATGGCGCTAGCACGAAGTCCCTATATAGTTGCTACGAATTTTTTTCTATATCAGTTGGTAGGATCACAGAGTATAAAGTTAGGAATGAGTTCCACAGGTAAGAGAGACTACATTAGTTCTCACAGAGTTTCAGAGTTTTGTATCGTCCATCGGTAGTAGTACTACTCTTTCCTTTCATAGTACCTAGGTACATAGTCTGGTTTTTTATATAAAGTTCAACTTTCGCCTCTTACGTAGCCTTAGTAGAGTGTAGAGCTAGACCTCAAAACAATAACTAAAGCTAGACGTTCTCTGCTCTCCTGCCTAATGTAAACAACGAATCAAAATCGAGTGCAAGCATGGATACGAAAATTAATAGAGTTTGCGCTGTAAAAACTTGCAAAAATTGTGGCACTCACTTGTTCCCAAAAGATTAAAGCTATCGAACAGCTGAAGTCTGGGTTGACGATAAAAAAATACAGTAGAATTTGCTCAAGTCATTTTAAGCCAACTGATTTTGTTCAAAGGAAGCCTTTAGCCCAACTACAACCAAGTAAGTTTGTTATTATTTAAAAACACTTTAAATATGCAACTATGCCTTATTTTGAATTATATTGGATCCGTTGTCGGATAATATAAATTTTATTGATGTAAACAAATATATTAAAAACATAATTCATAAGTATTGTTTTTGCGTTTCGCACCTTCAACTCCATTTTAAGGTCCGCGAGAGACCACTCCCCATATTTTTTGTCCATTATACAGGCCGGTGTCGTTGATACAAGAAGAATCGTGGTCCAATAAGCAGGCTCGGGTCCATCAGGTAAGCAATCAGGTAGTCCGGGTCACAAGCGTTGTTTTCGTCGATTAAAGAAAGTATCAGGGTCCGTAGGCAAGCAAGGTCGAAAATAAATCAAATATTCAAACAAACGAAAACGTAACGACGCAACCAATATTATTGTGTCGGTCATGTACGAAGTACGATTAAGATACGTTACCATGCAATGACCGAAAGGAAACGTTTCCCAGTAATAATCGGACATTCGGTCTATTCGTTCATTGCTCTCGCGATCACGGATTAGCTGAATGAATAAATGAACCGGACCGGGTGACGAATATGGCCGAGAGCGAACGAACGCTGCATGAGAGAGAGTGTGGTGATTGAACTGAACGGAGCGAAATTGTTTCGATCGGTCTCCCTTCAGCCGGTCGGTCTTTTCCGAACTTTAGAAGTAGGTCGTATGCCGTAGCAAAAAAGATTGTTTTTACTTGTTTTGTTTTTTGTTTCATTCATTGTGTCAATTGTGCGCTGCTGGTTCGCGCGCTAATCCAAGTAGGTACTTTTGTAAAAGTAATACCGTGTTGTTTTCTTGATGTTAGTTTCTCTAACGAATATAACATAATATTTTCACTGTGTTATTTTATTATAGTTAATTATTGGTGAAGGAGATTTTTCTGTTTCGTGCGCTTTGGGACGCTTATTTCTGTGGTAGTAATCTTGTTCTGCGAGCTACTTTTGTTCTTTGCAAATAACAAAAGTAGCTTACGATAATCTAGATGGTAATAATTATTTCATTGTACGTAGGAAAAAAAACTACTCGAACTAAAAATATTTTTTGATTGATTTTTATCATAGTACTTCTAATATAATGGTGGCACGGCAACATTAAAAATATTAATCGAAATTAATGGTCCTGTAAAAATACAGATATTAAAAAAAGCATATTTTATGGCTGAAAGGACAAAACGTGAACGTTGAGATGGTTCTACTATGAGGTCCTAATAGTACCAATATACAGTACTAGTACACTGTCTCAAATGTAACAGTACGGAGCGATCTTTAAGATGTCCGAGCAGGCCCAATACTAGCAACCAACAGTCAACACAATCAACACGCTACGCTCAGCTACGCACAGATTACTCAGCAGTCAAACGGAACACACACATTTTTCCTATAATCTATAGTCATAGCTATGCTGTGACGACTCCGTCGTTGGCATTAAAAAAAAAAAAGTTCAGTTTCCATACACAAGACTTGCAACGCCATCCATCGAGAGAAAAAGGAAGTATTTTTACTTTTTAATAGCTGTCCGAAAAGAGCTCAAATAAAACATATTATTCCAGGGTGGTTCGAGGGCATAATCTGTACATAATTTGATCATAACGGTTTTGTTTCAAGTTTAGGAATCTTTCTAAACTTGAAACAAAACCGTTTTACCTAACTTTAACTAATTGGCTCGTAAGTGAAATTCGTTTATCAATAATATGAAAAGATAAAATCAGAGAGTATCAATATTGAAGTTAAAATGAAACGCTATAGGTGAAAACTGAAAGTTTTAGCTTAGCTTGTTTCGATAAATTATTAACCAAAGAGTATATAACCAAAGAGTATATAAATACTGATTATTAATTGAAATTAAAATTTTAACTCTACAGTCACACTTCTAGCAAGGGGGATCTCATGCACTTAAGCACTGGTTCCCATGCTACCGGAATGTTCCAACCACGAACTCTATTAAAATTTGGATTTGGACGAAATTTGGACGAGGAACCACATTCACAGTCAAGCTTGTCTGTGTGTCACAGACAAGCTTGACTGTGAATGTGGTTTCTCGTGCATTGGTCAAACCAAGCGTACCATAGCTGAGCGGGTGAAGGAACATATCGCGGATGTGAAACATAAACGCTCAGGTAGATCTGCAGTCAGCGAACATAGGTACACTTATTTATTTATTTATTTCTTTCTTTCAGATAACATAGATCCATTTGGTTATTAGTACTTATTAGGCACAATAAAAATATACACAGTTTGGTTAGTGGCTTAAAAAATTTAAAAACATTAAAATATAAAATATAAAATTACTTCTTATTAACAATCATATTTACATGTGATCGACACCACTGTATTAGAAAACGTGTATCATGTCGATCAGCAATCGCTTTCAGTATGCTGTTGGTGCTGGCTCGCAATCTGTTCAACGTGGACGCAATGCGCTTGCGCAAGATGGAATAGAAACAGTCCGTGTGCGCCGCCGCAAACATGCCTGACGCGCTACAGTATCGTGGCCGCCGCAACAACACCCTAAAGGCGTTATTATACTGGATGCGGAGTGCGCTAAACGACCGCGCCGTATACTTCGTCCACAGGCTACACGTATACATGGATGTACAGAAAGCTTTAAACAGGGTGATTTTTACGGCCTCTGTACAGTAAGCAAACCTGTGGGCGATCATATTAGCCCTGATCGCCAGCGCCCTCCGCTCCCGTTCCATATCTGCATCATCGCTTAAATCGTCGGTGACGATGTGCCCCAAATACTTAAAAGAAGTTACGCGCTTTAATGGTGTCCCGTTGAGCCTTACTTGTGGTACAGAGGAGGGTAATTTGTTTCCTGATTTAAAAACCATGAACTCACTCTTGTCTCATTGTACTTCAGACCATGATCAGTGACATACCTCTCACATGTCTTAAGCAACTCTCGTAAGGCACCGACCGTCTCCACACTTACTCCACACTCCAATTTATATGGCTCGGATACTTCACCTGCCCATTTCACCTCATTAGTCTGGTTCATATACCAGAACTTAAAAATACAAATCAATTCTGATGGTAATTTAGTCTCCTCCAATTTTCTCCATAGTATATCATAATTCACAAGGTCGAAAGCTTTAGATAAATCGAGAAAACAAGCATAGATTGGCGTTTTTCTGTCTGCATAATACCCAACGGTATGCTTTAGAGTCATTATTGCGCTTTCCGTTGATAACCCGACTCTAAATCCAAACTGCGCATCTTGTAATTTAATAAACTTGTCCAGTTGTTTGTCAAGCAGACCGTCGAAAACTTTTGCTACTATTGTCGCCAGTGAAATCGGCCTATAATTAGATTTACTCGAGAGGTCACCTGTTTTATTCTTAACAATGGGTACTACAGTAGTTTTTATAAGCTGAGGAGGTAAGTATGAGTGCGACACACATAATGTATAAAACATTGCTAGTACCCGCGGCAAATGTGGACCTGCATATTGCAGATGCTCAATACTGAGACCGTCGTGGCCAGGTGACTTTCCCCGTTTGACACATTAGCGGTACCAACCACTTTATACATTTCGATAAAGTTAAAGTTCTAGCCCGAGAAGACCGTTTCTTCCCTAGAATGATACGCGAGGCAATAGAGATCCGCCGGCATCCAAATTTTAATAGAGATCGTGGTTGGAACATACCGGTAGCATGGGAACCAGTGCTTAAGTGCATGAGACCCCCTTGCTAGAAGTGTGACTGTAGAGTTCAAATTTTAATTTCCATTAATAATCAGTATTTTTAAGTTCATGTAAAGTAATTAGTTTATAAATTCAATATTAACTTCAATTACTAATAATCAATATTGTTGACTTTATATAAAAATAATTGGTTTGCCTGTTTTGGAACGTAACTTCATAATTAACTTTTGTAATTTTTGCCGAGGGTACCTAGTAAACTAACCGATAATGCTTTCTAAAAGACGCCCGTCACCTCCTCATCAGTCATCCACGGACCACGGCACCTGAAAAAGTGCCGAAACGTTGAAAAATTGTAAAAATGTAATAAACGAGCATAAATCCGTGTAAAAACAGTGTTAATTAATTATGTCTACTGCTCGTGTTAACCTTAGAAAATACTATTGTTTTTCCTGTTTAATGGATTAAAATGATGATTTGAATGAATGAAAATATGATTTAATTACCATTCTGTGTTGTTTAATTTAACATTACGTTTTGTCATGCGATAACTAATCTTAAAACTTCTTTAAGAAAAAAAAACCTAAAATACCGGTTTTTTGTACAAGTAATAATTGGAAAATACCGGTTCTGTAAACGGTTATCTCTAGTAATATACAAGCACAGACCAATTAGAGACAAGGCGTCGGCGCCTAGCAACACTGTTTCCGCTCCATTCGGAATGGATGTTTCCGCCGGCTGTTCGTCCCAGCGTTGCCAGATTTTATCTTTTGGTACGGAAATTGTACTATTTGCCCTTGCCTTTTTTGTACAACGTCCCACACCGCAGCTTTTGATACATGCTTTTGTTTCCAAAAGTACCCAACCGAACGGCGGGTTGGGTTTTCATTAAGGTCGGCACCTAAAGAAGGATGCAATTTTGATACTGGTACTACAGTATAGTAGTCATGTTTCAGTAGTGTTAGTCCTAAATAAAGTATAATGTAGTTTTTATAACATATTTGCTCGTAAAGTGGTTGTAATTACACCAATTTCAATATCGTAATATATCTCATTACGTACTTGTGCGATAGTGTAATGTAAAAGGCACGTGTTTTTTTTAAATAAAGTTTTAAGATACTCCGTCTAAAAATGAACGATACTTTTAAAAATCTTTGCAAAAAGGTTTTATGTCAAGAAAGTGGTCAATATTTTATGAATAAAATTAACTTTGGGAAATAAAATATAACAAATAAACATTTAATTCTTTAATTTAATAAATTTTGACAATAAATTACAACCATTTATCTGTAACAAAAATATTAATTTACTTTATTAGTAATACTGGCTGTTTTTGTACCTTTGCCTAAAAAAAAAAAGTTGATGCGCGCGCATCGCTTATTTGTGGACAAGTAAAATAAATCCGCGCGCTTTTTCTTTTCGATGTATTGTTTTTATTTTAAAATGTCGTCAAGTAGTGATGATAACAAAGTCAGAGTTTTATTAATTTCCTCGTAAATATGTTATAAAACGTCGTATGACATACGTGCGCTTTGAAAATTACAGCCTCTGCTTCCTTATAGCCCTCGCCGATGGCTCGGGCTAGTAATATTGCCTCGGCTGTAATTTTCAACTTACCGCACTTATATCATAATGTACTATTGCATTAGTTTTTGTATAATAGTAGTTTTTATATTGCGAATGAACTTTCTAATTCAGTCCGAATTTTCCGTGAAGCAACTCGTTACATTTTACGTCCCATTTGTTGTGTTTTTTGCCAAGCATAATAAATTACAACGAAATTATTATAACCCTGTCAACAAAACAGCAGGTTAAAATATAGGAAAAAAAATTACCTCAACTACGTGTACAGTGGGACACACACAGAGGCTACGTAAAAAAAAACTATGAGTACACCTAAATTAAGAATGATTTTTTTTCTTATCTGCACCAAAATGTGGGATATCGTTGTATTGGTCGTTTAAAATTACTAAGGGTGTAGATAAACTATTTTTCGCTTTAGATTTCTGTTGCAAAAGCTTTCAAGCCAAATATTTTGCGAGTTATGACATCCCTGTCCCATCACCTGCTTTAAAAACGATTATAGTAAACTTCAGAGCTGTAGCCCAAAATTATAATGAACTTTTAAGGAAAATTAAAACTAAGTAGGTTTTACTAACATATAAAAGGAAGACTCGTACAAATACTATTGAAACTGACTTAGATAAAGTTTAGAGTTTCGTAATGTGTGGGCGCTGGTTGTTTTACTGAGCCCTACAATGCGCGTGGCCCAACAGGCACTGGCTCGGTTTTTTCTGGTTAAAGTTTCGGCGAAATATTTATAATCAACTGCTTATCTACAATCCCATCCCCGAAGATAGATCGTTTCGGCAAAATTAAATTGATTAGTTAACTTCTCGAAAATTACATAACATTATGTAAGTATTCAAGTAGGTATTCTATAATTTCAATCTCTGCCAGTTAAGGTATGCAATTCTAATAATTAACCTTAACTGGTAGAGCATGCATGTCCTTTTTCTTGACTGTACTGTACTCCCTACTTCTATGTATTTACTATGGCTTAGCAAATATATTTTTTTATCTTATTTTATCTTTTCAAGTTAACCGCCCTGTAGTAGTAAAATGTAAATACCTAGTAAGCAGCAGAGTTGAGCAAATGAGCACAGACTGGCAAAGTGGCAACACCAGTTCGTCCGTCCGTGTCGCTGTCGTGCAGTGTCATTATTGATACGGCAATTGCCGCAATATACGGTAATTCATGGATGTTTTTTCTAATATACGGTATACGGCAGGATTTAGACTACCGTATCGAATAATACGGCAATTGAAGTCCAACGTGCTCGTAAGCTTAAAACAAAAAATACTACAAACGAAACGTAATAAATGTGTCCGATTTTCGGGATTTCCCAAAGAAAATTTACTGCTGACATAAATTGAACTAGATGTCTCATGCAATATCTTTTATATGTCCCACTCTTATGTAAACAAGCTATTCGAAAATTAAATAAAGGCGGTTGCACAAAATTTCAGGTGTCAGGAGATATGCTTATCAAAATGAAAAGCAAAGAAAAATATTCATTGCACAAGCAAGCAGTGTAGTAAAAACATATCGGATGAAGAAAATATAGAAAGTTGAAAATGTACTCATTATTTTTGTGTTTTAATTAATCACTACATAATTATTTAATTAAAAGATAATACGGCAGATCTACGATTTTGTTTCATAAATACGGCAATTTGAAGGTTTAGATACGGCAACCCAGATTTTGACGATATATATAGCGTGTCTGTCTGTCGCGTCGCGTGTCGGGTCGTGGTCGGCAGTGTGACCATATGTGGCAGTTTCCTGCCTTTTGGGCAGGATTCGACCCCTAATTTAACCTCTGGCAGATTTTGTGGCAGTTTATGATTTTTGGCAGTTTTCGGCAGTATTGAACTAAAGCCCTATTAAGCAAGGCATAAAATAAAAATTGCTTGTAACCCTGTCGATATATAAACACATTGATTTGTGCAATGCTCTTCTTGGGTACTCCCCCGATATTCACCTTCTTACATTTCTAGTTCTAATGTTGGCAGCAGTGAGTTTTGTAAGAGTTTTGCCTCTTTAGTTTGCATAGTTCGTTCGTTTTTGTTTTGTCAGGCAGAAATCAGAGAAGGATCTTCAGACACCAGCCATCGTTATTCGTTGGTTTTGAGAGTCACTGTTTTAACAAAGAACACGGAGTAAACGAACGACCGTACCACCCGGAGCGGGAACAAGATCCATTGCTTTCTTCATGGATATCTAAAGCCAAAGACGATCCAGATGTTTCGTTTTGTAAAGTCTGCAATATCAAATTAGTTACACAACTGTCTGCTCTGAAAGAACATGCAACAACTAACAAACACACGAAGAATATGTTTGGGTACAGTCATCGGTGAGTTAGTGTACCTAATCATTATTAATTAAAGAAATACCTATAGTGTCATTATACACTGTAAAGTTTTTTTTATTTGTTCAAAAAATGTACAATATTCTGTATGTATCTAGCAAAATCAGGCCATACGCATTTTCATAAAGGTAGTACCTAATTAAAGTTGGCATTGTCTTTGGTGTTGTTGGGCAGTTTTTGGCAGTTTTTCAGCTTATGTAATGTAAGGCAGGATTCGTATTTTTAAGTTGGTCACACTGGTGTTCGGGTTCAAAGAGTATATAACCACTACGTTTTAAGAGACGGGACCTCTCTTAATGCTTTTGTAATGAGTTTAACCCCGTTAGCAATACCAACCAATAGAGCAAAAACGCAATGTCAAAAGTGCTACCAACATAATAACTTTTCTGTGCAATAGGGACGTCCTATTACATTACTATATTTATCGATATCGATAAATTATCATCCAGGGGCTTCGCAGTTAGCCCAATAAAATTAATAAAAATCAACGTTTTCAATAAAACGACAAATGAAATTAGTATTTTATTATTTATTATCAAATCACAATAATTGTGGTTAAGGTCTATTGAATTTATTTCAGCAGCTATTTGGTTTTTCTTTAGAGGTGTCCAATCTGAGCGAACTTCATCAATCGGTGGTTTGGATTCAGGTGCTGAAATCGTAAAAAAAAGTTAAGTTGAGTCGTTATTGATTATTAATTTGTTGGTAAACTATGCTACTTACCGGGATAGTTCTGATATGCTGAGATTCCAGGCCACAATAATTGTGGTCAAACCTACTGGACCAATTGCAACAGCTGATATTTTGGCTGCTGTACAAGGTTCTGAAAATCACAACACTGTAATTTATCAAAGTAAACAAATACTAGTCACAAAAAACTTCAGCGATACATGAAAAGTCTACGTACCAGAGTTGTTTTGTGAAGCTCGACAACTAATAGGTTTTTGTATAGCTGAATCTGAAAATAAACAATTGCAAGAATAGTCCGAAGAAAAATAAATAGTTTGTTCCTGTTTACCACATAACTGCATAATTGACTATGTACCTATCAAATACATTTTTATAAAAAAATATTTTAAGTTAAAATTAGTAATAAAATTCCAATCACTAACCAGTTTCAAGTGATGCGACGTGGTAAGGAAACTCAGCTAGCAAGTAATCAGGAAGAGGAGGCGCATTTATAAGTAGAGAAGGTACAGCCCTGTAAAAAAATGTTTATCTAAGTAATGTCATTTATGTCGCCGCCGTCGTCAGGCTAGTGGACTAGTACGACGGCGGCGACATAAATGACATTACTTAGATAAACATTTTTTTACAGGGCTGTACCTTCTCTACTTATAAATGCGCCTCCTCTTCCTGATTACTTGCTAGCTGAGTTTCCTTACCACGTCGCATCACTTGAAACTGGTTAGTGATTGGAATTTTATTACTAATTTTAACTTAAAATATTTTTTTATAAAAATGTATTTGATAGGTACATAGTCAATTATGCAGTTATGTGGTAAACAGGAAGAAACTATTTATTTTTCTTCGGACTATTCTTGCAATTGTTTATTTTCAGATTCAGCTATACAAAAACCTATTAGTTGTCGAGCTTCACAAAACAACTCTGGTACGTAGACTTTTCATGTATCGCTGAAGTTTTTTGTGACTAGTATTTGTTTACTTTGATAAATTACAGTGTTGTGATTTTCAGAACCTTGTACAGCAGCCAAAATATCAGCTGTTGCAATTGGTCCAGTAGGTTTGACCACAATTATTGTGGCCTGGAATCTCAGCATATCAGAACTATCCCGGTAAGTAGCATAGTTTACCAACAAATTAATAATCAATAACGACTCAACTTAACTTTTTTTTACGATTTCAGCACCTGAATCCAAACCACCGATTGATGAAGTTCGCTCAGATTGGACACCTCTAAAGAAAAACCAAATAGCTGCTGAAATAAATTCAATAGACCTTAACCACAATTATTGTGATTTGATAATAAATAATAAAATACTAATTTCATTTGTCGTTTTATTGAAAACGTTGATTTTTATTAATTTTATTGGGCTAACTGCGAAGCCCCTGGATGATAATTTATCGATATCGATAAATATAGTAATGTAATAGGACGTCCCTATTGCACAGAAAAGTTATTATGTTGGTAGCACTTTTGACATTTCGTTTTTGCTCTATTGGTTGGTATTGCTAACGGGGTTAAACTCATTACAAAAGCATTAAGAGAGGTCCCGTCTCTTAAAACGTAGTGGTTATATACTCTTTGAACCCGAACACCAGTGTGACCAACTTAAAAATACGAATCCTGCCTTACATTACATAAGCTGAAAAACTGCCAAAAACTGCCCAACAACACCAAAGACAATGCCAACTTTAATTAGGTACTACCTTTATGAAAATGCGTATGGCCTGATTTTGCTAGATACATACAGAATATTGTACATTTTTTGAACAAATAAAAAAAACTTTACAGTGTATAATGACACTATAGGTATTTCTTTAATTAATAATGATTAGGTACACTAACTCACCGATGACTGTACCCAAACATATTCTTCGTGTGTTTGTTAGTTGTTGCATGTTCTTTCAGAGCAGACAGTTGTGTAACTAATTTGATATTGCAGACTTTACAAAACGAAACATCTGGATCGTCTTTGGCTTTAGATATCCATGAAGAAAGCAATGGATCTTGTTCCCGCTCCGGGTGGTACGGTCGTTCGTTTACTCCGTGTTCTTTGTTAAAACAGTGACTCTCAAAACCAACGAATAACGATGGCTGGTGTCTGAAGATCCTTCTCTGATTTCTGCCTGACAAAACAAAAACGAACGAACTATGCAAACTAAAGAGGCAAAACTCTTACAAAACTCACTGCTGCCAACATTAGAACTAGAAATGTAAGAAGGTGAATATCGGGGGAGTACCCAAGAAGAGCATTGCACAAATCAATGTGTTTATATATCGACAGGGTTACAAGCAATTTTTATTTTATGCCTTGCTTAATAGGGCTTTAGTTCAATACTGCCGAAAACTGCCAAAAATCATAAACTGCCACAAAATCTGCCAGAGGTTAAATTAGGGGTCGAATCCTGCCCAAAAGGCAGGAAACTGCCACATATGGTCACACTGCCGACCACGACCCGACACGCGACGCGACAGACAGACACGCTATATATATCGTCAAAATCTGGGTTGCCGTATCTAAACCTTCAAATTGCCGTATTTATGAAACAAAATCGTAGATCTGCCGTATTATCTTTTAATTAAATAATTATGTAGTGATTAATTAAAACACAAAAATAATGAGTACATTTTCAACTTTCTATATTTTCTTCATCCGATATGTTTTTACTACACTGCTTGCTTGTGCAATGAATATTTTTCTTTGCTTTTCATTTTGATAAGCATATCTCCTGACACCTGAAATTTTGTGCAACCGCCTTTATTTAATTTTCGAATAGCTTGTTTACATAAGAGTGGGACATATAAAAGATATTGCATGAGACATCTAGTTCAATTTATGTCAGCAGTAAATTTTCTTTGGGAAATCCCGAAAATCGGACACATTTATTACGTTTCGTTTGTAGTATTTTTGTTTTAAGCTTACGAGCACGTTGGACTTCAATTGCCGTATTATTCGATACGGTAGTCTAAATCCTGCCGTATACCGTATATTAGAAAAAACATCCATGAATTACCGTATATTGCGGCAATTGCCGTATCAATAATGACACTGCACGACAGCGACACGGACGGACGAACTGGTGTTGCCACTTTGCCAGTCTGTGCTCATTTGCTCAACTCTGCTGCTTACTAGGTATTTACATTTTACTACTACAGGGCGGTTAACTTGAAAAGATAAAATAAGATAAAAAAATATATTTGCTAAGCCATAGTAAATACATAGAAGTAGGGAGTACAGTACAGTCAAGAAAAAGGACATGCATGCTCTACCAGTTAAGGTTAATTATTAGAATTGCATACCTTAACTGGCAGAGATTGAAATTATAGAATACCTACTTGAATACTTACATAATGTTATGTAATTTTCGAGAAGTTAACTAATCAATTTAATTTTGCCGAAACGATCTATCTTCGGGGATGGGATTGTAGATAAGCAGTTGATTATAAATATTTCGCCGAAACTTTAACCAGAAAAAACCGAGCCAGTGCCTGTTGGGCCACGCGCATTGTAGGGCTCAGTAAAACAACCAGCGCCCACACATTACGAAACTCTAAACTTTATCTAAGTCAGTTTCAATAGTATTTGTACGAGTCTTCCTTTTATATGTTAGTAAAACCTACTTAGTTTTAATTTTCCTTAAAAGTTCATTATAATTATGGGCTACAGCTCTGAAGTTTACTATAATCGTTTTTAAAGCAGGTGATGGGACAGGGATGTCATAACTCGCAAAATATTTGGCTTGAAAGCTTTTGCAACAGAAATCTAAAGCGAAAAATAGTTTATCTACACCCTTAGTAATTTTAAACGACCAATACAACGATATCCCACATTTTGGTGCAGATAAGAAAAAAAATCATTCTTAATTTAGGTGTACTCATAGTTTTTTTTTACGTAGCCTCTGTGTGTGTCCCACTGTACACGTAGTTGAGGTAATTTTTTTTCCTATATTTTAACCTGCTGTTTTGTTGACAGGGTTATAATAATTTCGTTGTAATTTATTATGCTTGGCAAAAAACACAACAAATGGGACGTAAAATGTAACGAGTTGCTTCACGGAAAATTCGGACTGAATTAGAAAGTTCATTCGCAATATAAAAACTACTATTATACAAAAACTAATGCAATAGTACATTATGATATAAGTGCGGTAAGTTGAAAATTACAGCCGAGGCAATATTACTAGCCCGAGCCATCGGCGAGGGCTATAAGGAAGCAGAGGCTGTAATTTTCAAAGCGCACGTATGTCATACGACGTTTTATAACATATTTACGAGGAAATTAATAAAACTCTGACTTTGTTATCATCACTACTTGACGACATTTTAAAATAAAAACAATACATCGAAAAGAAAAAGCGCGCGGATTTATTTTACTTGTCCACAAATAAGCGATGCGCGCGCATCAACTTTTTTTTTTTAGGCAAAGGTACAAAAACAGCCAGTATTACTAATAAAGTAAATTAATATTTTTGTTACAGATAAATGGTTGTAATTTATTGTCAAAATTTATTAAATTAAAGAATTAAATGTTTATTTGTTATATTTTATTTCCCAAAGTTAATTTTATTCATAAAATATTGACCACTTTCTTGACATAAAACCTTTTTGCAAAGATTTTTAAAAGTATCGTTCATTTTTAGACGGAGTATCTTAAAGGAAATATTCTTACAGGAAATATTCATTTATCGTGTCAAATTTGATATGAGTCAAGTAGCGGATTGTTTTGATAGATGCAGTAATTTTAGTTAGCAGGTGATGAATTCTAATATTTAACATTGTATTATCCCAAGTGTAAAATTAATAATATTATAAATAAATATTTTTATGCATTAATTTATTCTCATTATTAGCTTGGCTGCGTTCGGTTTGTTCATCGAGTGTCGTATGCTTAAAACTAAAAGCAAGATATAGTTTGGCAAAAAAATCTATAAATCTAAAAACAAAACTGTATGGAGAAAAGTCACTTTTTGCGACTTTATTATTGATAGGTATCTAAACTTTTTTGCCGTACCTTAATACCTACACAAATTCAAAGCGTACAAAAGAAATGGTACCTATATTAGGCAATTGCCCGATAATTGCTGATAATACTAAACGCTGCCCTTGGTTCTAAGCTCACAATACAAATCTCTCTTTATTGAGGCTGTACGATAATTTTGCCGTCAAAACGATAATTTTGACATGGAAACCCGATAATTTGAACTTTTTTAGTTGGCAACACTGATTCAATCAAAGTTCCTACGTGGTTTGGTTATTATATACTACATACTCTTTGGTTCCTACTTGCGCTAGGCTGGTCGGTGGTCGGGTCGATCGCTTGGTTGGGCTGAGTCTTTTTAATCTGTGGCTTGGGCGATTTTATTTGCACGTGTAGATTTATTTCAAGTATTTTTCTTCGTTGTGACAGTAATTTCAAAAACAGTGCTGATTGTTTACCCACCGCGCTGTAAAAACGAAATTACGTCGGAGGTAAAAGGGTAAGATCAATGTTTTGTTCGAAATTCTAAACATAGAAACTGGCGCAACGATATGTTTCGCCGCGCCGCCATTTTGCTACATTTTATCATTAGTCGCTTCACTACATACGTAAGCGTTATATTATATTCGGACCACAAGATAATTTCAGGTACCTACTGTGTTATTTAGGTACTTGTCTTTTTATCAGTGATATAAAAAAAGACCACTGGCAAAAAAATATCGTGATCTGAATGAATTATAACCTCCTTAGCTACGCCATTCGGCCATACTGATCAGATAGATTGTGTATAGGTAAGTTATCTGTTGGCGAAATCTGATCAAGAGTAGCAGTGTATGATATATATTTTGCTGACCAATAAACCAACTAACCTGTGAATAAATAATCGAGGCGAACATTCCATTATTTTCTAATCTTATTATCGCAGCAAAATGGTTGGGTCCCGCGTGTACGTCGGTGGCTTACCATTTGGCGTTCGGGAGAGAGACTTGGAGAAGTTCTTCAAAGGATTCGGAAGGATCCGGGACATACTCATCAAGAACGGCTATGGATTTGTTGTAAGTGTTGTTATGACTATGACTGCATTTGTATTTGTACATCACCTGTGGCGTGCGTGGTGACCATTTCTATTTATTTATATTTATGCAGGGCATAGGTTTTCTCTCAGAGAGACTATGAGCTTAATTAGCACCGCGGATTGGAAATTTCAAGCAATGATGTATTAAAACACCTCAGACACTCAGGTCTCTTCACAATGTTTCCCTTAACAGTTAGCAGTTAATAAGGATATAGGGCTTTACAAAGATCTCCACTTGGTGCAATCTTGAGCAGCAGCTTAAAGGACTTCTCATGCGGCCCTGTTGTCGCCTCTGTCTTAAATGTTGGTTTGACCTATGGAGTGTGTGTCTGAGCCAAGACTTGATACTTCATAAACAACTAGAAACAGAACTAATTTGATAAAGTTTGAACTAGGTAGACAACTAGTTTATGCCTGCTGTAGTACTAGGACTGAACCTGAAAAGAGATAGGAAAACAATGGAACATGTATTACTGTTAAACATAAACATAACATTTACATACAATCACAAATTGTTTGAATAGAATATGGCTACTTAGTACACAGCTTTTGTGAAATAATTACTTAACTATTCACAAAATAGGTAATAGCTTTTGATGCTGTGCTAACTCAAAAACGTGTACAGCAATCAGTGCCAATTCCCCAGCGAAGTATAATTGTTTTTACTTGAGTTTGGATTGTATATAAGATTAAGTCTATCGAATGATAATAATTTTAGAAAAGTAAGACAATTTAGTTTAAATAAAACAAAATAAGTATGGAACTATTTTATATTGTCATGTTTTGTTATGTCATACTTTGATATTACAGATTTGACTAGATGATGATTTTTATGTAATTCGCAGGAATTTGAAGACTACAGAGATGCAGATGATGCTGTGTATGAACTGAATGGCAAAGAATTGTTAGGTGAAAGGTGAGAAAACATTTCACATATATCTCTCATCACTTTAGCTACAATCATTATTAAGCCTCCATCGTATTTCGGGTCCTAAAATACAGGCAGACTACAAATTGCAAGAAATTATTTACAGGCTCTCAATTGTTTTGCCGAAACTTACATTATTTTTGAATGAATATTTTCGTAATTACTTCAAATAAATAACTTAATGCTGGAATCATTTACTTAAAATTTTGTTGGAAGAGTCCGACCATGTTTCGCTGTTATTTGCAGGACTTAATTATCGTGAGTAGAGACGGAGATAACGTCTTCGCCTCGATAAAAAATCAAGTAGTTGAATCTGGAATTTATTTTATTTTTCATTAAAATTAAGTTATTTTATAACAACATAACCTAAGTGACAACCTTCACCATTCTGTTACAGAAGATAATTTTATTTCCCGACTAAAAAGTTTTGCTTACATACTATAAACTATTTTTAAAGTGCGAAATCTAGCAGTGAAATTCGTCGTCTGTCGACATAGGCCTCCTCCATGTTCATCCACATCAGTTACACCCTGATGTGGATGTTATCACCCTATCCAAATCAGAAGTAGACTTCAGCTTATTTATTTCTTAAGTTTTCGGAAAGCCATTGACATTATATAAGTTAATACTATTTAAAAATATGAAACAGAAAGTCATTTAGAGGCTTACACTGATAACCACAAAATTAATATTAATATGAGTAATTAAGAAAAATTAATGATTAACTACAATTAAGTCATCGCAATAAACGAAGAACTTAAAGAAGTTACATTCTATTGGTTGAATGTCAATTTATAATGTTAAAAATGTGCAAATAAATAGAAATCTGTAGGTTTATTTATCAACACACGTGTTATTGCTTGATAAAGGTAACTATCAAGTAATTACTTGGTAATACCTACTTGGGTATGTAAATTTTATCATGAAGAAAGTCTTATCGTATTCGGGTTAGCGTTGGTAGTATGTTTTTGCTACCGTTGCATTCTTGCATAATGTTTTATGGTCATTATAACTAAAAAAGAAATCTATATAATGTGAATATTTATAGTGAGTGAATATGTCTAACTGTAATACTGTCGTTATTAATGTTGAGCAATAAATGGCAAAAAAATCATGTTATCACAGTTCATGAGTTAGAGTAGGTCAGTGGGGTCTTTGCAATAGGGTAAGGGACCCTAAGACTTCGGTAATAGGCCCCTTCGGGCACAGGACTAATTATTATTATTGTTATTAGTTACTACACAAACAGCACCTTGTTAAATTACTAAAATATAGTTGGTAAATAATAATGCCTGTCTTCCAAGTTCTGTTAATATAAAAAGCCCGTAATTGGCCAAATATAAATGATATTCATAACAGTGAATATTTATTAACTAGTGCTGTGGGTTTTGTTAATAAATAAAATTTTAAAAAAAATTGTAATGTTTGTCAATTATGGTGTATGTAGCATATACAACACATTCTATAATTTTTCATGAGAATACTTGGTATAGTCATTATTCTAGTTATAAATGCTTTATCAAGCAGTTATAATAGTTCCCCACACATAAATTGAACAACTTTGAAATTAAGTCCAAAACCAATGAAAAATTTATACTAGCCCTGCCCGATAAAGGGTTTTCGCAAATTGCCCAGAGGCCTACATTCTGTTGATGCATTTGAGTACATGACAGCTACATAGAGACGCCGATTTCATTTACGCTTCAAGTCTATACGCACCTGAATCAAACCCTCTAGGCGTACGGTAAACGGTATGATAAAACACGTCACCCGAGCATCTGTCACTGTACAATGCACTATCAGAATAGAGTACCAGCATGGATATACCAGAATAGAGTCTACGACTCTAGTCACGCCGTTCAAATGTCAAAAGTCGAGAGTTTTCAGTAAAATACCTAATTGTCAAATTCTTACATTTTAGCGCAACCAAATGCGTGACAAGTGGCATCTTACCATCGTAGGCAAATGTGAAATCAAAGCCTAACCAACCGTGGTTGTTGACACAGGGTCGTTGTGGAGCCGGCTAGAGGTATAGACCGCAGCGCGGAGCGCTATCGCCGCGATAGGCACGGCGGCGACCGAGACAGGGGCGGCGGCCGGTCCCGCTATGAGTGAGTATCGCTTTGAAACATTAACAGCGTGTACGTGCTAACGGACGACCCTGGGAGTCGATTCTCACTTCATTAGCAAATAAGTCTTATACGACTCGAAGGCTTCCTTCTCCTCCTTCAGGCTATAGCCTCGAAGGCTTATAGACTTGGTATTCTACGTAAAAAGTCGAGCGACAGGCAAAATATGTACTCTGAACGCCATGTTAGATTGAATTAGAATGAGAAAATAAATGTATAATGACTGTCGAGTTATCTTATTTTTATGCGACAAATGTCTAAGCCTTCGAATATTTTGCGTCTACGCTTTCAATTCGCATGGGCGAGAATCGGCTCCCTGCTTCGTTTAGAGTCGCTAATCGCTAATAGAATTGACCAGTCTTCGAAGGACTAGTTAGTTTATACCTGAGATTTTTCCGCACTTAGCCTCGTAGTTGTCTGTACGTAGAGAGCGCTGAGGTATGCAAGTACCTCAGACACTAAAGTTTACTGATGAGGTTTTCTGAAGGACTAATTTAGCTGCTACTCACTTATTTAGCCGTAAGAGACTCTTGCGAACGTCTCAAGCCAGTACAAGGTGAGTTGGTCCTTCAGGCCTGTGTGTTTAAGGATTTTTGGTCCATCTTGTCAGCATATAGGAGTACAGATCTCATTAAAAGTTCATTGTCGATTGTGCGTACGCGTCATAACACTGTGTCCTCAGTCCGCATTTGTCCTCTCCTAGCGCTGCCCCATATATTCTATTCACAGACATCTTAGGTCATCGATCAAGCTAGCTAGGGGTGACTTAGCAAGCCTAACAAGGGTCTAAAGTCGAGTTTCACCCGTATTCACAAGTCCCAGTCCACGTAATAAAGTGTAGTTTCATAAACAACACTGTTGGTTTGTATATTTTTAATGTATTTGCACTTTGGCGCGCTACTATTCGTAGTAGAATCATTCCCCAAGTGTCATTGGCACCTGTACCAGCCTGTTGGCTTGACATACGATTTCAGAATACAAGTCTGTTGTGTGGAGCTTAAGAAAACGTTCACGCTTCTCGAATTTGCCCCCCGAATATTACTAGCGACGGAACGCCCACGATATTGACTTCCTTGCTTAGTTTTTCTTTTTATCCTCATGCCAAAGGCGCGGCCACGCGACCGACGCCGCCAACAGCAGCAGTCGCCGTGGCGCTGACCGCAATAGGTCAGTCTGAACCATGATAAAGTTATGACACAGACCTTCACATCTATCACTGATGGCTGATGTCCTTGTGGCACTGTTTTCTGTAGTTTGAACAGCCGTAGAAGGATGTGGAAATGTCTGAGACATAAACTAATCCCTTCAGTGCGAGTGAGACTCTTTCCTGTAGTGTAACTTAGATTTGTCTGCTTGGGCCACTGACAATGACAAGTGTAGGTAGTATGTACATATTTATTTTGTTATTCAACACGTAAGTTGAGAGTACGTGGTCCAGGCATAGCAAAACATACAGCCACATATAAAAGTGCGCACTTTGTATTTTAACGACAAACCTAACACTCGTCCTTTGTTAGGCAGAGATAACAAACAGTGCCCCTCCGAATAAATCCTCTTGGAGTAAGAACACTTTTAGGTGTGGCTTAGTAGTTTCCCCTATGCAGCAAATGCCAAAACTCCTAATATGGCACTTTAATTCTCAGCAGCGATTACAACTACAGATACGGACCACCGACCCGCACCGAGTACCGGCTTACCGTGGAGAACCTGTCGAGTCGCATCAGCTGGCAGGTAAGCACTGGCGGACCCGGAGCCACCTGGACGCTTCACCATCATCTCATCACCATCACCCCAGGGCTCGGAGACGTCAGGACCTCACAAGGCACGGCAAAGGCGGGCTGACCTGGGCAGGTTTCTGAGGCAACATCAGGGCTTGGTGGCAGGCAGGCTGAACCAGAGGCACGGTTGACTTCAAGTAACGTTGAACAGTGGCATTCTCAACTTGGACAAAAATGGACAGCCGTCGAAGAGGCACACTTGATGGAAGACCAGAAAAGATGAGCTTAAGAAAAGCGTGTGAAGCTGATTTACCTAATGGACACAGTAATGGACATGAAGAACCAGATTTGGTCAAGGATTTGTCTGCGTCACGTCGAGCAAGAATCGCAGCGTCAAGACAAAACAGATCTCGTTTTTTTTTGTCCTTTATTTTGGTAGTAAAGAACACTAAATTAATTTTTGCAAAGTCACGCATTCCCAGTATTGCATTCTATCTATGCCCTATGTAATTAATTTTCGATCAGTAACATTTATTCAATTCTATCTTGGCAACCTTTAGACGCCACACAACATGCCCCTCTACCGAAATACTCACAAATGCTTCATGTAACATGACCCACCCCTGTTAAACCTTACAGTACTCTAGCGAGGTTAAAAGATACTTTTTAAAAACAACAGAAGGTCGTGCCCAGTGCCATTGAGCTGTGTGAGATGTGGTCTGAGGCGATGTTAGGACGGTAACGGAGCCTGGAGCCCTGTGATGGACGTGACACTCTGCCCCCCTCGCCGCTACCCACGCCCAGGACGTCCCAATGGTGGCCGTGATTCAGGTAAAGTCGACTATGGGGTCCTCAATCACATGCAGTCGTAGCCCGCGGCTGACATGCTTTTTCTACCATATTTCTTTAACACAAGTCTGTTTTAATGTTGTTAATCTGTGCACAATAGTATCGGTAACAGACGAAACCGCTTGGCTTGCGACTATTGTGGACAAGATTTTCACTTTTGACTGTTTGGTTGTACGACTTGGACGGTGGTTTTCGTATTCGACGTCACCATTGTGGTTTTGTTGCGTGGCATCTATCACAAGACATGAGACGAGCCGAGATCGACGACTCAACATTGAGCTCCCAAGAACTGTGAAACGACTTTCAAGCCATCATAAACTAAGAGAAAAAGAAAGAGCTACATCGCCCCAACAGGATAGCAGACAGCCAATGCGATGATGGAAGCGCTTGTGAAACAAATATCTGCAAAAGATTAAGAAAGCCGAGACCAGACGAGAGATGCAGGGCCAGTTTGTCGAGACAGATAGCAATGATGCCTTCCAGTTGAGTGACTTATGGAGCAGACTCAGACATTTTGCTTGCAAAGGATGCAACATACCACATTGAGCGGAGGTTGGGCAAAAGCGGGAAAAATCCAACGACACGGGAATCGCCACAAGACGTCCACACGCAATGGACACCATTGGTGGTCAAATACGAAAACCCACCAGTCGGAAGTAGTACGTTTCGATATTTTATTTTCATGATTATCATATTATTTTTTAAGTGCGGTCACAACTTTTTCAAATTGCCAATGATGTAAAATGAACTGAAATGTAAAATTTCGGAACGGTCAAATATTGAATGTTAAAGTTTATTTTTATTGCGTAACTTGTTACTTTTGATTTGATAAAACCTAACTGTATGAGTTTACGTTTTTGGCAATTTCTAAAATAATTTTACAGTCGACCAGAGTATTTTCCTAAGTGTTGGTAGAGGATAGTTCTCTCTCCATTTTCAATGATGATATCGTATTATTTAACCATCTTTCGGGGCTGAAAAGCTTGATGATAACTTTCAATCTGATGTAAATACTGCAGATAATCTACGCAAGATTACATTGGCCGTGTTGTGTAAGTTTCAACGTTGGTTTACAGGACTTGAAGGATTACATGCGTCAGGCTGGCGAAGTCACCTACGCTGACGCCCACAAGCAACATCGCAATGAAGGGTATGTAGGGTATGAAACTTAGGGCTTTATTTCTTGTAGAAATTTAATTTAGCATCAGAATGGTACGGACCACATTAGATTTGGACTGTCACTAGATGCATAAGTGCCTCGAGAAATGTTTGGGTGAGCTTGAATGCTTCTCAGAAAGAGGAGAGAGATGAGTACTTTTAATCAGATAGTGGGCATAGTTTGTACCAAACTCGCCGAGAAGTTGCTGTTTGGATTTATTAGCTAGTAATATTCTTTTTAATGCACTAAACCATGCTAAGAACAATTTTAGAAACCTATTTAGAGGAAAAAAAATCCACCCATATCATGTGGGTTCGAGTCCCGGCATAGGTGGAATTTTTAGCCTCTAAATAGGTTTTTTTTATTAGCTAGTATTAAGGGATTGTCTAGTCGTCGGAAAGTCTACTACTATCATGGTATTTGTGAAGTTATAGTAGCAATACCACTAGCTAACAGTGAAGGAAGACTTCGTGCGGAAAACTGAGTGTCTGTGGTGTTCATACCTTAGCGCTTTAAGTTGCCAGTCCGCGGTGGGCACGTGTGTTTTTCTCTCTCTGAGAAAAAGTCTGTGCCTAGCAGTGGGACGTAGGTATACAGGCTACAAAAAAATCATATTTTAAGTAAAAGTTGTTCATAATTCCCACTTGAAGGTAAACCGTGACATAGCAATTATTTCTTTATCTTATCTATATCTGTCTACAGTACAATGTTTTCTTTGTAGAAGGTTGATGATAATATTCAAGGTTAATCATAATTTAAGGTTAATCCTATTCCGTGTAGTAGTCAATTATTATTTCATAAAAAGTATTTCAGTTTCCGTTTCTCTTCTTTTCCGTCAATGGTTGTCTGGAAGAAATTACTTTTAGTAATAAGGCCGCCACTTGTACTGTACTGTTATTTTATAAGTCTCTTATGTAATCCTTGGTGTACATGCAATAAAGAATATTCTATCTATCTATCAATATGAATGTGCCCAACTCCTCCTTTGGGTGTCGTAAGAAGTGACTGAGGAAAATCCAGGTGGGCAGCAGCACCTCTCGTCCACTAGAGTAAACCTCAACTGTAATCAACCCATTGTGGTGATTCCGGACTTGCATTTCATGGACAGCGCGTCCTTGTGGAGTGCTTGGAAGAGACTTATGTTCGAGTGGATAAACATTGGTTGACAACGAACAAGGCCCGTACTCCTTTGGTCAAAATATAAGAGAACATTGCCCCTGATCAATTCAATTCAAATATTTTTATTCATTACTAGCTGACCCAGCGAACTTCGTACCGCCTAACAGTCGATTCTTAAATTTTTTGTTTATTTTTCTCTCCGTAAGAACCATCCTTGTACTTCAAGGAATATTCTAAAAAAAGAATAAGCGAAATCGGTTCAGCTGCTCTCGAGATTTGCGCTTAACAACAGATTCAGTGATTCATTTTTATATTATAGGTAAAAACAAAATGTTTACTTAATGAATGTCAAATTTGTTGGTTTGAAACACAGAACATAAAAAAAGAGTAGAAGTCGTAAGTGGGCGGTGCCCGCGTGCCTCACATTAGCAATGTATTGCCTATGCGTAGTCGGTGACAGATTTGTTGACTTCAGTTGCCGTGCGCTTCTAGTAAAGAAAAAATGGTGAAAACTTTGTTAACCTGCCTTGTTATGCTGTGTTAGAGAGTAAAAATAAAAGTTGGGCACCAAAATATACCGATCATGGCGTAACATTTCATCTGCAAGACTTATTTCATTGGATTTTTAATTAAATTTGTAATGACATGAACACGGAAACCAATGCGAAAATGAGAAAGTGAAACCACCTTTATTTACTGGTTACTAAAGTAAAATTTTCATCGAAGAAAGTGTACATTCTCTAGAAATTTCTGTCAAAATTTGAATTCTACTCAATTACGGATGGGGGCACACATGATAAAAATCTATCGATAATTAATTGTCTATGACTTAGTAGTCATAAAGGTAAAATTATTATTGTTATTTTATATCTACTTCCTAAGTGCCTTTTCATATGCACCCGGTAGCCGTCCGGTCGCCGGGCCGGGTAAAGTAGTAATGTATGAGCTCCGGTCGCCGGCTGGTGGTTGTGCATGTAAAAACTGTCATTGGAGCTCATACATTATTTTCATACAAGACATGACATGAGCACATACAAGAAATGAGCACAGCTAGATCGCGATATAGTTTTTCTTCACCAGTTTATCAGGGACTGCAATATTTAAGAAACTATCAAAGTAATTTTAATCTTACATTTTTAAATATTCCAACCGAGATGTAAAGTGAGGTTATCGAAAACGACTCATATGGTTGTTTTACTTCAGTTCAAAACATTAAGTAAATTACTTATTATATTGTTTACCTGTTAGAGTGGTTGTTCTCTTGGCGAGCATCAGAGTTTTGTTTTGTTATGTTATTTGATTTATGGTTTTTTATTATTCTGCTATTTACCCTTAATACTTCAAACCCTTTGACAACAGCAAACCGAGGCAATGATAAAACAACCCTCTCAGAATCAAAACAATTTGGAAGTGAGTTTTCGTTTAGTTTTCCTAAGGAAACCGGATACGAAATTAAAATGGATGGCAGCGATAAGAAGGCAAAATTGGTTCCCAACGAAGAGGAGCACAATATATTCAGAGCATTTTCATACACTTCATAATAACTAAAAAGGCGGAAGATGGCACTTATGTGATGCAGCAATACCAGAAAAAATGTGCTTCATTTCCAGATTAGACTCTTGCGTATAAATGAAATTATATTAGTACCATCATCAATTAGTATTACTTATGAAACATGGCGTACAGATAGACAAAGTATTTTTTTTTAATTATAATTTCTAACGCCGGCGAAGCAGTGGGTTAAAGCTAGTTTTAATAAGAGATATTATTTTCAAGTATTATGAAATCTACCATATTGTTTTATTTGTATATGTACCCACCCTATTAGTATTATTTCTTCATTGCACAAAAGATAATGTATAAAAGATGCATTTTCTACCAGTCAACCCGCAGGCAAAAAAGAAATAGCCAAAAATACTTCTGAGTATCAGTATTCGTATTCAGCCGTTAATGTGTTAAACTGTTTGTATTATTTGTCGATAGGTTCACCCTATCGACAAACTAGAACTCGCATTGTCCCATCCCAAACTGAGAATGTACTTGTTTTTCAATTTTGAACTTTATGTCTTACTAGGTAAAAGTTCTTTTCGGTCCGACGCGGCGGTAGTTCCATCTAGTGTAGAGTAGCATTACTACAAAATGCCAACCCTTATTTCATCACTGTTATTTGACTTTGATCATTGTTAACATTTTGAAAAGGTGCATATTTTACTCGAAACTTCTATGATGTACACCTTTTCGGCATTGACTTTATTTACCAATGGCAGCTTGGCATTCGTAGTATGCGTTTGGTTTATGTGTATCAGTTTGGTTACACTGGTTTTCATACTAATGTGTCATGTCACTACTTCTACTCTTTTTTTATGTTCTGTGGTTTGAAAGTTATAGTTTGAAAGAAGCTAACAAAGACACTACTGCTGTAAAAAAAGTCATCAAAACATTGATGCTCTACTCGGCAGGACACCAAAGCTAACTGCGATATCCGTAAAATGTTACTGGTACATCTATTAAGTTATTTGACTTCCATTGAAATATTTAAGGTGTTGTATTGGTGGCGAGGACGCTGAAGCAACAGCTTTTGGCATAAATACTATCGCTTTTTACGTTTAAGGTCCTAAGGTCCTCGGTCATAAAAACACTATTTACATGATTGAGAGCATAAAAAGCATAAGAAACCGACTCCCATCTCTCCCCCGACAGCGTGGTGGAGTTCGCCACCCATTCAGATTTGCGCGCCGCGATCGAGAAGCTGGACAACACTGAGCTGAACGGACGGCGCATCAAGCTCGTGGAGGACAAGCGCTCGTCGCGCCGCCGTTCGCGATCGTCGTCGTCGCGATCGCGCTCCCGGTCGCGATCCCGCGGCGCCCGACGCGCCACGCGATCCAGGTGATTAGATTTGTTATTCTTGATAGCAGAAACCAAAGACCACCGAGCTGAACGGACGTGGTATCAAGAGGAAGATAAACGTTCACGCCACGCGGTCCAGGGCCGAGTTACTCCGAGGTTTATTCGTAGTTTATTTTGACAATTCCAGGTACATTGCGTAGCAGTCTACTTGTTAATCTATTTTGCAATGTACATCGAATCGTTACAGTAAACCATGAATTGTTGTTCTGTGAATCAAGCCCCAGGTGACTAACCTGGCTTCGTAATAACCTACATAAATTTATAGTAATAAAATAAATAATTTGTAGCTGAGCTCTATCATGTATAGTCTGTTAGCTTTTAGAATATACCTCGAGCTCTAGAGTAGGCTTCGGACTGATGATCGAGTTCTGATTTCGAAATTAAGTGGCATATTAGTTCCGATATTTCGATTACACGAATATATCCGTTTCTAATAGCAGCCGAGGTATATTCTAAAAGCTAACAGATTATACACGTATATCCGTGAATATACATGATAGAACTCTGATGCAAAGTATTATTATACTATTGTTGGTTTTTTCTAAAGTGTTATTCCTAAAACACTTCAATTTTATTGTTTGTTTTATCGCAACTTTTGTTCTGTCTTTATAATTTTATTAAATTCTATGTTTACTTGCGTTGATAAACTAAATGAACATAGAAAAAAAATTGAGGTTGAACAAGGGTACAAACTCCCTCAGCGCTGCAACTTCCAAAACATTCTATTCTCGCCTGCAACGCCTTGGCTGGCGTGAAGCTAAGCACTAATATACTCATGATGATATTCCATAATTCAACCATCTTTCGGGGCTGAACGCTCTTGATTACAAAACCTACTCTGACGACCTCTCTACACTTCCCTGTAACCTTCCCACACTTCCGCCGCTCACTATAGTGTTCACATCACTTGCAGGTCACGCTCGCGTCGTTCCTCGCGCAGCCGCTCCCGCTCAAAGTCCCGTCCGAAGAGCAAGAGCCCTGTGGCGAAGTCATCGCACTCCCGATCACGTTCCAAGTGAGTGCAAAATTATCTGAGTAGCTTTAGCTAGTAGCTGGTGTGATGGGAACAACTGAACAAGTATTTTTCTACACCATTTTTATTTTTAATGCACTAACCCGTGCTAAGGAACAAATTTAAAAACCTATTTAGAGGCTAAAAATTTCACCCATGCCGGGATTCGAACCCGCAACCTCTGGCTATCCGTACCAGCGCTCTACCAATTGAGCTCAATTGGTAGAGCGCTGGTACGGATAGCCAGAGGTTGCGGGTTCGAATCCCGGCATGGGTGAAATTTTTAGCCTCTAAATAGGTTTTTTAAGTATTTTTCTATTGACTCGCAATGCTCGTACATAGTTATATATTTAACGGGTCTAATTGCGATTGTTTATTAGCTAAACCTACTTACCTTAAATATTGTTTATGGTGACGGCTAGTCTAAAGTCCGAGGACAGTCAATTATTGCAGTGAGGGTGGATGCCCTCAAGTTAGGTACTTGTGTTTTTGACAGTGGACCGACAGAAAACATTCAAACGCGACATCAATCGCGATTAGATCTATTTAAACATAAACTATAGTTAAAGAAGAGCTTTACCAGTTTTCGCTTAGATGTGCTTAGCAATGCAATGCTGGATGTAAAGAAGGAGCCCGCATCAAAGGCTTGTTTCTGTCCGATGACTAACTAAATAAGATAAGAATATTTATTGTACACCAGGAAAAGTACACTAGATAAATGACATTACACTACATTGAGTAGATAAATTACAATGAAAACTATATAGGTAAATAAAATTGATTTATGGTAGCAAACTGGTTGGACAAAATCACAAATATGTGTATCCGTAATATGATTTATAATGTGCTTAAAAAGCCTTTCAACAGAAAAAGTAAGTCAATCTTCGCCCATTGTTCTAAAGCTTAAGGTCTACAATTGGTCCAATATTGATGTAACTGACTCAATCTCCGGTTAGACATTTTCAATAACCTATTGTGGATTGGGACATTGCATTTCAAGAATCGGATTCTTCCCATTTTATTAAAGCACCCCTGAAGATCTATGACCTTATTTTTAAAAACACTACCAAAACGCTGACTAAAAAATAGTAGTCTGATGTAATAAGAAATAAATGACGGTACAAACAATCTGTGGTTTGTAACGTCATAAAACATCTCTAGGAGTGTTTTAGTCGAATCATGTTTTTATAATGACTACCCCTAGTGGCATTTTTTCCGAGCGCTTCCGTGCTTCGCAAGGCACGTTAAGCCGGTGCCGGCTGTCATGTAATGGAAGTCGTTAAGCCATGTCAGAAGCCTTATGGGTGGCTTGATAATTTCCGACGGTAAAGCCCGCCATTGTCTTACAATCCTCCACCAACCCAGACCTGACCCCCGTGGTGGAGTACCTTCCTGCGATACAGGGAGACCCGTGCCCCAGTAGTGGGGATACACAGGGGTTGATATCGATGTTTTTTTTATAAATAAGGCTTCTTTGCATAGAGTTCATGGCTGTAATTTGACCATGTTGTTAAAATGCAAATCCATTTGATTGTAGTGAAGAGACACTGAGGATTATTTTTAATTTTAATATTAATAGTCTCAATAGGAAGTCGACTAAAACATTAGTATGATATTTCCCAGCTTGCTAATCCCCTCGAATCCCAACTGTAAATTAGTGCATGTTCCCTGTAAAAATATAATTATTCGTTTGACCAGGGGCGTATTGACTTGCGCTGAGCAAATTTTGAATAGGTAAGTATTAATGTAGCTTGATGTTTTTTTGATGTACTGTCGAGTTGATCTCTTTCTGTATCTTGTAGATATTGTATCTCTTACTATAATTATTTTAATCTCCATGTGACGAGAATTAACTAGAATTTGCAGCTTTCGTGTGTAAATTGCATGTTTCGATTTTCCATTGAGATTTCAATTAGTTAAAAGTTGTAATGCCCAGAACATTTCCATTAATCTAATGTTGTATTAGTTACTTTTCGTCACGTAAATCCTGCTCTTAAAAAACTTTAGGGGGTCATTCTACTCATTTGTATTTTTAAGTAGACCTTGTCAATCTGAAATTGTAAAGTAGACACTGTCACATTCTTACATTGAAGGGGCTCCACAGAGTATCATTAGCGCCACCGAGGGAAAAAAACTTATTTTTTCACACATCGTCTTTGCAAACGTCTTGCATCGTCATTGTGTCTGTATAATCTCCCTCACTGCCTATTATTTGCTTGGGAGAGATAGTTTTTTGCATAATTGAAAAGAAAAAAAACAAGACCTTAAATAAAAGTTAGGTATGTTTATTTTACTTCATTAGCTGGCTAGTAAGGAGAAGGATGTGCTTGCTTTTCAGTGTTTAACTTCTCAAAACTGAGTTCAAATTTGGAAAGTCCCACAAGTCCCGTTCTTTCGCAACGGCGCGGCGCCCTTCGGATAATGACGCGACGTATACTAGAAGAGTTGAAATTCTGCTTCGACCCGGATTTTTTTAATGTCACAGGCAAGTGGACTCACAGGCAAGTGGACTATCAGGGAATGGACGTTTAAGGAAATAGACTTAATGAACCGACTTGACATTCCGGTAATTAGACGTAAAGTGCCGAGACGTTCAGGGAAGTGGACCTTTAGGGTATTGGCCTCACAGGGAAGTGGACTATCAGGGAATAGACGCCCAGGGAAATAGACCTAATGGATCGACTTGAAATTCCGGTAATAAGACTTAAAGTGCCGAGAGGGAATTTTCAAGCCTCACATGTGGCAAATTCAAATAGTCTAGGCCCTGCGGAACTATTTTCAATTCAACGTCGACCTAGTAAAACACCCTACGATGAGTGAATAGCCCCCTAAAGTCCCTCTGAACCTTGGAAAACCCTTGTATAACCGTATTCCGGCCCGCGCGGTCACATAGGGACCCCAGTCGTTCGAAGTCGCGTTCCGCCTCCCGCGGTCGCCGTTCGGTCTCCAGGAAGTCTGAGGACCTCGGCGGACGCCGCTCCGGATCCCGAGGGAAGCGCTCGCCCAGAAAGTCCGTCTCCAAGTGAGTCCCCTGTGCTTTCAATCGCCCGAACAGAGGTCCGACTGCAATGTGTTTGTGAATTGATTTTTCGATAGCTGTCATTGGTCTTTAAATATTTTAAGTGCCTGGAGACTGAAAGTAAATATCACTTCACATTGTTATTGTTAAAGCATTGCAATCGGGCGTCCGCTAACCCCATTGGCAGTTTACCTAATTTACTGATGTAAAATTCAAAATTCTACATTGATAGCACAATTTAATTGAATTTTAACACTCATATCATTTTTCCTGCTTCACCCTGAAGAGAGAACCACAAGGAGAGGTGAGACGTTTTTTCTTTCCTATGCCAGCGATGCTTGAAAATCTAGAAAATACCACAAGGGAATAAAAGACTGTTCTTTTTTTTCTTACGTTATTAGTCTGCTTGTATGTTTAAGTAGGCGGTTTTATAAATCGGGAACTGAAAGCGGTAAAGGTTTTTAATTACTTTACCGGTATGAAATAACCATAACGAAATATCAGATCAGTTCCCGTTTTAACAATGGCTGGCATAGTTCTTGCATTTTGATCTGTAGTAACTTGTGCCTTGCTTTTATTTATGTATTTAGATAAATGGGTATTTTGCCGCAGCAAAGTCAATATTTATTTTAATTCAATTGAACTAATAAATACCCAATGATAGAAATTAATTCATAACACACATCCACGTCCGTCCAAAACATGATGATATCGTACAATTTACCATCTTTCGGGGCTGAAAAGCTTGATGACAAAATCAAATCTGACGTTCACCGCTCACCTAAAACACCCGCCCACCCTTTTGACAGCCACTAACTTCACACTTCTTTCAAACAGGGAGCGCAGCCGCTCACGCAGCAAGGAAGGATCGGCCAAGCCCGAGGTGCAGCGTAAGTCGAAGTCTGTCAGCAAGTCACGTTCACGGTCCCGCTCACCCCACTCGCGCTCACGCTCACGGTCGGGCTCCCGTGACCGCTCACGCTCCGCTTCGCCGCGGCAAAATGGAAACGCTAACGGACGCAGCAGCGCTGACCGGTCGCCACGCAGCGGAGACTAAGAACGGCGTCCTAAGCGTCTATTTCAGTATGAGAGCGGCCTTCTGTGTAGTTTATTTTGTCGGGTTTGCTAAAGCCGTCAAGGCTAAAGTGCCGGTAAACGTGAGTTTACTATGGCGGATAGTAGGTACAAAGTTGTGTTCGGAAATAAAATTACGGATGTACACACTGCTGGTCTGGCTTTAAGGCACGTTTAGTTCATGCAGCACCTTAATTCTGTTAGTGCCTTACACTACAATGACATAAATGGACGTGACACGTGACGTGTTCTTTTAGCGTAGAGGGTTTGATGCGTGTGCGAGCTTAGACTTAAAGCAGCAATAAAATTAAATAGCCACGTTCGTGAAATTGTCAGTGTACTAGTACATTAAAAGAATCTAAGGCCTGGTTGTTAGCTTGATGGGCCGTTGTGTACGACGAACTTTTGTTGATTGTAGATTTCTGACGATCCTAGACGTTCTAAACTGTATAGAGGGCCCCATTATGAATTTATTTCGTCTGTGAATATGCTTTTGACTAGGTGAAGAAGGTCTAGGTTTTTAAGTATGTCTTGATGTTTGTGATGTTTTAAGGTATTTTTTTTCGCTTAGCATCTGTCATTTTGCAACTGAATCATTATCCATGTTCACATAAGGATAGACTTTATGGGCTAGTTAAATTAAATGTATTTTACTTTGTAAGTTAGAAAGGTAATTAAGGCATTTCTAATCTATTGTTCGTACAGATACATACAACTTATGTAATATGTCAAGTGCAGACAGACATCTGTAAGTTATTTTACCTTAAATTCGTTGACCAGAGTTCCATTAATACGGTAACTGAAAACTTGTAAATACTGAATTAGTTACTACCAAATAATTCTACAATAAATAAGGTTTTAGACTGCTAAACGCTGTTTTTATCTTCTGTAGCTCCTATAGAAACTAAGAACCCAAATTATGCGCTGCAGGGGTTAAAACTTACTCAAAACTAAATTACCAGGGGGCGAGCCTCTGAAATGCATAGTTGTTCAATAGTCATATTAGCCCGGTAATGGTAGTTTCATTCACACTATACAGGGTGTCCCTAAGTTATGGGCCATGAAGGGAAAGTACCTTAAATATTGTAGATAGGGTATTTCGCTGAAAGAAGATTTTATGTTATTTTTAAAAGTTAGTAATTCTGCATTCAAAGATTTTCAATAAATTACTTGCCTTGTCTGGGAATCGAACCGACTTAAATTAAAAAAAAAAAAACCCTACTTTTATAATGCTAATCGAAAGAATGGCCAAAAACTAATAACTCTTCTTAAGTAACATAGTATTTTAAAAGAAAGGAACAGCGTGAAATTAATCAAATTAAAAACATGCATGATACTGCCGTAGTCAATTAAGTTGAAAGTTAAAAATGAAAATCAACAGGCAGCGGACTCATTAAAAGATTGGCGATTTGCGTAAGACAAGAGGGATCACATTTTGAGCATTTAATTAATTTACAAAAAAATACCCACTTCATTGGCTACGGCAGTTTCATGTATGTTTTTAATTTGATTAAAATGATTAATTTCACGCTGTTCCTTTCTTTTAAAATACTATCTATGTTACTTAAGAAGAGTTATTAGTTTTTGGCCATTTTTTCGATTGGCATCATAAAAGTAGGGGTGTTTTTTTTTTAAATTTAAGTCGGTTCGATTCCCAGACAAGGCAAGTAATTTTTAGAAAATCTTTGAATGCAGAATTACTATCTTTTAAAAATAACATAAAGTCTTCTTTCAGGAAAATACCCTATCTACGATATTTAAGGTACTTTCCCTTCATGGCCCATAACTTTGGGACGCCCTGTATATCGGTAGTCTGGTAATAAACCGCAATATAACCCGTGCCAGGCGTCCGTCACTCGCTCAAGGTCACGCGTTATATACCTGCCGCCCGGCGTATCGTCCACGATACAACCGACAAAGGGCCGCTACGCCCGCCTGAGCGCTCGCACCGCACCACGGTGGTACCGTAGTAGGTCATAGGACTCGGATGGCAATGACTGAGCTAAGCCATGATATCTGGCTCAGTTACCCACTAATTGTCATACTACCTGAGGGTATAAAAGGTTTCGCAATCTATTGTTCCCAACATTCCTTTTTCGGCATCCGAAGTGAACACAAGTAATTAGTCATCAACCTGTTATCACCAAGTGCTTTAATTAGCCCAAGACGCGACGCGTGTGTTTAAGTTCCAACTTGTCTGTGACCTGCTATTTTACAATGGAATTTGAAGTCACAGGTATGTATTATTAATTTACTTTACTATTTTGCCTTTTCCTTCTACATTTTTTTTTTAAATAGAGTGCTACGCCAACGTGGCATTTTTTATGTATTTATGTCTGTATATTTTTTACGTTGAAGCTTTTACTTATGTTTGTACCTACTTGTACCATTCAATTTGGTATAGAAATATGGGTTACAATGTCTACTACTAGGCCTCTCCAAATTTAGCTGCGTCATGCTGCGTCTGTAAGGTGCAGCCAGGTGCTACGCCGCGCGCCTGAACGCGTAGCAGGCGCGTAGCACTTGCTACGAAACATGTATCTATTTTGATCCGCTTTTAACGTATTTTTATTTTGTTTTAGGTACTAGTATTAAGTGTTCTTTCAAAAGAATGCTTGTACTAGATACTTGGCTGTCTATTAAAGACAGCAAATCTGAACTGGAGCGTTGGCATCGAGTTTTTCGAGACCTAATACAATTGCTGCCTGATGTTGAGAATTACATTGCTGATGACTTGGAAAAAAGAGTTACTAAAGTTTGTACAAGATTGGTAGCAATTTGGAAGCAAGTCACGCGCAACCATTCTCGCATGGTCTCTAAGTACGGAGACTGGCTGAACGAAATTGAAGTTTGCGTTCTGCCAACTTGTGCAACAGTAGGGAGCCACAACACCCAACGGCCAGCAGCAGAAGCTTCGACAAGCACCCAACAGCACCAGCACAGGAAGGACTTTGAGGAATGTAGCAAGAGATCAAAACGCCGCAGGCTTGCAGAGTTAAGTAAAGTAGACAGTTCTGCGATAAATTCTTTGTTGGACGATTCTAGTCTATCTAACGCCGCTGCATCTTTAAATTTCAGCACTGACGAAGTCTTGTCTCTTATAAATGAGACAAAACTGACTAAACATCAGTATCTTTTGGTGAAAGACTTCGTTAATGCAAAATCACCTAATGCATTACCATCTTATCAAAAAGTGTTAGAAGCTAAGAAGCGGTGCTATCCATCGCAAGAGTTTATCACGGAATCATCTGCTGAAGTAGAATTACAATCATTGTTAGATCATACTGCTTGCCGGATACTAGAATCCCAAAAACCCGTTTTGAATAATATTGACCCTAATAAAGAATTTGTTTTGATTGGAAAATGGGGTTTCGATGGGAGTACGGGGCACAGCGAATATAAACAGATTTTTGGAGATTCTGGTATCGATGATGATGGCAGTATGTTTGTTACTTCATATTGTCCTCTTCAATTGGTTTGTAAGTCCAATACCTCCGACCCAGATCAAATAGTTTGGAAAAATCCGCGCCCTTCTTCCACCAGGTATTGTAGGCCTATTCGATTCCAATTTGCCAAAGAATCCAAAGACCTTTCTGTGCAAGAAGAAGCTTATTTCAAGACTAAAATTGATAGTTTACAACCGACTTCTTTCACTCACGGTGAATATGAAATAAAAGTGCAGCATTCTTTACAATTAACCATGGTTGATGGTAAAGTGTGCAGTGCTCTGAGCGATACATCTTGTAGTAGATGTTATATTTGTGGTTCAACTCCAAAAGAGATGAATGACATTGATAAATCGCTGAGCAAAACTGCAGATAGTGGTACCTATCAATTTGGACTATCTCCTCTTCACTCGTATATCCGATTCTTCGAATATTTAATTCACGTTTCTTATAGATTAGACATAAAGAAATGGCAGGTACGTTCTTCAGACGAAAAAGCTCTTCTTGCACAAAAAAAACAACATGTGCAGCAACAGTTTAGGCAGAAACTTGGTCTAATAGTCGACAAACCGCGAAGTGGAGGAAGTGGCACATCTAACGACGGAAACACTGCCAGAAAGTTTTTTTCTAACTCAGCGGTTTCAGCGGAAATTACTGGATTAGATAAAATCCTTATTGACAGATGTCATAATCTGCTGCAGTGTCTTTCGTCGGGATACAAAATTAATAACGCCACTTTTAAAGAGTATTCTCTAGAAACAGCACGTAAACTTGTTGCTACCTATCCATGGTACAACTTGCCATCGTCTGTACATAAGGTCCTCATTCATGGGTCGGAAGTAATTGAACACGCATTATTGTCAATAGGTGAGCTTTCGGAAGAGGCCGCCGAATCTTGCAATAAATTAATCAAACTCTTCAGGCGTGACAACACGAGGAAAATGTCTCGGGTTGTCACAAACACCGACTTGATACATAGACTTCTCCTTAATTCGGATCCTTATATTTCTAGTTTAAGAAGGTTACCACAGAAGAAGAAGTCTATTCTATCAAAAGAAGTATTAAATTTGTTGTCGGTTTAGGAAAAAATGTAAAAAATAAGATAGGTATTTATGTTATTTTTTACATAACTCCTATTATGTAAATATAATATTTTTTGTCCAATTGTGTGTTTGTACTTAGATGTTAGTTAAGTATTTACTTTATTTGTAATATAAAATGTAAATAGTAAGGTTTAATAGTTATTAAGTTGCAAACCTTCTTTTAAGTGTAATAAAAATGCATAATTTTGTAAATAAAATAAGCTTTTTAAGATTATTTTGTTTTTTTTTTATTGTGTTATGGCTTAAAGTATTACAAAACACCATAATAATAATAATCAGCTATGACAACGACAGTCATTATTATCGCGAAACCCTATGACCGCTACTCTTAGGGCGTGGAACCAGTGTGCGCACGTTTCCCGCGTTTACTACTCGAAATGCTGAAAACACGTAATTATTGTGCAGTGGATGGGTGTAAAAGTAAAAAAACAAATTAAGAATTATCATTTTTTTCACTGCCGAGAGACGAAGAAAGGTAAGTAGTATTTTAAATCTTATATGTATTTCTTTAAACATTTAGGTAGGTACTACAAAAGTAAAATAAATACATAAAGGTAACTGTTTTTTTTCGTGGACTTGTTAATTTTGATTCTAAATAACAACATCCGTTATAACATTATTATACGTAAGTGTCTCTGTCTGTCACGTTTTCACGGCGGTACTGTGGCTATACCGAAAAATTTAAAAAATGCACAACAATATCGTAAATAAGTTGATGGAAAATGACAAAAAAACTATTTTATAATAGTTCGCTCCACGACTTTTAGCAGTTGCTAAAAGTCGTGGAGTCGTGAAAAACAACTACATGCACGACAAAAATGGGTAGTTACCATCGATAAAATATAACTACTTTAATATTTTATCGATGGTAGTTACCCATCTTTGTCGTGCGTGTATTTGTTTTTAATGTTAATTTAATTTAGGATCAACTAAATTGGCTTTTTAGTGTTTCGTAGTAAAAATTAGAAACAAAACATGTTCAACAAACATGGATGTCAAATATTTACGTACCTATTTCTCGAATTCAAACCAATTTAATGTGGTCGTCTCTGACCGCCACGCCCAATCCAAAAACTAAAATCAGTTTTGTCTGTCCCCTTCTTTTTAGATATTTGTCTAGGAATAGATAGGGACAAATAGAACCCATTCCAATTTCAGGATTAAACGTGGCGGTCAAAACCACCCACAATGACGAAAAATTAAGTTTGATACCTTTCATGTTTGCCTTTCAGACGCTGCAATTGGCTTGAGATAATAGCGAGGCCTGATCTAATAACGACGCAAACAAAGCCTGCTTGTCATTTTATATTACATATTTTTGACAAATAAATAAATATGGTTATTTCACAACATTCGTTTTATTACAGTAATAATCATCATAGGTACAACCCTAGCGCATTCGAGCGATGACGCGCTTGCACGTGAGTCGCACGGTGGGCAACACAATCTCGACTCTTTGAGCGGGTACTTATGGTATATTTCTCCTCGCTGTGAACAGTAGTTATTATTATTAAGATTTTGTAGGCTATTATAGCGTAGGTATTTTCGCTTTAGTATGGGAGTGATGTATCTGTTACGTAGTAACTATTATCTAATCTGTGCCCGTGCTACTTAACTTGGCGCTTCGCGCGATTCGATCTTTGCGAAAGATCCCTGTTTAATTTGCGCGGTTTAAAATAGTCCAAATTCGGATTTGCGTCAGTTTTACAGAATTTTTGAAATCAGCTTAGCAATAAAAAAAAAGCAACACAGCACCCCCTTTTTGGCTCCACCAGGTTTAGTAATATCCAACAACTTTGTTGCTTATTACCCGACCCGATCAACCCAGCAAGCAGAACCAACCTAGGTACCTCGCAATATTGAATTGGGGTCCCGCCACTTGACTTGGGATATCGATGTGGAAGTAGTTGACAGCACAATAACTTTTATACATCACTACCGCTTTTCCCTGTGCGAAACCAATTACCCCGAGTATTAAGTTAGACTTGAGATTTCCATACCTTGCCTCATAGTTCGGCCGTTGAACTTAGCAAACGCTGAAGTTGTTTGCAGTTCAGACACTAAGGTTTCATCACGATGTAGCGAGTGCTATCACTACCATAACTTCACAAATGTTCATAAATCCCCATCAATGGGGATTTTCAATGGGGATTAGTGGAATAACCCTGAAAATAAGGTCATTCGTACATGCTGGGATTCGAACTCACAACCTCCCGATTGAGAAGCTGATTTTTTAACCCCTCCGCTTCCACCGCGATCACCCGTGCTGTAACCAAGCTACGAATGGCCCAAATATTAGTATCATAAGTGAGGATAAAGGCCTGCGCAGACGAGGGACTGCTCCGAGGGACAAAAGTCCGTGAATCTTAAAAACTGTCCTCCGAGTACTTGTCGCGGGCTCAGCGCCTACGGTGTGCGGTAATTTTGTTCCCCGGAAATTGAGTGAAGCGTACGCTATGGAAGCAAATATTCTGAGATTACATTGTGTTGTAATTTACATGAAGTTGAAAAAAAAGAAAAAGCGTTTTATAAGAGGACACTGCACTTTTGTCCACTCCGGTCTCTTGATGTCCTCGGTAACTTGAGGGACTTTTTGTAAGGGGTACTTTTAGTCCTTCGTGTCCGTTACTCGATACAATTTATACGAGATCTATATCGACGGACAAAAAAGTACACGGGGGTAGTCCCTCGTCTGCGCAGGACTTTAGACAGGGCAAACTAACAGGCAACCAGAAAAGGAAATTTACCCAGACTGAAACCATTTGTGCAAACCAAATGTAACCTGTGTTGATGAAATTAATAACTTCCACACAACAGAATCACTTGACCTGGTTCCTAACTAGGATACCCTGTGCTACGATTCTTACAAAAAAGTGCCTTCGTCTACCCCACGCCTGCTGTTTTGGTAGTCCGCGTATTAGCCGCTAGACTAACGAGACCGACTCTCCAAGTTTTGCTGGAAGAAATCTCTTACAGAGAATGTTCTGTTTAATGTTTCGTGTGCACAATGAAGTAAGTCATCATCTTTTATGTACGTTTTATGTATTTTTTTATGTACGTGCACTCTAACCAGGTACTTTGGAAAAGTACAGAATTTTGACAAAATGTAACGGTTGACCTGCTGACTGCACCTACGCCTGTCTACTAACCTAACCAATGCACCGTGGTATTGAATTGTTGGAAAATAGATGTGAAATTCCCAATTCAGAAAACAGCGACAAAAGCAATTTTCGATTTTCTATTATAATCTATTTATTGAAGTCGATGGTCTAGCGGTTAACACGCTTGGCTACTGAAAGGTCGTGTCTTCGATCCCACTGGAGGCCGCCGTACAAAACTAGTGCCAGTGGCCTCAGTCTGAGTTATCAGGTTAACATGGCAAAGGGTATCCTAGTTTGAGACCAGGATAAGTGGTTGTGTGTGAAAGTAAAATAATAATTTTTATTTGCAGCCTCATTTACAATAATACGATTCCTCTGAATAGCAGTAATATTTAATCTGCGGCGCCTTTTTTCCTTTACGATCTAGGTGATAGGTAGATTAGACAGGCACTATTTTCATCGAGTGTTTAATACACTCGATAAATCTACGATGAACTAGAATAGTTTTTTTGTGCCGGCGCCTGACTTGGCCACTCGTATTTGTGTGTTTCGCAAATATTAATCTTCCATTACTAGGTTTTCTAACGGATCTTTAGCACTGATTTTGTAAAACCTGCAACGTATAGAATTCATGGACATATAGACAAATACGAATAGCCAAGTGAAGCGCCAGCATTATGAAAAGGCAGTTTGTTTTTATTATAAAATATTTAAATTGGGTATGTAGGTATTTCAAAGCGTTAAGCTGTATGTGTATTCAATGCTTCCATTCAATGTCTATTTACGATTAAATTCAGCCGGTCTTTGAATCGATTATTTCACTAATGCAATAATCAATCTAGAAACTATGTTGCTAAAATATAAAGTTGATGAGTACTTTTGTAAGGTCACATGATAATAAATAAAAATTCTTATTTAATCTTTTGTAAACAATTGTTTATTAACATTTTATTTCTCGTTGCATCGCTGCACATAATCGCATATCGTCCCAAACACACTTCAATCACAAGCAATATATGACTTTATTGTAGGCTCTATGTTTGGAATCATTTACATTTCCATACTACGGTTGGTAGCTTTCATTTTTCTTTTCAAACAGAAAACGTCTTGTGAATATACTAAAATATAACTTGACTAAGAAGAAATACAAACGATAGAACAGACAACGCAGTAATGCCTTCGAAAGACAACAATAGAGCTTTAAATAATAAATTGACATCACTCGGTTTCCATGCAAGATAAACATCAATAAGAAAATAGCGAAAATTCTAAAAAAAGAATATAAAAAAAGATAAAATTACTTATCATAAGAAATGGAATGATTATAAAGTTTATCTTTCAGTATACTCACAGAACTTTACAATACATGCATGATTTAAATTATCATTATGGTCCAAAATACCAATCAAGAAGTTCGCTTCAGTCAATTGTAAACAATTTTCAAAAAAATAATTCTTAACAATGATTTGTTAAAAAATATGCGACAATCAATGGTTAATTTATGTAATAAATAAATTAAAATACTGTCATTTTATTGTGTGAATGGTCAAAACTTTTTGTTAGAAGTAACTTTTGGCGAATGATTAAAATTCTCAAAAAGAAAAATGAAAGGTTACATTTCCACTGTGATCAATTTTAAGTACAAAAATTATGATACTATTTTAGTACAATTGTTAAGGTAATATGCTTTCCTATTTTCACATAATTTAAACTTACATTTGTCATCTTACAAAATTAAATACAAGAACATTCATTATTATTGATCATCAGTCTATTCATAGTTTGATATAAATTTTACAATTTTGTCGATTTAACCTTTTTTTTTAATCTACACTCCAGTCGAAAGGCAACATAAGAGGCAACGCCTATACTTAGCAAATAATATCTACAATTGTTTAATAAAACATTAATTTAACATAAACTATTTCATATTATCGATTCAGCGTCGGATGCACGTTCGCGCATTCACACAAGATCGCGCATTCACACAAGATCGCGCGACACATCAATTTAAAACTAAACCATATAAAAACTCACATCTTCCGGAAACTGGGTTTAAAAATAAATAAGTTAGTAAACAGCCTGAAACAATAATCCTATGTTGCCTAATGACCCGTTAATATTGTCACAGAACTCTTACACAATTAATGGAGAATATACTTAGGAGCTAACAACTTAATAGTTTTTTTTATACACAATGACTTAGGTTTCGACATTTTGTTTTCTTATAAGTACACAAGTTATTGTATCCTATGGACTAATTTACGTGCGTGATGAGTTAAGCTTAGTGGTTGGTCGAGGGCCGTCTGTGCGACCTCTAGGCTGATACAGGAGCCTAGAAGCAGCAGAAATAGCCCTCAACTGTGTCACAGGAACGTATCAATTGTGCCGGGCGCCCCCGGACTACACATTAGACCGGGAGCCAAGGGGAAAAATCTATGTCGATTTTCAAGAAAACCGCAACAAGATTCCTTAATATCTCATACTCATATTTCACTATTAATCATCATAATCATAGGAACAAATGACAATAATTAGTCAAATCACAAAAAATATAATCATTGTAAAAAGTGATTGGAACGCTTCCATTCGCGCTTGTTTCAATTGTGGTGTTGTTTTTTAAATATAAATTAGTCTAAAATATCCTTATTTAACGCACTGTTTGGCTTTCATACTGGTGCGGGGTATTAAGAGGGACAGTTTTTAGAATCGGCCCGAAAGGTTCAGAGCCACAATTGTCAGTGGTTCGCTTCCAATTGTGTCTTTGAAGCGAGCCTGCCACTCCGCCGTGGACCGTGGCGTGTGGAAGCTTTCCGGGCCCGTTACCTATAGAGATCGCAGACAGTGGACTCAAAAATCCACCCGGCCCCACGGAAAATGCGGTCCTCGCCTCATCCATAAGCTTCTGCTGTAAATGAAGTCGGCCTTTCAAAATTTGACGTTTCACGCTTTCTCTGTCGCACATTAGCAAAAGTGCGACCGAGAACGGAGACAGTCAGCTGAGACGGTTCGATTTTCACAACAAGAGCCCTGGGCCCTATTCTCGACTGCCCGACATGTGAAAATACAGTTTGGCGTCGCGAGAATAGGCCCCGTCCGGTCGAGGCGACATTTACCGTAAAGAGGCGGAAACAAAAAAAACAAATCTTACGTACATTCGCACCGATTCGCCTGGTCTATGTACACGTTTGCGAATCACCGCTCACCTCACGAAATAAATACATACCGACGCTTATTTTCTAGCTGTCTCTATTCACAGGGTCACTTTACACTTCGTTTCTCTACGGCTATATTTACAGGAGGCGCACAGCCTGACTCGCACGAGCGTCCGTTAGAATAAATTAAGTTTCAAGTCCATTGAGGCTTGGGGAACACTAGACCTGCGTCGCGAACGTGGGCGGCAGGCAATGGTCATCGAGCACGTAAACCCCTCCGCCTTCTAACGCACGCTTCACTAGCGACGTATCGCTGCAAAAGAAGAAAAGCATGGTTGGAATATTGAAGATTTTATAAGTCTAAAAAAAGTGAAGGAATTGCCTGAACGAATTGGTGGAACTCAGTGGATTTCATTAACATAATTGTTAGTACGCGAGAAATTGTTATTTTGGACAGGTCAGTCAAGTCGTAAATTAAATTGGAGTGATGATATTAAAGGAGTCTTCTTAGAGTAATAGAAAATGAGCGTTTTTGTATCACGTGACCAACATTTTTTTAGGACGATTATTTACGAAAAGCATTTTAACTGCAAACAAAAATCATGCCCAATGTTTGTAAGATACTCAAGATAACATAAATTCAATTTTCTATCTTGTCTATTGCTTGTGTAAGAAAAAAACAAATTAATCTACCAACCTGCTAGCGCAGTAAGCTGAATCTGCGGACAGCCGCGAAAGCCGCGGGTCCAGCGATGCAAGGAGGCGCGCCGCGCTCTCCGTATTGAGCGTCTTCCGCTTGCACTCCTCTGCAGCGGCATTGTGCGCGTTCTGGCACTCGGGAACTGGCCCCTCGCACTTGCCCCACGTGTTTCTAATGACTCGCCCGCCACCGCCGGCGTTCGCGGCGTTTTGCGCTCTCGCCTCGGCGTCCGCCGCGTTTTGTGCGCGTTTTCTTCGCTTCCTTATACACGCAACTGCGACCGCCGCCGCTATGGCCGCGGCCGGCACGGCGGCCGAGAGAGCCGCTATCAGCGCCACGTGACGCCCAGAAAGGTTCTCGTCCTGCCGCGGCTCTTGTATCGAGACCTGCTTCTGCTCGCTTGGAGGCTTAGCCGCGGCTAAACTTCCGGCCGCGGCTATGTCGGACGAGGAAGTCTGGCAACGCTTGTTCAACCAGCCCGGCGGGCAAGTGCAGTGGTAGCCGTCGACCCTGTCTCGGCACGTCCCGCCGTTTTGGCACGGCGAGGACGCGCACTCGTCTATGTCAAGGCTGCAGTCTTTGCCGGCGAAGCCCGGCCGGCATTTGCACTCGTAGTCGTTGTCGAGGATGAAGCATTCGCCGCCGTTGGCGCAGGGCTTCGTCAGGCACATGTCGACTCTGGTCTCGCAGCGCGACCCAACGAAGCCTGGAGGGCAGTTGCAGCGTTGTCCGTTCACCAAGTCGACGCAGGTGCCTCCGTGTTCGCATGTGAAGCCGGCGCAGTCGTCAACGTCGATCTCGCATCGGTTGCCGCGGTAGCCGGCTTGGCATTTGCAACGGAAGCCGTCTCCGGCTCTGATGCAGGTGGCTCCGTTTCGGCAAGGGTTCGCGGCGCACGGGTCGGCTTCTATAGCGCAGTCGGTGCCAGCATAGCCTGGTTGACAGAGGCACACATAGCCGGTGGATCTGGGTTCGCAAGTACCACCGTTCTGGCACGGCTGATCGGCGCAGGTAAGCCGTCTATTCTCGCACCGGGCGCCGTCGTACCCCGTCGGGCAAGCGCAGGAGAGTTCGCCTCCCTCGTCCGACACACAAGCTCCGCCGTTTAGGCAAGTCCTCACTACACACGAGTGGAGAGACTTCTCGCAGTCGGGACCGGTGAAGTCGGGAGGGCAGACGCAGGTGTAGCTTCCCTGGCCAGTGTTGTGGCACGTCCCGCCGTTGTGGCAAGGCCGGTGGTTGGTGCAGTAGTTCAGGTCCTGGTTGCAGAATAGGCCGCCCCAGCCCTCCTCGCAGATGCAGTCCCAGGGCTTAGAGCAAGTCCCGTGGACGCAGCCCGGGTGGCGCTCACACTGGTCGCACAGCTCGCCCACCCAGCCCGAATGGCAACTGGAATGGAGGAAACGAATGGTTTACACAAGCTGAATGGGACGCGATAACTGTCTTTTATGTCGGTGAACAAAAAGGTGGATGATTTACACGATGCTTCAAAAGGGGGGCTCGAGAAACTGTTTAGCACGAAGGTGCGAAGTGGATACTCACATGCATTCGTCGGGTTTTAGGCAGTGCCCGTGCTCGGCGTCGCAGCCGGGCAGACAGCGCGCTGTAACAAAGAGAAAAGACAGGTTAGGTCTTGGAAAAACAAAGGAGGGTAGAAAGAACGCTAACTACAAAGTAAATTCCTGCGCCCTAGAATTTGCCTTTAGGTCTCATACATGATTATATTTTCGTACAATGCCGAATCGGGAGATAAACATTTCGGAATGAATTAACATTTCTTTCTATACGTCGGTCGACGGTGAGATGACAACATTTTTACTACTCCCGTAACAATAAGAGCTACCCATCCGAATCCCAGCCCCGGCCGTAATGCAGCGAAGGAGCCAAATGATTAATAATCCGAGCCAAAGCGCAGCATCAATTTCCCGGGCAATGCAGCGTGGAATGTATTCGCGGGACAAAGAGAGAGGATGGCGTCTCGGAGCCGGGGGCGAGGTCGCGCGGGCAACGATTTATCTCGAGACTGAACCCCGCGAAGGCTCTATACCACCTCCTTACTATAAATTTTGATTGCACTTGAAAACAACTGGAATTTGGGCGTCTCAAGAGTACCTGCCTCGATCGTATATGACAACGTCATGTGCTGCTTAGGAAATGTGTTTTTCGAAATTTGACACGGACTATTTCAATTAGACTCGATAGTTCGAGTTGCGGCATAGCCGGGCCTCGATATCGCATATTTAGAAGCCGAATACGCTTCCTCGTTATAAATTGAATCGAGAAATAATCGCGGCCGTGGCGGATCCGCAAGAGATATTTATAAAGGCAGCAAGATGAATATTTTACCATCGGTCGTGATGTATTAAAGTTGTAATATGCGCGCATCGTTAACTCGGTGATTTACGTACCTACGTGGTGCTCTGGCGAGCGGACCATACTTTGCCCTGTTCTAACCTCCGCGAGCAGAGCAGTTCATCCCTTCACGACGCCTCTCCAGGACATGCATTCCATTGCGGCACAATAAAGGAGGAGCTGGTTCCCGTGCGCCGGCAGGGCATTAATGTATTCGCGGCTAGTAAAAAGGTGTTTTTGAAATAAGAAATGTGGCTTCAAGTCGTGTCGGTCGGGTGCGCCGGCGCAAGCGAGTTATCGGAGCGAATACGAGGGGGGCGTGCTTGCAGATAGCAGGGAAACCAACCGTCGCTCGGCCGTTACCGACACGATTACCCTAACTCACTAGAAAAATACTTCACTACTAAAAAACATTACGCTTTATAGTTTCAAAATAGCTTCTTTCCTTCCAAATAAACTAATAAACAAAAGACTGTAACGAATCAAAAGCTAGGTGGACTTGGATGCAGTGAAAGAGGATCCCTCTATGATCTTAACTGTTTGAGGAACACAAACATTGTAACATACTTGACAGTTTAATAATTGCGATGAGCAAAGAGAAGTAGATAATTTGGAAAAGAATCGATACTAAAACTTGGAAAGGCGTGCAGAGAATAACCGAGAGGTGACCAAGAATGCGGGATCATTGAGAAGAACAGTGGCAACGTAGCTTCGTAATCCTTTGGGACTGAAACGTATCATTCGTGAGTGTATTGTATCTAATCTAGCTACGTTCCTTCATAAATTGGCCCAAAGCCGGGCTTATACGTAATGCTAAATTGAATGAGGAAGCAATTTCAGTGATTCGCGCGCGCTCCAATCTTCCAGCTCAGACAGGGTTAGTTAGCGAGTATAACAGATTAGTCCCGGGTAGACTGGGACTTAACTCGGTTGGGCGCACAAAGCGCTTGGATAGGGGTGTTTCCAAATCCGCTTAGAGGTAGAGCTATCTTCCGGGATGCGAGCTTCGTTGTATGTGAGACTGGGAATCGTAACTAAGGGGTCAAAACTCGGAACATCAAAGGATGACCTCGACTTCGGTGGCGCAGCGGTAGCGTGATGTCCCGGGTTCGAACCCCGGCGGGGACAAAAGAAACCCCAGGTCTTGGATGTTGACATGTTTGTGATGTCGCTGTTTCTGGTCCCCACGACACAGGGTATCCTGTGTCGTGGGGACCAGAAAGTGGGGCCAGAAGCAATGAATTCATTTCATTTATTTATTGCAAAACCATGAACAGTTCATACTTAACTAATACCATGGACCCTGTAAGGGTGTAGCAAATTAATAGTACATAAAAGGCATGCATGCAATATATACAAAGCTTAGATTAGGACAAATACAGCTGAAGTCCTATGGTCTATTATTTATAAATTCACAAGATTGGCATACTTAGTTTGAATTAAATATTTTCAGTGAAGAATTATAGTTTATGTGCCTGTATGTAAATGTTGTGTTAAGATACTTAAAGTAGGATAGAGCTTGTTCATCTCTAAAAAGTCTTGCGTAAGTCAGACGAAAGGAACGCACAAAAACTAAAGGCTCAGTTGTCGTCAGAAGCGTTGCGAAAATTGGGGAGCTCACTCAAAGAAATGCGCTGTTAAACTTTACGACAATGATGGTCACAAACTCACAATTATGAGCGAACCGAGTCCCAACGCTTTCACAGAAGTCATTTCACACTTTCGCGGCCGAATTTATTGCATCATTCGAGCCTGAATTACTTGGGATCGTCTACACGACCAGTTGATTGTTTGAAATATAAAAATAACCGGCGAAAAAAGTTTAATGGGCGTCTTTATGGTCAGTGCATGTAGGCAAGGCAAGGTATTCTGTGGCGCCGGCCCGCCGGCAGATCAAAGCCTCAAGTGGTGGAAGTCTGATTGCTCATTACAGCCCATACAGAGGCACTCGAGCCCTTATCTCAGCCCTCGAAGCAGCAGAAGCCGTAGGTAAAACGGGAGTCGTAAAAGTTACACTCCGAGTCATAAGAGGCACAAAAAACGGAGTGGCCGCCGCGGGAAGCTGCCTAGCCCCGAATAACCTATTAATTATGTCGGGCCACAAACACAACTATCGATTTCTAATACAATCAGTCCGCAATGCGACCATCCCAAGGCTGGTGACGGTATTTCATCGGTGGTTTTTTCAATTTCATGTATTTGCTTCGGGACCTAGACGTGTAATTACGGGTATTCAACATGAGCTTCGAAATGGTACTTAGGTAATGGAATATACTGTTTTATCATCGGTAGACATGGGCTTTTAAAGAAGGTTTTATAATGAGCTAAACTTGATTTCGCTTCAACAAGCGAACTTTCAGCGGAAACTTGAATTATGCGAAAGCAAGAACGCGAATAAATAAACCTTTCATAAGGACAGGTAAAGACGGGAGAGAAAGAAGGCCGCAGCGACCTTCCCTCGGGACATATCCGCCCACGTGTGCCGAGTTCTCGCCAAATATTGCAACAAACATCTGTCGCATTTATGTCTGGGTCCTGCCACGGCCGGCCGTGGGATCCGCGAACGCGCATCTCTTTGTTAATCGTGAGAACACAACAGAGCAAATAATTAGGAGATATGAACCGGCGGTGAGAGAGGCCTCTCCAGTTAACCTATCATTAAAGACGGGAGAGGTCTGTGTTAATACGATCGGGACATGCAAATACGTTTTCGGGAGGGCCGAGGCTTTCTCAGAAGCCTGTACCGTTCGGCAGATGTGCAGGAGTATCGTGACACGGTCAGGTAGGTTGGTGAGTTTAATCTGCGCGTTTGCTTCTCGTTTAAAGGTGTTTTTGACCCGGTTGGGTGCGCGCCTGTGTGCGGAGAGCGGGTCGCGCGCGCGAGTGTGCGTGGAGCGGTTTATGCGTTGTTTTCATTTCATTATGGCCGCTTCTCTCGCTTTTACATTTTCGTAATCGTCCGATATACACTCGATAGGGTTGCCGACGTAACTTTACTGCCTCTAAACTGCATCGTGCGAATGCCAGCGATGTATATCCAGTTTTATTAACTATTAACCGTATTGGTATTAGATTCCTGAGCACACATAACACACTAACAGCGCCGACAATTAGCCACATAGCTCTTTCACAAACACAAATTGCTCGGCCGCTTTATAACCGCAGATAATTCGAAGTTTTTCTTCCAGAAAATTATGATTTCGTGGTTTATCCCTCGTTGCAGGACCCTGGCGGGGGAGGGAGATGGCGCTACGCTAGTTGCGCGTGCGTCTGTCCCTCTCTAGATCGTTTTTTGCAGCGCCGGAGTGTGGGAACCGGCGGCAGGTGAGGCCTGGCTGTGATTGCTAAGGCAAGACATCCGTCGGTCCGCTGCAATGCATCTTTGGCTTGGCTTTGTCTTACAATAGGGGACATGAATTTTACATGGAGCTCCCGCGCGCTGTTAGTTTGAAGTGCCATGACAAAAGTTGCCAGTTTTTGTGCAGCTTTTAGGATGTTACTTACTTATTATACAGTATATGTATATTTCCGATTTAATGTTGCCTGGAAGAAATTGATATCAGCAATAAGGCCGCCAATTGTACCTCTTGGTTTGTTAATGTTGTCTCTGTAATTATTTTCTGGTGTGTACAATAAAGAATATTCTTATCTTAACTTATTTGTTATTATAATTTATTAGTATTGCGTAGTCATTAGATCAGCTAAAAGAGAAAACTAGGCATTAAAATTGTTGTTTGTATCTCAAGAACAAACAGCAATGGTTAAGCTTTGTTTCATAAATGAAAGGCTTCCGTGCCCCTGCCTACGCCCGGAGGGCAGTAAAACCGTTAATGAAGAACCCACAAGAACGCTTCAATACCAATTAGTAACATGTCTCATGCTGACGACTGTTGCAACAGCCACCGCTTTTGTTTACAAATATCTACATACAAACGTTTGTCATTGATGGCCGAACAAAACAGTGGACCACCGGGTTTGTCACACGGTGACTGGAGACTAAAAGGACGCTTTAATGGCGAGGCTTAAGGGCTAGTTTGGCGTGGCTGAGGGGTCTATGCTGGCTGGTGGGCACTGTGACAGAAGACCTGCGAGTGACGTCGAGGGCTAGCGGTGAAGTGAATATAGCAGTACATACATTTTCTATTGCTAAGCCTGAACTTTTACAGATGTTGAGGTAACCTGAGTGTTCGAGGTGTTCAAATACCTCAGCGCTTGAAATTGTCAATCCTTTGTTCGCGTGGTGATTAAGTCCATCCACTCTCACTCTCTCTCCCTAAGAGAAGGCTTGTGCCCTGCAGTGGCACATTTTTATAGGCTACAGAAAAAGTCTAAGAATGTTAGTCAAACGCTGAGATGGAATATACTGTGGGTAAACCTGCGTTTTAGAAGCTTAAATTTTATGTTTGGAAGTGTTAGGGCCAGTTACTGAATTGACAATTCGCTAAGTAAAATAGTTAACTGTAATGCTGTCTCTTCGAATTTCTCAGAAAAGAGCGTTAGTTTGTGAAGTTGTAAAAAATTTTATAAATAATAAAAGTGAAGTATTTACTTAGTAAAATTTTAAATTCAGATACTGGCTCTTAGGATATGTACCCAACATTGGGGCGCAGTGGTTCCTCTGTCAAATATAGAGTTTAAGTATAATCTAATTAGAATGATAAGAATCAACAATTCAAACTCTAGGATATTAAGCGCGAGATATTTGACGTAATAAAAAGCGTTATTGCTTAGAACATTAGTAAATAATTCGGTTTACGAGACGGGCATGCAATTAGGTTGATCCTAATAGCCTCACAATGCGGGAGCAATTTTATAATTTACCTCTTTTTCCGCTAACAATATGACCTCCTGAGAATCGTCTGTAATATACACCTATTCGGTTGGGGAAATAACGACGCTAAAGAATTACCACAATACACACACGGACACATACATAATTGTTTTTTGCAAATTATAACGCGTCTAATATCATCATAAGTAATTCCGTACCTCGCGTGGAAAATAATTAAAAACAGGCTAAGTTTGTGATTGAATCTCGTGTAGGGATCGGTTTTTTTTTTCAGAGTGGTAGCAGTGGAGTGGCAGATCGCCCGGCTTCTCAATTGGGAGGTTGTGGGTTCAAATCCCGGCATGTACTACCGGCATGTACTACATGTACTACTACTTTGATTTCTAAGTACATTTGGGAACTTAGAAAATATACCTGTTAACTCTGTTCTTAGTGTAAACTAAGATTAATAAGGTTTAATCAGATGCATGCAACTTAATTCAGTTGGTAATAAAGAGTTTTTAGTTTTCCTTTTTTGTAGTAGTATTGCTACTGCTACGACTAGCTAACCGTGAAGGAAAACATTGCGAGGAAATCTTAGTCTGATGTGTTAAAATACCTCAGCGCTTGCTACATACAATGGCGGAACTATGAGGTACAGTAAGCAAATTCTCAGGTCAAACTAACTAACTATGGAGATCGGTAACGATACATTCAACTAGGTAAATGAAATCCAAATAGTATCTTAAACTGTACTACAGCCAGGTGGTAGGACTCCTTGAAAATGCCTTTTCAGAGTACTTTTTGTCTTTAAGATTAAAGCGGAATTTTCACGGATACGAGTCCTGAGTTTCTTTATTGGACTTGGGAACCCTAACACTGGCTGCTTATTTGAATTTTATGAATAGGACGCTAATATATTGCCAAGTCTAATTAAACCAGTACGATTTATGGCCACACTTCCAGCTAATTAAGATATTCTACGGCCAGAAAAAAAACCCCAAGAAATCACAGAAACAACAAATATTTAAAAGTTTGTCTCACTCTTTCTAACTGCATAGATTGGTCTGGCAGCACACAGCTTATATCTGTATCGAGTCATAATTTCTACTCCCATGCTAGGCATACCGGTGAGATATAAAAGTCATGAGGAGTTCAAAAACAAGGAGAATTATATAATTGTTAACGTTCCCATGGTAAATACAACATTACGACTTGCACACAGCTTGGTACCACTTTGTACCACAGAGGTATCAACTCAACGAAACGAAACAAAATCAACGAAAGGTTGATTTTACACAATTGGGAAGGTGGACCAATGTGAATCGACGCTTCATTAGGCTAGCTTGTCTACCATACCAGAGGTCGTGGGTTTGATTCCAGATGAGGACCGATGTACTTTAATTTAACAATTGGCCTTCGTTATCAACCCTTGTGTGTCCCCACTGCTGGGGTAAGGGTATCTTCCTACATCGCACGAAGGTTAGGCCATATTCCACCAAGGGGCCAACTCCGGGTTGGTGGAGGATGGTAAGACAGTGGCGAGCCACTATCAGAAGTTATCAAGCCGCCCATAACGACTCTGACATGGCTTAGCGACTGTCATTACATGACAGCTGGCACCAACGGTTTAACGTGTCTTGCGAAGCACGAACGCGCTCGGAGAAAATGGCACTAGCGGTAGTCACGGGACGGTCACCCAGCCTGCACCTGACCGCGCCTGTTGTAGGTTGACTTAAGTGTTTGATTCCGATCACTCGGTTCGAGTAGGACTCGGTTCGACTGTACTGGCCCAAGATTCTGTTAATGCTTTGTAGTACAATGACAAATGCATGGACGTGGCGATTTCATTACATTGCTGCTTTAAGTCTAAGCCCGCACACGTATCACACCTTCTAGGCACCGATATAAAAAACTAGTCACGTGACGCGTCCATTGATCTGTCAATGTACTTTAATGCAGTAAGAGAATCGAGGCCCTGGACGACGAAGGCCGGATACAAAAAAGATCCACTCCCTGGGAAGAGGTTTGTGTCCAGATGACACCGTCCTTCCGCGATACTTATTTTGCCGTATCAATTATATGCGCGGTCTGCGAGAGGAAGTGTTGCGATCCGCGAACTAAAAACTGACATTCTGCCGGTTTCGCTGGTCGGCTTTAATGAGGAAGGGGGAATTGGTCGAGGCCACGTTTAAAAATTACGCACGATGTAATATATTGGAGCCGAAATTGTCGTCGCTGAGTCATGCGGGGTACGCGTTTTGTTGCCGCGCCTTTCGGAATTTCAAAGCCCAATTGTGTCAGAAATCTCAGGGAGACTATCCCAGAGCGATGATCGGCGCTTCCGTTTACAAATTTTAGATATCTTTCAGCGAAATTGCGCCAAATTGTCGCGGAGCCGAAAACAGAATTTCTTGACCGAGATTGGCGCTTCTACAGATTTTTGACATCTTTCAACTGGAGAGAGCCAAGCGAGGCAAAGATTGGTGCACTTCTCTTATATTTTAAAAAAACCTATTTAGAGGCTACAAATTCCACCCATGCCAGGATTCGAACCCGCGACCTCTGGCTATCCGTGCCAGCGGCGCTCTTCCAATTGAGCTAATGGGCGACTCACCGGCATCAGTGAAATTTCGAACCTCTTTACACTATTCTCTGTATTACGTACAGGTAGCGACATCTGGCTTAAGTAAATTGCATCACTTACAGCCCCGACTACCTACTTTGCAGTTAGGTTTTTACATCGGAATGATATCACTGTACCCACATGATTATACTATTCTTATCTTTAATGCACTAACCCGTGCTAAGGACAATTTTAAAAACCTATTTAGAGGCTAAAAATTCCACCCATGCCGGGATTCGAACCCGCGAGCTCTGGCTATCCGTGCCAGCGCTCTTCCAATTGAGCTAATGGGCGACTCACCGGCATCAGTGAAATTTCGAACCTCTTTACACTATTCTCTGTATTACGTATTAGCACGGGTTAGTGCATTAAAGATAAGAATAGTATTCTCTTAGATTGCCAATTTAGGCTGACAGTAGATTTGACCATTTATTTGATGGAAGTTGGTGTATCTAATTGAAAATCTTTCGAGGCAGACACAAATGCCGTTATTACTGAAAACATTACTACTAAAACCGCGTTTCATAAAATTACAATTCATAGTGTATTATGAAAGTTCGATATTGGATAGTCGAGCCTTCATACTTGTGTCGACTTCTTTGCAACAATAATACCACGATAGACAACAACTATGAGGTCGATGGAGGGCTATGTCCAGCAGTGGACAACATAATATAGCCTGAAGAAAAAGAAGATAACAACTTTCATATTTAGTTAATACATTGTAAACTAACATTTATGTTAGTAGGATCTATACCGATACTACGAAGTTAATACATATTTATTTACATGCATCAAGCCTGCTGCGTGCATACGCAATGTACGACAAATTATCAGACAAATTGTCAAGTAATGTATGTATGTATGTATGTGTAGTTCTACGAGTTGCATTGCAATGTATTGGAGTTCAATGAAATGTGGCCTAGCAGGTGTATTTACTGTGAAAATGTTGTGAGGCACCTACGTTTCGAGCAGTAGTCGCCTGTCCATCCGGGCATGCAGACGATGGCCCCAGCAGGCGAGCAGGTGTAGTGCCCGAATGGATCGTCCCTCGGCTTACAAAGCTCCTCGCAGCCGACCCCGTAGTAGTGCGGGGCACAGGTCACGCGGTACGAAAGCCTCAGGTGGGGCCCCCCTGGTCCCCACCGCTGCTCCTCGTCCACCCAGGGGCCCCCGACGTCTGCTATGCTCTGCTTCATCATCCGCGCGATTAGGGTGTCTGGAATTAGAAGGTTCTGGGTTAGTTCCACATCAGTTGCCAGGGTTTTTTTCAGGCTACGATGGTTTCCGAGAACGGCCGGGTTAGGTGGCCCTTTTAATCTGATGAGGTGAAAGTTGCAAATTAGGAGGTAGTTTAAGGCGAAATATCTCGGACCGCTATGGATTTAGTCTAAAAGTTAGGGCTGATTCTCCGTCCTTGAGATAAGTAGTCCTTTCAACCTAAGCCAGCGTTGACTAGGCGACTTTTTCCAAGACAAACTGTGGATAAAGAACCCGCTACGCCCGGTGAATTCCTGTGTTAATCAATCGAGCGGCTGACGCTCGTGTATCAAAACAGTGAATCACGGCGCGACAATGGCGTCCCACGGTCGGATGCGGGCGCCAAACGAGACGGTAACAGGTCAATTTGTATCTTGTACGGGAACCCTTTCCCACGCTGATAACCGCGCATTTAGTTCAATTACGTCGGCGATTATGACGGCGATCGAAGGAATACTGGCTCATGACTCGGTCCAATGTTGCATCCTTGTTTAAGTGTAAAGTTTTTAGGGTTCATGTTGTATTTGTCTCTTTCTTTATTCCTAAGTCATTGATCCGATATGAAAGAGTGTGGCGTTGTGAACATCCTTATGGCGTCCCGGAAAACATAGGATGCCTAAACTGGCAGTTCGTTGTTCCTTACGTTTCTCTTAAGAAGCTACAGAGACACAGCAAGTGCATATCTACCATAACTATCCAAAGACGTGAAGAGGTAAATGTATAACCGTTCTTTAGGATCAATCGTCCAACGTGACTCCAGCTTGATGTACGCACATAGTGCTACGATGTAACGGGTACAATCCTAGTTAGGTAGATTAATCTCTGCACGCCAACTGAGACGAATAAAGCCTTTTCTAAACTGAAGACCTTGTGAACTGTTTGTGAAGACCTACGCCACATAAATCTAGCTTCATATCGTATCAATGCGTAGCTAGAAACCTGTCGCCTAGAAAAACTAGCGCAGGCGACATGGCGTCGCGGGTGACATAACAGCCGGCGCAAAAACTAGTCCCTGAAAACTATCCGATGCAGAGATTTGTATTTAATTTCCACAGCAGAAAAAGCCAACAGCCAGGCAGCATGTCCATTCATCAAGACAGGGAATATGTGCTGAGACGGAGGCACGCTGAGAAAGCCCAGTCCGCCCGACCTGTTCTACGTACCTACGAGGATCCTTTTATTTATTTCCCCGCATGTTGCTTGCTTTTTATCTCCTGTCGGCCGGCCCGGTACATTCCTAAGCGCCCGGTAATCCTGACAGATAAAATTAAACCAGACGCGAAATAAGAATTAAAAGGCATTAAATAAGAGGAGCGATCGATGGACGGCTAATTTCGTGGCGTATGGGTCGATGGTTCTTTGTTCTGAGGGGGGCGATCGTCTTTTGTTTGTGGAGTGGTGTTGTCGTTTGTCTAGTAAATATTGGCAGGCACCGATAAAGCGCTGTATGCCTGCCGGAATCCCGGATAGGTACCCGATTTACCGGTCCACCCCGGTGGGTTTACAGATCGTATCTGTCCAATAAATCTCTCTATGAGATAAAATGCATAGCGTCGGCGACTTGGCTGCGTTATACACAGACGAATATAATCATTCGACCAATAAATATTAATTCATCCAGCCCGATCGAGCGGCTGATGACAAATGTCTGGAGATTTAAATCGGTAAAGGTAGTTTTCCGGATTACTAGAGGAGAACAAAGAGTTTTATATATAAAGTTTAAAAAACTGAACTTGTAGACATTTTATATTGTTTGGTAACCAGACTAGATGTGTGAAGTTGCCACTCAAAAGCCGCTGCTGTATTTCGCACATGCTAATAGGAGGTTTGTCAAGCAATCCTCTCAGGGAACACGCAGAGGCAAGGTTAGCCAAAGCGTAAATACAAATCTCGGTGGCTTTCAAAGGCGTGTTATTAAAGAGAAGTGCAACGCCGCGGAATTAGAAAAATGATGTGTGGGAACGCAGGTCGGGCTCCGTGGTTGGGTTGTAATTTAACTCGAGTGTGCTCAGAGAATTATGGCAACCGTGCACTCCGCAAAGTTAGCGGCTGCAGGGCTGCCAACTTGCGAAATATCCTATGAAATTCCCCAAACAATCCCCACTTTGCACAATT